>CM038352.1:38019901-38619901 GCA_021464625.1 Proterorhinus semilunaris | reverse complement strand
AACTTTTGTCCAATAGCACCCATTAAAACACCCAAAAACCTAACTTTTTCAACTGATCTGTTCATACCCCACACTAACTGTGCATATGGGATGGATTTTAGCAGTGAGAATACAAATATCAACTACTTTCCAAAATAGGTGTTTGCTCCTTGAGATAATGCGATTGCAGCAATAAAAAATAGAATTGCCCATTGCTTCAAAACCATAAAGGCTAGAAGGCTAATTTTCCAGTATGTTATACAGGGCCCCAATGCTGTGTTATGTGAGCAAGAATTGGCCATGTAGCTCTCATAGTTTTGGCACAACTTCGTTTTTGAGTTTTGTGAAAGCTGCAACTTTTGTCCAATAGAGCACACATTAAAACACCCCAAAACCTAACCTTTTCAACTGATCTGTACATAACCCACACTAACTGTGCATATGGGATGGTTTTTAGCAGTGAGAATACAAATATCAACTACTTTCCAAAATAGGTGTTTGCTCATTGAGATAATGCGTTTGCGGCAATACAAAAATACAATTGCCCATTTCTTCAAAACCAAAAAGGCTAGAAGGCTAATTTTCCAGTATGTTATACAGGGCCCCAGGCTGTGTTATGTGAGCAAGAATTGGCCATGTAGCTCTCATAGTTTTGGCACAACTTCGTTTTTGAGTTTTGCGAAAGCTGCAACTTTTGTCCAATAGCACCCATTAAAACACCCAAAAACCTATCTTTTTCAACTGATCTGTTCATACCCCACACTGACTGTGCATATGGGATGGATTTTAGCAGTGAGAATACAAATATCAACTACTTTCCAAAATAGGTTTTTGCTCCTTGAGATAATGCGATTGCAGCAATAAAAAAATAGAATTGCCCATTTCTTCAAAACCATAAAGGCTAGAAGGCTAATTTTCCAGTATGTTATACAGGGCCCCAGGCTGTGTTATGTGAGCAAGAATTGGCCATGTAGCTCTCATGGTTTTGGCACAACTTCGTTTTTGAGTTTTGTGAAAGCTGCAACTTTTGTCCAATAGCACCCATTAAAACACCCCAAAATCTAACTTTTTCAACTGATCTGTTCATACACCTTACTGACTGTGCATATGGGATGGTTTTTAGCAGTGAGAATACAAATATCAACTACTTTCCAAAATAGGTGTTTGCTCATTGAGATAATGCGTTTGCGGCAATAAAAAAATAGAATTGCCCATTTCTTCAAAACCATAAAGGCTAGAAGGCTAATTTTCCAGTATGTTATACAGGGCCCCATGCTGTGTTATGTGAGCAAGAATTGGCCATGTAGCTCTCACAGTTTTGGCACAACTTCTTTTTGAGTTTTGTGAAAGCTGCAACTTTTGTCCAATAGCACCCATTAAAGCACCCCAAAACCTGACTTTTTCAACTGATTTGTTCATACCCCACACTGACTGTGCATATGGGATGGTTTTTAGCAGTGAGAATACAAATATCAACTACTTTCCAAAATAGGTGTTTGCTCATTGAGATAATGCGTTTGCGGCAATAAAAACTAGAATTGCCCATTTCTTCAAAACCATAAATGCTAGAAGGCTAATTTTCCAGTATGTTATACAGGGCCGCACGTTGCGTTAGGTGAGCAAGAATTGGCCATGTAGCTCTCATAGTTTTGGCACAACTTCGTTTTTGAGTTTTGTGAAAGCTGCAACTTTTGTCCAATAGCACCCATTAAAACACCCCAAAATGTAACTTTTTCAACTGATCTGTCCATACCCCACACTGACTGTGCATATGGGATGTTTTTTAGCAGTGAGAATACAAATATCAACTACTTTCCAAAATAGGTGTTTGCTCTTTGAGATAATGCGTTTGCGACAATAAAAAAATGAATTGCCCATTTCTTCAAAACCATAAAGGCTAGAAGGCTAATTTTCCAGTATGTTATACAGGGCCCCACGTTGTGTTAGGTGAGCAAGAATTGGCCATGTAGCTCTCATAGTTTTGGCACAACTTCGTTTTTGAGTTTTGTGAAAGCTGCAACTTTTGTCCAATAGAGCTCCGGACCCCACGTGACCAGTTCTGTTTACGACGCCATTTTGGCAGTAGACACCTAGCGTCAAGAAGAGGTAACGAGGAGAATGGACTGCAGCAGTCAACTTTCAGACAGCGATAAACAGCGATACGTCAATAAACTTAACAGACTACAAATTAGTAATCCATATTTAGCTCCTGGTGTGCTTTTTAAAACAATAGAGCAGGTGGCAGGCGGCGTGGGACTCCCTAATCTACAATATCCTGATATATACAATTATTTAATCAACTTTCCTTCACACTACACCGGAGACGCGCTGAAGGCCTACAAAAGTCTGGAGGGATTCAAGTGGACTCAATCGGGATTTGTGGCCGAGGTTTTGCTGTGGAGTTTACCTCAAAAAGACTTGTTTATCGTCACTTCACGGGTAAGTAGCCATAGCTTTAAGCTAGCATAAACTGCGCTAACTGGGCTGTAGGCGAGTGGCAGAAAAAGCGACAGTTTTACCGCTGATTTGTGTTACAGGTAAATCATTCACAAAGATTAAATGACCCCTCCCTGAGACCATGGGCAGTGGTCAGAAGAGATGGCGTAGTGCTAGGTGCTCATTGTAATTGTACAGCAGGCCAGGGCGAGTGCTGCTCTCATGTGTCTGCCACGCTGTTCAGATTATGGCAGCATAACCAAGAAAGAGAGGAAGAAACAACAGTGACATCCAAAAAGTGTAAATGGGACAGACCAAGTGAAACTGCTATGAAGAAGGTGGAGTACCTGCAGGGAAAGGATATTGTGTTTAATAACACACAGAGGTCTAAAAAGCAGAGCAAGACCCAAATGCCCTCTGTTAACCCCAAAGCCATCCCACCACTGACCCCAAGTGAGCAATCCCTGCTCTACAACAGCCTGTCTCAGTGTTGTGCAAAAGATGGACAAACAATAAAGCCGGTAGTCCTGTCTCTTGTACGGGAGCATTCAGAATCATATGTGCCCAAAACAGTAAGCTTGGATCTGCCAGATCCCCTCACAAGCTTATATGAGAAAGAAATGAGAGATGTGAGTAGAGATGAGCTTCAGGAAAGAGTGGATAGTTTGTTTGAGCAGTTGTCAGTGAGTAAAGAGCAGGTGAGGTAGTTTTGTTATCTGTATTTACATAGTGATAATCAAATGTGTTATTTATTTAGTGATGATTTTTTTGTATTTTCAGAGTGAAATTGTTGAGAAGGAGACACAAGATCAGTCAAAGTCAAAAATTTGGTTTGAACAGAGAGCAGGTAGAATTACTGCATCCACATTCAGAGCAGCAACTAAAACAGACATCACGAAGCCTTCAGTATCTCTGATTAAAAAAATATGTTATCCACAGTCGTACAGTTTTTCAAATGAGGCAACAAGGTATTTTCTGTATTATGCAATTATGTGTTTAGGATATGAATGTTGCTGTAAATAAGTTTATCTGATATTGAACATGTTTTTTTTCCTATTGTAGATGGGGCTGTAAGCATGAAGCTGCAGCAAGACAACACTATGAAAACCAACATCGTCTCACGCATTCTGACGTTCTGGTCGAAAAGGCTGGGTTTACAATCTCAACTACTCATCCATTCATTGGAGCGTCACCAGATGGCTTCGTCTCTTGCCGCTGTTGTGGTACTGGTGTTATCGAAATCAAGTGTCCATTTTGTGCTAAAGGTGCAACTCTTGCTGATGTTGCAAATAGTATCACAGGGTTTTGTCTGGAAAACAATCCAAATAGTAGCTTAAGACTGAAACGTGACCATGCTTATTTTTATCAAGTTCAAATGCAAATTTTTGTGACTGGCAAATCATACTGTGACTTTATCCTATGGACTGAAAAAGACTCTTCACCATTTGTTGAGCGGATCAAACTAGATGAAGTTTTTGTTCAAAAAGAATTACAGATTGCTGAAGAATTCTTTAAAAAATGTGTCCTTCCGGAGTTACTTGCCAAGATTTTCTCTGCACCTAAAGTTTTGTGTGATAATGGTCAGCAGTGGTGCTATTGTCGCGAGGCAGAATCTGATAGCATGTTGGTCTGTCTTTCTGGATTTTGTTCTGTAAAGAAGTTTCATCAAACCTGTCTGGGAATCAAAAGGGTGCCTAAACAGTGGATTTGTCCCACCTGTAGGAAAATTAAGTCACAAAAGAAGAGTTAAGCCGATAAGTGTTTATTACATGAACAACCCATAATCAGCAGTTATTCAAAATCACAATTCAAAGGGTTGCAAAAAACACAAAGACTGCAAATAGTCAAACAATATTTTCTGCAAACAACCAAATAAAACAAACAAGTTCTTGAACGCATTGAATTCTTTCATTATTTTTAACAGTTCATATTTCAGTAATCACTGATGTTAATGCTTATCAAATGTTAATCACTTGCAAAGAAAAAAAAAATTAGATATTTGTTCAGAAAGATGCAGCCCTACAGAGCTGATACAACTGATCCACATGCGTTCGTTAGAGCACAACTTATTTTCACAATTTTATCAAGATACATGACATCATTTTCTTCGTCTATGTCAGTAAATGTAATGGGTACTGTGCTTTGCAATAAAGTATATTTTTGACGAACAACTCCTATGACCCTTTCAATGTGTATCCTGAGAGATGCCAAGCTTCGGGTGCTCTCAAGGTCAAAGGGATCCAACTGCTTTTTCCCACGTGTAAATGCCGGAATCTTTAAGTCAGCTTGGAAAGCTTGAATAGACTGCTTAACATTAAAGCCCCTGTCTGCCAAAACTAGGTCTCCTGGAAGTAAGTGTGATAAAAAGTTACTATTTTCTGTGATAAACTTGTCACTTGTACGACCCCCCCACCCATTAGAAATGAAACAAATCGATCCTTGTGGGCTAATACCAATCAGATATTTCATAGTGTGATGTGATTTGTATGTTGAATAACACTGGGCACTGGCTAATAGGTTACCTGGCTTTTCTATAAATATTTCAAAGCAGTCAATAATACAAATAGTTTTTTCAAAATGTTTGTTACGGAATGCATTTGGAAGAGTTTTTCTTAAAATCTCTCTGTCAGGCCAGACAATAAGACTTGGAACTAATCGACAGTACATTACACTAATACAGTGCTTGAACACTTTTGAAACTGTGGTGGAATCAACACCGAAATAGAAGGCCAGAAAGTCAAAGCTTAAATTCATTCGTAGTTTGATTAATGTCAACACAAACTGTTGAAATAGTGTAAAGGCTGATTTCATTTTAAGGTGTGGTGAAACAACATTAAAAAGTGCCATCAGAATAGAAAATGTTGGCAGTCCAGTCAGCAGAAGTACTTGTTTATCATTGTTTTGAAGAGCAGATTCAGTAAGTTCAGTTTTAGAAATGTTTTCTTTCAGTAACTGATTTTCAGCTCTTAAAGCTTGAACCTCCAACTTCAGTGAATTAATTTGTGTTTTACACTTGTCATTCTCACATGTAGGTCCAATGTCAGAATCATCCAAAGAATGGGAGTCATTTTCTTGTTCGGTATAGTCTCTGATAGAGGGTCCAGCAGAAGGGTCAGGGGCATTTTCTGGTCTGGTACCGTCTGTGATGAACGATGATCCAGCAGCAGGAATTTCTCGCTGTAATCGTCTTCTTTTTGATGCTTGTCTTCTGTTAAATCTGTCCACAAGCAGCTTTCCTCTCTTCTTTATTGGTGACGGCACATGCTTGAAAATTGATGGTATGTAGTCGGGTGAAAGCGGATTCTCACTCTTTTTACCTTGGGCACACAACGCACAATTAGTAAGAATTCATTCAAGAATACAATACAATGTCATTGACAAACGGTAGAATTTACTAATCATTGTACTGTACTGGATAATGTGTGATGTTTGGACTATGCCAAAGTAGAAAATCATATCACTCACTCAGCTTTTGGGTAAAACAAAAAGTCAGATTGGTTTCAGTTAGCTTCCACGGAGAAGCATTATCTCTGCCATTACCATAAACAAATGGTGGACATAAATCTTTACTGAAAAAGCTAACATTCAAATAATATAGCGTTGAATTATTTGTTCGTGAAAACTTACCCGATATGAAATGGTCACTGCACAAGCGGAATCCATTGGGTGCCGGGGTCCAACGCTCCGTTTTCTTCAGCACACTTTGAGCTCGTTTAATCGCAGAAATCCATTTTTCCCTTCGAGCTGGATCTTTAGGGATGCGATAAAATGCTCTCCCTTTACCTTGCCCTCTGTGGTTTGTGCATCCAGGGGCACAACACGAGTCTACCATCGTTAAAAACGGGAACAATGTAGGTTAGCCGATTGGTTTGTTTACGACCACTACTGCCAAAATGGCGCACGGTAGGATTCTGGGATTGCGTGACGTCAGCTCCCGGAGCTCTATAGCACCCATTAAAACACCCCAAAATGTAACTTTTTCAACTGATCTGTCCATACCCCACACTGACTGTGCATATGGGATGGTTTTTAGCAGTGAGAATACAAATATCAACTACTTTCCGAAATAGGTGTTTGCTCTTTGAGATAATGCGTTTGCGACAATAAAAAAATGAATTGCCCATTTCTTCAAAACCATAAAGGCTAGAAGGCTAATTTTCCAGTATGTTATACAGGGCCCCACGTTGTGTTAGGTGAGCAAGAATTGGCCATGTAGCTCTCATAGTTTTGGCACAACTTCGTTTTTGAGTTTTGTGAAAGCTGCAACTTTTGTCCAATAGCACCCATTAAAACACCCCAAAATGTAACTTTTTCAACTGATCTGTCCATACCCCACACTGACTGTGCATATGGGATGGTTTTTTAGCAGTGAGAATACAAATATCAACTACTTTCCAAAATAGGTGTTTGCTCTTTGAGATAATGCGTTTGCGACAATAAAAAAATGAATTGCCCATTTCTTCAAATCCATAAAGGCTAGAAGGCTAATTTTCCAGTATGTTATACAGGGCCCCACGTTGCGTTAGGTGAGCAAGAATTGGCCATGTAGCTCTCATAGCTTTGGCACAACTTCGTTTTTGAGTTTTGTGAAAGCTGCAACTTTTGTCCAATAGCACCCATTAAAACACCCCAAAATGTAACTTTTTCAACTGATCTGTCCATACCCCACACTGACTGTGCATATGGGATGGTTTTTAGCAGTGAGAATACAAATATCAACTACTTTCCAAAATAGGTGTTTGCTCTTTGAGATAATGCGTTTGCGACAATAAAAAAATGAATTGCCCATTTCTTCAAAACCATAAAGGCTAGAAGGCTAATTTGCCAGTATGTTATACAGGGCCCCACGTTGCGTTAGGTGAGCAAGAATTGGCCATGTAGCTCTCATAGTTTTGGCACAACTTCGTTTTTGAGTTTTGTGAAAGCTGCAACTTTTGTCCAATAGCACCCATTAAAACACCCCAAAACCTAACTTTTTCAACTGATTTGTCCATACCCCACACTGACTGTGCATATGGGATGTTTTTTAGCAGTGAGAATACAAATATCAACTACTTTCCAAAATAGGTGTTTGCTCTTTGAGATAATGCGTTTGCGACAATAAAAAAATGAATTGCCCATTTCTTCAAAACCATAACGGCTAGAAGGCTAATTTTCCAGTATGTTATACAGGGCCCCAGGCTGTGTTATGTGAGCAAGAATTGGCCATGTAGCTCTCATAGTTTTGGCACAACTTCGTTTTTGAGTTTTGTGAAAGCTGCAACTTTTGTCCAATAGCACCCATTAAAACACCCCAAAATGTAACTTTTTCAACTGATCTGTCCATACCCCACACTAACTGTGCATATGGGATGGTTTTTAGCAGTGAGAATACAAATATCAACTACTTTCCAAAATAGGTGTTTGCTCTTTGAGATAATGCGTTTGCGACAATAAAAAAATGAATTGCCCATTTCTTCAAAACCATAAAGGCTAGAAGGCTAATTTTCCAGTATGTTATACAGGGCCCCACGTTGCGTTAGGTGAGCAAGAATTGGCCATGTAGCTCTCATAGTTTTGGCACAACTTCGTTTTTGTGAAAGCTGCAACTTTTGTCCAATAGCACCCATTAAAACACCCCAAAATGTAACTTTTTCAACTGATCTGTCCATACCCCACACTGACTGTGCATATGGGATGGTTTTTAGCAGTGAGAATACAAATATCAACTACTTTCCAAAATAGGTGTTTGCTCTTTGAGATAATGCGTTTGCCACAATAAAAAAATGAATTGCCCATTTCTTCAAAACCATAAAGGCTAGAAGGCTAATTTTCCAGTATGTTATACAGGGCCCCACGTTGTGTTAGGTGAGCAAGAATTGGCCATGTAGCTCTCATAGTTTTGGCACAACTTCGTTTTTGAGTTTTGTGAAAGCTGCAACTTTTGTCCAATAGCACCCATTAAAACACCCCAAAATGTAACTTTTTCAACTGATCTGTCCATACCCCACACTGACTGTGCATATGGGATGGTTTTTAGCAGTGAGAATACAAATATCAACTACTTTCCAAAATAGGTGTTTGCTCATTGAGATAATGCGTTTGCGGCAATACAAAAATAGAATTGCCCATTTCTTCAAAACCATAAAGGCTAGAAGGCTAATTTTCCAGTATGTTATACAGGGCCCCAGGCTGTGTTATGTGAGCAAGAATTGGCCATGTAGCTCTCACAGTTTTGGCACAACTTCGTTTTTGAGTTTTGCGAAAGCTGCAACTTTTGTCCAATAGCACCCATTAAAACACCCAAAAACCTAACTTTTTCAACTGATCTGTTCATACCCCACACTAACTGTGCATATGGGATGGATTTTAGCAGTGAGAATACAAATATCAACTACTTTCCAAAATAGGTGTTTGCTCCTTGAGATAATGCGATTGCAGCAATAAAAAAATAGAATTGCCCATTGCTTCAAAACCATAAAGGCTAGAAGGCTAATTTTCCAGTATGTTATACAGGGCCCCAATGCTGTGTTATGTGAGCAAGAATTGGCCATGTAGCTCTCACAGTTTTGGCACAACTTCGTTTTTGAGTTTTGTGAAAGCTGCAACTTTTGTCCAATAGAGCACACATTAAAACACCCCAAAACCTAACCTTTTCAACTGATCTGTACATAACCCACACTAACTGTGCATATGGGATGGTTTTTAGCAGTGAGAATACAAATATCAACTACTTTCCAAAATAGGTGTTTGCTCATTGAGATAATGCGTTTGCGGCAATACAAAATTACAATTGCCCATTTCTTCAAAAACAAAAAGGCTAGAAGGCTAATTTTCCAGTATGTTATACAGGGCGCCAGGCTGTGTTATGTGAGCAAGAATTGGCCATGTAGCTCTCATAGTTTTGGCACAACTTCGTTTTTGAGTTTTGCGAAAGCTGCAACTTTTGTCCAATAGCACCCATTAAAACACCCAAAAACCTATCTTTTTCAACTGATCTGTTCATACCCCACACTGACTGTGCATATGGGATGGATTTTAGCAGTGAGAATACAAATATCAACTACTTTCCAAAATAGGTGTTTGCTCCTTGAGATAATGCGATTGCAGCAATAAAAAATAGAATTGCCCATTTCTCCAAAACCATAAAGGCTAGAAGGCTAATTTTTCAGTATGTTATACAGGGCCCCAGGCTGTGTTATGTGAGCAAGAATTGGCCATGTAGCTCTCACAGTTTTGGCACAACTTCGTTTTTGAGTTTTATGAAAGCTGCAACTTTTGTCCAATAGCACCCATTAAAACACCCAAAAACCTATCTTTTTCAACTGATCTGTTCATACCCCACACCGACTGTGCATATGGGATGGATTTTAGCAGTGAGAATACAAATATCAACTACTTTCCAAAATAGGTGTTTGCTCCTTGAGATAATGCGATTGCAGCAATAAAAAAATAGAATTGCCCATTTCTTCAAAACCATAAAGGCTAGAAGGCTAATTTTCCAGTATGTTATACAGGGCCCCAGGCTGTGTTATGTGAGCAAGAATTGGCCATGTAGCTCTCACGGTTTTGGCACAACTTCGTTTTTGAGTTTTGTGAAAGCTGCAACTTTTGTCCAATAGCACCCATTAAAACACCCCAAAATCTAACTTTTTCAACTGATCTGTTCATAACCCTTACTGACTGTGCATATGGGATGGTTTTTAGCAGTGAGAATACAAATATCAACTACTTTCCAAAATAGGTGTTTGCTCATTGAGATAATGCGTTTGCGGCAATAAAAAAATAGAATTGCCCATTTCTTCAAAACCATAAAGGCTAGAAGGCTAATTTTCCAGTATGTTATACAGGGCCCCATGCTGTGTTATGTGAGCAAGAATTGGCCATGTAGCTCTCACAGTTTTGGCACAACTTCTTTTTGAGTTTTGTGAAAGCTGCAACTTTTGTCCAATAGCACCCATTAAAGCACCCCAAAACCTGACTTTTTCAACTGATTTGTTCATACCCCACACTGACTGTGCATATGGGATGGTTTTTAGCAGTGAGAATACAAATATCAACTACTTTCCAAAATAGGTGTTTGCTCATTGAGATAATGCGTTTGCGGCAATAAAAACTAGAATTGCCCATTTCTTCAAAACCATAAATGCTAGAAGGCTAATTTTCCAGTATGTTATACAGGGCCGCACGTTGCGTTAGGTGAGCAAGAATTGGCCATGTAACTCTCATAGTTTTGGCACAACTTCGTTTTTGAGTTTTGTGAAAGCTGCAACTTTTGTCCAATAGCACCCATTAAAACACCCCAAAATGTAACTTTTTCAACTGATCTGTCCATACCCCACACTGACTGTGCATATGGGATGTTTTTTAGCAGTGAGAATACAAATATCAACTACTTTCCAAAATAGGTGTTTGCTCTTTGAGATAATGCGTTTGCGACAATAAAAAAATGAATTGCCCATTTCTTCAAAACCATAAAGGCTAGAAGGCTAATTTTCCAGTATGTTATACAGGGCCCCACGTTGTGTTAGGTGAGCAAGAATTGGCCATGTAGCTCTCATAGTTTTGGCACAACTTCGTTTTTGAGTTTTGTGAAAGCTGCAACTTTTGTCCAATAGCACCCATTAAAACACCCCAAAATGTAACTTTTTCAACTGATCTGTCCATACCCCACACTGACTGTGCATATGGGATGGTTTTTAGCAGTGAGAATACAAATATCAACTACTTTCCGAAATAGGTGTTTGCTCTTTGAGATAATGCGTTTGCGACAATAAAAAAATGAATTGCCCATTTCTTCAAAACCATAAAGGCTAGAAGGCTAATTTTCCAGTATGTTATACAGGGCCCCACGTTGCGTTAGGTGAGCAAGAATTGGCCATGTAGCTGTCACGGTTTTGGCACAACTTCGTTTTTGAGTTTTGTGAAAGCTGCAACTTTTGTCCAATAGCACCCATTAAAACACCCCAAAATCTAACTTTTTCAACTGATCTGTTCATACCCCACACTGACTGTTCATATGGGATGGTTTTTAGCAGTGAGAATAAAAATATCAACTACTTTCCAAAATAGGTGTTTGCTCTTTGAGATAATGCGTTTGCGACAATAAAAAAATGAATTGCCCATTTCTTCAAAACCATAAAGGCTAGAAGGCTAATTTTCCAGTATGTTATACAGGGCCCCACGTTGTGTTAGGTGAGCAAGAATTGGCCATGTAGCTCTCATAGTTTTGGCACAACTTCGTTTTTGAGTTTTGTGAAAGCTGCAACGTTTGTCCAATAGCACCCATTAAAACACCCAAAAACCTAACTTTTTCAACTGATCTGTTCATACCCCACACTAACTGTGCATATGGGATGGATTTTAGCAGTGAGAATACAAATATCAACTACTTTCCAAAATAGGTGTTTGCTCCTTGAGATAATGCGATTGCAGCAATAAAAAATAGAATTGCCCATTGCTTCAAAACCATAAATGCTAGAAGGCTAATTCTCCAGTATGTTATACAGGGCCCCAATGCTGTGTTATGTGAGCAAGAATTGGCCATGTAGCTGTCACGGTTTTGGCACAACTTCGTTTTTGAGTTTTGTGAAAGCTGCAACTTTTGTCCAATAGCACCCATTAAAACACCCCAAAATCTAACTTTTTCAACTGATCTGTCCATACCCCACACTGACTGTGCATATGGGATGGTTTTTAGCAGTGAGAATACAAATATCAACTACTTTCCAAAATAGGTGTTTGCTCATTGAGATAATGCGTTTGCGGCAATAAAAAAATGAATTGCCCATTTCTTCAAAACCATAAAGGCTAGAAGGCTAATTTTCCAGTATGTTATACAGGGCCCCATGCTGTGTGATGCGATAAAGAATTGGCCATGTAGCTCTCACAGTTTTGGCACAACTTCTTTTTGAGTTTTGTGAAAGCTGCAACTTTTGTCCAATAGCACCCACTAAAGCACCCCAAAACCTGACTTTTTCAACTGATTTTTTCATACCCCACACTGACTGTGCATATGGGATGGTTTTTAGCAGTGAGAATACAAATATCAACTACTTTCCAAAATAGGTTTTTGCTCATTGAGATAATGCGTTTGCGGCAATAAAAACTAGAATTGCCCATTTCTTCAAAACCATAAATGCTAGAAGGCTAATTTTCCAGTATGTTATACAGGGCCCCAGGCTGTGTTATGTGAGCAAGAATTGGCCATGTAGCTCTCACAGTTTTGGCACAACTTCGTTTTTGAGTTTTGTGAAAGCTGCAACCTTTGTCCAATAGCACCCATTAAAACACCCAAAAACCTATCTTTTTCAACTGATCTGTTCATACCCCACACTGACTGTTCATATGGGATGGTTTTTAGCAGTGAGAATACAAATATCAACTACTTTCCAAAATAGGTGTTTGCTCTTTGAGATAATGCGTTTGCGACAATAAAAAAATGAATTGCCCATTTCTTCAAAACCATAAAGGCTAGAAGGCTAATTTTCCAGTATGTTATACAGGGCCCCACGTTGTGTTAGGTGAGCAAGAATTGGCCATGTAGCTCTCATAGTTTTGGCACAACTTCGTTTTTGAGTTTTGTGAAAGCTGCAACGTTTGTCCAATAGCACCCATTAAAACACCCAAAAACCTAACTTTTTCAACTGATCTGTTCATACCCCACACTAACTGTGCATATGGGATGGATTTTAGCAGTGAGAATACAAATATCAACTACTTTCCAAAATAGGTGTTTGCTCCTTGAGATAATGCGATTGCAGCAATAAAAAATAGAATTGCCCATTGCTTCAAAACCATAAATGCTAGAAGGCTAATTCTCCAGTATGTTATACAGGGCCCCAATGCTGTGTTATGTGAGCAAGAATTGGCCATGTAGCTCTCACAGTTTTGGCACAACTTCTTTTTGAGTTTTGTAAAAGCTGCAACTTTTGTCCAATAGCACCCACTAAAGCACCCCAAAACCTGACTTTTTCAACTGATTTTTTCATACCCCACACTGACTGTGCATATGGGATGGTTTTTAGCAGTGAGAATACAAATATCAACTACTTTCCAAAATAGGTGTTTGCTCATTGAGATAATGCGTTTGCGGCAATAAAAACTAGAATTGCCCATTTCTTCAAAACCATAAATGCTAGAAGGCTAATTTTCCAGTATGTTATACAGGGCCCCAGGCTGTGTTATGTGAGCAAGAATTGGCCATGTAGCTCTCACAGTTTTGGCACAACTTCGTTTTTGAGTTTTGTGAAAGCTGCAACCTTTGTCCAATAGCACCCATTAAAACACCCAAAAACCTATCTTTTTCAACTGATCTGTTCATACCCCACACTGACTGTTCATATGGGATGGTTTTTAGCAGTGAGAATACAAATATCAACTACTTTCCAAAATAGGTGTTTGCTCCTTGAGATAATGCGATTGCAGCAATAAAAAAATAGAATTGCCCATTGCTTCAAAACCATAAATGCTAGAAATCTAATTTTCCAGTATGTTATACAGGGCCCCAGGCTGTGTTATGTGAGCAAGAATTGGCCATGTAGCTCTCACAGTTTTGGCACAACTTCGTTTTTGAGTTTTGTGAAAGCTGCAACTTTTGTCCAATAGCACCCATTAAAAAACTCCAAAATCTTACTTTTTCAACTGATCTGTTCATACCCCACACTGACTGTGCATATGGGATGTTTTTAGCAGTGAGAATACAAATATCAACTACTTTCCAAAATAGGTGTTTGCTCCTTGAGATAATGCGTTTGCGGCAATAAAAAACTAGAATTGCCAATTTCTTCAAACCATAAATGCTAGAAGGCTAATTTTTCCAGTATGTTATACAGGGCCCCACGCTGTGTTATGTGAGCAAGAATTGGCCATGTAGCTCTCACAGTTTTGGCACAACTTCGTTTTTGAGTTTTGTGAAAGCTGCAACTTTTGTCCAATAGCACCCATTAAAAAACTCCAAAATCTTACTTTTTCAACTGATCTGTTCATACCCCACACTGACTGTGCAATATGGGATGTTTTTAGCAGTGAGAATACAAATATCAACTACTTTCCAAAATAGGTGTTTGCTCCTTGAGATAATGCGTTTGCGGCAATAAAAAACTAGAATTGCCCATTTCTTCAAAACCATAAATGCTAGAAGGCTAATTTTCCAGTATGTTATACAGGGCCCCAGGCTGTGTTATGTGAGCAAGAATTGGCCATGTAGCTCTCACAGTTTTGGCACAACTTCGTTTTTGAGTTTTGTGAAAGCTGCAACTTTTGTCGAATAGCACCCATTAAAGCACCCCAAAACCTAACTTTTTCAACTGATCTGTTCATACCCCACACTGACTGCATATGGGATGGTTTTTAGCAGTGAGAATATAAATATCAACTACTTTCCAAAATAGGTGTTTGCTCATTGAGATAATGCGTTTGCGGCAATAAAAAATAGAATTGCCCATTTCTTCAAAACCATAAAGGCTAGAAGGCTAATTTTCCAATATGTTATACAGGGCCTCAGGCTGTGTTATGTGAGCAAGAATTGGCCATGTAGCTCTCACAGTTTTGGCACAACGTCGTTTTTGAGTTTTGTGAAAGCTGCAACCTTTGTCGAATAGCACCCATTAAAACACCCCAAAACCTAACTTTTTCAATTGATCGGTTCATACCCCACACTGACTGTGAATATGGGATGGTTTTTAGCAGTAAGAATACAAATATCAACTACTTTCCAAAATAGGTGTTTGCTCATTGAGATAATGCGTTTGCGGCAATAAAAAAATAGAATTGCCTATTTCTTCAAAACCATAAAGGCTAGAAGGCTAATTTTCCAGTATGTTATACAGGGCCCCAGGCTGTGTTATGTGAGCAAGAATTGGCCATGTAGCTCTCACAGTTTTGGCACAACTTCGTTTTTGAGTTTTGTGAAAGCTGCAACTTTTGTCCAATAGCACCCATTAAAACACCCCAAAATCTAACTTTTTTAACTGATCTGTTCATACCCCACACTGACTGTGCATATGGGATGGTTTTTAGCAGTGAGAATACAAATATCAACTACTTTCTAAAATAGGTGTTTGCTCATTGAGATAATGCGTTTGCGGCAATACAAAAATAGAATTGCCCATTTCTTCAAAACCATAAAGGCTAGAAGGCTAATTTTCCAGTATGTTATACAGGGCCCCAGGCTGTGTTATGTGAGCAAGCATTGGCCATGTAGCTCTCACAGTTTTGGCACAACTTCGTTTTTGAGTTTTGTGAAAGCTGCAACCTTTGTCGAATAGCACCCATTAAAACACCCCAAAACCTAACTTTTTCAACCGATCTGTACATAACCCACACTAACTGTGCATATGGGATGGTTTTTAGCAGTAAGAATACAAATATCAACTACTTTCCAAAATAGGTGTTTGCTCATTGAGATAATGCGTTTGCGGCAATAAAAAAATACAATTGCCCATTTCTTCAAAACCATAAAGGCTAGAAGGCTAATTTTCCAGTATGTTATACAGGGCCCCAGGCTGTGTTATGTGAGCAAGAATTGGCCATGTAGCTCTCACAGTTTTGGCACAACTTCGTTTTTGAGTTTTGCGAAAGCTGCAACTTTTGTCCAATAGCACCCATTAAAACACCCCAAAATCTAACTTTTTTAACTGATCTGTTCATACCCCACACTGACTGTGCATATGGGATGGTTTTTAGCAGTGAGAATACAAATATCAACTACTTTCTAAAATAGGTGTTTGCTCATTGAGATAATGCGTTTGCGGCAATACAAAAATAGAATTGCCCATTTCTTCAAAACCATAAAGGCTAGAAGGCTAATTTTCCAGTATGTTATACAGGTTCCTAGGCTGTGTTATGTGAGCAAGATTTGGCCATGTAGCTCTCACAGTTTTGGCACAACTTAGTTTTTGAGTTTTGTGAAAGCTGCAACTTTTGTCCAATAGAGCACCCATTAAAACACCCCAAAACCTAACTTTTTCAACCGATCTGTACATAACCCACACTAACTGTGCATATGGGATGGTTTTTAGCAGTGAGAATACAAATATCAACTACTTTCCAAAATAGGTGTTTGCTCATTGAGATAATGCGTTTGCGGCAATAAAAAAATACAATTGCCCATTTCTTCAAAACCATAAAGGCTAGAAGGCTAATTTTCCAGTATGTTATACAGGGCCCCAGGCTGTGTTATGTGAGCAAGAATTGGCCATGTAGCTCTCACAGTTTTGGCACAACTTTGTTTTTGAGTTTTGCGAAAGCTGCAACTTTTGTCCAATAGCACCCATTAAAACACCCAAAAACCTAACTTTTTCAACTGATCTGTTCATACCCCACACTAACTGTGCATATGGGATGGATTTTAGCAGTGAGAATACAAATATCAACTACTTTCCAAAATAGGTGTTTGCTCCTTGAGATAATGCGATTGCAGCAATAAAAAATAGAATTGCCCATTGCTTCAAAACCATAAATGCTAGAAGGCTAATTCTCCAGTATGTTATACAGGGCCCCAATGCTGTGTTATGTGAGCAAGAATTGGCCATGTAGCTCTCACAGTTTTGGCACAACTTCGTTTTTGAGTTTTGTGAAAGCTGCAACTTTTGTCCAATAGAGCGCCCATTAAAACACCCCAAAACCTAACTTTTTCAACTGATCTGTACATAACCCACACTAACTGTGCATATGGGATGGTTTTTAGCAGTGAGAATACAAATATCAACTACTTTCTAAAATAGGTGTTTGCTGATTGAGATAATGCGTTTGCGGCAATAAAAAAATAGAATTGCCCATTTCTTCAAAACCATAAAGGCTAGAAGGCTAATTTTCCAGTATGTTATACAGGTTCCTAGGCTGTGTTATGTGAGCAAGATTTGGCCATGTAGCTCTCACAGTTTTGGCACAACTTCGTTTTTGAGTTTTGTGAAAGCTGCAACTTTTGTCCAATAGAGCGCCCATTAAAACACCCCAAAACCTAACTTTTTCAACTGATCTGTACATAACCCACACTAACTGTGCATATGGGATGGTTTTTAGCAGTGAGAATACAAATATCAACTACTTTCCAAAATAGGTGTTTGCTCCTTGAGATAATGAGATTGCGGCAATAAAAAAATACAATTGCCCATTTCTTCAAAACCAAAAAGGCTAGAAGGCTAATTCTCCAGTATGTTATACAGGGCCCCAGGCTGTGTTATGTGAGCAAGAATTGGCCATGTAGCTCTCACAGTTTTGGCACAACTTCGTTTTTGAGTTTTGTGAAAGCTGCAACTTTTGTCCAATAGCACTCATTAAAACACCCCAAAATCTAACTTTTTCAACTGATCTGTTCATACCCCACACTGACTGTGCATATGGGATGGTTTTTAGCAGTGAGAATACAAATATCAACTACTTTCTAAAATAGGTGTTTGCTCATTGAGATAATGCGTTTGCGGCAATACAAAAATAGAATTGCCCATTTCTTCAAAACCATAAAGGCTAGAAGGCTAATTTTCCAGTATGTTATACAGGGCCCCAGGCTGTGTTATGTGAGCAAGAATTGGCCATGTAGCTCTCACAGTTTTGGCACAACTTCGTTTTTGAGTTTTATGAAAGCTGCAACTTTTGTCCAATAGCACCCATTAAAACACCCAAAAACCTATCTTTTTCAACTGATCTGTTCATACCCCACACTGACTGTGCATATGGGATGGATTTTAGCAGTGAGAATACAAATATCAACTACTTTCCAAAATAGGTGTTTGCTCCTTGAGATAATGCGATTGCAGCAATAAAAAATAGAATTGCCCATTGCTTCAAAACCATAAATGCTAGAAGGCTAAATCTCCAGTATGTTATACAGGGCCCGAGGCTGTGTTATGTGAGCAAGAAATGGCCATGTAGCTCTCACAGTTTTGGCACAACTTCGTTTTTGAGTTTTGTGAAAGCTGCAACTTTTGTCCAATAGCACTCATTAAAACACCCCAAAATCTAACTTTTTCAACTGATCTGTGCATACCCCACACTGACTGTGCATATGGGATGGTTTTTAGCAGTGAGAATACAAATATCAACTACTTTCTAAAATAGGTGTTTGCTCATTGAGATAATGCGTTTGCGGCAATACAAAAATAGAATTGCCCATTTCTTCAAAACCATAAAGGCTAGAAGGCTAATTTTGCAGTATGTTATACAGGGCCCCAGGCTGTGTTATGTGAGCAAGAATTGGCCATGTAGCTCTCACAGTTTTGGCACAACTTCGTTTTTGAGTTTTATGAAAGCCGCAACTTTTGTCCAATAGCACCCATTAAAACACCCAAAAACCTATCTTTTTCAACTGATCTGTTCATACCCCACACTGACTGTGCATATGGGATGGTTTTTAGCCGTGAGAATACAAATATCAACTACTTTCCAAAATAGGTGTTTGCTCATTGAGATAATGCGTTTGCGGCAATAAAAAAATAGAATTGCCTATTTCTTCAAAACCATAAAGGCTAGAAGGCTAATTTTCCAGTATGTTATACAGGTTCCTAGGCTGTGTTATGTGAGCAAGAATTGGCCATGTAGCTCTCACAGTTTTGGCACAACTTCGTTTTTGAGTTTTGTGAAAGCTGCAACTTTTGTCCAATAGCACCCATTAAAACACCCCAAAACCTAACTTTTTCAAGTGATCTGTTCATACCCCACACTGACTGTGCATATGGGATGGTTTTTAGCCGTGAGAATACAAATATCAACTACTTTCTAAAATAGGTGTTTGCTCATTGAGATAATGCGTTTGCGGCAATACAAAAATAGAATTGCCCATTTCTTCAAAACCATAAAGGCTAGAAGGCTAATTTTTCAGTATGTTATACAGGTTCCTAGGCTGTGTTATGTGAGCAAGAATTGGCCATGTAGCTCTCATAGTTTTGGCACAACTTCGTTTTTGAGTTTTGTGAAAGCTGCAACTTTTGTCCAATAGCACCCATTAAAACACCCCAAAACCTAACTTTTTCAACTGATCTGTCCATACCCCACACTGACTGTGCATATGGGATGGTTTTTAGCAGTGAGAATACAAATATCAACTACTTTCCAAAATAGGTGTTTGCTCCTTGAGATAATGCGTTTGCGGCAATAAAAAACTAGAATTGCCCATTTCTTCAAAACCATAAATGCTAGAAGGCTAAATTTCCAGTATGTTTTACAGGGCCCCAGGCTGTGTTATGTGAGCAAGAATTGGCCATGTAGCTCTCACAGTTTTGGCACAACTTCGTTTTTGAGTTTTATGAAAGCTGCAACTTTTGTCCAATAGCACCCATTAAAACACCCAAAAACCTATCTTTTTCAAGTGATCTGTTCATACCCCACACTGACTGTGCATATGGGATGGATTTTAGCAGTGAGAATACAAATATCAACTACTTTCCAAAATAGGTGTTTGCTCCTTGAGATAATGCGATTGCAGCAATAAAAAATAGAATTGCCCATTGCTTCAAAACCATAAATGCTAGAAGGCTAAATCTCCAGTATGTACAAGGCCCGAGGCTGTGTTATGTGAGCAAGAAATGGCCATGTAGCTCTCACAGTTTTGGCACAACTTCGTTTTTGAGTTTTATGAAAGCTGCAACTTTTGTCCAATAGCACCCATTAAAACACCCCAAAACCTAACTTTTTCAAGTCATCTGTTCATACCCCACACTGACTGTGCATATGGGATGGTTTTTAGCCGTGAGAATACAAATATCAACTACTTTCCAAAATAGGTGTTTGCTCCTTGAGATAATGCGATTGCAGCAATAAAAAATAGAATTGCCCATTGCTTCAAAACCATAAATGCTAGAAGGCTAAATCTCCAGTATGTTATACAGGGCCCGAGGCTGTGTTATGTGAGCAAGAATTGGCCATGTAGCTCTCACAGTTTTGGCACAACTTCGTTTTTGAGTTTTATGAAAGCTGCAACTTTTGTCCAATAGCACCCATTAAAACACCCAAAAACCTATCTTTTTCAACTGATCTGTTCATACCCCACACTGACTGTGCATATGGGATGGATTTTAGCAGTGAGAATACAAATATCAACTACTTTCCAAAATAGGTGTTTGCTCATTGAGATAATGCGTTTGCGGCAATAAAAACATAGAATTGCCCATTTCTTCAAAACCATAAAGGCTAGAAGGCTAATTTTCCAGTATGTTATACAGGGCCTCAGGCTGTGTTATGTGAGCAAGAATTGGCCATGTAGCTCTCACAGTTTTGGCACAACTTCGTTTTTGAGTTTTGTGAAAGCTGCAAATTTTGTCCAAAAGCACCCATTAAAACACCCCAAAACCTAACTTTTTCAACTGATTTGTTCATACCCCACACTGACTGTGCATATGGGATGGATTTTAGCAGTGAGAATACAAATATCAACTACTTTCCAAAATAGGTGTTTGCTCCTTGAGATAATGCGTTTGCGGCAATAAAAAGCTAGAATTGCCCATTTCTTCAAAACCATAAAGGCTAGAAGGCTAATTTTCCAGTATGTTATACAGGGCCCCAGGCTGTGTTATGTGAGCAAGAATTGGCCATGTAGCTCTCACAGTTTTGGCACAACTTCGTTTTTGAGTTTTGTGAAAGCTGCAACTTTTGTCCAATAGCACCCATTAAAACACCCCAAAACCTAACTTTTTCAAGTGATCTGTTCATACCCCACACTGACTGTGCATATGGGATGGTTTTTAGCCGTGAGAAAACAAATATCAACTACTTTCTAAAATAGGTGTTTGCTCATTGAGATAATGCGTTTGCGGCAATACAAAAATAGAATTGCCCATTTCTTCAAAACCATAAAGGCTAGAAGGCTAATTTTTCAGTATGTTATACAGGTTCCTAGGCTGTGTTATGTGAGCAAGAATTGGCCATGTAGCTCTCATAGTTTTGGCACAACTTCGTTTTTGAGTTTTGTGAAAGCTGCAACTTTTGTCCAATAGCACCCATTAAAACACCCCAAAACCTAACTTTTTCAACTGATCTGTCCATACCCCACACTGACTGTGCATATGGGATGGTTTTTAGCAGTGAGAATACAAATATCAACTACTTTCCAAAATAGGTGTTTGCTCCTTGAGATAATGCGTTTGCGGCAATAAAAAACTAGAATTGCCAATTTCTTCAAAACCATAAATGCTAGAAGGCTAAATTTCCAGTATGTTTTACAGGGCCCCAGGCTGTGTTATGTGAGCAAGAATTGGCCATGTAGCTCTCACAGTTTTGGCACAACTTCGTTTTTGAGTTTTATGAAAGCTGCAACTTTTGTCCAATAGCACCCATTAAAACACCCAAAAACCTATCTTTTTCAACTGATCTGTTCATACCCCACACTGACTGTGCATATGGGATGGATTTTAGCAGTGAGAATACAAATATCAACTACTTTCCAAAATAGGTGTTTGCTCCTTGAGATAATGCGATTGCAGCAATAAAAAATAGAATTGCCCATTGCTTCAAAACCATAAATGCTAGAAGGCTAAATCTCCAGTATGTTATACAGGGCCCAAGGCTGTGTTATGTGAGCAAGAAATGGCCATGTAGCTCTCACAGTTTTGGCACAACTTCGTTTTTGAGTTTTATGAAAGCTGCAACTTTTGTCCAATAGCACCCATTAAAACACCCAAAAACCTATCTTTTTCAACTGATCTGTTCATACCCCACACTGACTGTGCATATGGGATGGATTTTAGCAGTGAGAATACAAATATCAACTACTTTCCAAAATAGGTGTTTGCTCCTTGAGATAATGCGATTGCAGCAATAAAAAATAGAATTGCCCATTGCTTCAAAACCATAAATGCTAGAAGGCTAAATCTCCAGTATGTTATACAGGGCCCGAGGCTGTGTTATGTGAGGAAGAAATGGCCATGTAGCTCTCACAGTTTTGGCACAACTTCGTTTTTGAGTTTTGTGAAAGCTGCAACTTTTGTCCAATAGCACCCATTAAAACACCCCAAAACCTAACTTTTTCAACTGATCTGTCCATACCCCACACTGACTGTGCATATGGGATGGTTTTTAGCAGTGAGAATACAAATATCAACTACTTTCCAAAATAGGTGTTTGCTCCTTGAGATAATGTGTTTGCGGCAATAAAAAACTAGAATTGCCCATTTCTTCAAAACCATAAATGCTAGAAGGCTAAATTTCCAGTATGTTTTACAGGGCCCCAGGCTGTGTTATGTGAGCAAGAATTGGCCATGTAGCTCTCACAGTTTTGGCACAACTTCGTTTTTGAGTTTTGTGAAAGCTGCAACTTTTGTCCAATAGCACCCATTAAAACACCCCAAAACCTAACTTTTTCAACTGATCTGTCCATACCCCACACTGACTGTGCATATGGGATGGTTTTTAGCAGTGAGAATACAAATATCAACTACTTTCCAAAATAGGTGTTTGCTCCTTGAGATAATGCGTTTGCGGCAATAAAAAACTAGAATTGCCAATTTCTTCAAAACCATAAATGCTAGAAGGCTAAATTTCCAGTATGTTTTACAGGGCCCCAGGCTGTGTTATGTGAGCAAGAATTGGCCATGTAGCTCTCACAGTTTTGGCACAACTTCGTTTTTGAGTTTTATGAAAGCTGCAACTTTTGTCCAATAGCACCCATTAAAACACCCAAAAACCTATCTTTTTCAACTGATCTGTTCATACCCCACACTGACTGTGCATATGGGATGGATTTTAGCAGTGAGAATACAAATATCAACTACTTTCCAAAATAGGTGTTTGCTCCTTGAGATAATGCGATTGCAGCAATAAAAAATAGAATTGCCCATTGCTTCAAAACCATAAATGCTAGAAGGCTAAATCTCCAGTATGTTATACAGGGCCCAAGGCTGTGTTATGTGAGCAAGAAATGGCCATGTAGCTCTCACAGTTTTGGCACAACTTCGTTTTTGAGTTTTATGAAAGCTGCAACTTTTGTCCAATAGCACCCATTAAAACACCCAAAAACCTATCTTTTTCAACTGATCTGTTCATACCCCACACTGACTGTGCATATGGGATGGATTTTAGCAGTAAGAATACAAATATCAACTACTTTCCAAAATAGGTGTTTGCTCCTTGAGATAATGCGATTGCAGCAATAAAAAATAGAATTGCCCATTGCTTCAAAACCATAAATGCTAGAAGGCTAAATCTCCAGTATGTTATACAGGGCCCGAGGCTGTGTTATGTGAGGAAGAAATGGCCATGTAGCTCTCACAGTTTTGGCACAACTTCGTTTTTGAGTTTTGTGAAAGCTGCAACTTTTGTCCAATAGCACCCATTAAAACACCCCAAAACCTAACTTTTTCAACTGATCTGTCCATACCCCACACTGACTGTGCATATGGGATGGTTTTTAGCAGTGAGAATACAAATATCAACTACTTTCCAAAATAGGTGTTTGCTCCTTGAGATAATGTGTTTGCGGCAATAAAAAACTAGAAATGCCCATTTCTTCAAAACCATAAATGCTAGAAGGCTAAATTTCCAGTATGTTTTACAGGGCCCCAGGCTGTGTTATGTGAGCAAGAATTGGCCATGTAGCTCTCACAGTTTTGGCACAACTTCGTTTTTGAGTTTTGTGAAAGCTGCAACTTTTGTCCAATAGCACCCATTAAAACACCCCAAAACCTAACTTTTTCAACTGATCTGGTCATACCCCACACTGACTGTGCATATGGGATGGTTTTTAGCAGTGAGAATACAAATATCAACTACTTTCCAAAATAGGTGTTTGCTCATTGAGATAATGCGTTTGCGGCAATAAAAAACTAGAATTGCCCATTTCTTCAAAACCATAAATGCTAGAAGGCTAATTTTCCAGTATGTTATACAGGGCCCCAGGCTGTGTTATGTGAGCAAGAATTGGCCATGTAGCTCTCACAGTTTTGGCACAACTTCGTTTTTGAGTTTTGTGAAAGCTGCAACTTTTGTCCAATAGCACCCATTAAAACACCCAAAAACCTATCTTTTTCAACTGACCTGTTCATACCCCACACTGACTGTGCATATGGGATGGATTTTAGCAGTGAGAATACAAATATCAACTACTTTCCAAAATAGGTGTTTGCTCATTGAGATAATGCGTTTGCGGCAATAAAAAAATAGAATTGCCTATTTCTTCAAAACCATAAAGGCTAGAAGGCTAATTTTCCAGTATGTTATACAGGGCCCCAGGCTGTGTTATGTGAGCAAGAATTGGCCATGTAACTCTCACAGTTTTGGCACAACTTCGTTTTTGAGTTTTGTGAAAGCTGCAACTTTTGTCCAATAGCACCCATTAAAACGCCCCAAAACCTAACTTTTTCAAGTGATCTGTTCATACCCCACACTGACTGTGCATATGGGATGGTTTTTAGCAGTGAGAATACAAATATCAACTATTTCCAAAATAGGTGTTTGCTCATTGAGATAATGCGTTTGCGGCAATAAAAACATAGAATTGCCCATTTCTTCAAAACCATAAATGCTAGAAGGCTAATTTTCCAGTATGTTATACAGGGCCCCAGGCTGTGTTATGTGAGCAAGAATTGGCCATGTAGCTCTCACAGTTTTGGCACAACTTCGTTTTTGAGTTTTGTGAAAGCTGCAACTTTTGTCCAATAGCACCCATTAAAACACCCAAAAACCTAACTTTTTCAACTGATCTGTTCATACCCCACACTGACTGTGCATATGGGATGGTTTTTAGCAGTGAGAATACAAATATCAACTATTTCCAAAATAGGTGTTTGCTCATTGAGATAATGCGTTTGCGGCAATAAAAAAATAGAAATGCCCATTTCTTCAAAACCATACAGGCTAGAAGGCTAATTTTCCAGTATGTTATACAGGTTCCCAGGCTGTGTTATGTGAGCAAGATTTGGCAATGTAGCTCTCACAGTTTTGGCACAACTTCGTTTTTGAGTTTTGTGAAAGCTGCAACTTTTGTCCAATAGCACCCATTAAAACACCCCAAAACCTAACTTTTTCAACTGATCTGTACATAACCCACACTAACTGTGCATATGGGATGGTTTTTAGCAGTGAGAATACAAATATCAACTACTTTCCAAAATAGGTGTTTGCTCATTGAGATAATGCGTTTGCGGCAATAAAAAACTAGAATTGCCCATTTCTTCAAAACCATAAATGCTAGAAGGCTAATTTTCCAGTATGTTATACAGGGCCCCAGGCTGTGTTATGTGAGCAAGAATTGGCCATGTAGCTCTCACAGTTTTGGCACAACTTCGTTTTTGAGTTTTGTGAAAGCTGCAACTTTTGTCCAATAGCACCCATTAAAACACCCAAAAACCTATCTTTTTCAACTGACCTGTTCATACCCCACACTGACTGTGCATATGGGATGGATTTTAGCAGTGAGAATACAAATATCAACTACTTTCCAAAATAGGTGTTTGCTCATTGAGATAATGCGTTTGCGGCAATAAAAAAATAGAATTGCCTATTTCTTCAAAACCATAAAGGCTAGAAGGCTAATTTTCCAGTATGTTATACAGGGCCCCAGGCTGTGTTATGTGAGCAAGAATTGGCCATGTAACTCTCACAGTTTTGGCACAACTTCGTTTTTGAGTTTTGTGAAAGCTGCAACTTTTGTCCAATAGCACCCATTAAAACGCCCCAAAACCTAACTTTTTCAAGTGATCTGTTCATACCCCACACTGACTGTGCATATGGGATGGTTTTTAGCAGTGAGAATACAAATATCAACTATTTCCAAAATAGGTGTTTGCTCATTGAGATAATGCGTTTGCGGCAATAAAAACATAGAATTGCCCATTTCTTCAAAACCATAAATGCTAGAAGGCTAATTTTCCAGTATGTTATACAGGGCCCCAGGCTGTGTTATGTGAGCAAGAATTGGCCATGTAGCTCTCACAGTTTTGGCACAACTTCGTTTTTGAGTTTTGTGAAAGCTGCAACTTTTGTCCAATAGCACCCATTAAAACACCCAAAAACCTAACTTTTTCAACTGATCTGTTCATACCCCACACTGACTGTGCATATGGGATGGTTTTTAGCAGTGAGAATACAAATATCAACTATTTCCAAAATAGGTGTTTGCTCATTGAGATAATGCGTTTGCGGCAATAAAAAAATAGAAATGCCCATTTCTTCAAAACCATACAGGCTAGAAGGCTAATTTTCCAGTATGTTATACAGGTTCCCAGGCTGTGTTATGTGAGCAAGATTTGGCAATGTAGCTCTCACAGTTTTGGCACAACTTCGTTTTTGAGTTTTGTGAAAGCTGCAACTTTTGTCCAATAGCACCCATTAAAACACCCCAAAACCTAACTTTTTCAACTGATCTGTACATAACCCACACTAACTGTGCATATGGGATGGTTTTTAGCAGTGAGAATACAAATATCAACTACTTTCCAAAATAGGTGTTTGCTCATTGAGATAATGCGGTTGCGGCAATAAAAACATAGAATTGCCCATTTCTTCAAAACCATAAATGCTAGAAGGCTAATTTTCCAGTATGTTATACAGGGCCCCAGGCTGTGTTATGTGAGCAAGAATTGGCCATGTAGCTCTCACAGTTTTGGCACAACTTCGTTTTTGAGTTTTGTGAAAGCTGCAACTTTTGTCCAATAGCACCCATTAAAACACCCAAAAACCTAACTTTTTCAACTGATCTGTTCATACCCCACACTGACTGTGCATATGGGATGGTTTTTAGCAGTGAGAATACAAATATCAACTACTTTCCAAAATAGGTGTTTGCTCATTGAGATAATGCGTTTGCGGCAATAAAAAAATAGAATTGCCTATTTCTTCAAAACCATAAAGGCTAGAAGGCTAATTTTCCAGTATGTTATACAGGGCCCCAGGCTGTGTTATGTGAGCAAGAATTGGCCATGTAGCTCTCACAGTTTTGGCACAACTTTCTGATCGTCAGATTTTTACATCACTCAGAAATAAAGTGGTTAATCAGGTGCGTAAAGCCAAAGCCAATTTCTTTTTAGAGATAATACAAGGTGCAAATGGAAACGGTAAAGTGATTTGGAAAAATGTGAATAAACTTTTGGGACGAAACAAAGAGGATCACCCTAAAAACCTACAGCTTCAGGTCAATGGGACATTAACCGTCAATACAAAATCAATCGTAGAGTGCTTTAATAATTTTTTTATAGGTTCAATAGAGGAACTGACAGGGCATGTAAAATGTACTGACAAGTCATGTAAAAAGCTTGATTTCAGCAAAACATTATTTAGTATACAAGAAATAACAATCCCTGATGCTATAAAAATAATCTCTTCTCTAAAAAGCTCAAAAGCCAAAGATATCTTTGGTCTTTCCAGTGATTTTATTAAGCTTCACAAAGAGGCACTTGCAAGTCCAATTGCACATTTGATTAATGTATCCATTAAACAGGCAACGGTGCCATCAAATTGGAAAATGGCAAGGGTTTTTCCGGTGTTTAAGGCAGGAGACAAAACTAAACCTGAGAATTACCGTCCAATTAGTATCCTACCAATCATGTCCAAAATATTGGAAAAATGGGTTGCTGCACAACTAACAGAACACCTAAATTGTTGTGAAACACCGCTCCATCCCATGCAGTTTGGGTTCAGGAAGCATCACTCTACAGAAACCGCCACTTGTTATTTTTTAGAAAATGTTAAATATATGTTAGATAAGAGTGGGTATGTGGGTGCTGTATTCCTCGATCTAAAACGAGCCTTCGACACCTTAAATCATGACGTTCTGATAGCCAAATTATCCAGTTTTAATTTTTCTGAAAGCGCCCTCCTCTGGATGAGATCATATCTAACAGACAGAAAACAGACTGTACAAATAGATAATGTTCAGTCCACATTTCTCAATTGTTCCGCAGGTGTCCCACAGGGTTCAATATTGGGACCAATTCTGTTCAGCTTATATATCAATAATCTTCCCAACATGTGTAAAAGTGTTAACATGCAGTTATATGCTGATGATGCTGTATTATATGTGCACGCTAAAACAAAATGTGAAGCTGCTGCAATCCTATCTGCAGCCATGGTACCAGTGTCCCATTGGCTCCAAAATTCTTGCCTTCATTTGAATACAAAAAAAACTGTCTGCATGTTCTTTTCTCGTCAGCCAGTAGGGAACGAACAACCATCTGTGATAGTTAATGGCGAGAGATTAAATGAAGTTAAACAATTCAAGTATTTAGGAGTGCTCTTTGATTCAAATCTAAATTTTAAGCAGCATATCAAGAAAATTGCACACATCATTAAATTCAATTTGTCAAATTTTAAGCATATAAGACCATGTCTGACCACAGAGTCGGCAAAGGCTTATATGCATGCAATGATCTTCAGCCATATAACGTACTGTTATACCACATGGTCTCAAACATCAGAGACCAACATGAGCCCCATCAAGTCTCTTTTTAAGAAAACATTGAAAACTCTGGATAGAAAGCCTTTACATTATCATTACTGCCACATTGTAAGTAAGTATAATATTTTAGATTTCGACGGCTATCAGAAGTTCCTGGATGCCTGTTTAGTTTTTAGAGTTTTAAAAGGTCTTGCCCCTCCACCATTAAGGAATTTTATATCACAAATAAGTAACACTCGAGTAAATACCAGAGCTCTGACCAGAGGAGACTGTATTGTGCAACGTCGTAGAACTAAATTCGGTCAAACGGTGGAGTCGATCAGGGGCTCGCAGTTTTGGAACTCGCTGCCTGCTCATATCAGGAACTGTGACAATTACCACACCTTTAAAAAGGTCCTAAAAATCTGGTTAAAAACAAATCAATCTTGCACTCACAGGTAGTTTAATTAAAATTCAATACTTAATCAATTTCTTGGGCGTGTTATGTTATCTTACCTGTGTCTGTCCTTGTAACTGACCTCTGTGACTGTAACTTTGTTCTGTTCTTTGTATGTTTGTATTTTCCTTCTGTCAATGTTTCTTTACCTGCCTTAGGACAACGGATGCAATTTAGCTCTCACGCTAATTCTGGTACATTTACATTGATGCTTTTGGCTGACGTGTTGATTAATGTGCACTGTCCTAATTCAAATAAATAAAATAAAAAATAAAAAAAATAAAAAAAACTTCGTTTTTGAGTTTTGTGAAAGCTGCAACTTTTGTCCAATAGCACCCATTAAAACACCCCAAAACCTCACTTTTTCAACTGATCGGTTCATACCCCACACTGACTGTGCATATGGGATGGTTTTTAGCAGTGAGAATACAAATATCAACTACTTTCCAAAATAGGTGTTTGCTCATTGAGATAATGCGTTTGCGGCAATAAAAAAATAGAATTGCCTATTTCTTCAAAACCATAAAGGCTAGAAGGCTAATTTTCCAGTATGTTATACAGGTTCCTAGGCTGTGTTATGTGAGCAAGATTTGGCCATGTAGCTCTCACAGTTTTGGCACAACTTCGTTTTTGAGTTTTGTGAAAGCTGCAACTTTTGTCCAAAAGCACCCATTAAAACACCCCAAAACCTAACTTTTTCAACTGATTTGTTCATACCCCACACTGACTGTGCATATGGGATGGATTTTAGCAGTGAGAATACAAATATCAACTACTTTCCAAAATAGGTGTTTGCTCATTGAGATAATGCGTTTGCGGCAATAAAAAGCTAGAATTGCCCATTTCTTCAAAACCATAAAGGCTAGAAGGCTAATTTTCCAGTATGTTATACAGGGCCCCAGGCTGTGTTATGTGAGCAAGAATTGGCCATGTAGCTCTCATAGTTTTGGCACAACTTCGTTTTTGAGTTTTGTGAAAGCTGCAACTTTTGTCCAATAGCACCCATTAAAACACCCAAAAACCTATCTTTTTCAACTGACCTGTTCATACCCCACACTGACTGTGCATATGGGATGGATTTTAGCAGTGAGAATACAAATATCAACTACTTTCCAAAATAGGTGTTTGGTCCTTGAGATAATGCGATTGCAGCAATAAAAAATAGAATTGCCCATTGCTTCAAAACCATAAAGGCTAGAAGGCTAATTCTCAAGTATGTTATACAGGACCCCAGGCTGTGTTATGTGAGCAAGAATTGGCCATGTAGCTCTCACAGTTTTGGCACAACTTCGTTTTTGAGTTTTGTGAAAGCTGCAACTTTTGTCCAATAGCACCCATTAAAACACCCCAAAACCTCACTTTTTCAAGTGATCTGTTCATACCCCACACTGACTGTGCATATGGGATGGATTTTAGCAGTGAGAATACAAATATCAACTACTTTCCAAAATAGGTGTTTGCTCAATGAGATAATGCGTTTGCGGCAATACAAAAATAGAATTGCCCATTTCTTCAAAACCATAAAGGCTAGAAGGCTAATTTTCCAGTATGTTATACAGGGCCTCAGGCTGTGTTATGTGAGCAAGAATTGGCCATGTAGCTCTCATAGTTTTGGCACAACTTCGTTTTTGAGTTTTGTGAAAGCTGCAACTTTTGTCCAATAGCACCCATTAAAACACCCCAAAACCTAACTTTTTCAACTGATCTGTACATACCCCACACTGACTGTGCATATGGGATGGTTTTTAGCAGTGAGAATACAAATATCAACTACTTTCCAAAATAGGTGTTTGCTCATTGAGATAATGCGTTTGCGGCAATAAAAAAATTGAATTGCCCATTTCTTCAAAACCATAAAGGCTAGAAGGCTAATTTTCCGGTATGTTATACAGGGCCCGAGACTGTGTTATGTGAGCAAGAATTGGCCATGTAGCTCTCACAGTTTTGGCACAACTTCGTTTTTCAGTTTTGTGAAAGCTGCAACTTTTGTCCAATAGCACCCATTAAAGCACCCCAAAACCTAACTTTTTCAACTGATTTGTTCATACCCCACACTGACTGTGCATATGGGATGGATTTTAGCAGTGAGAATACAAATATCAACTACTTTCCAAAATAGGTGTTTGCTCATTGAGATAATGCGTTTGCGGCAATACAAAAATAGAATTGCCCATTTCTTCAAAACCATAAAGGCTAGAAGGCTAATTTTCCAGTATGTTATACAGGGCCCCAGGCTGTGTTATGTGAGCAAGAATTGGCCATGTAGCTCTCATAGTTTTGGCACAACTTCGTTTTTGAGTTTTGTGAAAGCTGCAACTTTTGTCCAATAGCACCCATTAAAACACCCCAAAACCTAACTTTTTCAACTGATCTGTACATACCCCACACTGACTGTGCATATGGGATGGTTTTTAGCAGTGAGAATACAAATATCAACTACTTTCCAAAATAGGTGTTTGCTCATTGAGATAATGCGTTTGCGGCAATAAAAAAATTGAATTGCCCATTTCTTCAAAACCATAAAGGCTAGAAGGCTAATTTTCCGGTATGTTATACAGGGCCCGAGACTGTGTTATGTGAGCAAGAATTGGCCATGTAGCTCTCACAGTTTTGGCACAACTTCGTTTTTCAGTTTTGTGAAAGCTGCAACTTTTGTCCAATAGCACCCATTAAAACACCCCAAAACCTAACTTTTTCAAGTGATCTGTTCATACCCCACACTGACTGTGCATATGGGATGGTTTTTAGTAGTGAGAATACAAATATCAACTACTTTCCAAAATAGGTGTTTGCTCCTTGAGATAATGCGTTTGCGGCAATAAAAAAATAGAATTGCCCATTTCTTCAAAACCATAAATGCTAGAAGGCTAATTTTCCAGTATGTTATACAGGGCCCCACGTTGCGTTAGGTGAGCAAGAATTGGCCATGTAGCTCTCACAGTTTTGGCACAACTTCGTTTTTGAGTTTTGTGAAAGCTGCAACTTTTGTCCAATAGCACCAATTAAAACAGCCCAAAACCTAACTTTTTCAAGTGATCTGTTCATACCCCACACTGACTGTGCATATGGGATGTTTTTAGCAGTGAGAATACAAATATCATCTACTTTCCAAAATAGGTGTTTGCTCCTTGAGATTGCAGCAATACAAAATAGAACTGCCCATTTCTTCAAAACCATAAATGCTAGAAGGCTAATTCTCCAGTATGTTATACAGGGCCCCAGGCCGTGTTATGTGAGGAAGAATTGGCCATGTAGCTCTCACAGTTTTGGCACAACTTCGTTTTTGAGTTTTGTGAAAGCTGCAACTTCTGTCCAATAGCAAAACACCCCAAAACCTAACTTTTTCAACTGATCTGTTCATACCCCACACTGACTGTGCATATGGTATGGTTTTTAGCAGTGAGAATACAAATATCAACTACTTTCCAAAATAGGTGTTTGCTCCTTGAGATAATGCGTTTGCGGCAATAAAAAAATAGAATTGCCCATTTCTTCAAAACCATAAATGCTAGAAGGCTAATTTTCCAGTATGTTATACAGGGCCTCAGGCTGTGTTTATGTGAGCAAGAATTGGCCATGTAGCTCTCACAGTTTTGGCACAACTTCGTTTTTGAGTTTTGTGAAAGCTGCAACTTTTGTCCAATAGCACCCATTAAAGCACCCCAAAACCTAACTTTTTCAACTGATTTGTTCATACCCCACACTGACTGTGCATATGGGATGGATTTTAGCAGTGAGAATATAAATATCAACTACTTTCCAAAATAGGTGTTTGCTCATTGAGATAATGCGTTTGCGGCAATACAAAAATAGAATTGCCCATTTCTTCAAAACCATAAAGGCTAGAAGGCTAATTTTCCAGTATGTTATACAGGGCCCCAGGCTGTGTTATGTGAGCAAGAATTGGCCATGTAGCTCTCATAGTTTTGGCACAACTTCGTTTTTGAGTTTTGTGAAAGCTGCAACTTTTGTCCAATAGCACCCATTAAAACACCCCAAAACCTAACTTTTTCAACTGATCTGGACATACCCCACACTGACTGTGCATATGGGATGGTTTTTAGCAGTGAGAATACAAATATCAACTACTTTCCAAAATAGGTGTTTGCTCATTGAGATAATGCGTTTGCGGCAATAAAAAAATTGAATTGCCCATTTCTTCAAAACCATAAAGGCTAGAAGGCTAATTTCCGGTATGTTATACAGGGCCCGAGACTGTGTTATGTGAGCAAGAATTGGCCATGTAGCTCTCACAGTTTTGGCACAACTTCGTTTTTGAGTTTTGTGAAAGCTGCAACTTTTGTCCAATAGCACCAATTAAAACACCCGAAAATCTAACTTTTTCAACTGATCTGTTCATACCCCACACTGACTGGGCATATGGGATGGTTTTTAGCAGTGAGAATACAAATATCAACTACTTTCCAAAATAGGTGTTTGCTCATTGAGATAATGCGTTTGCGGCAATAAAAAAATAGAATTGCCCATTTCTTCAAAACCATAAAGGCTAGAAGGCTAATTTTCCAGTATGTTATACAGGGCCCCAGGCTGTGTTATGTGAGCAAGAATTGGCCATGTAGCTCTCACAGTTTTGGCACAACTTCGTTTTTCAGTTTTGTGAAAGCTGCAACTTTTGTCCAATAGCACCCATTAAAACACCCCAAAACCTAACTTTTTCAAGTGATCTGTTCATACCCCACACTGAATGTGCATATGGGATGGTTTTTAGCAGTGAGAATACAAATATCAACTACTTTCCAAAATAGGTGTTTGCTCCTTGAGATAATGCGTTTGCGGCAATAAAAAAATAGAATTGCCCATTTCTTCAAAACCATAAATGCTAGAAGGCTAATTTTCCAGTATGTTATACAGGGCCCCAGGCTGTGTTATGTGAGCAATAATTGGCCATGTAGCTCTCACAGTTTTGGCACAACTTCTTTTTGAGTTTTGTGAAAGCTGCAACTTTTGTCCAATAGCACCCATTAAAACACCCCAAAACCTAACTTTTTCCAAGTGATCTGTTCATACCCCACACTGACTGTGCATATGGGGTGGTTTTTAGCAGTGAGAATACAAATATCAACTACTTTCCAAAATAGGTGTTTGCTCTTTGAGATAATGCGTTTGCAGCCATAAAAAATAGAATTGCCCATTTCTTCAAAACCATGAATTCTAGAAGGCTAATTCTCCAGTATGTTATACAGGGCCCCAGGCTGTGTTCCTTCTTTGTTTCGTTCCTTCGTTGTTTCCTTCCTTCCTTGTTTCCTTCCTTCCTTCCTTTTTCCCTTGATGCTTTCCTTCCTTCCTTGTTACAGTTCTTCCTTGTTTCCTTCCCTGTTTTCTTCCCTGTTTTCTTCCTTCCTTGTTTCTTTCCTTCCTTGTTTCCTTCCTTCCTTCCTTTGTTTATTCCTTCCTTCCTTTTTTCCTTCCTTCCTTGTTTCCTTCCTTCCTTCCTTTTTCCCTTGATGCTTTCCTTCCTACCTTATTACAGTTCTTCCTTCCTTCCTTCCTTGTTTCCTTCCCTGTTTTCTTCCTTCCTTGTTTCTTTCCTTCCTTGTTTCCTTCCTTCCTTCCTTTGTTTATTCCTTCCTTCCTTTTTTCCTTCCTTCCTTGTTTCCTTCCTTCCTTGTTTCCTTCCTTCCTTGTTTCCTTCTTTCCTTGTTTCCTTCCTTCCTTGTTTCCTTCCTTGTTTCTTTTCCATCCTTGTTTCCTTCTTTCCTTGTTTCCTTCCTTCCTTGCTTCCTTCCCTTTTTCCTTCCTTGTTTCCTTCCTTTTTTCCTTCCTTCCTTGTTACATTTCTTCATTCCTTCCTTGTTTCCTTGTTTCCTTCGTTGTTTCCTTCCATCCTTCCTTGTGTCCTTGTTTCCTTCCTTGTTTTCTTCCTTACTTGTTTCCTTCCTTCCTTGTTTTCTTTCTTACTCCCTATCTCCCTTCCTTGTTTCCTTCCTTGTTTCATTTCTTCCTTCCTTCCTTCCTTGTTTCCGTCGTTGTTTCCTTCCTTCCTACCTTTTTCCCTTGATGCTTTCCTTCCTTCCTTGTTACAGTTCTTCCTTCCTTCCTTCCTTGTTTCCTTCCCTGTTTTCTTCCTTCCTTGTTTCTTTCCTTCCTTGTTTCCTTCCTTCCTTCCTTTGTTTATTCCTTCCTTCCTTTTTTCCTTCCTTCCTTGTTTCCTTCTTTCCTTGTTTCCTTTCTTCCTTGTTTCCTTCCTTGTTTCTTTTCAATCCTTGTTTCCTTCTTTCCTTCCTTCCTTGCTTCCTTCCCTTTTTCCTTCCTTTTTTCCTTCCTTTTTTCCTTCCTTCCTTGTTACATTTCTTCATTCCTTCCTTGTTTCCTTCTTTGTTTCCTTGTTTCCTTCGTTGTTTCCTTCCTTCCTTCCTTCCTTGTTTCCTTGTTTCCTTCCTTCGTTGTTTCCTTCCTTCCTTGTTTCCTTCATTCCTTCCTTGTTTCCTTCCTTCCTTGTTTCCTTCCTTCCTTCCTTCCTACCTTTTTACCTTGTTGCCTTCCTTCCTTGTTACAGTTCTTCCATCCTTCCTTGTGTCCTTGTTTCCTTCCTTGTTTTCTTCCTTACTTGTTTCCTTCCTTCCTTGTTTTCTTTCTTACTCCCTATCTCCCTTCCTTGTTTCCTTCCTTGTTTTCTTCCTTACCTGTTTCCTTCCTTCCTTGTTTTCTTTCTTACTCCCTATCTCCCTTCCTTGTTTCCTTCCTTGTTTCATTTCTTCCTTCCTTCCTTCCTTGTTACATTTCTTCCTTCCTTCCTTCCTTGTTTCCGTCGTTGTTTCCTACCTTCCTACCTTTCTTGTGACCTCGTTTCCTTCCTTCCTTGTTTCCTTCCTTCCTTGTTTGTTTCCTTCCTCGTTCCTTGTTTTCTTCCTTCCTTGTATCCTTCCTTCGTTGTTTCCTTCCTTCCTTGTTTCCTTCCATATTTCCTTCTTTGTTTCCTTCCTTCCTTCCTTGTTTCCTTCGTTGTTTCCTTCCTTCCTTGTTTCCTTCATTCCTTCCTTGTTTCCTACCTTCCTTCCCTGTTTCCTTCCTTATTTCCTTCCTTGTTTCATTCTTTCCTTGTTTCCTTTCTTGTTTCCTTGTTTCCTTCCTTCCTTGTTTCATTTCTTCCTTCGTTGTTTCCTTCCTTCCTTGTTTCCTTCATTGTTTGCTTCGTTGTTTCCTTCGTTCCTTGTTTCCTTCCTTATTTCCTTTTTTGTTTCCATGTTTCCTTCCTTCCTTCTTTTCTTCCTTGTTTCCTAGTTTCCTTCTTTGTTTCATTTCTTCCTTCCTGCCTTCCTTGTTTCCTTCCTTTCTTCCTTCATTGTTACATTTCTTCCTTACTTCCTTCCTTGTTTCCTTCCTTCCTTCCATAATACATTTCTTCCTTATTCCCTTCCTTGTTTCCTTTGTTGTTTCCTTCCTTCCTTGTTTGTTTCCTTCCTTCCTTGTTTCCGTCCTTCCTTCCTTGTTTCATTCCTTCCTTCCTTCCTTCCTTGTGTCCTTGTTTCCTTCCTTGTTTGTTTCCTTCCTTCCTAGTTTGTTTCCTTCCTTCCTTGTTTCATTCCTTACTTCCTTCCTTGTTTTTTTTGCCTTCCTTCCTTGTTACATTTCTTCCTTCAATCCTTCCTTGTTTCCTTCGTTGTTTCCTTCCTTCCTTGTGTCCTTGTTTCCTTCCTTGTTTCCTTCCTTGTTTCCTTCCTTCATTGTTTCCTTCCTTCCTTGTTTTCTTTCTTACTCCCTATCTCCCTTCCTTGTTTCCTTCCTTGTTTCATTTCTTCCTTCCTTACTTCCTTGTTACATTTCTTCCTTCCTTCCTTCCTTGTTTCCGTCATTGTTTCCTTCCTTCCTACCTTTTTACCTTGTTGCCTTCCTTTCTTGTTACATTTCTTCCATCCTTCCTTGTGTCCTTGTTTCCTTCCTTGTTTTCTTCCTTACTTGTTTCCTTCCTTCCTTGTTTTCTTTCTTACTCCCTATCTCCCTTCCTTGTTTCCTTCCTTGTTTCATTTCTTCCTTCCTTACTTCCTTGTTACATTTCTTCCTTCCTTCCTTCCTTGTTTCCGTCATTGTTTCCTTCCTTCCTACCTTTTTCCCTTGATGCTTTCCTTCCTTCCTTGTTACAGTTCTTCCTTCCTTGTTTCCTTCCCTGTTTTCTTCCTTCCTTGTTTCTTTCCTTCCTTGTTTCCTTCCTTCCTTCCTTTGTTTATTCCTTCCTTCCTTTTTTCCTTCCTTCCTTGTTTCCTTCCTTCCTTGTTTCCTTCTTTCCTTGTTTCCTTCCTTCCTTGTTTCCTTTCTTGTTTCTTTTCCATCCTTGTTTTTTTCTTTCCTTGTTTCCTTCCCTTTTCCTTCCTTCCTTGTTACATTTCTTCATTCCTTCCTTGTTTCCTTCGTTGTTTCCTTCCTTCCTTCCTTCCTTATTTCCTTGTTTCCTTCCTTCGTTGTTTTCCTTCCTTCCTTGTTTCCTTCATTCCTTCCTTGTTTTCTTCCTTCCTTGTTTCCTTCCTTCCTTCCTACCTTTTTACCTTGTTGCCTTCCTTCCTTGTTACATTTCTTCCATCCTTCCTTGTGTCCTTGTTTCCTTCCTTGTTTTCTTCCTTACTTGTTTCCTTACTTCCTTGTTTTCTTTCTTACTCCCTATCTCCCTTCCTTGTTTCCTTCCTTGTTTCATTTCTTCCTTCCTTACTTCCTTGTTACATTTCTTCCTTCCTTCCTTCCTTGTTTCCGTCATTGTTTCCTTCCTTCCTACCTTTTTCCCTTGATGCTTTCCTTCCTTCCTTGTTACAGTTCTTCCTTCCTTCCTTCCTTGTTTCCTTCCCTGTTTTCTTCCTTCCTTGTTTCTTTCCTTCCTTGTTTCCTTCCTTCCTTCCTTTGTTTATTCCTTCCTTCCTTTTTTCCTTCCTTCCTTGTTTCCTTCCTTCCTTGTTTCCTTCCTTCCTTGTTTCCTTCTTTCCTTGTTTCCTTCCTTCCTTGTTTCCTTCCTTGTTTCTTTTCCATCCTTGTTTTTTTCTTTCCTTGTTTCCTTCCTTTTTTCCTTCCTTCCTTGTTACATTTCTTCATTCCTTCCTTGTTTCCTTCGTTGTTTCCTTCCTTCCTTCCTTCCTTGTTTCCTTGTTTCCTTCCTTCGTTGTTTTCCTTCCTTCCTTGTTTCCTTCATTCCTTCCTTGTTTTCTTCCTTCCTTGTTTCCTTCCTTCCTTCCTACCTTTTTACCTTGTTGCCTTCCTTCCTTGTTACATTTCTTCCATCCTTCCTTGTGTCCTTGTTTCCTTCTTTGTTTTCTTCCTTCCTTGTTTCCTTCCTTCCTTGTTTTCTTTCTTACTCCCTATCTCCCTTCCTTGTTTCCTTCCTTGTTTCATTTCTTCCTTCCTTCCTTCCTTGTTACATTTTTTCCTTCCTTCCTTCCTTGTTTCCGTCGTTGTTTCCTTCCTTCCTACCTTTCTTGTGACCTTGTTTCCTTCCTTCCTTGTTTCCTTCCTTCCTTGTTGGTTTCCTTCCTCCTTCCTTGTTTTCTTCCTTCCTTGTATCCTTCCTTCGTTGTTTCCTTCCTTCCTTGTTTCCTTCCATATTTCCTTCTTTGTTTCCTTCCTTCCTTCCTTTTTTCCTTTTTTCCTTCGTTGTTTCCTTCCTTCCTTGTTTCCTTCATTCCTTCCTTGTTTCCTTCCTTCCTTCCTTGTTTCCTTCCTTCCTTCCTTGTTTCCTTCCTTATTTCCTTCGGTGTTTCCTTCATTCCTTCCTTGTTTCCTTCCTTCCTTCCTTGTTTCCTTCCTTCCTTCCTACCTTTTTACCTTGTTGCCTTCCTTCCTTTTTACATTTCTTCCTTCCTTCCTTGTGTCCTTGTTTCCTTCCTTGTTTTCTTCCTTACTTGTTTCCTTCCTTCCTTGTTTTCTGTCTCCCTCCCTATCTCCCTTCCCTGTTTCCTTCCTTGTTTCCTTCCTTCCTTATTTCCTTCCTTGTTTCATTCCTTGTTTCATTCTTTCCTTGTTTCCTTTCTTGCTTCCTTGTTTCCTTCCTTCCTTGTTTCATTTCTTCCTTCGTTGTTTCCTTCCTTCCTTGTTTCCTTCATTGTTTGCTTCGATGTTTCCTTAGTTCCTTGTTTCCTTACTTATTTCCTTCCTTGTTTCCATGTTTCCTTCCTTCCTTCTTTTCTTCCTTGTTTCCTAGTTTCCTTCTTTGTTTCATTTCTTCCTTCCTGCCTTCCTTGTTTCCTTCCTTCCTTCCTTCCTTCATTGTTACATTTCTTCCTTACTTCCTTCCTTGTTTCCTTCCTTCCTTCCATAATACATTTCTTCCTTATTCCCTTCCTTGTTTCCTTTGTTGTTTCCTTCCTTCCTTGTTTGTTTCCTTCCTTCCTTGTTTCATTCCTTCCTTCCTTCCTTCCTTGTGTCCTTGTTTCCTTCCTTGTTTTTTTCCTTCCTTCCTTGTTAAATTTCTTCCTTTCTTCCTTCCTTCCTTGTTTCATTCCTTCCTTGTTTCCTTCCTTTGTTGTTTCCTTCCTTCCTTCCTTCCTTGTTTAATTCTTCCTTCCTATCTTCCTTCCTTGTTTCCTTTTTTTCCCTTCCTTCCTTGTTTCCTTCCTTCCTTATTTCCTTCCTTGTTTCCTTCCTTCCTTCATTGTTACATTTCTTCCTTCCTTCCTTCCTTCCTTCATTGTTACATTTCTTCCTTACTTCCTTCCTTGTTCCCTTCCTTCCTTCCATGTTACTTTTCTTCCTTATTCCCTTCCTTGTTTCCTTCGTTGTTTCCTTCCTTCCTTGTTTGTTTCCTTCCTTCCTAGTTTGTTTCCTTCCTTCCTTGTTTCATTCCTTCCTTCCTTCCTTGTTTTTTTTGCCTTCCTTCCTTGTTACATTTCTTCCTTCAATCCTTCCTTGTTTCCTTCGTTGTTTCCTTCCTTCCTTGTGTCCTTGTTTCCTTCCTTGTTTCCTTCCTTCATTGTTTCTTTGTTTCCTTCCTTCCTTTTTCCTTCCTTGTTTCCATGTTTTCTTCCTTTCTTCCTTCCTTGTTTAATTACTTCCTTCCTCTCTCCCTTCCTTCTTTCTTTCCTTGTTTCCTTCGTGGTTTCCTTCCTGGTTTCCTTGTTTCCTTCCTTCCTCTCTTACTTGTTTCCCTACTTTCTTCCTTGTTTCCTTCTTTCCTTGTTTCCTTCCTTCCTTGTTACATTTCTTCCTTCCTTCCTTCCTTGTTACATTTCTTCCTTCCTTGTATTTCATTCCTTCCTTGTTTCCATCCTTCCTTCCTTGTTTCTATCCTTCCTTCCTTGTTTCCTTCCTTCCTTCCTTGTTTCCTTCCTTTGTTGTTTCCTTCCTTCCTTCCTTGGTTCCTTCCGTCCTTGCTTTCTTGTTTCCTTCCTTATTTCCTTCGTTTTTTCCTTCCTTCCTTGTTTCCTTCTTTCCTTCCTTCCTTCCTTCCTTGTTTCCTTTTTTCCTTGTTACCTTCCTTCCTTGTGTCCTTGTTTTCTTACTTGTTTTCTTCCTTCCTTGTTTCCTTCCTTCCTTCCTTGTTTTCTTTCTTCCTTCCTATCTCCCTTCCTTGATTCCTTCCTTCCTTGTTTCCTTCCTTCCTTCCTTATTTCCTTCGTTTTTTCCTTCCTTCCTTGTTTCCTTTCTTCCTTCCTTCCTTTTTTCCTTGTTACCTTCCTTCCTTCCTTCCTTGTTTTATTCCTTCCTTTGTTGTTTCCTTCCGTCCTTGCTTCCTTGTTTCCTTCCTTATTTCCTTCGTTTTTTCCTTCCTTCCTTGTTTCCTTCTTTCCTTCCTTCCTTCCTTTTTTCCTTGTTACCTTCCTTTCTTGTGTCCTTGTTTTCTTCCTTGTTTTCTTCCTTCCTTGTTTCCTTCATTCCTTGTTTCCTTCCTTCCTTCCTTATTTCCCTGTTTCCTTCCTTGTTACATTTCTTCCCTCCTTCCTTGTTTCCTTCGTTGTTTCCTTCCTTCCTTCCTTGTTTCCTTTCTTCCTTCCTTCCTTCCTTGTTTCCTTTCTTGTGTCCTTGTTTCCTTCCTTGTTTTCTTCCTTCCTTGTTTCCTTCCTTCCTTGTTACCTTCCTTCCTTCCTTGTTTTCTTCCTTCCTTCCTTCCTTGTTACATTTCGTCCCTCCTTCCTTGTTTCCTTCGTTGTTTCCTTCCTTCCTTCCTTGTGTCCTTGTTTCCTTCCTTGTTTCCTTTATTACTTCCTATCTCCCTTCCTTGTTTGCTTCCTTATTTCCTTCCCTATTTCCTTCGTTTTTTCCTTCCATCCTTGTTTCCTTTTTTTACTTGTTACCTTCCTTCCTTGTGTCCTTGTTTCCTTCCTTGTTTTCTTCCTTCCTTGTTTCCTTCTTTACATGTTTCCTTCCTTGTTTCCTTTCTTCCTTGTTTCCTTCTTTCCTTGTTTCCTTCCTTGTTTCCTTTCTTGTTTCCTTGTTTCCTTCCTTTTTCCTTGTTTCCTTCCTTTTTTCCTTGTTTCCTTGCTTGTTTTCTTTCTTGTTTCCTTTCTTCCTTCCTTCCTTGTGTCCTTTATTCCTTCCTATCTCCCTTCCTTGTTTGCTTCCTTGTTTCCTTCCTTTTTTCCTTTCTTTCTTTCTATCTCCCTTCCTTGTTTCCTTCCTTCTTTCTTTCCTTCCTTATTTCCTTCCTTGTTTCCTTCCTTCCTTTCTTGCTTCCTTCCTTGTTACATTTCTTCCCTCCTTCCTTGTTTCCTTTTTTGTTTCCTTCCTTCCTTCCTTGTTTCCTTCCTTTCTTCCTTCCTTCCTTCTTTGTTTCCTTCCTTGTGTCCTTGTTTCCTTCCTTGTTTTCTTCCTTCCTTGTTTCCTTCCTTCCTTGTTACCTTACTTCCTCCCTTGTTTCCTTCCTTCTTTCCTTGTTTCCTTCGTTGTTTCCTTCCTTCCTTCCTTGTGTCCTTGTTTCCTTCCTTGTTTCCTTTCTTTCTTTCTTCTTTGTTTCCTTTATTCCTTCCTATCTCCCTTCCTTGTTTGCTTCCTTATTTCCTTCCTTATTTCCATCGTTTTTTCCTTCCTTCCTTGTTTCCTTCTTTCCTTCCTTCCTTCCTTGTTTCCTTTTTTCCTTGTTACCTTCCTTCCTTGTGTCCTTGTTTTCTTCCTTGTTTTCTTCCTTCCTTCCTTCCTTGTTTCCTTCCTTGTTTCCTTTCTTCCTTGTTTCCTTCCTTTCTTGCTTCCTTCCTTTCTTGCTTCCTTCCTTGTTACATTTCTTCCCTCCTTCCTTGTTTCCTTTTTTGTTTCCTTCCTTCCTTCCTTGTTTCCTTCCTTTGTTCCTTCTTTCCTTGTTTCCTTCCTTGTGTCCTTGTTTCCTTGTTTCCTTCCTTCCTTGTTTCCTTCCTTCCTTGTTACCTTACTTCCTCCCTTGTTTCCTTCCTTCCTTCCTTGTTTTCTTCCTTCCTTGTTACATTTCGTCCCTCCTTCCTTGTTTTCTTCGTTTTTTCCTTCCTTCCTTCCTTGTGTCCTTGTTTCCTTCCTTGTTTCCTTTCTTTCTTTCTTCCCTGTTTCCTTTATTCCTTCCTATCTACCTTCCTTGTTTGCTTCCTTATTTCCTTCCTTATTTCCATCGTTTTTTCCTTCCTTCCTTGTTTCCTTCTTTCCTTCCTTCCTTCCTTGTTTCCTTTTTTCCTTGTTACCTTCCTTTCTTGTGTCCTTTTTTTCTTCCTTGTTTTCTTCCTTCCTTCCTTGTTTCCTTCCTTCCTTGTTTCCTTCCTTGTTTCCTTCCTTCCTTGTTTCCTTCCTTTTTCCTTGTTTCCTTCCTTGTTTCCTGTCTTTCTTCCCATCTCTCTTCCTTGTTTCCATCCTTCCTTCCTTGTTTCCTTCCTTCCTTGTTTCATTCCAACCTTCTTTGGTTCCTTCCTTCCTTGCTTCCTTCCTTATTTCCTTCGTTTTTTCCTTCCTTCCTTGTTTCTTCCTTTTTTTCTTCCTTCCTTGTTTCCTTCCTTCCTTGTTTTCTTTCTTCCTTCCTATCTCCCTTCCTTGTTCCCTTCCTTCCTTCCTTCCTTCCTTCTTTTCTTCCTTCCTTCCTTCCTTCCTTGTGTCCTTGTTTCCTTTCTTGTTTCCTTTCTTCCTTTCTTCCTTCCTTCCTTCATTGTTTCCTTGTTTCCTTTATTCCTTCCTATCTCCCTTCCTTGTTTGCTTCCTTTTTTCCTTTCTTTCTTTCTATCTCCCTTCATTGTTTCCTTCCTTCTTTCCTTCCTTCCTTCCTTCCTTCCTTTCTGTTACATTTCTTCCCTCCTTCCTTGTTTCCTTCGTTGTTTCCTTCCTTCTTTCCTGTCTTCCTTCCTTGTTTCCTTCCTTGTGTCCTTGTTTCCTTCCTTGTTTTCTTCCTTCCTTGTTTCCTTCCTTCCTTGTTACCTTCCTTCCTTCCTTGTTTTCTTCCTTCCTTCCTTCCTTGTTACATTTCGTCCCTCCTTCCTTGTTTCCTTCGTTGTTTCCTTCCTTCCTTCCTTGTGTCCTTGTTTCCTTCCTTGTTTCCTTTCTTTCTTTCTTGTTTCCTTCCTTGTTTCCTTTATTCCTTCCTATCTCCCTTCCTTGTTTGCTTCCTTGTTTCCTTCCTTATTTCCATCGTTTTTTCCTTCCTTCCTTGTTTCCTTCTTTCCTTCCTCCCTTCCTTGTTTCCTTCCTTCTTTCCTTCCTTCCTTATTTCCTTCCTTGTTTCCTTCCTTCATTGTTTGATTCCTTCCTTCCTTGTTTCCTTCCTTCCTTGATTTATTCCTTCCTTCCTTCCTTCCTTCCTTGTTTCCTTTCTTCCTTCCTATCTCCCTTCCTTGTTTCCTTCCTTCCTCCCTCCCTTGTTTCCTTCCTTCCTTGTTTCCTTCCTACCTTCCATCCTTCCTTGTTTGTTTCCTTTCTTCCTTGTTTCCTTCCTTCTTTCCTTGTTTCCATCCTTTTTTCCGTCCTTCATTGTTTCCTTCCTTCCTCCCTCGTTTCCTTCATTCCTTGTTTCCTTCGTTGTTTCCTTCCTTGTTTCCTTCCTTGTTTCTTTCTTCCTTGTTTCCTTCCTTCCTTGTTTCATTCCTTCCTTCCTTGTTTTCTTCCTTCATTGTTTGATTCCTTCCTTCCTTCCTTGTTTCCTTCCTTCCTTGTTTACTTCCTTCCTTGTTTTATTCCTTCCTTCCTCCCTCCCTTGTTTCCTTATTTCCTTCCTTCCATGTGTCCTTGTTTACTTCCTACCTTCCATCCTTCCTTGTTTGTTTCCTTCCTTCCTTGTTTCCTTCCTCCCTTCCTTCCTTGTTTCCTTCCTTTTTCTTTGTTTCCTTTCTTCCTTCTTTCTCCCTTCCTTGTTTGCTTTTTTATTTGTTTATTTGAGCAGTATACATTGTGCTCAAAAGGAGTGGGCTGAAGCAAAAAGCTTATGAGCCCCCACCCCCAAGTGCAATAAAATAAAAAAAAGAACATTTCAAAACATTTCAAGCAGCTACATTCGTACAGGCCAACTTACAAACTTACAAAAAAAATATATGAACTGTTTATATAATTAACCCTCAAGGTGCTTTGCGAGGGTAACACTGACCCCTCCGTAAAGACAAAATAAAACACATTAAATCCGCGCGCAGAGTTTTTATGCTCCCCCCTCCCCGGGTCCAAAGCGGGTCTCGGTTCAGGGGCGGACAAGTGTAGGTCCGGGGGGACCGAGGCTCCAGGCCTCCGCGCATCCGCGCGCAGAGAGTCTTTACGCACCCCCCTCCCCGAGTCCAAAGCGAGTCTCGGACATGTGTAGGTCCGGGGGGACCGAGGCTCCAGGCCTCCGCGCGCGCAGAGTTTTTACGCACCCCCCTCCCCGGGTCCAAAGCGGGTCTCGGTTCAGGAGCAGACAAGTGTAGGTCCGGGGTGACCGAGGCTCAAGGCCTCCGTGCACGCAGAGAGTTTTGGGCAGCTCCAACAGCTGCCCCCACGACCCGGCAACGGACAAGTGGAAGAAAATTGGTGGATTATGCTAAGCCCTATAGCACTGTAGAGCATGTTATTTTGACTTGTCCTTGTCCTGAAAACCAAATATCAACGAGCAGAGAATACTTCCTCCATATGAATTATACATCTCAAGAGGTTGGAGGCAGTAGATTGTGTTTATCAAAATTGCTCTTTCAAAACCAATGTATATGGTACCTTTCAAACACATAATAGTAGGAAACATTCTAGCAGCACATTAAGAGATTTCAAATTAAAATAGTGAAAAGAAGTGAATATACAAGTCACCATGGTCTTTCAGAAGAGTCTGCAGACGAAGGGCCTTCTGACTTGCATAGTGAAGATGGTGTAGTTAGTCAAAATTTAGAGGAAGCTGTAGTTAAAAACCTTGCCTTGGTTTTATTAAAGTTGGAGGTCTTTTTACATGTACCAACATCAGCAATTGATCATTTACCCGAGGGGCTACATTTTTTATTCACTACTTCTACTTTACCCTTAACAAATAGTTTAACTTTGGCAGTTCTTAAAGAACATAATATTGAGGTTAATGCGTCGCTTGTGAATGAGTTGTGCACTGCATTATACAGTGAAAATCCACTACTGAAAAGTATTGTGAAAGGTGGATCAGTTGAAACATCATTTAAGCGCAAGAAGTTTTACAATGACAAGTTTAATATTGTTGAGCCCGATGAATATGTTCTAGAGGAAAAAACTTTTTCCAGATACACAATATTACCACTTCTCTCAAACATTGTTCACAAATCAGTCCAAATGTGTGATAGTGAGCACTTCCATAATCCATCCCAACTCACAGGTGTGTATCTGTATCAGTATCTGGTAGGGCTGTAATCAACCAAGGAAATGGTTGGTCGACCAAGAGTATGGCATATGTAGCGATTAGTCGACCAAAAAAAAAAGTATTATTATTCAATTATTAAAAACCATTATAAAAACGGTGGCGCAGATGGTAGAGCGGGTCGTCTCCTGAAGGTGCACATTGTCGTTGTGTCCTTGGGCAAGACACTTCACCCTCCTTGCCTCCAGTGTCTGCATACACTGGTGTATGAATGTGAGTATGAATGGGTGAAGCCCCTTATGAGAGACCAACAGGCCTATTTGGAACCATGAGGCCGTCCTTCTGTGGCCCCACCACCTGCAGGAGGAGCCATAGGGGCTGGTGCGATGTGATTTGGGCAGCTCCAACAGCTGCCCCCACGACCCGGCAACAGACAAGTGGAAGAAAATGGATGGATGGATCCTGCAATTGAAAGCCTCTGCATAGTAAAGTCTAGTCGACCAATGAAAATCTTGGTCGACCGCGATGGCATCGACCAATTAGTCGACTAAACGACCGAAGTTCCCAGCCCTAGTATCTGGTGTGACCACCATTTGCCTCATGCAGTGCAACACATCTTCTTCGCATAGAGTTTATCAGATTGTCAATTGTGGCCTGTGGAATGTTGGTCCACTCCTCTTCAATGGCTGGATATTAGTGGGAACTGGTACACGCTGTCGTATTCGCCGGACAAGCACATCCCAAACATGCTCAATGGGTGACATGTCCGGTGAGTATGCTGGCCATGCAAGAACTGGGACATTTTCAGCTTCCAGGAATTGTGTACAGATCCTTGCAACATGGGGCCGTGCATTATCTTGCTGAAACATGAGGTGATGTTCATGGATGTATGGCACAACAATGGGCCTCAGGATCTCATCACGGTATCTCGGTGCATTCAAAATGCCATCAATAAAATGCACCTGTGTTCTTCGTCCATAACAGATGCCTGCCCATACCATAACCCCACCACCACCATGGGCCACTCGATCCACAACATTGACATCAGCAAAGCGCTCACCCACACGACGCCCCACACGCTGTCTGCCATCTGCCCTGAACAATGTAAACCGAGATTCATCCGTGAAGAGAACACCTCTCCAACGTGCCAGACGCCATCGAATGTGAGCATTTGCCCACTCAAGTCTGTTACGGCGACGAGCTGGAGTCAGGTCAAGACCCCGATGAGGACGACGAGCTGGAGTCAGGTCAAGACCCCGATGAGGACGACGAGCTGGAGTCAGGTCAAGACCCCGATAAGGACGACGAGCTGGAGTCAGGTCAAGACCCCGATGAGGACGACGAGCAGTTGAGCTTCCCTGAGACGGTTTCTGACAGTTTGTGCCGAAATTGTTTGGTTATGCAAACCAATTGTTTCAGCAGCTGTCTGAGTGGCTGGTCTCAGACGATCTTGGAGGTGAACCTGCTGGATGTGGAGGTCCTGGGCTGGTGTGGTTACACGTGGTCTGCGGTTGTGAGGCCGGTTGGATGTACTGCCATATTCTCTGAAACGCCTTTGGAGACGGCTTATGGTGGAGAAATGAACATTCAATGCACGAGCAACAGATCTGGTTGACATTCCTGCTGTCAGCATGCCAAGTGCACGCTCCCTCAATGCTTGTGGAATCTGTGGCATTTTGCTGTGAGACAAAACTGCACATTTCAGGGTGGCCTTTTATTGTGGGCAGTATAAGGTACACCTGTGCACTAATCATGATGTCAGATCAGCATCTTGATGTGGCACACCTGTGAGGTAGGATGGATAATCTCAGCAAAGCAGAAGTGCTCACTATCACACATTTAGACTGATTTGTGAACAATGTTTGAGAGAAATGGTAATATTGTGTATCTGGAATGAATTTTAGATCCTTAAGTCCATCTAATGAAAAATGGGAACAGAAACAAAGGTGTTGCGTTTATATTTTTGTTGAGTGTATAAAAGTGTTCTGTCAAATTCACTAATGCTTACATGTTTTCAGGAGGGTGAAAATCATAAGAATATTTCTTTTTTTTTCAAGTGTGGAGCGCAGAATTTCATTATGCCTATATATTGATGATTTTTAAGTGTGCAACCTGCTTGGAACCTCTTGCAAAAAACATAAACTTTGTGCGGTTTATTGGATACTGGGCAACTTGCCTTCTGGTTGCAGCTTTCCTCAATCTACTTAGCGTTGTTGTGTAAATGTGAATTTATTAAATCTTTTATTTTTGAAAAAGTATTTGAACCTCTGCTGCGTGTTTTAGTCACTCTTGAGAAGCAAGGTTTATTCGTTTTCCTCCTTGGTTCGGTTATCAAGGGTACAATTCAGTGTGTCGTCGCCGATAATCTTGGCGTTTCTGTACAGCCCACCTTTCTGATATCAATAAGCATGAGGTTAAGACAGGAGCATTTTGAACGAAGAACATAGGAATATCAGTAACTGCATATCAAGACTGGCAAGGCGTGAACTGTTTAGGTGTAAGAAAATCCTGTGTTTTGATAACCTCTCGTATTTTAATGTCATTACTGATTACCCTCCTGACATTGTCCACGATTTCTTTGAAGGTATAGTGCCTGTTGAGTTGGCACAGTGTGTTGACATACTTGTGTCAAAAAGTATTTCAACCTGATAAGACTCACACAGACAGAAAAGCGTTTTAGACGTTTTATTGAATGAATGCAGAACATAATTTGGGGCTCAGACCCCAGCGGAAGATTGGATGAACGATAGGTCCGCATGGCGTAGAATGATAGCCAGGATCCTCCCCCCGGAGCCTGGTGGTGGTAGAAGACCCAGGGTGACCAGACATTTGAGCAGCGCCGAGAGAGCCCAGGTGGAGAATTGGGGTGGAGGAGGGTTGCAGCACGGCTGGGAAACTCAGAGTGATGGGCCATGGTGCTTAAGAAGGAATCTTGAGCGATGATTGGCTGATGTGGAGAAGCTGATTGGCTGGACTGTGATTGATGAGTGGAAGCAGCTGCCGGTGATGAGCGGTGGTTGATGCAGCTGGTGAGTCTTCCTTGTCGAATTTGCGCATGAGCTTCATTTCAACCTGATAAGACTCACACAGACAGAAAAGCGTTTTAGACGTTTTATTGAATTAATGCAGAACATAATTTGGGGCTCAGACCCCGGCGGAAGATTGGATGAACGATAGATCCGCACGGCGTAGAATGATAGCCAGGATCTTCCCCCCAAAATTACCCGAGGTCTGACCCGGGGGAATGACGTGATGACGATTGCTCGTGCTTTTTATGGTGCTGCGCTTACCACGTTTGACAGTGCAATGTGACTGCAGGTTGAAACGAAACCAGCTGAGATAATGGACAGCCTGTGAGCCTAAGGGACTGAATGACAGTGAGAAGAAGTGATGGAGCTGAACTATGATGAGATTCTTACTGTAGAGATGACAGATGCAGGGTGAAGAAGCTTAAAATCCATCCGACGAGGGCAGCAAAGAGACCCTCCGACGAGGGCAGCAGGCAAAAAACGGAAACCCTCCGACGAGGGTAGCAGAAACGGGAACCCTCCGGGGGGGGAGTAGCAGAGCAGAGCAGAGGCCCTCTAGAGAGCGGCAGACGGGGAGGAGAAGCCTCCGGCGGCGAGCCTATGTTTGTGTATCTGACGAGAGATGAGAGCCGAGTGAGATAAGGTCTAGACCACCACCAGTTATATGCACGAAACTTACTTAGTTGTGAAGGGAACGTTGAGCTGAAAGGATGGAGTTCAACTCAGGACGGATGTAAGAGATGTAGGCTGAGGAAGACCAGCGCCCCAATCTGTTGCTGGCGGGAGACCTTGAGCAGCAGCGGATGTAGCAGCCCCGATTCTGAATGAGTGGGCTGAATAGTTGTGTGGGGATAGTTCACAGAGAAGGAGCGCCGACCAAAGGTATTTTTGAAACCTGGATGCCGTCATAGGTAAACCTTCCGGGGTTAAAAACAGCACTTGACTTGGCGGACCGAGCTTGAAACGCTTTTGAGCGAATTTCAAGCATGGTTAGAAAAGGGCAGAACGGGCCCCCTGTGCGGGCAATGACTATGTTACAGGCGCCTTTGCCTTTAGAGCTCTTGAGGACCAGATTGAAGAATTCGGGATGAAAACTCAAATCGGAGAAGGCCAACCCTTTAGAAAAATTTGAACAGTGTGTTCGGGGTCGTGAACTCACCTACGCGGGGGAGATCGTAGAACGCAGACAGGAACGAGCTAGCGAGGAGTAACTTGAGATATGGTTTAAATGAACTCTGATTAATCGCGGAAAGCAATTTGTGTAGAATAGGCAGGGTGATAGGGTGCCTGTTATCAGGCTGGGTAGGATTTTGTTTAGCGATGCCTTTTAGGAGGAGTTTGATCGAATGGTTGGCAAATAGGCTGGGTGAATTAGGCTGATGACATTTGCTGTAAAAGTTCACGCCGGCCAACAGACTTTTGATATAGGGGAACTTAAAGTAGCAATGTTCTAAACAATGAACTATGAAGGCCAGGGCTGTAGAGATTAGCACTGGATAAGGGGTGATATGATGGGCTGAGCTGAATTTGCAATACAGACACCATGCGAAATTGTAGGACTTTCAGGTGGAAGGAGCATGTCCGGAAGGGATGCAATTCCCACGAGCAGCAAGCTACGGCTATGGGAAAGATTTCGTAGAACGCAGAGGACTCCGCGATGGGGAAGAAAGGAGGCAATTTCTCCGCGAACCATTTACCCTGATAGAACCCCCCGAACCCGGAGGACGGGGCGGTGTCCGTGAAAAATTGCAAAGCGTCCGCAGAATGTACGACGTCATCGTAGAAGAACGACACCCCGTTCCAGTCGTTTAGCAGGCGGGACCAGAAACGCAGGTCGGAGCGACACCCTTCGTCCAGGGAGACCGAGTCGAACAGCGATGTAACGGAGTGAGCTGCAACGAGCAGCCACGAGATGAAAGAACGCCCCTGGGGAACGATACGCATGGCAAAATTGAGGTGGCCCAGCAGGGACAGGAGCTGCTGCTTTGTGATATCGCGGGCGGAAGCTGCTGTCTGAATCATGTCGCGAATGAGGGCCAGCTTATCGGGCGGAAGATTCAATTCAATTCATCTTTTTTATTTGAGCATCTGAGTTCCACACAGTTCTACTCATATACAAAGTTCAGCACAGTAATCAAAGCCAAAAATAGGTACAGTCGTAAGTAAATACGTAAATAATTAAATAAATAAATAGTGTGGATATGATGCTCAAAAGGAGTAGGCAGAAGCTTAAGCTTGTTTGCACCTACCCCCTTGTGTACGAAAGAATTTGATATATTGATACATACTGCATAATCAAAAAGATATGACAGCTATTTTGTCCTATTCCAGTAACTATACAATCAGCAATATAAACATCACAATTCTACCAATTCCAAGGCAAGGAAAAAAAACTCGAACCTTTTCTTCAATAATTACAAATACCCATCACTGTCAACACAACTAGTCACCAATCTTTTGATTTGATCATTTGTTACTTGTTATGGATTTAATGCTATTAATGGTCACAATAATTATGGATTATGTTATTAACAACCATAATTATATGATTTATTAATGATGTAAATCTATTTCAGATTTTTAACTATTATATTATCATTATTTATTCCTTTATACCATTTTAATAATAATAATCGTTCACTTCGTTGAGTGAAAGAGAAGCGACCATGGCGACAGAGTCCAGTTTGATCCCCAAAAACTCCAGCTCGGTGGCTGGACCGACTGTCTTTTCGACCGACAGGGGCACGCCCAGAAGGCCGAAGAGGAGCTTGAGTTTAGACAAGGATGGGCCGGGCGAGAGCGCGGGGGGGTCAACCAGAAGGAAATCGTCGAGCAAGCGGAGTACGGACGGAACCCCGACATTATTAAGCAGGATCCAGCACAGCGCCTCCGAAACCATGTTAAACAAGCAAGGGCTGCTCCTACAACCGAACGTCAGCCGAACCGCGCAATAAAATCTAGACTCCCACCGCACTCCGAAAAGATGCCACAAAGACGGATGAATGGGGACGATTTTAAAAACGTCCGTGACGTCGGCCTTGGCGAGCCAAGCGCCACAACCGGCCAGCTTTATCTGCGCAATAGCGTGGTCCAACGTCGCGTAGTAGAGCGAGAATGGGGCGAGGGGTATAATACTATTGAGGCTGGGAAAGGGGCCCGAGTGGGGGGTAGAATGGTCCAGTATCAAACGCTTTTTGCCAGAATAGTTGCGAGTGGCCACACCCAGGGGACCAGTGCGGAATGGCGAAAATGGGGAAGACTTGAACAGGCCGATCATGTACCCCTTAGAAACCTCCCTCTGAAGTAATTGAAAAACAACCGCCGGTTCCCTCAATGCGGATTGCAAGTTCTTAGAAACGAAAGACGACGCGGGCAGAAACGAAACGCACACGTGAAAACCCTGGGAAAGCCCCGTGAGCAGAAAATTGACGAAACCGGGATGCGGGTGAAAACGAAGTTCAAAAGCCAGTGCAGAGATGTTGATTGGGGTAGATAGGTGACGAGAAATCAGCGCTTGAAGCCACGGCGGCCCGAGCTGGCAGGGCGCATGCGACGGGGGCAGACAGACTTCGGATGGGCATCCTTGCAGAAACTCGATTTTCCTGCCGCGGCGATCCAGTGGGGATGAGGGGCCCTTGAGACCGTGTGGCTGTTGCGCGGGCTGCGAGGCAGTGAAAGGAATAGATGGGCAAAGAGGGGCGGAATGACCGACTGAACCGCACAGCGAACAGGAGACAGCCTGAGCAACAACTCTGTATCGAGAACGGCCCAGTCCAGACGCACGTTAGCTTGAGTGATTAGCGACGCTGATTTGGCCGCGAAAGCCTTGTGATATTGGTAGAACAGCGACCGACCGTACTTTAGATTCAGATCCCCGATCAGACATACAGTAGGTAATAGTCCATCTCGGGCCGGCGATCCGGATACACGGCGCACAGAACGTCCCGATACACACTGAATGCCACTAAAAACTCGCCTATGGCCAAATCTCTAGAGAGACGGGGGTCGGAAGATTTGAAAACCGTAGTGAACTCATCCGAGGACGCGATCTGGCTGTCGACCTCGGGAGAGGGGAGAATGAGCGAGACCAGGTTCACGTAAGCTCTCTGTAAGATTCTCAAACGCAGCCTTGACGAGATATTAGCGTGCATTGGAGAATACGGCCTACCCGGAGATGGCCCAGGATGGGCGCTGGCGAGGGAGAAGACAGGGAGCACAGTGGTTAGCGCTTGTGCTTCACAGCTAGAAGGTCCGGGTTCGATTCCCACCAAGGCCCGCGTAGGTTTCCCCCGGGTACTCCGGTTTCCCCTACCACTAAAAACATGTACAATAGGTTTCCCTCTGGGGCCAGGACTCGCCTGAAAAAGAGATTCTTAATCTCAGTGGGACTTTCCTGGTTAAATAAAGGTCCAAAAAAAAATATATATATATATAATAATCCGGCTGAGTTACCGCGGCGAGAGAAGTGTGGCGCACACCGAGCGCAGGCTGAGTGGAGACGGCAGGCTGAGTGGAGACGGCAGGATTAGCGGCGTTGAGCAGGAGATGGGCTGACTGCCCGGAGACGGAGTGGCGAAGAGCGTCCATGGAGGCGGACATCAGACGAAAATCTTCCGCGGACATAGGTGGGGCCGCGGCAAAAGACGAGGAATCCCCGGAGAACACGAACGGAACTGGAGGAGCAGAGACAGACCGAGAGTCCAGCGCCGCAGCGGCAGACGCGGAGGCGGCAGTAGTTGAGCCCGGCGCGGCAGCGGCAAGCGCGGAGCCCGCAGACGCGGAACCCCGCACAGCAGCGGCGGCAGACGTGGAACCTGGAGCTGCAGCGAAATCAGGCCATGGCGAAGACAAGACAGGGGCCGAAGCCACGGAAGGAGGATGACCCCGGCGGAGTTTGTCGGGAGGAACCGAAGATTTCCTGGACCGTTTCCCTCCCAGGAGAACGGAAGGAGGCGGCGATGCGGGCGGAGACGGAGACGAATCACCAGACGGCAGGACAGCGGCGAGTTGAGCTAGTTGAGAGGGACCGAGACCGGTTCCGGGAAGAATCCCCTTGGACTGAAGAACCGAGAGCGGTGAGACGTGAGCTGCGCGATCAGCGATGCGGGCTGTTTCCTGAAAGTGCTCAGAAAATTAGAAATGGCGAAAATCTGGGATGCCAGCGGAGTAGATCGAGGGGGAGTGGCCATTCTGCCTCCCTGTACCCAGCCCTGCCTACAGAAGGAGTGGCTGAAGCAACGGCTCCGCCCCCTCCGTACAAATCAGAAAGGAGAACAGCACCATCTGGTGGATCGCAGATGCCAGTAATCAGGTTTACAGGAAAAGTACGCACTGATACGGAGGAAGTGGATCCATTTACTCCACTAGAAGTGCAAACCATCAGTATGCTGAATCATCCACCAAAATCCAAACAATCTCTTCCTAGACCTTCAACAAGCACACCACGTGTGTCTACGACGACGATGGATGCATCTCTGCTAGGACAGGAAGTGGCGAAGTCAGTGATTGCAATACTGAACCCAACTATGGCTAACATAGAAGAAGATGAAGAGGAAGGCAATGAACTGAAGGAACTTAAGGGACACCTGGAACAATTGATCCAGCAACTGAGAGACGAGGAACAATTAATAATGGAATGTAAGCTCGATATAGAACAAACACAGAACCAAAAGAAACTTTTGGATGAAGAGACTGAAACCGAAAAGTATAAAGAGTTGCATACGAGGGAACAGAAGATAGAAATCATATGGAGAGAGTCAGAGGGTAAGAGCAATGAAATGGCGAAGGCAATTGTGGAACTTAAAAAAGTTATACAAGAAAAAGAAGGAAAACTTAAGATAAAGAAAGGAAATACAGGTAAGAAAACACATTCAAAGGTAAGTATAAAAGCGACTAAAAAGGATATAGACATAGATGGTTCATCACCTACAACTGACAGTGACGCGGACTCGGAACCAGACATACCAGAGGATGCAGCTAATAGAAATCTTTTGGAGTTGGCAGTGAAATATGAAAAATCACTGCGGCCAAAGAAAAAGGTTGATTATAAGACAATGCACACAGGTAAGGAGTGTGCGAAAACTCAAATGCAGCTTCCCTTGTTGGCAACAGGGGGCGGCCCCCAGGTTTATAAACCTTTTGACTTTAAGGACTTAGATGGGATCTCCCAAAAACGTCCCCCGCTGACTGCAGGAGGTAATGCATGGGCTATGCAGTTTGTAGCCGCTATGCGTGGCAGAGAAGTAGCTGTAGGTGATTTTAGAACTGTTTTAAATCACTGCTCATCCTCTTATACTGCCGCCAAAGTCGAAAAAGTAGCTGGACTTAAGAATCAATCAGATCATCTTCCATTTGGGCCTGTGGCAAGTGGGACATTTAGGGCCCTGAGAGAGATGTTTCCAGAAACTAGAACCTCTCTTCCTACTGTGGCACCGTGGGATGATAATGAAGCAGGGGAGACTTGGTATCAGAAGAGCATGGACACATGGACTGAGAGAACAGGCCGCCATCCATTTAAAACACATGAAGGTCAGTTGATTTTTATGCACGCCATTTTAGACGCAATACCAAAACTCATAAAAGAGCGATTATGCCAAAATCCTGAATTATTATTAGGAGATGAGAATAGATTTAGGGTGCACGTGGTACACGCCATTAACCAGAAGCGAGAGCAAGTAAAAAACGGTGCTAATGAATTAAAAGACATGGAGGTGCAACTTTTAAAGTTCCAGCTCAAAGATGCACGTGACAAAACTAATAAATAAAAAGATAAAAAAAATAAAAATAAGGAGTCTACTCAAATGTGGAGTAGTGGAGCGCCTCGAGGGCGTGGTGGTTTTGGTAATCGTGGTCGAGGCCGAGGTGGTTTCAGAAATCAAGTCATTGGGAATTGCTACATTTGTGGGCAACCTGGACACTGGGCCAACACTTGCCCAGTCACATTTGAACAACAGAACAATCAAGGCGGTATCCAGAATCAGAACCAGAATCAACCCAACAATGCTCAAGGACGAGGAGGTGGTGCACCGTGGACCCCACAACGAGGTGGTGCACCCTGGACCCAACAACGAGGTGGTTACAACAACACTCAAAGTGCCCCATACGCCGGTGGCCAGTACTACTCTGATTACGGGGAGGATACTGGCTACTATGAAGCCTAGGGGTGCCCGGAAGTCCAGAGGCATGGCACTGCAGAACCCATGTTACCTGTGAAAGTGGACGGACAGATTCTTGGCATGCTGGTGGATACAGGGGCAACCTATTCATCTGTGAACTATCCAGTATCCAGAGAACTGTTATCTGCGGACACTATTTCCTTAATGGGCTTTTCGGGAAAACCACAAGTTCTGCATTTTACCAAACCAGTGCCTACTCATCTAGCAGGACTTAATCTGACACACCAATTCATCGTGGCCCCTCAGATTCCTGTTTCTCTCCTCGGACGTGACTTGTTGATTAAAGCGAGAGCATCGATTTTGTGCTCCCCTGATGGACTAACAGTGACTTTTCCTGATGGACAAATACATCGCTGTCTTGCATCATCACCCACGGGACAGTGGCTGATGACGCCTAAAGTGGATCAACCTCAGTATGCAGATATATACTGGGCAAAGTTAAAGGATTGTACGAATGAACTGACGCAAATTTTTGATCTATGGGCCCCTTGGTTTAGATCACTTGCGCCATACCACCCACCCATTGATCCACTACACTGTACACTGTATTATGACAGAAACCAAGATTTGGTGTACAGAGAAGCCTTTGAGACTAGCCTTAGCGGACATGAATGGTCCCTTAAAACAACAAAATTGTACGTAGGAAAACAAGGTGTGACTGCAAATTGCTTGTTTACACCTGTGCAAGAACAATGGTATGAAATGTCTGAGGCTGCTAAGCCTCATATCTCACTTGCTCTCTCTCCTGGATACCAGGCTAAAGAACTAGGCCCCATGACCAAAGCGCTGACTGAAACAAAAGATTGGCAACAATCTGAAATTCCTAACATTCTGTACTCTCCATCCATGTCTGCCTACTCTATAGACATTAATGCTACTGTCATATCCGTTTTGGAGCATCAACTTATTCCGCGGCATCACGGCAGGGAATCATGTGACCATGAGTTGACTGACAAGTATCTTAAAGATGTACCAGACGAAGTGTGGTCCTTAGGACCTGACGATGCTGGTTTGTGTACTAAAATTCAACCAATTACCTTTAAGTTAAAACCAAATGCATTTGTTAGAATACCTCAATACAAAATTAAACCTGAGGCCTTAGAGGGCATTGAGGATACGTTGACAGGGCTGTGGGAAGCTGGAGTGTTAGAACTCTCTAGCTCTAATTGGAATACACCTATTTTGCCTGTCCCAAAGAAGGAACCTGGCAAATATCGTGCAGCTCATGATTTGCGAGCCATAAATGAGGTGGTTGTAGATGCTTGTCCGGCTGTTCCAGATCCATATAGAATGTTGCAATCTTTGACCCCAGAACATCAATGGTTCTCGGTGATTGATTTATCTAATGCCTTCTTCTGTCTGCCATTGGCAGAGGAAGTCAGACATGTTTTTGCGTTCACTCATAGAGGCTTTAAACTGCAATACAGTCGTTTGCCACAAGGCTTCAAATTAAGCCCTGGGTTATTTAACCAGGCTCTGAAACTTAGCTTGGCTAACCTCATCTTGCCAGAAGGGACTGTTCTGTTGCAATACGTCGATGACGTCATGATTGCGTCACCAACCGCACATGATTGTCTGACAGCTACTTGTGGTTTACTCCTAAAACTTGCAGAAACAGGCTTTAAAGCCTCCAAAAAGAAACTTCAATGCGCTAGACGCCAAGTGACTTTTTTGGGACAAGACATTTCCGCTGGTGGCAGCGCTATGTCGCCACAGCACAAATCTGCTATTTTGAAACATCCAAAACCAATAAATGTGAGACAAATACTATCATTTTTGGGCCTCTGTGGCTACAGTAGGGCCTTTATTTCAGATTTTGCTGTTAAAACGGCTTCCTTGCGTGCTTTAGTGAGGGCGCAAGGCATGAGAAATTCATTGGCTCCTCTGGTATGGACTGACGAAGCTGAAACTGACTTTATTGACTTAAAGCAAAGTTTAGCAACTGCTGAGGCATTGGCCACACCGGATTACAAGTCTACTTTCTATTTAGATTGTAAAGTGACAAATGCCATAGCTTGTGGTGCTTTGTGGCAGAGGCAGGCTGGTCATAGACGTGTGTTGCTTTATATGAGTGCTTTGTTGGATTCAATTGAGGCCAGGCAGCCACTCTGTGTACAGATGGCTGCAGGGGTGGCCATCCTTATAAAGAAATGTGCTCATCTCGTCATGAACCACCCTTTGACTGTCCTGACCTCCCATGCTGTGGTTGCGTTGGTACAATCTTCTTCATTTACTTTGTCAGCTTTGAGACAATCCAGGCTCTTGGATGTTTTGGAACAACCACACATTTGTTACACCGCTGAAGGTATTAACATGGCAGACAACATAAATCATGATGGACATGTCCATGACTGTGAACATGAAATGAAGACCTTGGCCAAGGCACGTCCCGACCTCTCCTTGACACCTTTGGAGACGGGGATAACTCTGTTTACAGATGGTTGTTGTTTTAGACAGACAAATGGGTCTCTGTCAGCTGCGTATGCAGTAGTCAAACCAAGCGCTATGTCTTTTGAAACAATCTCGGCTGATAAGCTTTCTGACTTTCCTTCGGCTCAAAGAGCTGAACTAATGGCCCTGGGTGTTGCTTTGGAGCATTCGGAGGGTCTTGACGTTACAATCTATTCGGATTCTGCTTTTGTTGTTAATTGTGTGAATACTGATCTTGCATGCTGGAGAATGAATGGCTACAAAACTGCTAAAGGAGCTGACGTTAAACATCTGGACCTTATCATGCGATTGGAAAAAGCGTTGTTATTACCCAATATGTTGGCGATTGTTAAGTGTCCGGGTCATTCTAAAGCTGATTCTCTTGTGGCTCGCGGCAACGAGGCCGCTGACCAGGCTGCCAAACTGGCTGCTGGTTATGCTCCCTCCTTGCCCCAGGCTACTATTTTTTTGTCTGTCCCAAAACCATCTGATTTGCTACCTGCATTATCGGCAGACTTTGTTATTCACATGCAGAGTCGCGCCTCACCTGAGGAAAGATCTGTTTGGATCACTCAAGGTGCCACTAAAAATCCCCAAACTGGGCTGTGGACTGGCCCAAATGGCCACCCAGTCCTCCCAATGGGTGACATGGCTCGTGCTGCTTTGGAAGAAGCTCATGGCCCATCTCACCTTTCCCTGACACACATGAGGCAACGCCTTAGCTCATGGTGGCATCCTTATATGATTGACATCATACGTGACCATTGTCGCAACTGTTCAGTGTGCCAAAAATTCAATTCGAAATCCACTGTCAAACCTCTTCCAGGCTCTTATCAACCTGCATTATGGCCTGGCGCGGAAATTATAATTGACTACACCGATATGATTAAACCTGTAGGGGGGAAAAGGTACCTCCTCGTGGTTGTTGACTCGTTCACCAGGTGGCCTGAGGCTTATCCGTGCGCCAAAGAGGATGCAACCTCGGTCATTAAAGCTTTGGTTAACCATTGGATTCCAAATCACGGGTTTCCCACTCTGATCAGATCTGAGAATGGTACACATTTTAAAAATCAACATTTGCAGGCTGTTGAATCTATGCTTGGCCTCAAACACCATTTTGGGTCGGTTTGGCACCCTCAAAGTCAGGGCAAAGTGGAAAGAATGAACTCCACGCTAAAAACTAAATTGTCCAAAATTATGTCTCAAACTGAAATGAATTGGGTTTCGGCCCTTCCTCTTGCTCTGCTCTCGGTACGTCAGTCCGTGAACAGATCGACTGGATACTCTCCTTATCAGAATCAGAATCAGAATCAGAATAGGTTTTATTGCCATTGTTATGAACAGGTTCACAACTAGGAATTTGCGCTGAACGCACCAGGGCAGCCGTTACATGGCGCCCCTTATTGTTGCAGGAAAATAAATCACAATAAAGCAAAGCACATACATAGACAATTTAACACAAGATTATGATGATACACATTACGAGCGGAAAACTCGCTGGAATTTTTTCATTGGTACATTAGGGAGGGAGGGACTTTAGGTAAGATAACGATGTGAGAGACGGACAGAGTGAGGGGGGGGTAGGTCAGGGCAGGTCATGTATGGTGTTGTGTCGGAGGCTCCTGGCCTTGAAGTGTTGTGTATGTCTAATCGCCGTAGCGTGTCCTTGTGGGGGGAGTTTACATTGCACAGGAGAGATAACGGCACAGCTGCAGACTGGAGTCCTTGGAGAATTACATTCTTCGACTTATTAATTAATGTCCGCTTTAATTTAAAAAATCACTTTGCTTTCCGCTTTTCGCTGGTTCTCAACTTATCCAGACATTCGCCGCGGCCTTAGTCCATCAACAGTTCTGCACAGCCCGGAGATCTGTCCCGTAACCTCACGAAACATTTCTCCAGAGCGAGCCACGGTGTAATCCATCTTCCTTATACCTTCCTCGTACCAGCAGAAAGGACTTTAAAGAGTTCCTCACTTTTCGCTACATTCCGTTGTAACTCCATCAGGTGCGCACGGACTTTTCCGAAATGTTCTTTGATTCCAACCGACAGGACCGGGGTTTCCTTACTCGCTGCCAGTTTGCCAACTTTACGATAGACCAGGGCAACTCCTACATATGTAAGAAGGAGCCCTGCTATCATGAGCCCAAAAAGATAAATATCTTCGATGTCTTCCACAGATAGCACTGCCAAACATATCACTCTCCACTTGTTCCAAGAGTCGAGCGAGTAGCCAGCAGGGTAGGTTCCATCTGGGCATTGCTGATCCCCAGCAGCACCGCTTCTTTTAGAAAAAATCGTGTCAATTGCAGAGAGAGACCAGCTAATCAATTCCATGGTTAATCCGGTTTAAGACTTCAGTGAGCAGCAGTTCCAGAGGAGGAAAAATGAAAAAGGAGACGAGACGTAGCGGCAGCAGCAAAGCGGGGGCAGGAGAAGTCAGAAAACACGTCCGCTCTCTTCGAGGACAGGAAGCAAGAGCTTCTTACTGGCCGATTGATGCCTGGACCTGGCTCCTCTTTGATCCCGAGGGATCCAGGGGACCCTGATCTTGTTAAGAGTGTACGCTATAAGCCCTATTGGGACCAGCTTCACTCATTAGCTTCTAGTCTTTCTATTCAGGCTGAAGTCACTGCTGTTCCCGCTCCTGAGGCTGATGAGAGTGCCCCTTCCCACGTCTATCTGAAGGTTCTGCGCCGTAATTGGACGGAGCCGCGCTGGTCTGGTCCCTTTGAAGTCACAGCCAGGACCTACCATGCTGTCAAGGTCGCTGGAAAACCAGACAAGTGGTATCACGCCTCTCAGACTCGCCCGGCTGACCCTGTACAGCCATCTTCTACCTCTTTGGACTAATCCTGACATTTGTTATTGTGTTCATTATTTTCTTTTGTGTTTTGCTATATACTGTGTTAGTTTTTACAGGTGCCTGAAGTGTCGACCTCCAGTGTACTCTGAGCTGGTTTGCTGTGCTCGTTGTGCAGGGATAAGGGTCTCACCTGTACTGACGGACGTTTCCCCACGTTTACATGGCTCTCCTAGTTGGACTGGGTTTCCCTCAGTCCAAACGGGGGTGTTATGGGATAATTACAATTTGTGGTTTAGGTTTATTAGCTGTGTTGGGCATTTTGGCATGGGAAAGAATCGAGGTAAATACACTTAAAGATAAACAAAAACATAAAAAATGATACATTTTGTGGCCGTCTCCGATATAAGCGATGGGTTTCAGACGATAAGATGTACCCAAAAGTGAGACCAGGACTAAAACATGCATATCAGTTAAATTCATGGTATAGATATGTAGAACTTCAAGCCAAGGCACAGAAGGTTTCAAACTGTTATGTTTGTTCCTACATACCACATCATTCTCAATCACCTACTCTTAGGGCTGTGCCACAGTCGTACGATTGGTCAGATTGTATTGCGGAATTGGCTGCCAAAGGCTATAATAGCAATCTAACTGTAGTTGATACAAATAACACTAAAATACGAGACCCGTGTCCACAGTTATTTCAATTTAAAAGACTGGTTAATGTTACTCAACCCCTGACCGCTTTTGCCAAACGTCATCGCGGGAAACAGTGCCCCTTGTGTGTAGCCGGTAATGGGACAAGGGATGTTGGGTTTTTGCCTCCTTCGGCCTGCAAGGAAATTCTTTATCCAACTTATGTGACCGCTGAAACTGTTCATTCATATAAACCGAATTACACCGCAGATGTTGAATTAAAAGAAGGATATAATTGGCGAGGGAGTGCACCACAAGAAATACCGGGTAAAAATGGTACCCATGTAATTGATAAAGTTTATTGGTTATGTGACCACATTCTATATTTACAATTGCCACCTAGCTGGAATGGAATATGTGCTCCAGTTCGGGTTACCGATGGAACTTTCCTAGTTATGAAACAAAATGAAGTAACAAGGCGTAGAAGGTCTTTGGAGACCATCAAAGTCAAACCACATGATCCCATATACGGCACTGACGTTCCACCGGAGTATAAACATTGGACGGTGGGTCGAAAGGTTATGTTGGCACTTTTTCCTTGGACCGGAGTGGGCAAAAACATGTTAAGATTGGAGACATTAGATTACAGATTATCACTATATGTAAATGCAACAACTGATGCTTGGACTGGCTTGAGGGATGAAGTAAGTGACATCCGACTTATGGTCCTACAAAATAGAATGGTGCTAGACCTGTTGACCGCCATTCAAGGAGGTGTTTGTGCCATGATTAATGAAACTTGTTGTACTTACATTCCTGATAATTTCGCAGACGGCCACGAGATTGATACAGCACTCCAACAGATGAAGCAGGTTAAACAGGCCTTTGATGAGGACAGCCATCCCTCCCAGGATTGGTTGGCTTGGTTGTTCTCCGGTGCATGGCGAGCGGCCTTGATAAGAGTTTTTGTAATTTTTGTGTCTGCTCTTCTGTGTCTCTGTGTGATAGGACTTTGTTTGGTTCCTTGTCTCCGTAAATGCTTGGAGGTGATCATCATAAAATCATTCGGCCCCAATGGCAGTATGATGTTATTACAGCAAACCAAATCCGCCCCTGGGGGTGAGTATATGCTTTTACAGCCCAGACGCCGAGAGAGCATGGACGGAGACAACGCCTATGCAAGACAGAGGGGACCGGCTGAAGCTATTCATCTGTCACCGTGATTTCCCATGACAAATGTCCAACCTGATGGTGATCTTTTAAAGAAGATCAAACGGGGGATATGTGGAAATATTTTTATATAATGTGAAAGTATTTCTATTATATGTTATTATGTTAGACTTTAGTGATTTTTATATATCTGTGTGGTGTATCGATCATGTGTTTTGTTTCAGTTGATACTGGTGGTTTCAAACTCTGTGCCTTCTTACAACTAGGTGTGACATTCTTTTGGGGGTTTTATGGCCCTTTGTTCCACTGTTTTGAGTCCTGGGAGCAGGGTCCGAAGGTTGAGAGTGATGGAGAGAACATTCCAAGGAGCTGATCTGGTCTCTGGTTTACCTTGGAAGCAGCACCATGGAGTCAGATTACAGACGAGGAAGGATGAGCCAGGGACTTCGATTGGCTCAACATTATATGCATATTCATTGATTGTGTGTCCTATATATTCTCTGAGCGTAGGGAGATGACCCGCGTTCGGACTGCCCGATGTAAGCCGTGTGTGTGTGTGATAGGGTCAGCGTAGTTATCAGATAAATTGTGTTAGAATTGTATCGCTCAGGGAATAAACTTTTGATTGATTTTAATTGAACGAGCCTTAGTATTCTTTTTCATCCATTAAAGAACACGACAGCATCTTTAAGAGTTACATCTTTTCTAAATGTATCTGCAGTTGTAAAAAAAAAATCTATTTGTGAATGTCAATATTAACAGTTGAAACTTACCACATATTGTGTGAAGAGATTGTCTGGATCCTCATTTAATTACACCTCAAGTGCTTTCAGGATGCAAGACCTCCATCTGTGGACAATACAAACAAATATGAGAATAAAAGGAATGCAAAATTTGTAATGTAGCTCCAGTGAATCCTGCTTCTAAGAAACAATTAACAATTGTGGGAATTAAATTCCCTGCCCAAATAAAATCATTTATCAAAAGTATATTAACTGCATCATAGAATTTCAACCAATCACTACCACCCGTAAATAAATAGTATAATAATAGTTCAGTATTAGGCTCCTGTTGGCATGTAAAGTTTTATGTATGTTCTACAAAAATATTTGATTATCAAATTAGTTAAAAAATATTATAATTATAAATTGGATTGTGTTTAAAATCGTACCGTAATGTCAGACTATTGGGTGCACCTGAACATAAGCCGCTCAAACTTAATTTTTAAATAAAAATATTATTTAATATACTGTATATATATATAGTACAGGAGGACGTCTCAAAACACTCTCCTCGACCTATCTGCACAGATGGCCCTGCGAGTTTTCTGGTGTTCAATGTGAATATCTCTGACTTTTGATGAATTCAGCAGTGAGTTAATTAAGCGCATTTATTTTGCACCAAAAGCCACGTTACAGGCGCAGGAGGGCGTCCTACAGCCATAGCATTTGCCACATGTCTGAGTTATTGTGCAGATGAGTGGGCTACGTCCAAAAGGAACTGCATGAGCTCGCCATGATCTCCACGCACAGAACCTTATGTCTGGATTTGGAGCTGTTACAGCTTCTTTCTGAGTTATTTCATTAGAATTAGCTATGTTTTTTGGACCATGGTGCATTGTTATTGAAAACATGACATCAATACATTAGCCGCATCATTGTATAAGCGGAAAGGTTCAAAGCGTATGAAAAAAGTAGAGGTTTATAGTCCGGAAATCACGGTAAATTATTTCAGTCCCCCTACACTTAAAATACTGTAACTAAACATTCATGTAAAATCTAGGAAACAATTACAAACCTCAAACATGGCTGTCATGATCTCTCTGAAGATTTTCACCAGTTTAGAGGCGTACTGGTCCAGTTGTGACATGAACTGTGAAGTCAGTGCGGTCCTGGAGATCCATTTAGATTCAGCATCTATGTACAAAATAGAAATGAGACAATGCATTTAAGTAATCATTTTGATCTTAACATTTAATATGTTTACACTTTGCAAGATTAGCTCTTTTAATTTATGACATACCTCCCAGTCCCCCTTATAAAAGAGCATGCCATTGACTTTTAAACTCCGCAATGAAGGGCATGTCTTTTATCACTTCCATCCTCCCGTTTGAAAAGGGGTGATCCATGTCCTTTGAATTACTTGCTTGTCGTTTCTTTTCTGGACAACATTGAGTAAGACCACTCACACTTCCTCCTGAGTTTCACAGCTCCAGCAGGATAATCAGGGCAGCAACCCTTCAACATACAATCCACAGACTCAGATAGAAAACAATATTTTTGTTCTGGCCATCAGAGTAGGATTGTCTTAAAGCATAAACTAACCTTGAGTGCCTCTGAATGCTCTGAATGACAAATCTACGTGTCAGGTAAACATGATAAAAGTATTTACTTTTGGATGTGGATACCAAACATAATTTACACATTCAATGTCAGCTTTTCAAAAACATATTAATTGGATTTCTTAACATTGTTCTATTACTTTTACAGGTCTCTCTTGCAAATGAGACATTGAGTTTCAGGAGACCACCTGTATAAATAAATAATAATAATAATAATAATAACTAAGACATGTTACAAGCCAGTAAAACCTACACTGTATGCTGTATCGTAAATAAAAATAATAATAAGACACCAGCGGATGAGCAGGGTTAGTAAAATCACTTGATTTCTCACGTCTCATTTACATAATCTGCACTGTTACAGTGCAATGACAATTCAACACGCCAACTAAAAAGGAACTAAACAATTTTACGGTGCTGAAAATAACAAAAAACATTACCTGATGAAGACGAGTGAAGAGGCTCGAAGATTCAAATGCAAATGTTTTTTAATTCATGTGCACGTGTGTTGAGCCCACTTTAACCGCACAGCTACAGTGGCCGCTACGGCATCTTGGAGGGACAACGTTAATGTTGTCTATGCAACCATCCAGGGTAAATAGTAAGCAATCGAGTAAGCCTCGAGTAAATGTAATACTTAAAAGTATTACATAAAAATTAGAACAAGTGATTGGGTAATGAGTAAAAAAGTAAAGTTAATGCATAAATATAGCAAAATTCCATCCATCCATCCATCCATTTTCTTCCGCTTTATCCGGGGCCGGGTCGCGGGGGCAGCAGTCTCAGCAGAGATGCCCAGACTTCCCGATCCACGCACACCTCTTCCAGCTGTTCTGGGGGGACCCCGAGGCGACACCAGGCCAGCACGGAGACATAGTCCCACCAGCGTGTCCTGGGTCTTCCACGAGGCCTCCTCCCAATAGGACATGCCTGGAGCACCTCCCAAGGGAGGCGACCAGGAGGCATCCGGTACAGATGCCCTAGCCACCTCAGCTGGTTCCTTTCGACGTAGAGGAGTAGCGGCTCGAGTCCGAGCTCCTCCCGGGTAACTGAGCTCCTCACCCGATCTCGGAGGGTGCGCCCAGCCACCCTGCGAAGGAAACTCATTTCGGCCGCTTGTATTCGCGATCTTGTCCTTTCGGTCATTACCCAAATCTCATGACCATAGGTGAGGGTGGGAACGTAGATCGATCGGTAAATCGAGAGCTTTGCCGCTTGGCTCAGCTCCCTCTTCACCACAACGGTCCGATACAGCGACCGCATCACTGCTGACGCCGCACCGATCCGTCTATCGATCTCACGCTCCGTCCGTCCCTCACTCGTGAACAGGACCCCGAGATACTTTAACTCCTCCACTTGAGGCAAGGACACCGCACCGACCTGAAGCGGGGAAGCCACCTTTTTCCGGTGGAGAACCATGGCCTCAGATTTGGAGGTGCTGATCCTCATTCCGGCCGCTTCACACTCGGCTGCAAACCGCCCCAGTGCGCGCTGGAGGTCCTGATTTGATGAAGCCAACAGAACAACATCAGTGAAAGTTCCTTTTTTTGAGTGTAGGAGCTATGTAGGTGCTTTAACAGAGCAGTATTGGTTTAGTCCTATGGGAAGCGGGTTCTACCAGAGCAGTATTGCTTTAGTCCTATGGGAGCGGTGCTCTACCACAGCAGGATTACTTTAGTCCTATGGGAGTGGTGCTTTAACAGAGCAGTATTGGTTTAGTCCTATGGGAAGGGGGTTCTACCAGAGCAGTATTGCTTTAGTCCTATGGGAGCGGTGCTCTACCACAGCAGGATTACTTTAGTCCTATGGGAGTGGTGCTTTAACAGAGCAGTATTACTTTAGTCATGTAGGAGTGGTGCTTTAACAGAGCAGTATTACTTTAGTCATGTAGGAGTGGTGCTTTAACAGAGCAGTATTGCTGTAGGGACCTGGCATTAAAAGAGCAGTACCCAGAGTCTGGCCTCCCTTGTCTCTGTGTGACCATCCAAAACACGCTTCACATGTTTCAGACCCGTGTACTGCTTTGAGTGGAGCAGAGGGGACCGCTACCAAAATATTAATAAATTGCACTGATTTAGGTTCTACTTCTATCTTCCATCGCTTAATAAACATTTAGGTGAAAACAATGCAGATGTTATGTTGTGTTCACAACATACTCTGCGGCAAAAATAAATGTACAACAAAAAGTCAGGTACCCAAGCTTCAATGCACACATTAAAGTGATCAGTTTGCAGTTTAATCTGGGCAAAACTTCATGGCCTAACCAACGCTGTTAACATGTAGACAAAAGGGCCCAGTGTGTTTCGTCATTGCTGACCGAGGCAGCGGCTGTGCTCTGCGGCTGGTACTTTCCACATAGGCCTACATAGCCTATCCCAAACAAACCTTATGTGCCCAGAGCTGGTGCTAGTCTTTTTGGCGCCTCAAGAACATTTCACTAAGCGGCCATACTACACACACCCCAAGGCTAATTGACGAAGGGGAAAACCCATTTACTGTCAAAAACAGTAGAACGCAATAAATACAGCAGAAGAGAAGTGGAACATAATGAATGTAATTTGGACCCTGCCCCACTGTTTGAGAACCACCACCAGGCTATCACCCTTAGACTTGTGATGGTGGATCACACAATGGACACTATTTCTTCCCCATTTTGTAGGCCAGTCGATATGTCGTTATGGGCCCAAACAACTTGCCCACCTTCTGTGCCCTGCCCCACTGTCTGAGAACCTTGTTCTTTCACCCACTCATTCTGGTCGTGATTACAAGGACACGTCACACCTCAACTCATCATCTTAAATTCTGTAGCTACAGGTGAATGAACAGCATTAAAGGCTGCCCACCCTATGGTCCCTGATGTTTGACCCGGGCTGCAATAACAAGACCACTCAAGAAGTTTTGTAGCTTTTAGATGAAGTTCTGGAATCACAAATAGACAGGACAGGTGATTACAGGTGGTCTGACAGTGCCCCTAAACACACCATACCAGATACAAGAGTATTATTACAAATTAGTATACGGCTGGTCACAGTGCAAGTAGAACGCTCCATTAACTTGAATGGGATTTTCCAACGTTCTACCGGTCATTATTTTCTGATCGAGGACCTCTGAAAAAAATAATGTCCGCTGCCAATAGCAACGGAGATCATGCTTGTAATACAGGTTTTGCATATCACTCCGCAAGTAGTAGTAGAGGACATTATCTCTGTCCCCGTCCCTGTGAGAGAAGTTGGGGGAATCGCTCATGAAGGTAACGGGAGTCCGACTTTCAACTTACCCAGAGATTCACCACCATTCCTCCTCTCCAACTGCACCTTCAACTAAGAGGCTAACATAGCAATAAGTAACTAGTCTTGCTGCTACTAGCTTAGCCACACTGCCTGGAATCACAAATTACGTTGCCAAGCGACAAGCAAACTTTTAGAAACTATTTGCTGCGGAAATCATTAAATAAACCTTTCAGCCTTCATACAAGTGATGATGATATTTGCATGCCAAGCAATGAAGGCTGCTAAAAGAAGGCACTTCAGAGACATACAACTACAGTGACTATTACACTCATGTCTTGCTCTCTTCTTTCTCCTTATTTTTCTTTCGGTTTTGCTGTCAGAGGCATAACTTCTCTTCATTTTGTTGGAGGAGATGGCTAGCTGCTCGGTTTACACCAACATGTGGGTTTGCGCCGTCTCTCTCTCTCTCTCCTTCCCCTCTGAGAAGCAGGTGGGGGAGGGGTGCTCATGGGGACCTTTCAGGGAGTATGAGACAGCCAATTGTTGTTGCACCTTGTCACTGCTACTGCAGTGACTGTATTCGCTTGGTCGTTTCTGTCAAATCTGTTGGCCCTCTGGGGGCCCCTGCTGGCTTGGGTTCCCCAGGCAACAGCCTGCCTTCCGTTATGGCAAACTACGCCTCTGGCTCAGAGACGAGCCTTCAGACCGCTAAAAACCCAAATAAAATAGTCCCGGTAGTTTGGCATATTTAGCCAGTTTAGTAAATGAAAATAAAATTTGTTAGAAAATGTTAAGTTTGTGGGACTGTGGTATAAGCGGATTAAACAACTCGGAGCTGTGCATTAGACAGTTATAATGCACGTCGCTGCGCGTCTTGGTGTTCTTGACTCCACGTCGTACATTATAACCATCTAATGCACAGCTCCTTGTTGTTTAATCCTTACATATGAACTGTACATTGTATCTATGGAGCTACAGCAGTTACAAGCTAACTGAGAAAGATTGACAACATCTTAACATAATGCACCGTGTTATTACATTTTCCTGAAAATAAAAATGTCCATCCATCCATTCATTTTCTTCCACTTGTCCGTTGCCGGGTCGTGGGGGCAGCCGTTGGAGCTTCCCAAATCACATTGCACCAGCCTCTTATGGCTCCTCCTGCAGGTAGTGGGTTCACAGAAGGACGGCCTCATGGTTCTCTGTTGGTCTCTCATAAGGGGCTTTTGAACCACTCTTTGTCTGACCCGTCACCTAGGACCTGTTTGCCATGGGACCCCTACCAGGGGTACATTTTGGACTTTTACATGCAGGTATTGAGTTGTTACATAATGCGGCTTAATAAGCCCTTACTCCAAAAGAAACATAAAAAGCCAGTTTGGAGTTTGCAAATAAAAAAAAGATAAAGACTTTTTGGAGACCTATCCTGTGGTCTGACTGACTTTTATTTGTTTATTTTTTCTTGGCAATAATGACCAATGACCACTGTCACATTTGGATGTAAAAGCCTGAGAACACCATTCCAACTTTGAAATACGGGGGTGGCAGCATCATGCTGTGGGGTTGTTTTGCTGCAGGAGGGACTGGTACACTTCACACAATAGATGACATCATGAAGAGAGAACACTATGTGGAAATACTGGAGCAACATCTCAAGAAATCAGCCAAGAAGTTAAAGCTGGGGTACCTGATTTTTCTTGCACAAACTGTGACTTTTTTTTTTTGGCCCAAACTCCTTTCTTGCTCTCACAATCCCTACTGCATGGCCAAATTGTTCAGGTAAATAGTTTTTTTTATTCACGTTTCAAGCCTGTACACAGCTTTGAGTGGTGGCAAATTGAAGAAGGGGGACCACCCCCAAAATACATTTCACTAATTTAGCTTCTACTTCTTCTATTGCTCAAGAAAAATTAGGTGAAGACCATGCAACAAGGTTTGTTTTTTGCTGTGTTTACGACATACTCTGTGGTGGTAAAAACACATTTAATTTACAACAACAAAAAATCAGGTACCCCATCCTGGAACCGCCACTTGTGGTGGAGGGGTTTGAGCACCCGAATGATCCTGGGGGCTATGTTGTTGGGGGCTTTGGAGCTGAACGCCCAGAAGACAGTGGAGATGATTGTGGACTTTAGGAAAGACACAGCCCCACAGTCCCCCCTCACCCTGACAGACTCTCCCACCCCCATCTCCATTGCGGACTCCTTCCGTTTCCTGGGCACCACCATCACCCAGGACCTTAGATGGGAGCCAACCATCAGCTCCCTCATCAAGAAGGCCCAGCAGAGGATGTTCTTCCTGCAGCAGCTGAGGAAACTTAAGCTGCCAACCAAGATGCTGGTGCAGTTCTACACGGCAATCATCGAGTCCATCCTCACCTCCTCCATCACCATGTGGTCCATCCTCACCTCCTCCATCACTGTGTGGTCCATCCTCACCTCCTCCATCACTGTGTGGTTCCCCGGCGCTACAGAACGGGACAGAAATCGACTGCAGCGCATTGTGTGTGCTGCTGAGGAGGTGATTGGCTGTGAGCTCCCATCTCTCCAGGACCTGTTCACCTCCAGGACCCGGAGGCGTGTGGGTCGGATCACAGCTGACCCTTCTCACCCTGGACACGGACTATTCACCCCTCTCCCCTCAGGCAGGAGGCTACGGTCTATCCAGACCCATACCTCCCGCCACTTGAACAGTTTTTTCTCCTCCGCCATCAGACTCATGATCAATAACAAGTCTCTGTAGCTCAGTTACAGACTCACGAATGTTTCTGCACTTGCACTGTCGTGTGTCCACACTTAGACCCGCTGCTGTCACTCATCACTTATCACTTTATATCACATCTACACATCTGTAAATACAATCCTGCTGTTCTTCAATGTCAAATTGTTGTTGTCTTACCATATGTCACTTTTATTTTATCTTATTTTTTTTATATCTATATATTATTTTATGCATGCCCCTATAGCCTTATAGTTTAAAGTCGTTTAGCTTATTTTTATCCTAACTCTGTGTTATATGTTTTATGTTGCACGTTTGCAGAACAATTCCTAGTTTGTGAACCTGTTCTCAAACCATGGCAATAAAACCTATTCTGATTCTGATTCTTTGTGCCCTTGGTAGGGTCTCCCATGGCAAATATGTTGTAGGTGACGGGTCAGACAAGGAGCGGTTCAGAAGCCCCTTATGAGAAACCAACAGGCCCGGTTAGAACCATGAGGCCGTCCTTCTGTGGACCCACCACCTACAGGAGGAGCCATAGGGGCTGGTGCAGCTCCAACAGCTGTCCCAACGACCTGGCAATGGACAAGTGGAAGAAGATGGATGGATGGATGGAAAAAGTCAGGTACCCCAACTTTAAAGCTTTGACGCAGATGGGTCTTCCAAATGGACAATTCCCAAAGCAAACTGGCTTAGTAGCTTAAAGATAACAAAGTCAATGTTTTGAAGTTGTCATCACAAAGTCCTGATCTCAATCCAGTTGAAAATGTATGGGCAGCACTGAAAGGCATGTGCACACAAGGTGGCCTACAAATGTGTCTCAGTTTGACCCAAGTTATGAAGCCTAGGCGTTAATTCAGCCTGGTAGACGAACGCAGCATCATCAACCTCCAGCCAATGATCGCTCCTGAAAGGTCCACACCTCCACATCAGCGTCAGAGCCGCACCTCCATAGCAGCCAATCATCGCATCGGTCTCGCTTTTAAGCTCCAGCAATCAACACTTGTTTGCTTCCCAGCTGCGCTGCGACACTTCCGTGTCCCCCGGGGCCACCAGCGCTTACCTGCTCATCTCTGTGGCGACGATTCTTCGGGCGCCAACATTGTCGAGGCCCGGGCCGCTCGGCTCTTCCTCGTGGTTCGCTACGGTGCCCCAAGCTGCTGTGGTCGCGGGTTTCCTGCCGTTCGTTTTCTCCTCAATAGCGTGTCCCTGAACGCTGCTTCACCAGATCGGCGCACAGTGCCCATGACGCTGTCCGGGTTGGTGGTTCCCTCATCTGGCCCCTCAGGACGGTTCTCTTCCTCGATGGCGCGTTCCCCAACGCTCGCTCCACTGGATTAGCACACGCTGCCCCTGACACGTCCGGTTCTCGTGTGGTTCCCCCACTTGGCTTCTCTCATCTGTTCTCTTGCTCGTGACGTGGCCCTCGACGCTCGCTCCTCTGGATGACGCACGCTGTCCGGTTCTGGCGGTTCCCTAATCTGGCTCTCTCGGACCGGCTTTCTCCTCGATGGCGTTTCCCGACGCTCGCTCCCCTGGACCGCAGCGCCTGCCCCTGATGCTGCCGGGGCGGGCACCCTAGGTGAGACGTATGCACCCGCACTCGCACGTACGCGCGCTCATGTGATTGTCTCTTGGGCCAGTAATTTATGCGCTGTTTGCAACACGGACCGGTAGGCATTTCTGCTCGCTCTCATTTAGGCCCGTGGTTTTTTGCTTCGTTAATGTACTTCAGAGTTGGCTGCATTTTCTCATATGTGATCACAGACCCGGGATCGTTGGCATTTCGTTCGGATTGTGTTCAACTGATCGCTTTGCACTCTTATTCAGCACTGTACTGCATCGTCGTCGTACCTAAACGCCACCGCAGGGGCTTTCGTTTTTGTTACTTTGCTGTATTTATGTCGATCACCTCGCTTTCGTTACTTTGTCGTGGCGCACAGAGCCGGTTTTTCTGCACGCAACTACGCAAAGTGCATAGGAACCCTGCAGCCGCAAGGGCCCTGCATCTCAGTCGAACTACGGTGTTTCACTGATTACCCAATGCGTTGTTACGGGTACAGGCTCTTGACGCACTCGCTCATTCTCCGCCTACTTGCTGCGTCTTAGTGTTCCATGTGGCCGTCTGCTGATGTGGATGAGCGGGAGAGACCTACTGCATTCTCCATCACCTTCAGGTGCGGGTGCTTCTCCTCTTAGCGTCCCCGCTTGTCTGTCTGTCTCCCAGTGCTCGCCTCACCTTTTGCGCTGCTCAAGTTTTTCTGCTCGGACTTGGGGCTGCATCGCCACAAACGCATTTAAACTCTTGTCATGTCCAGCGGAGTATCATGACAGTGGTTTGGCAAATAGACGAGAGTGGGCCGTTCACGCGTTTTTTGTCTCAAGAGGAGTTGACTCCACACGGTTCTCATGAGCGCAGTTACTACAGTAACTCTGGTTCTCAATGTGCGCAGTCTGAGGCCCTGTCCATACGAAGTCAGGCCGAGGACCAAACGCAAAGATATATTATCAATTCAGTGTATCTTTCATATGAGTCTGGCGTTTGAGCGTCTGTAAACGAACATTTTCCAAACTTGGTCCCGGAGTGGAAGGATTTCAAAACGCGTTTGCATGGCTCCGTCGTACAACGTCTCCACAACTTTCACTTAACCGATGACATCATAGCACCAGAGTGGTGTCTGTTATCCATAATCTACTGACCTTAGAATGAGTTTACTCAAGGATCATGATCTTACTTTGCTCCACCGTAATCCGCAAGTCAGGTGACCGTAGAAAAACACTGCTGAGTCAGTCTGTGTTTTTGGACTGACTGTCGGGGTCCGGTCACTGACAGGTTTGTCTGCTTTAGTCCCGTTACGTCTGAAGTATAAACTCGCCTCCTCGTCTCTTCCGTAAATCTTAATCTTTGAATCTGTTTCATTTTCACCGTTTACATTGCACGAAAGTTTACTGCGCATGCGCTCTACATCTCGTTCGATTATCTGTGTTGGCTTTGCAGCGCCACACACAGGCCTGGCAGATGAATCACGCCGTTTCCGCAGACTGAGTTCAAACATGTGGACGTACGCATTTACTAAGCTGGCTTCGTGCTTACGAAGTAAGTTCTGAAAATATAAGCGTTTTGTCTCCGTGAGGATAAAGCCTGAAACGACTTGGACAAATCTCAGTGGCGAGACTGGAGTAACCGTCAGGTGCAGGTTTCAGTTGGTTAAAACAGTGGTTCCCAAACTGCGGGTCAGGAACCAAAGGTCAGAGATGTGACCATTCACCCTTTAAAAAATAAAAAAAAATAAAAAAAAATGGCTGGTTTAGAAGAACTGTTAGTCTGAAGTGGCTACGTGGTAAGTGGTTCTCACGAAGAGGGGCAAGGCCTGGATTGAGGTCATCTTTTTCCACTCTAATCTGCACTGCCGCCAGTGAACTGTTTTTGACCGTAAACGGTTCGCTCTTCATTGAACAGCATGGGATGCAAACTGCAGGGCCCCTGTGTGTTTCTGTTAGGGCCCCAGAAGGGCCAGCACTGGCGATGGCGCTCATTCGGTTCTAGTCGCGCTCACTTCGCCCGCTAGCCGCTGCGTTCCTGTCATGTCTCTGCCTCATCGGCCGCTTGTCTCTGCCTCGCATCGTGACTTGTGCGGCCACATGTCTAGGCCTCTTTGGTCGCCGTGTTCTGGCTCGTTGGCCGCTGTGTCCCGTATTCACGGGCCGCATTCCCGGCCCGTTTCCCTGCTCACTGGGTGTCGTCCGGCCTCGTGTCCCTGCTATGTTCTGTACTCGCCGGGCGCTTTGCCCTTCACTGCCCGCTGTCACCCCCTGCTTGCAGGGTCGCGTCGGATTTTGTTTGCCACTCAGTGTGTGTTCTCTGCTCGCCGGTCATTCGGGGCAGAACCGGCTCGTGTTTTTTGGGGGGGTACTATCTCCTAGGCTCCACCAAGCACTATTTTTAACTATTGAAAATAGTTAAAAATAACTATTTTTAACTATCTCTGTGTCTTGTGACACAGAGATAGTTATGGAAGCTATTCCTCTTCCATCACGACAACGCTTCTGTATCATATTAATCGGGTCTCTAAGCCACCACGACACAGCCTCTCTACGGCTCGGCCTCTCTACGCCACACGGCACAGCCTCTCTACGGCTCGGCCTCTCTACGCCACACGGCACAGCCTCTCTACGGCTCGGCCTCTCTACGCCACATGGCACAGCCTCTCTACGGCTTGGCGCCTACGGCACGGCCTCTCTACGGCACGGCCTCTCTACGCTACATGGCACGGCCTCTCTACGCCACACGGCACAGCCTCTCTACGGCTCGGCGCCTACGGCACGGCCTCTCTACGCTACACGGCACGGCCTCTCTACGCCACACGGCACAGCCTCTCTACGGCTCGGCGCCTATGGCACGGCCTCTCTACGCTACACGGCACGGCCTCTCTACACCACACGGCACAGCCTCTCTACGGCTCGGCGCCTACGGCACGGCCTTTCTACGGCACGGCCTCTCTACGCTACACGGCACGGCTTCTCTACGCCACACGGCACAGCCTCTCTATGGCTCGGCCGCCCTAGGCTCGGCCTCTCTACGCCACTACGACACGCCTTATCCCCTTGTCTATCTTGCTCAACACCGGCTTCCTCTTTTGGGGGAAGACATCCCTAACTCCAAGCTGTTTACCTACACTGACTTGTACATCGATGTCTACCGCCGGGGTCTGATCGCCAAAACTAATACACATGTCAATAAATCTCCCTAATCTCTGTTTTTGTCTGTGTGAGTCTATTCAGGTTGAAATGAAGCCTAGGCGTTAATTCAGCCTGGTAGACGAACGCAGCATCATCAACCTCCAGCCAATGCTCGCTCCTGAAAGGTCCACACCTCCACATCAGCCAATCATCGCCATCGGTCCCGCTTTTAAGCTCCAGCAATCAACACTTGTTTGCTTCCCAGCTGCGCTGCGACCCGCCTCCACCCCATCGCCGCCTCTTTCATCCTCGACTCTACCCGAGCTTTTCTGACGATCTTTTATACCACCACCAGTGTCCAGGCTCCGGGGGAAGACATCCTAAACTCCAAGCTGTTTACCTACACTGACTTGTACATCGATGTCTACCGCCGGGGTCTGATCGCCAAAACTAATACACATGTCAATAAATCTCCCTAATCTCTGTTTTCGTCTGTGTGAGTCTATTCAGGTTGAAATACAGTTTAAAAGCAATGCTACCAAATACTAATGAAACACTTTTGGTTTTGTAAAAAGTACAAAATTATATCTCTCATTCTTCTGGCATTTAGCAAATAGATTTTTTTTTTATTCTAATTGACCTTAAAAAAAAATGCCAATGTGTCTTTTGAAAACACTATGTCTTATGAACATATGTTTCCCGCTGTATAAAATGATGCTATTTGTGTTGCTAGATTTTTATATTATATATATTTGTTGTAAGTGGATTGTCTAAGTTTTTAACTGCATGACAAGTAAAATACATACGAAAAGTGTTTATACAACATATTTAATTATTGTGACACATTCAATTATTACATAATTATATACAAAAAATTAAAGACACAATACCATTGTGTATTTAGGGCTTTGGCTAAATGATTTAAATGTACAACATTTCTAATTAAAATGCAAATACATAAGATGTGATGAAATCGATGGAGTAATTGATGTGCAAAGACATCTTATTCAGTTACTAAAAATCAATGAAAAAAAGTGTTAAAGTATTTCAGAAAATACGATACAAATGAATGAGAGTGTGTTTGAGAGTGCGAATGGGGGACAACGGATGGAAGTTAGCCCAAGAATACAATCCAGCGTGGCGTGTTTACATGCATGAGTGCCACATATGTTCATTAACATGGACTGTCCCAACCACATAAACAAACAAAAAATATTTACATGTCAAACTGTCATTGTGTACTCATGCAAGTCAATTTCCCCGCCTGGCATGAATGTGTAGTGCAAGTGAGTAGTTGGTGATTGTCTTGGTAAAACGCATGCTTTGTAAGGCAGTAATGTGAAGCTTACCACGTAAACTAGGCGTAGACGTAATTATACTGTATGTCCATCCCCAAGGGATTCAGTCCGTGGACATTATTTAGTAAGAACAAGCCTGTCTTCTGCCTCTGCATCAGGACATTGACATGACTAACGCCTGTGGAACCTGTGCCTTGTATTGTCACACACATCTGACAGTGTTCTCTGTATATCAGAACAGAACAGCAGATTAATACATAACGCCCAGACTCCGCTCCGCACAGCTCCTCCGAATGACAGCGAGATCAACAACACTACCTCCACTTCATTCCACTCCTCTCTGCCACTGCAGGTCCACAAGCAGCTCAAAGAGAGCATGCACAAAGCAGTTGTGAAATAAAACTCTTAATAAAATAATCAATAACTATTTAGTAACTGCCGAGCTGTAAACTCCAGTCGCAGAGGAGATTGCTTTGAATCTCGCACCCTTCTCTTTCACTTCCACAAGTGTTTTTTTCCCCTCTTGAGTGCGAGTGGCAGCGGCAGATAAAAGTTACGTGAATGAGCACAATATAAGCTTAATCCAGTCCTGTGATTGTTTTTGTTATAACAGCCCCCTACAGAGTGGAAATATCCATGTTACTGTGAAAAGTCCATGCAGAGGGCATTTTACTCTGAAAACACGGATGTTGTTGGCATCTTTTTCTTGTCTGGTGCGATCTGAACTGTGGAGCTTGATCCGGCCGGACTCTGACTGAGCAGCAAATAGAGTTAATCCGTATTTTTATCGGGGAGATGCGGAGAGGAGGGCCGGTTACAGAGGCCATCGGAGCGGAGAGGAGGATGTGGAATTGTTCTTATTAATTAAAATATCAACGTATATTTGCTGCAGGGTGTGGGGCAAACACGGAGAATGTAGAATCTGGAGGTAACATTTGCGTATATTCAAGTGTATTGTTATTAGGTGTGTTGTTTTGAAAGCAGAATGAATTGTGATGGTTTATGGGTGCAGAGGATGTAAAATGAACAACTAAAACTTGAATGTGACTGAGGCAAAATACTACTTCAGGCACATTTGTTGTTGAGGGAACAGCATTACAACATAATTAAAAGCTAAAACAAAAAGTTGATATTACACATGTCTCCTTCAACACTGTCCTCAGTTGCTTGAGGTGTTAGCAGCTTGTACCAGGGAAGAGAAGATGGAGTCTGGCCTCTGCTGCAACACTTCGGGTTTGTCCAGCTCTGCCACCTGTTCAAACAAAACAATGTTTAGACAAGACGCTATTGTGCACTGTAGGAGTGGGCTTGAGACTGCATGCAAGGGGAGAGGATTAAGTCCACTTTCACTTTGCAGAGGCATGCCTTGTCCCCGCTCTATAACAGCCTATTGAGATAAGGTGAATGACCCTCTTTTATTTATTGTTTTTTTTTTCATTATTAAAAAAGATAAAGACACACAAACAATAACATTTACAACAATAACAATACTTATGACAGACTAAGACCAAGACAACATTTACAACAATGACAATACTTCTGACATACTGAGACCAAGACAACATTTACAACAATGACAATACTTCTGACATACTGAGACCAAGACAACATTTACAACAATGACAATACTTCTGACATACTGAGACCAAGACAACATTTACAACAATGACAATACTTCTGACATACTGAGACCAAGACAACATTTACAACAATGACAATACTTCTGACATACTGAGACCAAGACAACATTTACAACAATGACAATACTTCTGACATACTGAGACCAAGACAACATTTACAACAATGACAATACTTCTGACATACTGAGACCAAGACAACATTTACAACAATGACAATACTTCTGACATACTGAGACCAAGACAACATTTACCACAATGACAATATTTTTGACAGACTAAGACCAAGACAAAACAAAACAAAACAAAAAACAGCAGGCAGTACAACATATGCAATAAACGGGCACTTCAGCACAATGCATTCCATAAAAAAGGGGGAAAAAAGAATAAGAAACAGAAAAATGAAATAGTATTTTGCGAATACTTGGTTGATGGTTATATCCTTTTAACCCTTACAGCTATAATAATTATCATAACATCGATAATTATGACAATAATCCCAATTATTATTGTTGTTATTATTATTATTATTATTATTATCATCATTATTATTATTACTATACCGTCATCGTCAAATCAAGTAACTAATCACACTGAGGAATACTAGGAGAATCAGCTTCCAAATAGCTAAGGAAGGGGAGCCATATCTTAATTGGGTTTTATTATTTATTGATGCTGTCATTTTTTCCATGTTTGAGTGATCTGTGAGCCATACATTGGCTGACAATTTTTGTATATCTTTCCAATTTAATAGAATAGTTTTTTTGAGCTAAAGTGAAAGCTGTAAGAAAAAAATTCCTTGATATGGTGTGGTATATCCAGCGAGGAAAAGTCACCAAGGAGGGCTAAGGTCGGACACATTGGTATTATAAAACCCACCACTTTTGGACAACCAAATACTTGCTAGTTGAGTAAAAGTGTACACAACTAGCAAAGTGTTCATTAAGAGTTTGTGATATTATTGTGGAGTCCTGTATAGCTTCATTATTGATGTTCAGTCTGCCCTATTTTGTTACGGTTAAGTAAAGTTTTTTCCAGAATTGTCTTGGATTCTTAAACTCTCCATTTAAGCATTTTTTTTATAATACTCTGACTTTGCATTCCTTGTTTTTGTTGTACTACTATTACATAACTGTCTATGTATTTCCCAATCACTTTGGTTTCAAGTGAGGCGGAATTTAGCCCAAGCAGCACCTTTTTGCTTAAACAGAGTAATACATTTTGAGTTAATCCAGGGAAGACGAGTCCCTTTAACTCTGACTGTTTTAAATGGAGCATGCTTATTAGTCACATTCATAACCTCAGTGTAAACTAAGTCCCATGCTTCATTGACAGTAGGTATAAGTGAAAGGTGTTGCCAATTAATATTGACCATGTCATCATTAAAGAGATTCACATCAAAATATTTACACTGTCTAAATGTTATATCTTTGCGAGGTGCTACATTTTGATTTTCCACACACAATATATTACAAAGTGATAATTTAAGCAATCAGACATGACTCCGGAGGATAATATCATTTCAGGGTTGGTTACAAGTATCCAATCTATTAATGTTGATGATTGTAAATTTACTCTGGTCGGTTTATCAATCAATTGTGATAAATTCACACTGCTGATTAAATCTCTGTCTCCTGCTGAAGATCGGTCAAGCCAATTACTGTTAAAATCACCTAGGATTATACATTCATTATTCTTTTCTAAAGAGTTTAGGATTGACAATATATTCTTCATAGAGCCAGAAGCAGCAGAGGGCGGCCTATATATGTGGCCAATTGTAAGAGATTTATTTGCATGTAATATTATATTAAAGCTGGTACCTGATTTGTCCTGTTCAAACAGTGATTTTTTTTGTTTTGGTCCAAACTTGTTTCTAGCTCTCCCTCCTGTGTATTCATATTGTTCAAAGAATGTAATTATATGCACATTTCACACCCATATACAGCATTCAATGGTGACAAAGTGAAGCAGGGGCGGCCACCCCCAAGAAATTCCACTAATTTAGACTAGACTTCTCAATAAAACTTTAGATGAAGACAAGGTCTGTGTTCCCCTCCTCGAACTGCCACCTTAACGTAGTGGAGGGGTTTGAGTGCCCAAATGATCCTGGGTGCTCTGTTGTCGGGAGCTTGGTGCCTCTGGTAGGGTCTCCCTTGGCAAACAGGTCCTAGGTGACGGGTCGGACAAAGAGCGGTTCAGAAGCCCCTTATGAGAGACCAACAGGCCCGGTTAGAACCATGAGGCCGTCCTTCTGTGGACCCGCCACCTGCAGGAGGAGCCATAGGGGCTGGTGCAATGTGATTTGGGCAGCTCCAATAGCTGCCCCCACGACCCGGCAACGGACAAGTGGAAGAAAATGGATGGATGGATGGATGGATGGAAGGTCTGTGTTTTGCTGTGTTTACGACATACACTGAGGTGCCAAAAAAATCAGGTACCCCAGCTTTAACAAAGACACATTCAAAGTCATTTGGGCCAATTTTAGGGATAGAAATGCTGAGAGCACAAAATGCCCCGTATAACAGGTAACCAGCATCATTATTAGGTATGCCACTATGTAGCCAAGTTTCAGAAACTGTAATGATATCAGGTTTATTGTACGATCTATTTTAGACATAAGGCTTCTGAAATTTAAATGAATTATTCTAAGACCTTTATAGGAATTAAAAGCCATCATTATTATTGGAACATGCCGTCAGCTACAATCGGGTTAAGTGGTGGAAAAAGTGGGGAGCACACTGTACATTTAGAGACAAACATGACACATAACAAAGACAAAACATAAAAAGAAAAGCATGTGTGTACTGTAAAGTTTCAATTTTGTCGTGGTATAGATCCAGACTACTTTCACAAATATCAATAGTTTGTTTGGGCTGAGTGTTTCCCTGGGATTGAACCTGGACAGGAGCTGTAGCGTTGCACCGTGCATATTTTTTTCCAGAATGTGACAGGACTGGCCAATTCTCCTCGATTAAAATGCACCACACAATTATCGCGATCGACCTTTATTAAAATCTCGATTAGATTAAAAATTAAATTAATTGCCCAGCCCTAGGTTGGAATATCATTTAAGAATTTCTCCGCATCCTCGGCACAACAGAAACGTTTTGGTTTTCCGTCCGCATCGACTTTCAAAGGGCATGGATACATGAGGGAGAACTTGTAGCCTGCTCCACAAAGTTTCTTTTTTATTGTGTCAAACTGCCTGTGTCGTTTGACCAAGTCAGCACTGAATTCGGGATAAATATGAATCTGCAATCCCTTGTAGAAGAACCCCTTTTTCTCCCTGGCCTATCTTTGTCTTGTCCAGTTTGTGCAGGAACTTGGCAATGATCAGTTGTGGTTTATTTGATTTATTTGAGTTGGAAGGGATAGACTGAAGGAACTTGTCTGTTTCTGTTTCGTCATGTTGTGCCTGGATCAACCAATCACAGCTCTTGCGCGCCACGGTAATTTGATGCGAGGTGACTTTTTGGAGTAGAAGAACGTAAGTGACATGGCTGCGTAGCTGCAGCGAGCTTATTGATTTGGCTGCCAAGTTCGTGCAATGCATGAACCAGAGTATAATGTTGATGCCATGATGCAGTGCTTTAAGTGGCCTGAAATGGGTGCCAGTACTCTATTTTTTTACGAAGCCTAATGGCTGCACTGTGCACAGATCTGCTCAAACAAACAACTCAAGACGACAATCCAATGCAAAAATGTTAAGCTTAGTAAACTTCCATTTTCATAATAAACAACCGTAATGAAAGCCCAGTCTTACCTTTAGAAGACAGACTTAAACAGACTTAAAAGAAACAGGCCACCGTTTTTTTAAACTGAGATATGTTCTTACCTGAGCTTAGCCGAGTTGATGCGTACCTGTCTAGTCTTTGTGCGTGCCCTCAGTCACGCAAAACGACCAAAGATGTTAGCATTTGGCCTCTCCCAGAATATTCCTATAGCTCCAAACGGTTTTGAGAGGGGGTTGTAGCCGAAAGTGTGTTCTGGTCCATGAATACTAAAGACCGGTCCGGACCATTATGGACCATGACCTCTAGGGGCGCTGTGCACTGGTCCGAATGGTCCCTGGTGGCTTTGAGATGGTCTTTCGGTCCCTCAAATGGTCTTTGGGCTGAATGAATGGTCCCTGTGGATTATGTGTGGCAGGAGTGGAGTCCTGATTGGTGTGGTCTAATGGGTTCCGTGCGGCACTGGGATACCAAAGGTTTGTGGTTCGAATCTGACATTGAGACAAAGTTTTGGTTTCAAAACACGGTAGCATTTTACGGTTTATGATAATGATTCTTTGTATCATTAATAGCCGTGCAGTTTTTAAAACCTCCAAATAAATTGAATTACAAAAATGCATTTACGGACCAGACCACACTTTTGGCTACAACTGCTGCTGGCGGTTTGGGCGTTTTGACACAGGCAGCCACTCAGGATGCATGCCAAACCTGTGTCCATAATCTTGGTATGTAATTGTACTATTTGTTTATATGTTTGTTTGCAAATTGTAATGTGCAGGCTGTAATGTTGTGACATAAACCCTATAGACTCCTGCGGCAGCGTGCAGCGAGTCTCCCCTTTTTGTGTACCATGTACCTCAAGTGAAGCTTTGGAGTGGCTGTATCTCCATCGCCATTATGGACTGAAAAACATAACCCATCTACCCGAAATATGAAAGAATATGTATAACCAAAATGTGTAACTGAACTCAAAAACCTGCATCTTAATGAAAATGTAAAAGCTGTTTTCCTATCCATGTCTCTGTCATATCAATGGTTAAAAAAAAAGAACTTTAAGCGGGCCGGGGGCTTCTGGTATACCTGTGCCCATTTTACTGTAAACAATTATTGGAGGGCTATTCGTGCCTCCGTGCAGCCACACTTCCATGTTCTGGAGCTTCTGCCGTCATTGCAACTTGTCAGGCTGCATTCTGTCTGCAGTCCACCTCAAGGCGCAGACGTTTGTTTAAATCCATATTTACTGCTTTGTTTTGTTTTTATCGCATCTCCGAGAGCAAACTTGGCACACGCCTGAGCTGAATGCAGCGCTGCTACTCAAGTCTGCTAAAAATAACCAATGACAGCATGAGTAAGGAGGCACTTGATAAACAGCAATTATATAGTGTGACCCTGACAGGCAGGAAGAGAAGCCAGTCAGTGTTCAGAACAGGAAATGCAAATACAGCGTGGTGTATGTTTACTGCGGAGAGAGAGAAACAGCTGAGCGCAGGACTGTGCATGCGCTGCATCCTGGTACTCAGAACATTCTCATGGCTCGGAGAGGAGGCGGTGCTCTAAACTAGGATTTTCAGAGGTAGCGGTACTGAGCACCGGTGAGTACCGGCCCACTTAAAGCACTGCTGATGTAATGCTAATTCCCAAGCTGTTGCTCTGCTATGATATTACATACAAAACTAGGCCTGTCACAGTGCTTTGTACACTCTCATTCACCCTGGCCTATTGTACATGTTTTAGTGGTAGAGTACCCAGAGGAAACCTACACGACACGGGGAGAACATGCAAACTCCACACAGAAAGGCCCTGTCCGAAGTGGGAATCAAACCTGGACCTACTAGCTGTGAAGCATGAGCGCTAACTGCTGTGTACCATGCTGCCCATAGACTTAAACCAAAGGAGTACATGTGGTCCTTGCTGCACAGTGTAGTCGTGCACAGAGATGACTTTTAAAATAAAGTCATTAGTAATACTTTTGTGAGGAGTAATCATTAATCAGATGACCTTTTACAAGTAAGTTGCCCAACACTGCTTGTACATATCACAAAGTGATCTGCACTGCTTTACCTGTCCATTGTCCATGACAAGAATACGGTCAGAGCCCAGAACAGTGTTGATGCGGTGTGCAATGGTCAACACAGTGCAGTCTTGGAAGGCTTCTTTGATGGTGCTCTGGATGAGAGAGTCTGTTTCAGCGTCAATGGAAGCTGTTGCCTCATCCAGAAGAATGATCTGGAACAGTAAAAATGTATAGTCTTACTCAGAGGGGACGTAAAATCCTATTATGTTCATTAATCTTCATGTTCTAACATAGTGCCCTCATTAAACACATTCCTGGAGTAGTATTTCACTTCACTCGTTCAAGTGTGTGTAATCTTGTTGACTGAGACTGTTTCTTATTCGGCAGTATAAAGTACAAACCTGACCAGCCAGGCTCATGTTCCGCTTTTTTAATGGTTTTCTTAGGTACTTAGTAGTTTTGCTTTTTTTTTAAATGCCCTGCGTAGGCAGCTGGGGGTAATGTGGGGCTAGCTCAGGTTCATGTCATGTGCTATGTGACATGAACAATTTAATGTAAAGTACAGCAAATGGACACTAAACAGATGTTTTTCCTTGGCCTGATATCAACAAAGAAAATGTAGTAGTCATTTTGTGTAGATTGTTTCCTCCTTTCTATAACACATGAAATATAGTTGTTAAGGCTCCAGTAGTCTACGTTAAATCTCTCAAATGTAAGCAAAGATGCACAAAAACGGTTGGGATATAACCCAAAAGACAAACCTTGGAATTGCGGAGTAGAGCTCTCGCCATACACATCAGTTGTCTTTCTCCCACAGAGAAGTTTTCTCCGTTTTCCAAAACTGGAGCCAGTAATTTTTCATCAAGTTGTGAGATCTGTGAAACAAATGCCACAAAACAAATGTCAGTCCACTAATAGTTAGATACAGTATGGGTATCTCATTCAATTCATTTTCCATGTTACATAATACATAATAATAATCAATATTTTGGAACAATTACAGTTTTGTTTAAACATTAAACAACTCTAAATGAGTTTAAAATGTTTTAAGAGCTGCTCTTTTACTATTTAAAAAAGAAAAAAAACGAGCATCAGTGTTAGTTTGAGTTAGTGAATTGTGCTTAGGTAATCAAGACTTATATTACTGTATAGCTGTTTAGCTAAATTTCGAGTCATTCCCCCCCCCCCCCCCCCCCTCTAAACCACCACCTTAACTGAGCGCATTTTCTCCAGTTCAACATTTCCCAAATCTACACGCTTCTTGACTGGAGTTTACATGTTTTTTGTGGCTTTTTGTTACGTTTCACAGGTTTTTTGTTGCTTTTTCTTTGCTGTTTCTTTGCTTTTTCGTTGTTGTTTTTTTGCTTTTTTTGTGACTGACTTATTGTGTTATTGTTGCTTTTTCTGCACGTTTTCATTTCATATTTAAGGAAGTACTAAGTAACTTGTTCACCTTTAAAATCTTTTCCGTAGTCCCTCTGGGAACAAACGTTTTTAACAAGTGTTAATGGGATGATTGGGGGGTCTTTCATCTCCCCCTGGTGTCTCTGGACAGTAAACCACATTTGCAACTTCTCTGCAACCAGACCAGAGCAGCAATACACACTAATGGAATCACGAAGAAGAAGCTCCCAGGCTAACGGGCAAAGCTAACTGCGGGCTAGTACCACTTAAACAGTATTTACAGCCAAGTTTGAGTGTAAAAAATCTCCATGATCTCCATGATGTAATTGGATGTACAATATTCCCTCTGTCCCTTTGTCTTTTCTGTCAGCGTAGTATTTACTCTCATGGACAATTAATGAGTAAAAAAACACAACTTGCTATGACACCTGCTGTTGCGTTTATGGCCTCTAGGGGCAAGAGTTACTTAGTACTGCTTTAATTCACATCATGTATTTTATTGAAACTTTTTCATGATGTTTTGTCAGTTTTTCTAAGCTTTTCTGCCGTGTTGTGAATGCTTTTTTGTTGCTTTCTTTGGAACATTTTTGTCTCGTTTTTGTTTACAGCCTAAAGGACAGTGCATTTGAAAGCTAAGACCTTGTAGTTTCTGAAAATATGTGTAAGATCTGTGTGACTTTACTTTTACTTTTGGCAGCATAATTCTCTGAGTAAAATAAACATGTGTCTGGATTATGCAACTGAGTTCGCACATCTGGCTGTTTCTGGAGGCATTGTAAATGGAGGAGAACATAGAGTGACCGCTACATGGTCTAAGATAAGATAATCCTTTATTGATCTCACAATGGATAAATTCACTTGTCAAACACGGCACTTCAGGGTGTGCAAAATAGACAGGAAAAGTGCACACAGTTAAGTAGTAAAAAAAAAGAGGTATCTTATGTACAATGAGTAAAAAAAAAATTCTTAAGGGGCAGAAATATACTCAACAAAAATATAAACGCAACACTTTTTTTTCTGCTCCCATTTTTCATGAGATGGACCCAAAGATCCAAAATTCCAGAATTGTCGTATTCTGCTGCTGCTTGACCGGCGAATACGACAGCGTGTACCAGTTCCCACTAATATCCAGCGAAGAAGATGTGTTGCACTGCATGAGGCAAATGGTGGTCACAGCAGATACTGACTGGTTCTGAGTCCCCAGACCCCCAATAAAGCAAAAAACTGCACATTTCAGGGTGGCCTTTTATTGTGGGCAGTATAAGGTACACCTGTGCGCTTGTCATGATGTCGGATCGGTATCTTGATGTGGCACACCTGTGAGGTGGGATGGATTATCTCAGCAAAGCAGAAGTGCTCACTATCACACATTTAGACTGATTTGTGGGCAATGTTTGAGAGAAATGGTAATATTGTGTATCTGGAATGAATTTTAGATCTTTAAGTCTCTTAGTCTTTTAGTCTTTAAGCACTCATGTGCCTGGGAGGTAGATAGAAACAACACTGACCCAAACAAGCAAAAATGAAGGTAGAGTTGGGTGTAAAATGTTTAGGCACACCTGAAAATGTCTAATAAAGTGAATAATGAGACAAGGGGAAGATGAAAAATGTTCTCCAGTGTAATGCAAAGTTGAGACACAACATTTAGACGAGCCTCATGCCTTTTGAAGACAAATAACTCTTTGGCCAAAATGAGAAACAGGGGAATCAAGTTTCTTGAACAGAAGATCTGTCCAACGGTTAAACCTGGGGATGGATCCATCATTCTTTGAGATTGTGTTGCAGCCAGTGACACAGGGAACATTTCTTCGGTAAAACGAAGAATGGATAAAATGAATTTCCAACAAATTATGAAGTAAAACGTCTGTGAAAAGCTGAAGTTACAAAGCATATGGCTTCTACGAATGGGTAATGATCAAAAACACACTTCAAAATAAAACAATGGATCACATCAAGAGGTACAGCCCAAAGTTTTGCCATGGCCTTCACAGTCTTCTGACCTAAACATAAATGAAGATCAGAAGACAGACAGTCCAAAAATCTTAGTTCTGTAAGACTTTTGTAAGGAAAAAAGGACAAAAATTCCTTAAACTAGATCTGAAAGACTCTGCTCCTAGAAAATAGTTTAAAGCTGAGATACTTGTCATATTGGGGGGCTACAAGGCATTTATTATGCCCAAACATTTGCTCTGGCCTTTTTTACATTTTGAAAATGTCAGTGGTGGAATTAAAACCTGATTATTTTGGCAAATGTTATGGCAATGTCTCATCTACACTTATGTCTTTTGGAGATCATTTCATCTTTTTCCAAGCATCATTATTTACATTATTAGACATTTTGATCCAGGGGGATGAGAACACCATGTAATCCTTTATAAGTGCTATCATTGTTCATACTCTTAACCTTTGAGCTGCACAGCCTTTAAAATGTACAGTAGGTTGACTGTTTTGTGGTTTTATGGGATTTTTGTGTAACTTAAATATTATGCCTTTTCAGATGTACCTCAAATAAATGAAACAAAACAAGCAACCACACATTACTACCACTGGGTTTACATACGGATTCCTTCATGTAGGTCTTCTCCAGTGCCTTCCAGATTTCCTCATCACTATAATTGTCAAAGGGGTCCAAGTTATACCTGTGAGCAAAGGCAGGAGTTAACTAAAAAGGAAATAACATGCTTTCAGTGACCACAGCTCCTTAACTGAAAATATGTGTGCCTATCTTAAGCTCCTATCTCACTGGCCTGGAGAAAAAGTTGGACACTCGAGTTGTCGCAAGTTAGACTTGAAAAAGTCTCTATGTGGTCTCCAAGAAGCAGCAAGCAAGCAGTTGGGTCGCGAATACCATTTGTTGTCCTCAACCTGTGAGCCGTTTCTTTAACGTCCCTGCAGTGTCTCCAAGACCCGTTGGATACCAAGGAAAGCTCAAAGAGACTCCATACGACTCGTTGAGATCTCCTTTGTATCCGACAGGTCTTGGAGACATGACTGAAATTGAACCTGTTTGTTTTCACCCTTGCCTTATCGTCAAGGAATGTCCCGGAGACATCTCCGTGACCAACGACAACTCGAGTCTCCAACTAGTCTCCTTGCCGGTGAGAAAGGCCCATTATATGGCACAATCAATCCAAATTGAAGAGACGCTGCAGCTACTCTGCAACTCTCTCCGGTGAGATAGGCCCTTTACTTAGCTACAATTTAGACAAAACCCTAGTGGCCACAATACCCACACTTTACACAGCATATGTTATACGTAGGACTTGACCGGGTCTATTTCGGGACTGTACTATCATTTATGTGTAATAGCATGCTGGTTTCACTCTGCGTTTGAGTCAGAGCGAGAGAGTGACTGACAGTGGCACAAACGCATCGACAGAACTGACTTTTTCTTCTCTTTTCCACAGGACTTAGGGTTTGATTCACAACTAAATACGTACATCTCGAACCAAAGAGTACACACAATAAATGAAAGTGTGCTCTTAAGGTAGATTCACCAACCTGACATACTGTCGCTGTTTGGGAGCAACATCTGCACTGAAGCGACCTAAACCCCACCGTGCGCATAATTTTATGACGCTCTATGAAAGGTTTATAGCGTACGTCTAGCAGTACGTTGTAAACAAAATGCCTCAGCCCCCGTTCAAAAGCCCTGTGGTGGTAGTCTCTGTAGCATGTGAATTGTTTTTAGAGACAATTTGGAACTTTAAAAAAAAAAAAAAAAATAACCTTTATTTAACCAGGAAAGTCCCATTGAGATTAAAAACCTCTTTTTCAAGGGAGTCCTGGCCAGGAGGCAGCAAAAGATATGGAATTAGAATTACATACACGGTATATACACATTATGAAAAACAGTTACAATGTAAAAAAAAGTCTACTCAAGTGCTCTCAATCTGGATTGAAAAGCGTTCAATAAGCTCAGTTATTTTCCAGTCTTTTTGCAACATGTTCCATGTAGAAGGAGCAGAGTGAACAAAGGCCCTTTTTCCCAGTTCTGTACGGGCAAATGGAACAAACTGTAAGCAACACATGATCATTTGAACGCAAACTGTATGAGCCAACACTCTTCCATGAGATTAAGTGCACCAATGACCCAGCCTCCTGGAGGACAAAGAAGGCCCTCCCACTGGAGAATACAATTCACAATGATGGGTCAAGACCCAACTTCTGCTGTAATTTACTGGCATAAATATGAGTAAAATGCATTGCAGTTATTCTGTCAGTTTCTTTTTTCATATTAAAAATAAGGAATTTTAACAAAATCTGAATAATGGCTCAAGCCAGGTTTAAATGTATGGTTTAATTTTGTAAAATATTAGTTACAAAGACTTTTTTCAGAGGGGAAAAAAATAAGAAGAAAAATCTAAATAATTAAAACATTTCACTTTGTTTTTTTAAATTCAAAACTCAATAAATCAGGCATATATTATTAGATTTAAAACGTAATAAGTTACACAGAACCTAAAGCCCTATAGGTAGCACTTATTCTGTATTGCACTGGTTCTAGTCATGTAAATACACTCACAGAAATGATTCATGGCAGAGTTCCTTTTTATGCATTTACATCTATTTTATTTTATTTAAAAACAAATATTCTTAAAATGTATGCATTACAAATAATTGTAATCTGCATAAGTTAATCAATTCTGAAATGTATTAAATCTAATTAGTTAATACATACTGACATTACTTAAATAATCAAAGTTATAAAACAAACAAGATTCTTTTATTTAATATTTATGTGATTGATTTTCGTAGAAGTTATGTGAAGTGAAATGGAGAAACCGGAAACGGCGCCTTTCACTTCCACTGAATGCTCAGCTCCTAAATATGACCTAATCGTGCAGTTTATCTCACATCAATATTATATTATTTATTTATTTATTTATATCTGCGTAGTTCGTGATTCTTCTAAGCAGCTTAATCTTGGTCACGTCGCGTGTACCGGCGCCCGCTAGCATCGTAGCTAACAAGTTAGCTATTTTTTGCTAGCTTGATAATACAGCTTGATACTGAACCACATCCACGTACTAGGGCATTAATGACTAGTGATTTTCAGAGATCGACTTATTTATTGAGATACGGTAGTTTAAGTCGAGTCGACTAGTCGGGTGATGACGCCTCCTTTACTTGTAGTTAATTAAGCACACGTCCAAATCCGTCATATATTAATGTACGCTCACAAGTAAGCAGGTTTTGCAGCTTGTTCTCTAAGTTAATATAAAATATAGTGGCTCATTTCCATTTTCTAGGTTTTAACTTAATTTTTTGGCAATGCTCAGTGTTTACCTGCGCCTCCAGAAACAAATATTTCTGTAAGTGTAGTACATTTTAACAATACATTTGGTTAAAGTAGCAGTGTTCTATTTTTGGTTAATCTTCATTGGGTTTTCTACATTGACTGAAAATTAATCAAGAAACATTAAATGAATAGACATTGATAAATGATAGACACCTTTAAAGTCAGCTTAGCAGAAAAAAAACTGGAAATCTCTCTTGGAAGAAACCAATGTAGATGTGGCTAATGATATCTTTTTAAGAACTTTCATGACCCTCTATGACCTGCACTGCCCAAAAATAGAAAGCAATTGTAAAAAGAAAAATATAACGAGTCCCTGGATGACTTAGGGTTTAGCAAATGCATGTAACAAAAATAATTCACTATACAAAGTCTTTTTAACAAAAAGAACAAGTGAATCTGAAAATAAGTACAAAAGCAAACGTACTAACATAATAAGAAACTGCAAAAAACTATTATTATAGTGCACTACTCGAAAAAAAAAAAAAAAACACTAAAACTCTCTGGTGTACTATAAATTATGTTCTTCGAAGGACTCCAAAAGGAAATGTATTACCTTACCACAGAGCTTTATGTCAAATGGTCAGAACATTTAAAAGTAGTACTTCATAAGCATAGGACCTCAATTATCCTCCTCAATAACTCCACCATGCACAAATTATGACTATGACTGTGTCTAGGAAAACCAAAATACAATGTTTCTTACACCAACAACAGGACAAGAAATAACTGATATAGTTAGAAATGTCATAAATAAGAAATCCATGGACTGTGATGAAGTAGATATGAGTATTGTTTAACGGGTCATCGATCACATTGTCACACTGCAATCCCAAATTTTGAATGTGTCTTTCAAAACGGGTACATTTCCAGATTCAATGAAAACAGACCCATCTCAATGCTACCTCAATTCTCAAAAATGTTTAAAAAGCTCTATACAACTCGACTAGACGCATTTATAGATAAATACAATACTTTAAATGATAGTCAACATGGCTTTCGCAAAAGGAGATCTCCCGCTTTCGCGTTAATGTAACTCATAGAGGAAATCACAACTAGTATCGACAAGAACAAGTATTCAATAGGTATTTTCATCGACGGCTTTCGACACTATGAATCACAATATACTCCTGAACAAACTACAAAAATATGGGATAAGAGGTATTGCTTTCAACTGGATTGAATCCTATTTAACAAACCGTAAACAGTATGTTCAAATGGGGCAGTGCAGATCCATGTGTGATACCCTAGTGTGTATACACCAGGGATCGGTGCTGGGACCTACACTATTTTTATTAAAAAATCAATGATTTGTACTTGGTTTCCAAGAAGCTTAAACTGGTTCTTTTTGCAGATGATACAACAATCATACTCTCAGGTGCAGACTTACAGCAAATGGTGATAGAGATTACAGAAGAAATTGATAAATTGAAAGGTTCTGTGTAGATAAATTGTCTCTAAACATTACGAAAACCAAAGCAATGTTCGTGTAATCGTGTAAGGAATGTACAATTACCAATTAAAATTTGCAACAAAACCATTGAAAGAGTCTATGAACATACATTTCTACATGTTACACTCGATCATAAAAACAGCTGGAAACCTCACATCATAAAAATTAAAACTTAAGTTGCAAAGAATTCAGCCTTAATGAATAAATCTAAATATATTATTAACAACAAAGCTCGATATACTATATAATGTTCACTCATCCTTCCCCATTTAACATATTGTGTAGAGATCTGGGTAAATGTGTATAAAAGTAATCTTGACCCATTGTTTAAAGTTCAGAAAAAGGCAATAAGATGAATCAGTTTAGCTGGATACCGTGAACACACAAATCTATTATTCTGTACATCAAAAACATTTAAATTTGAGGACCTTACTGAATTTAAGATGCCTCAAATCATGTTCAAAGCCTCACAAAAGTCGCTTCCTGAAAGTTTACAAAATATGTTCTGCAAACAAGAAGTTAAATACAACTTGAGAGATAAAATTAGTTTTGATAAACAGTACTCCAGAACAACTCTAAAAAGCATGTGCCCCACGAGACGTGGCGTAGAAATATGGGAAAAACTAGACGAAAGCATCAAACTTAGCAATAACTTGGCACATTTAAAAAAAAAACTTACAAACAGTCTATATTCCACAAATCCACAGTATTAATCATGGACCAAGATGTCTGTGTAAGTTCTCAGTCGTGATCATGGACCAAGAGTTTGGATGTTTGTTTATTTTTCCTTTTGCTGTTGTTTCCTTGTTGTTGGTTGGTTCCTTGTTGTTCCCTTGTGTTTTTGTGTAATATGATTTTAATTGTATTGATTTTGGGGTTGGGCACTCATAAGCTTTTGCTTTGGGATTTGAGCATGAACAAATAACATTTACTTTGTCTACACTATCAATTAGACAAACATAATTATTTGAACCTGTGGTTGTAAACAGTACATTTCATGAGAACATTGAGGAGCATGTCCCAACTGAGCTAACTTTAACCATTTATTCAGATATTTCTTCATGTCAGCACCAGCTCAGGAACAACCAGACTGAGGGTGCATTAAGGGCCTGTTCCACAGTCAGACACGACTCCCGGTTTGGCAAGTTTTTGACTGCCGAGGCCAGGCCCAAACCGGTCTAACCAGGTATACGTTTTGGTGCCAACTTCTGACTGTGGCCAAAGCGCGCTGAACCGTAGTAACGTGACGTGAACAGACGATGGCGTTTGATTGGCAAATGAGAGACAGGGCAGCCCTCATTATCAACATGCAGGTCATACGGATTTCATATTTCAAAACATCATACCACTGTTCTAAAAGGGGATTTAGTCGCTATTAGCCTTTAGCTGGTGTTAGCATAACATTAGCATGTTGCTTACCTTCATAGTTCGAATTTTAGCTGTTTTTTCTTCTTCTTTTGTATTAGCCTTGGCACGTCTGAATGATCCCATAACCCCCACCAGAAGGCAGCATTTGTCCACATTTGTTCTCATCACTGTGTGTTACTAGTGATTCCTCGGGTCTCCAAATCACTGTAGGAGGAAGAGCTTTTAGCTACCAAGCTCCGGTTTTATGGAATAAACTCCCAGCTCACGTTAAAGAAGCAGAAATAGTCCCTACATTTAAGAATAGGCTCAAAACGTACCTCTTCGAATTAGCTTATGATCAGGTCAGTTAGGTAAAGCTCTAACCCTCAGCCTGAAGTAAAGCTGCCTTAGGAGAAACACTGCTGTGGGGGGTACGGTACACTGAGCGCTATCCTCTTCTTCTTACTGCAAACTTTGTCTTATTATGATACAATATTTATTTTATCTGTAGTCTGTTCATTACTATTCACATGGTGTCTCCTGTCCCACTCCCCCTTGGGAGTGCCTGTCTAGATCGAACAGAGGAACCTGGCTGAACGGAGGAACCCTGCCTACTGGATTGACAACAAGGACTGGACAGTCTGTGATCTTTGCCCGTCTGCTGAGGGACTCCTTCGGCCCTAGGTCTCTATAGCCTGTCCGTCCATGGGAGTGGATCTCTCCTTCTGTGGTTTTCCTCAAGTTTTCTCGTTTCTCCCACCGGGTTTTTGAGTTTTTCCTTGCCGTGCTGGAGAGTCTAAGGACAGGGGACACCCGCGCTGCTCGTCGCCACCCACTGCTGATGCTTATTTGGACATTATGTTTGCCTGGATATTTGATTCACCGGAACTTTACACTGTCTTATTTACTGCTCTGTTTTATTGCCTTAATGTTTGTTGCAGCCCTATGAGGCAACTCCTGTTGTGATATTGGGCTAAACAAAACCATTGATTGATTGATCGATCACTGCTTAGAAAACTTTAAATGATGTTTTGTACAGCGTGCACATGAAGAAGGTAAGAAGAAGAATGCTAAAATTGCATTTTCCTACATTTTATATACATTTTATAGCTATCTATCTATCTATCTATCTATCTATCTACAGTGCCTTGCGAAAGTGTTCGGCCCCGTTGAACCTTTCGACCTTTTGCCACATTTCAGGCTTCAAACATAAAGATATAAAACTGTAATTTTTTGTGAAGAACCAACAACAAGTGGGACACAATCATGAAGTGAAACGAAATTTATTGGATATTTCAAACATTTTTAACAAATAAAAAACTGAAAAATTGGGCGTGCAAAATTATTCAGCCCCCATAAGTTAATACTTTGTTGCGCCACCTTTTGCTGCGATTACTGCTGTAAGTCGCTTGGGGTTTGTCTCTATCAGTTTTGCACATTGAGAGACTGAAATATTTGCAAAACAGCTCGAGCTCAGTGAAGTTGGATGGACAGCGTTTGTGAACAGCAGTTTTCAGTTCTTTCCACAGATTCTCGATTGGATTCAGGTCTGGACTTTGACTTGGCCATTCTAACACCTGGATATGTTTATTTGTGAACCACTATTACCAACCACTATTGTAGATTTTGCTTTATGTTTTGGATCATTGTCTTGGAAGACAAATCTCCGTCCCTGTCTCAGGTCTTTTGCAGACTCCATCAGGTTTTCTGCCAGAATGGTCCTTTATTTGGCTCCATCCATCTTCCCATCAATTTTTACCAATCTTCCCTGTCCCTGCTGAAGAAAAGCAGGCCCAAACCATGATGCTGCCACCACCATGTTTTGCAGTGGGGATGGTGTGTTCAGGGTGATGAGCTGTGTTGCTTTTACGCCAAACATAACGTTTTGCATTGTTGCCAAAAAGTTGGATTTTGGTTTCATCTGACCAGAGCACCTTCTTCCACATGTTTGGTGTGTCTCCCAGGTGGCTTGTGACAAACTTTAAACAACACTTTTTATGGATATCTTTAAAAAATGGCTTTCTTCTTGCCACTCTTCCATAAAGGCCAGAGTTGTGCAGTATACGACTAATTGTTGTCCTATGGACAGAGTCTCCCACCTCACCTGTACATTTCTGCAGTTCATCCAGAGTGATCATGGGCCTCTTGGCAGCATCTCTGATCAGTTTTCTCCTTGTATGAGCTGAAAGTTTAGAGGGACGGCCGGGTCTTTGTAGATTTGCAGTGGTCTGATACTCCTTTCATTTCAATATTATCGCTTGCACAGTGCTCCTTGGGATGTTTAAAGCTTGGGAAATCTTTTTGTATCCAAATCCAGCTTTAAACTTCTCCACAACAGTATCTCGGACCTGCCTGGTGTGTTCCTTGTTCTTCATGATACTCTCTGCGCTTTAAACTGACCTCTGAGACTATCACAGAGCAGGTGCATTTATACGGAGACTTGTTTACACACAGGTGGATTCTCTTTATCATCATTAGTCATTTAGGTCAACATTGGATCATTCAGAGATCCTCACTGAACTTCTGGAGAGAGTTTGCTGCACTGAAAGTAAAGGGGTTGAATAATTTTTCACGCCCAATTTTTCAGTTGTTTATTTGTTAAAAATGTTTGTTCTCTTCATGATTGTGTCCCACTTGTTGTTGGTTCTTCACAAAAAATTACAGTTTTATATCTTTATGTTTGAAGCCTGAAAGGTGGCAAAAGGTCGAAAAGTTCAAGGGGGCCGAATACTTTCGCAAGGCAATGTATCCATCTATCACATCTGTGGGGGCGCCGCCCACAACAACTTGTAGTTGTGTCGTGTAGTGGAAACACAAGTGTGTACTGTATAGAGTCGATATACGTGATAATGTGAGCACATAGACCGTGGCGTGCACAGTAGAACCGTGTTCAGTAGAACGACGGCTTTAGAGTTTCAAAGGGGTTCAAACAAAGATCCTTAATATTAAGGCAAGGCACTGTAAATGAATAAGGCAAAAGATTTTCGTGATATCAATGTGAAACTTCTGCTGTAGATTACTGACATAAATATGAGGGGGAAAATGTTTTAAAAATTATTGTATTATTTTGTTTCAATATTATTTTTTCCGAGGGGATTTTGAATCTTGTTTTTCAATAAGCTATTTATAACTGAAAAATCTGTAAACAAAAAAAAAAGAGGAAAAAAAATCAAATCAAATGTTGCCTTGTGTTGTGTGTGTTCAAAGCTCAATAAATCAGGATGGGAATTATATATAAAAATCCCTCTGGAAAGAAAATCTAAATATTGTTAAATCGAAGATTGGAAAGTTTGGAGTCTGTAGGAGCTACTTAAGTGTTGAGGTTGTTGCATGAGTGGAACAAAAACCTAATTTTGAGAAAAGTGGTTGCCAGGTCTCAGCAGCCAAACCCACCCAAGAGCATCTCAAAAAACGCCCAAAAACAACAGAATATATCTGGTGGTGTGCAGTTCCCCTGTTTTTCCACCCTTTGCCCCAAAACATAAGCCTAAAAGGTCAAACTGGGTCACCCTGTGTGCCTTTATTTGCCCTGATATCACGTCTGAAGTCGAGAATAATGCTGCCATTCACCTTGTATTTATACAATTTGATGTAATGCTTGCTTTAACTAAAAATAACCCCCTCTAGGAAAACCACACTTTTTTTCACCTAAGGAAAGACTTAAAAAAAGACCTGGCAACCCTGACTTCAAGTTTTATAATGTGTGCCCATAGATGGGAGCAACGTCTATGTCACATCAGTGGCGCCAAAAGGTTACTTTTTTGGGGAAGCTCTCGGTCATTGAAATGTATGAGGAAAGATTGTCTAAGAACTTTTAATTTACATATGAAAAAATGCTTCAGATAATTTACAGAAAAGACGGTTAATGTTTTTAAACTGAGCAGCTACTGTGATTATGACTTGTCAGTGACAAATCTTACAAATGTTGTGCAACTTTTTCGCTGATTTCTTTATAATGTATAATGATTTCTTTATAGTTCTTCTATGTGTTAATTCCAATCATCTTCTGACAGTGAGTTGATGTGTCCATCATCAAGAATGGCCATTTTCCTTTTGTTCTGATTACTGGTTTGGAATTATTTTATCCTCAGAGAGAGAAATAATCCTGTTCCCTCATACAAAAGGATGTTGCTCCCATCAATGCGCGAGTAGATTTTTTTTGTCTTGTCGTACCGGTGGCTCCCAGAAAGGATATGACCATATTTGGATTTGGATCGTCATCCTAGGGCCCCTTCCAAATCCCAGATTTGGATTGGCATCCCAGGGACCTTTCAAAGGACACGTGGATATAAAATATATCAATATTTGTGAATGAATGTGCGAAGGAAAGCTGGCTTTGCGAAGCAATGTTGTAGCTACTTCCGGGATATCTCCGCCTTGCTAGCGACAAAACGTCATAAAATAAGCATTGTACAGGTTAAGTTTTGTCATGAAAACTAAGATATTAAGGGACAAAAACTAGCAACAAATCTCCATATTGACCACTGCGTGGAAATGTTATATTTTCACCTACCGTGTCTCGCCTTAAAATACATTGGGATGGACCCTTTTGCGCAGAACCGGGCCTACCTCTGGTGACAAAGGTGATATTCTTGATTCTGTTCTAAACTCTAAGTCTAACCCTTGAGTCCAATACCTGACAGTGCCAATAAACAGAACCGGGTCTTGAGGGATTATGGACAGTTTGCTGCGAAGATCATGCAAACCAATGGCTGCTACATCCACTCCGTCTATCAGTATGGACCCCTTAGCCGGCTCCACCAAACGAAACAGAGCCACACCCAGAGATGACTTTCCTAACAACAAACAAATCATAGCCCAACATTTTCTACCAAGCAAATAGAAACTACCAATATTGATAAAACTATATGTCTTGACCTACCAGATCCTGTTCTCCCCACAATTCCCAGCTTCTCTCCACCTTTGATGGACATGCTCAACCCGTTTAGGACGATTGGCGTGTTCTCTCTGTATCTCATCTTGTAGTCCTGGAAGGTGATCGAGCCTTTTGATGGCCAGTTTTGCGCTACTTGAGCATTTTGCACTCGTCTAGGGGACTCCGATGGGCAATCCTATTGAAGTGTGGACATTCTGTTGTTAATTACATGTTGATAATCTGCATTATAATAACATTGGTGTATAGTGCATCCGGGAAGTATTCACGACCCCTTACTTTTTCCAAATTTTTATGTCACAGCCTTATTCCAAAATGGATTGGAATATGGCTGGATGGAACACCCCAGAAAATAAAAAACGGTAACACTTAAGGTTATAGCCCGCAAGTTTCATGTGTAGGTACAGATAATTGCCCATTAAAGTGCAAGGTGTAACAAAGGTGTACAAAGTGTAACAACTAACAACAACTTTGTCTGACCATGATGTATTCTTGAAGACGCTCCACAGAGGTGAACCTCGCTTCCACATCCGTTGCCTGCCTCACGACATACTGAAGCATGCCCGTCAACTAGACACACAGAAAAAGATTAGTGACCTGCTAGTACTGATGTGGCATTCATCGAATCAGAACTTTTTACAGACTATTTAATGACGTGATTTCTAATAATAAATGGCTTAGACTTATTGCGCTTTACAAGCCTGTGTTGTATGGGGTAGACTGACGGAAGCCAGTCTGTGTCATCGGCCCCTCCGACCACCCCCAACCACTCACAGACTGCATTCATTCTGGCACATTTCACAGTAAAGCATGTGGCTTGTGTTTACATAACGGCAAAACAGACGGTGGCACATGGAGATGTCTCACCCGGAGGACGTTTGAGATCAGGGACAATGATGGAAGAGAAGAACTATGGCTTTATATGGATGTATATAAGGATAGCAGCAGATGCATGAGTGAGGGGGCAGGAGTCCGAGACTGAAAGGTGAGATTAACCTGTCTTTTTTCGCATAAATGCACCCTTTTCTAGTTCTTCTATGTGTTAATTGTAGTTACAGCATGAGGGTTACACATTTTGTTAGAGGATAACATTAATTCTCTAACACCCCCCACTTCGACATTGATTTCTTATTGTCAGGATGGGGGCATTTCCATCGTCCTGGCACTCCGACATTTTGTTTCCCCCTTTTGTCGGAGTGGTGACAATTTACCTTTTTCGCAACGTCCTGCCATTCTGACACACAAGATCAATATTAAAAATGTGTGGGCCTACTGGAATTAACCCTAGTCTGGTCTTAGCCATCCATCAACTCCAGTCAATTATAATTTCTTCAATCCGTTCTGGCTCACCTCCCAAATATCCGAGAGTAAACACAAGCCATATCAGAATTAAAATTAAAGCCTTGCGCAGGAATGCACAAGGAATGCTCCCAAGAGTTATGATAGCTTGCTTCACTCACTCGGGCGCATTACATACGTCACGGGCAAACGCTAGTGAAAATCAGATCCAATCGTTTCAAACTTTAAAAGACTCCTTGTCACCCTCCCACCTAAATCTCAATTGTGCAGATCCAGATCCTCTGTATTGTTTTATTTATTGGTTTATTTGGTCGGGACAGTGCATGTTAATGAACATACATGGGTCTCATGCATGTAAACAAGCCACACCGGATTGTAGCCTTGGGCTAATTTCCATCCGTCGTCCTCCATGCGCACTCTCAAACACACTCTCATTCATCCTGGCCTATTGTACATGTTTTTAGTGGTACATTGTACATATTATCTGTACTACATACGTAACTTGCCATCACCACAAATAAGCCTCCATTCCACGATTCGTGTGTGTGTTCATTAACATGCACTGTCCAGACTAAATAAACAAACCTAGTCAATCAAAAATATACCTGTATGGAGTATGACAAGGCCAAGCCTTTCAACGACTGGGGAATGACATCATTACTGCTGAAAATAACAAACAAAGCCACTACGAAGGTCATGGTGGCGGCAAAAAAGTCGAGCCAAAAGGACAGCCATCTTGTTCCAGCATTAAACAGTAAAAGGTGGTTGGTGTTTACGTCGGTGAGCACATTGAACCTACAACGGCACCAACAATCATAGAAATGAGCAACAAGAATAGGTCAACACAGCAAACAACTGACTTGGATCTGCATGGTTACTGTACAATTTTAAATGGCTGTCTTTGATGTTGTAGGCATGGATGGTGCTCAAGCCTTGAAGAGCTGACGTGGTCAAAGAAATACAAGGAGAGCGACTTATGTTCTCCATCTGCTTCATCTGTCGAATGCCTTGACGGAACACACTGGAAAAAAAAAAAAAACAGAGAAGCGGGTTAGAACTTCGAGTGGCTGCAATGTTTGTTGTACCATCAACTGAACAATTTAGCTCAAACAATATTGGGAAATTTTACTCTGAGCATTTTCAGATCGGACAGGGCTATCCTGTTTTTCTAATAAAAACAAAGGTGTTAATTAAATGGCTGCAGCTGAAATATGTTCAGTAAAATTCTGGCCCCACCGTCACAATTTCTGGGGCCATTTTCAGATTTTGCCAGCAGACTTAAAGTAGTTACGTAGATGTGTAGTCTCTCGCATTTTGAATGTGGCACAATGCAATATGGGAATGCAACAATTCAACAATTGGTTAGCTTTGGGCAGCTTTAAATGTACAAACTTGCCTCAAATCAGGAGCATATTTATGTATTTCAAGAAAATGCTGCTTATTTTTTAGATGACGATTTGCCATGTAAATGATGACTAAAGCAGAGTAAAGTATTGCCTAAATTTACGTATAACATAAAAGCAAGGACAAAGTTGCAGCAGGCTGTGTAGAGTTCAGCATGGTGATGTCATATCCCTAAGCATCGCTAAGCAATCATCATGGGTTTGTAGCGGGCTTTTTACGTAACAGATTTCTACGGAGGGACAGTGGAGAGCCTGCTGATGTATGGGATCCTGTCCTGGTCCAGTAGCTGTACAGCTGCAGAGAGGCAGAGTCTTAGTTGGATTGTGAGAACTGAGAAGAGCACAGGTGTCCCTTTACCACTGCTGCAGGGCATCTTCACTGAGCGCTGTGTGCGCACATTCCTACCATCCCATGTTTGAGCTGATGCCGTCAAGGGATTGGTTTCATATTTTAAACTAATGTATAAAATAAAAGTTATTTATCATGTGTCAGAGAAACGGCATTTAAGGAGCACGCTGCGTTCACAGTGTGCACCGGCATTAGTGCCATGTACTGCCTGCGCACTTCAAAGAAGAGGGGATCCCGGTAATTTAGAGGAAATAATGCACATTAACTGTCCACATTTAACTGTTAAGAGATTCCACAGTGCTGTGCTCCTGCTCGCATACTTTAAATAGGTATGTATTTGGTGAAGCTTGGTCAAATACCCATGTAGATATGGTCATTAAACGACAATCACAGCTAAACTTTCACAGCAAACTGCTGCTGTTTAATGACAGTACACATCGGGCGCAACACAATAAAGAAGGGCTACAGCAGAGCGCATGCGTGGAGCAAGAAGCCCAGGCACACAACGAGCGCAGTAAGACCAATAAATTCACTTCTCAAGAGTAGTTCTCTCTTATAACTTGATGAATTGGCAGAATAGCACTGTGAATTATCTGCAGTCACACGGACTGTCACTGTTCTGAAAACGCCCACAAAAGTCCGAAAAACATTACCGAGGAGAAACATTCCAGAGAGAGGGAAGTGTGCACTAAAGAAGGTGCAGAGAGGGGAAGGGGCTGAGCCTCCAATCTCTGAAATAAACGGCATTGATATGCAGTGCGCACTATTGGCTACAATATGAATTATGTCTATAGGCAACTTGCTTATCTCTGGTTTGGTGCAAAGTGTCTCTAAGGAAATTACCCCCAGTTTTCATGGTTTCACTCCTCTGTCAGTGGGACTGAGTGGATTGTACTTTGCCTTATACTTTGAATGAATTATTGTTACTATAATTTATGTTCCTATATTAGCTATTAGTTATAACCTTTGGATGATATTAGACTATAATCTTATTGAAGCTGTTCTTTTCAGAATTAAAGATTGGACGTCTGGAGCCATTCTGTCTTAACCAAAACCAGGCTGACCAAAACCTGGCTGAACAGCACCACTCCGAACGCTGTTATTGAGCTAGCGAGAAGGACCGCCTAACAAGCCGACAGGACTGCGGTCTATCCGTTCTATCTATGTTTACATTAAAGCATCTGAACATTACTGTATTTTAGACTGATTTACCAGTAGTGGAGGAAAGACACGCACATCCGACGTTCTCAACCAGTATGCTGGATCCAAAAAGTGCAATGAAAAGATCAGAATATATTCTGGTGTGAGCAAATAAACTGGTGAGCATTGTTCAGTTGTGCGGATCTTTTTTCCTCTTTTGATACAGTTTTTTGCTCATGTTAGGCTATTGAAAATGTTTGCTAGTACCGACAAACATGGAAGATTTCCATGGTAACAGTGAATTCATTCCATTCCATCCCAAACTGCTGTAGTACTCCAGGTACAAATGTGTTTTCCAATAGTTCCAACAAATTGATACGATAAGAGTTCCATGTTTACATATGCTTGTTAAATGTTTACATGTGTTTAGGAATTCCTGTTAAAATGAGACTAGGCTTGAAGTTTTATTTGCTAGTTGTTCGTCTAAAGGTTCAGATTTAATTCAGTTTTCTAGCTAAAAGACCTGTACATATGTCCACTTACAAGAGGATTAGCGTAAAGAACAGTCCAAAGATGAGCACCGCCAACAGCAAGAAGGGGAAGATGGAGGAAATGACAACCAGAATGAAGATGACTTGTAGGCAGAAATTAAGAAAAGGGTCAATGTTCCCGGGGAGCACAGAGTCCACTTCCTCCTGGTCTTTAGCAAAGCGATTCAGAATGCGGCCTGTTGGCGTTGTGTCAAAGAAACTCATGGGACAAGACATAATCTATGAGAGAAAGCAAACATTTATCTTGAATACTTCCTGATGAGAATTTGTCAAACCTTTGAGCAGTTCATTTGAGCAGCAACTTACGTTCCTGAACATCTTGTTGTGGAACTTGCAGGCAGCATTAATTGTTGCGTTTGTATAGACGAAGCACTTTATGACGGCAAGTAATAGCATAGCAACAAGAACCAAACCATAGATGAGTTGGTAAAAGTGAAGATCTGGATTTTCAGTGATGTTGCCTGGATCCGAATTGTCATTGTTGGAAGACTGCCGAAAGAAGAGGAAATGGTAAGTATTTCAGTGTAGAACATTGTTCAAGCTGAGTTAAAGCTCCAGGAAGAAATCCTACAGGACAGAACAGCTGATCACACGTTGCTAAGCTAGTAAGAAAACAATGTAGCTTGCAGCTTGAATTTTCCCCTCCATATTATGAGAATTCTTGAGAATAATATTTAGTCTTAAAAATACATTCCCCTGATATCACCAAACCTCTTAACCCCCATCTGAACCGAACACATTTTCCAGTTTGGCTTTACCAAAATCTAACACAAAAATTGCGTTGAAAACTAGGATGAAAACGCAACAAAAGGTAACAAAAGTGAGACAAAAACCTGCCATAAACCCAACAAAATTGCGGTGACAACGTGACATAAAAGTTACGATCACTTTTGTAGGTCTTAGCTTTCAAATGAGGCATTACACTCTCCGGTGAGAAACTTTTAGATTTGGCTAAAGCAGAACTGAAGAAATAAATGCGTTTGGTGCAGACGAAGATTACTGACGCTTTTTTGTTACCTTTTAGTTGTGTTTTGGTTGCTTTTTTGTTACGTTTTCATCCTCATTTCTATTGCTGTTTGACCCTTTTATTTCAAAAAGCTTTTAGATTTGAATAAAGCCAAAATGGAGAAAATGCGCTCGGTTCGGGTAGCGGTAAGAGGTTAATTACATATTGCATTGTAACAAGTGCATTTCTTCGCTGTGAGATCAATAAAGTCCTACAGTATCTTATCTTCAAATGGTCAGAGCTGTTGCTTTTAAAATCCTTTTTCCATTTGTGCACTAGTTTTTTCCCACTTTGTAATCAGAAATCTATATATTCAACAAGTCTTTCAACATTTTCTCTATACAGTGCCTTGCGAAAGTATTCCGCCCCCTTGAACTTTTCGACCTTTTGCCACATTTCAGGCTTCAAACATAAAGATATAAAACTTTAATTTTTTGTGAAGAACCAACAACAAGTGGGACACAATCATGACGTGAAACGAAATTTATTGGATATTTCAAACATTTTTAACAAATAAAAAACTGAAAAATTGGGCGTGCAAAATTATTCAGCCCCCTTAAGTTAATACTATCAGTTTTGCACATTGAGAGACTGAAATATTTGCCCATTCCTCCTTGCAAAACAGCTGGAGCTCAGTGAAGTTGGATGGACAGCGTTTGTGAACAGCAGTTTTCAGTTCTTTCCACAGATTCTCGATTGGATTCAGGTCTGGACTTTGACTTGGCCATTCTAACACCTGGATATGTTTATTTGTGAACCACTCTATTGTAGATTTTGCTTTATGTTTTGGATCATTGTCTTGTTGGAAGACAAATCTCCGTTTCAGTTTTCTCCTTGTATGAGCTGAAAGTTTAGAGGGGCGGCCGGGTCTTTGTAGATTTGCAGTGGTCTGATACTCCTTCCATTTCAATATTATCGCTTGCACAGTGCTCCTTGGGATGTTTAAAGCTTGGGAAATCTTTTTGTATCCAAATCCGGCTTTAAACTTCTCCACAACAGTATCTCGGACCTGCCTGGTGTGTTCCTTGTTCTTCATGATGCTCTCTGCGCTTTAAACTGACCTCTGAGACGATCACAGAGCAGGTGCATTTATACGGAGACTTGTTCACACACAGGTGGATTCTATTTATCATCATTAGTCATTTAGGTCAACATTGGATCATTCAGAGATCCTCATGAACTTCTGGAGAGAGTTTGCTGCACTGAAAGTAAAGGGGCTGAATCATTTGCACGCCCAATTTTTCTGTTGTTTATTTGTTAAAAATGTTTGAAATATCCAATAAATTTCGTTTCACTTCATGATTGTGTCCCACTTGTTGTTGGTTCGTCACAAAAAATTACAGTTTTATATCTTTATGTTTGAAGCCTGAAATGCGGCAAAAGATCGAAAAGTTCAAGAGGGCCGAATACTTTCGCAAGGCACTGTATATAGTACATAATCGGCACTGAGGCATTGAGAATACAATCTTATTTCTCCGTATGTACATGATATGTGTACCCTGAATGACAATGAAGTTATCTATCACAATTAGGGAAGGGTACTTTAACGATACTTGCTTTATGATACCGATGCCTGAACAATACTTTCTTCGATACTTATACTGAAATATGTGTCATCTATAACCATAAAACAGAACAACAATTTATTTTAAATTTGTATCATTTATTTGAGCCGAAACAACCAAGTCACTTCCTTCAGTGCTGTCACTGGACCAACAGCATCAAAACTTGGTCTACAAAAATATAAAAGCTTTTATTTTTTCGATACCAGTAGTACTTGAACTTCTTTGTGTATTTCATACTGGTATTGTTTAACAGTACCCAGTCGTAATCACAATAAAGCTGCAATAAAAATAATTTGCTGAACTCAGTTTTAAAGCTGCATTCAGTCCCCTCACTCCCCTCCACACACACACTGCCCTGATGGTGCATTCAAAGACGAAAGGAAATCTTATTAATCTTGAATCTGCCATGTCAGTAATTTGGAAGGTAAAAAAATCCCCTGATTTTTACCTTTGGGGTAAGTCTGCAAACTCTGGGGTCCTCGTGTGATTCTATTCCATGTCGGAGTTTGGAAAGTTTTTAACCAGCGCAATGAAGTCTACGTAAATAAGAGCAACATTGATTTAAAACATATTTTTACCAGTTTATTTATGTCCGCATTTAGGCTATAGGAATAACATCATGCATCAAAGCATTTCTCTGACCGAAATGTGATTATTTTTTTTTTTTATCCTTTTAAAAAGTATAAAAGAGAAAAACTACAACGTTACAGTCTTGAACCGAAGTATAGCTCTGTTGACAAACCAACATGGAGGGTCTGAGGGAACGTTTGGATGTGTTTGGTGCAAACCGTTTCAGAGCGAACAGACTAAAGGAGAAATCCCACAGACTTGACGCTGATTGGATTGGACGTTTGGACATTTGGAGACCACCTGTTTCAGCCACACTCGAGCAGGCTGTTGAGACCGACGTAAACTGCTGCGGATGGATTCACACTGACCCAAAAGTGCCACTCTCGGGTCAAGAGACGCGCCCTAAAAGGCTTGTTGTCATCATTCAGTGTCATTATCAATCCAGCATTTCCGGAAAAAAGTCTATAAAAATTTGTAAATTACTGACATTGCTGATCCTGTGCGAATGCGAATGCACACTAAAATGATTAACATCTCCAGGTCATTCTAATCCCGGGGGAATAGGGTTTAAGGTTGTGTTTTATGGCATTTAAATTTACAGTGCAGAGGTTTTATATCCCATGTGTGAAGGCCACTTCTCGCTGGTGCACGCTTTCTAAAAACAACTGATGGCTTTCTGTAGATATTCACGCAGAAGAGGCTCACAAGACACAATAAGGTTTCATCCTATCTTTCTGAGCACGCTGGGACCCAGTGTTGTTTTCGTCAACAAAGATGATATCATGACAAACGACATGCACATTTCAGGAGGATTTACCTGCATCACAACAGGTCGCTCAGATGTTTATCACTTCACCATCTTTTCTAAGTTAGTGCGCGAACTATGCATTTGCACTTATTTTGTGATCACAGCACATGTTTGTGTTTACATGGTGTTGCAGCAGGTGGGGGATGTTGTTAAAATTGCTCAATAAAAAGACAACTGAACATTTAAATTAAAATTTCAAACTGCATGCATATTGGTTTTTCACTTACCAATAACAAACTTACATTGCAAGACTTCTGCTCTGTTAAGTGATAAACGGTCTTTGTGCCAAACCAATGCTTAATTTACCTAGAAAGCATTCTCACAAGCTTCATCGGGGTACCCCTGAGACTCACCCCATCTCCTTGTCCTAGCCAATAACTGAGCCACCAGCTGCCAAAGGCCGTGGATCCCACCAGCAAGACGAAAATCAACAACGCGCCAAACACCACACACAATCCTGCAGAGATGGAGATTAAGGGAATGCTAACTGTGTTTTGAGGTTGAAGTAGCAAAATGTAGATCCAAAAACTCACCTCCGGTCGCCTTCATGTAATTATAGTAGACTTTCCATTTCCCTGAGCTCTCTGTGGAGGTTTCCTGTCGAACAAGCTGGCCACTGTCAGTGGCGGCTTCATGTTCAGAGTAGGAGGTTAGAATAGTCATTTAATAATATGTGACTATGTTTAACAAAGACTTACTCTTTGGGCGGACGGAAACTATATCTTCAACTGGCATCTCAAAACCTGCAAGATCAACATGTCATAATGTTAAAAGGCTGGAATGGAAAACGTATCTTATGTGCAGCACAGCAGAATAAATAACATATTGATATGTGGTTGCTAACTTGTATCCTGCCTACATTTCAACTTGAATGAAGAATAAAATGAAATAAAAAATAAATAAATCTGAATAAAACATTTTGCAATCATTGTTAATTTTTTACACACAACCGGTCTGGAAACGCTCTGTTAATTCTGCCGCAGAATAAACAGATTAAAAAACACAAGACACACACATTAGATTTAAACCTTATCGGAACCGGGAGATGAGAGGAAGACAATCAGGCAGCCTGCCCGTCCTCCTGCTCAGTCTCTTCAATTCAGAGTTTTCACAAGGCTTTATTGAAAAATAAGCACGCCCACTGTCTCCAAGACAACACAACACAAAACTTTCCATTAAATCACAAAACCCAGCCCCCCAAGGCCCCTCAGTCAGGGTGGGTTTTTTTTCCGTCCGATGGTGGAAGTCATAAACTCTTTCAAACAGCTTTATGACCAACTGAGATAACAAACCTGGTGAGGGTGACAAGAGTGTGTGACCACCCTTCCCCTCCTCTTTCCACACTGGGGTTTAATGGCTTTAAGCAAACAGACAGGCCACCTTTACACCCTTATCTCTTGAAGACATTTGGCCTTCAGCACCAAAACAAGCTTAATTTCACAATAAATTGACTGTCTACAAAACACAGATTCAACAGTCAAACTTAATAATACTAATTGGACGGTAATTCTCAGGTTGGGTTTTGTCTCCTGCCTACAGATGCTTATAACTTTTATGTTTAATATATTTGTGAGGAAAGCTGTTTTAGGGAGACTTCCAGGAAATAAAAGGTTGGGAACCATGGCTGTACACTAGGTGGCACTTAAGGTACATTAGTCTCTATAAACTCTCAGTGCAGTTTCAAAGTTTCGCAAGATGGATGAGGTAGATTTTTATAAACAATCAGTGTTTTGCAGCTTGTGATCCAGAGAACGCTTTTATGGAGACCTGGCCCTTTGTGCATGAGGTCTGCTCTTGCTGCTGCTCTGGACAGGAGAGAGTGAGGAGACTAAAGGTTTTAAATGAAGAACTCATTATTGCATCTCATTCCTGCTTCTTGCAGATTTGCATCTTGTTACTAGTTTTAGGGAACTTTCAAGCACCTTTTCAGATGGAATTAAAGCCGTGGTGCATAATGTGTAACTGTTGCGAAGTGGGGCAAGTTGTAAAAATAGAAACAGCTGTGTTACAAACTGCAAATGCGGACCCCGCAGGCTGAAAAAAAACCTGACCCGCGCTTCACTATTGCGCACCAATCAGAGCTGGATTAGAACCAGCACAAATGCTTTAATCACTGAGCAAAAGTCACCTCAGTTATATCATTTGAGCTGTTGCTTGCCATCCTTTCTGATCAGGGTAAGAGGGTCTAAATGGATGGAGAGTCACGAGATCAGTGGAGCTCCACACCTCCACAGGAAATGACGTCACCCCCAGTTTTTTCCCCGCGACATTTCTTTAAATTTATCTCAATAAAACACCTTTAGTAAACTCCACTGTCCTTAAGGTTAGGATTAGCGTTAAGTTTGGAATAGTTTAAAGGAACTGGATACAATTTAGGGTAGGCAGGTTGTGGATCTGTTGAGAGGGACCCTCCCAACAGGCTCAAAACCTTGTCTGTTAATGCACCACTCAGCATAGGAACAACATCTATAAAATCAGCTGTTAGGGCAGCTGGGTGGGGGTTTGTTGGTGGGGAGCTTATTGCCCTCTTCAACTGGCCCGCTCTACACCCTGGCTTTTTAATGCACCACACTGTGCAGGGCTTACATCATACTTCACACATAACTCAAATAAATAAATTAATTAAAAAATATAATAATAATAATAATAATAATAATAACAATAATAATTAAACTCAAATTAAAACTATATTGAGGATGGTAATGATAGCTGGGAAGTAGCAAGATCTCGGAGACAAAAATTAGTTAATCCCAAAGACAAAACTCTGAGCCACAAACAAAGCACTGTGGTTTATTCTATTCAATGCAAAGAAGAAGAATGCAAACAACATTATATTGGAGAAACTAAACAAGTTTTACAGAAGAGACTTTATCAACACCGAAGAGAAAGCACAAGCGGCCCTCAGTCTGCGGTGCACCTCCACCTCAAAGCCTCCAACCACTCCTTTGAGGACGGGGAGGTCAACATTTTAGCTAAAGAAGAACGTTGGTTTGAAAGAGGAGTTAAAGAAGCTATTTTTGTCAGGAAAGAAAATCCCTCCATGAACCGGAATGGTGGACTCAGATTTAATCTTCCGTCACTTTACTCCAATCTCCTTCGGGAGAAACCGAAAGGGCATGGCCAGTCCAAGGAGACGGCACCTCAGCCAACAAAAGAACAATAGGCAGGTAATTAGCAGTGATCAACCATGAATAGTACAGATACTGGGCAGTGATCCTCTATGAATAGGACAGACACTGGGCAGTGATCCTCTATGAATAGGACAGGACTGACCGATACTGAGGTGAGCAGATCGTTAGAGACACTCTACTTCAAAGGTGTTTACCCACAGGTGAGAGTAGCTGTGATTAGAGGGGAGGAGCCGGGCCATCCCTAACTCCACCCCGTTGGTCTTTATATTCAACTGCGTCCATAGTGGGACCTTTGTCGCTGACGAAGCCTTTTGGATGAGAGGCGAAACGTTCGAGGACTTCAACTACTGAGTACAGAAGATGAATCAAGTACCTTCATTGAAGATGGACAACTCCTGTACGACTGAGAACTTACACAGACATCTCGGAGTATAATAAGTATTAATGCTTTTTAATGCATTACACTATGTAGGGCTTTCATTATACAAAAAGAAAAAGAAAAAGAGGAAAGTGTACACAAATTGATATTATACTGAGGATGGTAATGACAACTGGGAAGTAGCAAGATCACGAAGTATAATATAAACTGCTGCATAGTAACGTGCCTTTATACCATTAAAATAGTGACTTCCGGTAATGTTACACTTGCAATTTTAGTAATGTACCAATGTTTGGCATTGGTAACCATTTTTAAGAAATATATTAATGATCATCATTTGTTACTTGCTCTGTACTAGACATTGTACAAGAAATGAAACAGCTGTTGTGTTTTGTATTGTTGTGTTTTGTGCTTTGATTGTTAACTGAAAATGTTATTGTTTTTATTTTAGGGGTGGGAGCTTATAAGCCTTTTGCTTCGGCCCACTCCTTTTGAGCAGACTAACTGCTCAAATAAACAAATAAACTAAACTAAACTAAACAATTTGGTAATTTTTTATACTCACTACTGCCACCTCAGGTCTTACACCTAACTGCAGTTTCTATATTAAGCTCATGCATGATGGGTATTCGGACCCAAATTAACACCTTTGTGAGTGACCGTGCAGGATTTTAGAGGCAGTTGTGGTGAACAGGTCTGGGCTCATTCTACACATTAAGACATTGCTGAAAGATGTAGGGGGAGGAAAATACATACTTTAAAACATGTTTAAACTCTGTATAGTCCCTTTTAAGCTAGCATTGTTCTGCGAAGGTGACATCATTTTCTGTGGAAAAGTGGAGCTCCACTGATCATGTGGACTAGGTACGGCAAATGTGAAATTACAAATATTTTTAGAAACTAGAATGTCTTGGCTTTCAAATGAGATATCACACTCTCACTAGTATATAGGTGCATGTCATATAATTAGAATATCATGAAAAAGTTAATTTATTTCTGTAATTCAACTTAAAATGTGAAACTAATATATGATATAGACTCATTACATGCAAAGTGGAATATGACAAGCCTTTATTTGTTATCATTTTGATGATTATGGCTTTTAGTCCATTTTCAAAATATTCTAATTGTATGAGATTTTTTATTTGGGGTTTTTACAAGCTGAGCCATAATAATCAAAATATAACAAATAAAGGCAATACATATGTCACTTTGCATGAAATGAGTCTATCATATATTAGTTTCACAGTTTAAGTTAACCGTGACGTCGCCCGGTATGGCGCAGCCGGGGCCCCACCCTGGAGCCAGGCCTGGGGTTGGGGCTCGAATGCGAGCGTCTGGTGGTCGGGCCTCTGCCCACGGGGCCCGGCCGGGCACAGCCCGAAAGGACGACGTGGGCCCGCCCTCCTGTGGACCCACCATCCGCAGAGGGATCCGTAGGGGTCGGGTGCAGAGAGGACTGGGTGGCAGTCGACGGCAGGTGCCTCGACGACCTGGTCCGCGTGCGCAGCTTCTGGCGTTCGGGACATGGAACGTCACCTCGCTGGGGGGGAAGGAGCCTGAGCTTGTGCGGGAGGTTGAGAGGTACCGGCTAGATATAGTCGGGCTCACCTCCACGCACAGCCTGGGTTCCGGATCCCAACTCCTGGAGAGGGGCTGGACGCTCCATTTTTCTGGAGTTGCCCGCGGGGAGAGGCGGCGGGCTGGGGTGGGTTTGCTTATAGCCCCCCAGCTCAGCCGTCACGTGTTGGAGTTCACCCCGGTGAACGAGAGGGTCGCGTCCCTACGCCTTCGGGTCGGGGACAGGTCTCTCACCGTTGTCTCGGCCTACGGGCCCAACATCGGTGCAGAGTACCCGGCCTTCTTGGAGTCCCTGGGAGGGGTACTAGATGGTGCTCCGGCTGGGGACTCCATTGTTCTACTGGGGGACTTCAACGCCCACGTGGGTAACGACAGTGAGACCTGGGTGGGGGTGATGGGGAAGAACGGCCTCCCCGATCGGAACCCGAGTGGTGTTCTGTTATTGGACTTCTGTGCTAGTTACGGTTTGTCCATAACGAACACCATGTTCGAGCACAAGGATGTCCATAAGTGCACGTGGCACCAGGACACCCTAGGCAGGAGGTCGATGATCGACTTTGTAGTTGTGTCATCTGATCTCCGGCCGCGTGTCTCGGACACTCGGGTGAAGAGAGGGGCTGAGCTGTCAACCGATCACCACCTGGTGGTGAGCTGGATCCGCTGGCAGGGGAAGAAGCCGGTCAGACCTGGCAGGCCCAAACGTGTTGTGAGGGTCTGTTGGGAACGTCTGGTGGATCCCTCTGTCAGTAGGGTTCTCAACTCCCACCTCCGGAAGAGCTTCATCCAGATTCCGAGGGAGGTAGGGGACATGGAGTCCGAGTGGACCATACTCTCCTCCTCCATTGTCGATGCGGCTGCTCGTAGTTGTGGCCGTAAGGTCTCTGGTGCCTGTCGCGGCGGCAATCCCCGAACCCGGTGGTGGCGCCCGGAGGTAAGGGATGCCGTCAAGCTGAAGAAGGAGTCCTATCTGGCCTTGTTGGCTTGTGGGACTCCGGAGGCAGCTGAGAGGTACCGGCAGGCCAAGCGTGCTGCAGCTCGTGCAGTCGCAGAGGCAAAAACTCGGGTCTGGGAGGAGTTTGGAGAAGCCATGGAGGAGGACTATCGGTCGGCCTCGAAGAGATTCTGGCAAACCATCCGGCGCCTCAGGAGGGGGAAGCGGTGCTTCACCAACACTGTTTACAGTGCGGGTGGGGGGTTGCTGACCTCGACTGGGGATGTGGTCGGGCGGTGGAAGGAGTACTTCGAGGATCTCCTCAATCCCACCGTTACGTCTTCCGATGAGGAAGCAGAGGCTGGGGACTCGGAGGGAGGCTCGTCCATCACCCAGGCTGAAGTCACCGAGGTGGTTAGAAAGCTCCTCGGTGGCAAGGCCCCGGGGGTGGATGAGATTCGTCCTGAGTACCTTAAGTCTCTGGATGTTGTAGGGCTGTCTTGGCTGACACGCCTCTGCAACATCGCGTGGCGGTTGGGGACAGTGCCTCTGGATTGGCAGACCGGGGTGGTGGTCCCTCTCTTCAAGAAGGGGGATCGGAGGGTGTGCTCCAATTACAGAGGGATCACACTCCTCAGCCTCCCTGGTAAGGTCTATTCCAGGGTGCTGGAGAGGAGGATTCGGCCAATAGTCGAACCTCGGATCCAGGAGGAACAATGCGGTTTTCGTCCCGGTCGTGGAACACTGGACCAGCTACGTTCCCACCCTCACCTATGGTCATGAGATTTGGGTAATGACCGAAAGGACAAGATCGCGAATACAAGCGGCCGAAATGAGTTTCCTCCGCAGGGTGGCTGGGCGCACCCTCCGAGATCGGGTGAGGAGCTCAGTTACCCGGGAGGAGCTCGGACTCGAGCCGCTACTCCTCCACGTCGAAAGGAGCCAGCTGAGGTGGCTAGGGCATCTGTTCCGGATGCCTCCTGGTCGCCTCCCTCGGGAGGTGTTCCAGGCATGTCCCACTGGGAGGAGGCCTTGTGGACGGCCCAGGACATGCTGGTGGGACTATGTCTCCGAGCTGGCCTGGTGTCGTCTCGGGGTCCCCCCAGAACAGCTGGAGGAGGTGTGCGTGGATCGGGAAGTCTGGGCATCTCTGCTGAGACTGCTGCCCCCGCGACCCGGCCCCGGATAAAGCGGAAGAAAATGGATGGATGGATGGACAGTTTAAGTTAAATAACATGATATTCTAATGAGATTTAGATATGCATAATTGCCAGCCCTAACTCTAACCCTAAACTGGCAGGTAAGAGGTTAAACTAATAAACATCAACCCTGACCTGGGTTACTTATTCCACTTTCGTCCCGGGCTCGGCGCATGGAATGCTCTCGGACTCTTTCCTTGACGTCCTGAATGGGCTTCTCCTCTTCCTCTTCCTGAGACTAAAAACAAGCATTTAGTCTTTGTTGGCTTTGGTCTGCTTCATTGTCTTACCTCGGACTGCTGTGATTGGTAGCTGCTAACAAGTTGGGCATAGCGCTTGTTATCTTTCATCAGTTCCTGGTGGTGTCCACTTTCAACAATCTCTCCATCCTCCAGCAGCAAAACGCTATTACAAAACTCCAAATACTGACAAATAGAGAGCTTCAACTTTTTACACCAAGCCACAGACAGTTGTATGAAATCTGATCCTCTGTTGCACTATGGGCTTACCTGAAGCTGGTGTGTCACCAGTATGACCGACTTTCCACGGAACTCCTTCTTGATGCACTCTTCAAAAATGTGTTTCCCCACATGGGCGTCCACAGCAGACAGTGGGTCGTCCAGTAGAACAGTGTCTCTATCAGAGTAGACCGCTCTGGCCAGACTGATCCTCTGCTTCTGCCCTCCAGACAAGTTCAGCCCCCTCTCACCAATCTGTAAGGAGAAATGAACACCTTATCAGGCGTATGGAGCAGTAGCGGCACTAGGATCTAATTTGTGGGCAATGGAAAAGTGGAAGAAAATGGATGGATGGATGGATGGTAATGAGCATTTCATCCTCATTCCTCTCTCAATACACTGTGATTGAATGGCATTGAACAGTATTTGCATTGCTGTTTTATTAATGCAGTTAACAAAAAAACTGCTGCACAGGCATCGTGCGTGAAGTATCAGACAAAACGTAAAACAATCATTAGTAAATATCAATTAAGATGCCCCAACAGAAAGTTAGCAGCCTGTAGTGTTCACTGAAGCCGGTCACAGCAGAGAGAGAAAGAATGAAGGCACAGACAGTGAGAGAGGGGGGAACGACGTGTGTCCTCACACAAAGTCTGAATTTTAGGATGAAAGTAACCCTGAAGCACAGGGGTCAAGGCTGGTGAGGAGTTTGCTCTTGAGCTCCCTCAGCAGGCAGCAGTAGGAATGAGTAATTAGACAAATTAGTCAAAACAAACTTTTTAGTTTTGGTGAACAGCATCAAGGCAGAGCAATGTGCACAATTTCAGCACAAACTAACTGTGTAAACTAAAACGAGAGAAGGGACAGCCACAATTCATGGCAGTGCCCATAGGAACTTCCATAAGGGTTCAATAGCTTCAATAAGGTGAATAAGTTCCAAACTGTGTTTATATTAAAGTTTACAGCGATGCCTATGTCAGTACAGTCTGAGACAAATGTATTTACTTAATTGTGCTGTCGCATCTGTAGTCTTTGCAGATCGAGGTCCGGCATGGAGCGTCACTGTGCACCCGTGTGTGCTCTGGCACTCTCTCAGACAATAATAACTAGTCCTGACAGAAGCGTTTGGTGCGTGTTGGTCTTTCATCAGACAGTTACTGCTGCTGATCCGGGGCTAGGATTATTTTCGGACACTTTGGGCTAGATTCGGGACAAAAGCCTACATTTTGGTACTGTCCCAAATTTTTTCAGGACGTATGGTCACCATAAAAGGTTCCCATCCATACTTTTACATTCCTTCCACCACTGTTGGCCACATACCTCAGTCTGATCCCCATAAGGCAGAATCTCTAAGTCAGCACGAAGACTGCACACATTCAGCACTCTTTGGTATCTGTAAATGACAACAGCATGTATGTGTGTAGGAAGTATTGACAGATTTGAGCTCAGCCTCACATCTTTAAGTGATAATACAACAATGTGAACAGATGATCCCGCCGACTTCAGAAACCTATGTGTTGTCCAAAAAAATCCCATTTGTTTTTCCAATAGACTTTTAAAATAATGTAGTATCTTGTGTTTGGATTGGATATATACATACTGTAATACATATTCAAACAGACTTAAACATATTCTTTTAGGTGCCTTAGCAGTGTCAATTAAGTCACTTTAAGAATTAGACAGTAACCCTCAAACAAAATGAAAACCAGATGGAAATGTAATACTGGCTTTATTATTCCCATAAATGAATTTGGACACTATTCCACTACTAGTCATCATTTTCAAACGTACTTTTGTTGATCAAATGGTTCCCCCATCAGGATGTTTTCTTGGACAGTTCCGTGAAATATCCAGGCTTGTTGGGCGACATAAGCAAAGGTCCCATTGACGAACACTGACCCCTGCTGAAGGTACATCTAAGAGGGGGGAAAAAAACGACTGCAAAAAGAGTTTACACAAACAATACCAAATACATTGTTTAGAAGTACCAAACCTGCTCTAAAACAGATGCAATGAGCGATGATTTACCGCTCCCTACATTCCCGCACACTCCAACGAGATTCCCCTGCGGCAGAGAGCACAGTGCGTGAGCACCTTAAAAAAAAAACTTGCCACAATTTGAAGCTCTTTACAAATAGTGCACACGGCTTTTCTCCTGCTCTGACATTTTGAAAAAAGGTCATTGTTTTTGGTATTGTGTATATAAACAGTTTGCGATTGCTACTGGGGAAGCGACAATTAGTGACACACTACATGATTTTTTATTCATGCTGTGTTCTTGTATATGCCGTGTTTTTGTATATGCTGTGTATTTGCTAAATTTTGCCATAATTTTCAGTCACGGTGAGTTTTCCCGAGTCGCGACTGGTTAAAGACAGTCGCAGAGAATGTACAATGTTACGTTGTACAAATCAGCAATATTGTTGCCTTCTTAGGAACAGAAAACATCATTAGCCTAAATAACAATTTACATGTTATCATCTAGGTCTACAGTAACTTCAAGCTTTCTTTTTAACATTATTCAGCAACATGGCGCACCTATAGATACAGACGGCATTGCGTCATACACGGCCATGCCCTGGACTCGCCGAGCGGGACGGAAGTATGTTTTGGGGAACAATTTTTCACTCTTTTTAGCCGTTTAAGTCTAAGTTTCAGTTTCAAGTCTAAATCAGGCCCATGTGGATGGATTTTCACAGCAGATTGTTCAGTAGAGGCGAAAAACGGCAGTCACTGCAATCAATAGCATATGTATCATGAAGGTAACTTTAGATTCCTGATAAGCATTGTCTGTTTTTCAACTATTTATGGGCTGTGGAACCACTTTGCTCCTCTCCATGTCTCTGTATCTGTCTTTAGTAGAAGCATATATTGATAATTCAGCATTTCTTAAAGTAGTGGTGAAGAAATGGGAGAAAACTCTTTTTTTTTTTTTTTTTTTTTCCCCATCTGGTTGATTTGAACGTGGCCATATGGAAGCAATTTCAAAGATGCCGTCTGTAAGACCCTGAGGGTTATGGGACACAAAAGTGAAGTGGAAGACCGAAAAAAATGTCACCAGCAGTGAGCCGGAGGATCCGAATGGCATGGCTAGAGGATCCTTGACCCAAATAAAGGTCTGAGGGATACTGTCTGCAACATCTGCACAGAGCCAGCGGCTGTTTGGCGCCCCGGCACCACCTGAAGCTCCATTGTTCCAACGAAGGAAAAGGCCCCATATCATTAAGGCTCTCTGTGTGGCTTACAAAACATCTCAGGTGGATCTGCTTGTGATGCCAGTAATGTTGGAAACCATCAAGACCATCAAGGTCACAATTTCAATGAAGTTTCAAAGTCCAAACGGACAGTTCTGTGGCTCAAAGAAAAGAGCCCTTTGAGGATTTTTTTTTTCTTTTTGAATCCTTTATTCGGGTCTAGGATCGCCAGTGTCATGACGGACAGCCAATCGGATAGTCCGGCTCAGTGCTGGTGACATTTTTTTGGGTCTTCTATGTGAATACAGTAGTAGAACATTTATTATTGTCCCCGTGGGGAAATTCATTTGCTTTTGATCAGCTGCAAAAACAGACTATTTCAGTGTATTTGTTGTTTTCAAAAAAAGATATAAACCTTTTATAAACATTAACATTTTTTTGCAATTTTTTAAATGATCTTAAACTTTTGATCAGGACCTTACCTACCATAACCACTTTTAAACTATGTGATGATTAGAATGTTGTGAAGTCACATAAACACAACCTATTGGCTGTGCAGACATTTTCTACACCTAATGAAAAATAGTCCTTACTACAATTTTGATTCTCAATTATATTCACCGTACCCTTGGTAACGTGAAGGAGATGTTCTTCAAAGTGGGTTTGGCTTCATACTGGGTCTCTTTGTCTCCAATGTGTTCCCTGGACTCTGGCTCTTCCTCTGGTCTGGCCCACGACAGTGTAGCATTCTCCATGACTATAACTGACTCTGGGTACCTCCCTTTGATCAGGTATGGTTCTGGAGTCTTCAGGCGCAATATTTTCTGCAACAGAACAGTCATTGATTTTTATGAATTTGCCGTTTTGCCAAAGTATTTCTTTTACGAAAATATGATGAACTCTTGTTTTTATGAATCCACCCTATTTACAGTACAAACCAAACCATGTAAAATGTCCAATAGTTACACATGTTATACAAGGCCATATTTAATCTGATAGGGAAAGAAAAAACTAAGCTTAGCTTTTGTTTTTGACACAAACTTTAGCTTGAGACACAAAGTTTAACTTTGACAAGCTGGGCGGCATGGTAGCGCAGCGGTTAGCGCTTGTGTTTCACAGCAAGAAGTTCCTAAATCCGTCTGCGTGGTGCCCTCGTGTGGTTAAAAAATATATACCGCGTTTGAATTTTGAATCCGTTGGCTCTGCTGTAGTGGCTACAGCAGTGACGTCAGCAGTTATTGCCGACATCAGCCTCATGCTCACGCAGCCAAAGTCACCCCACTCCCTCATGTCCCCAGCTCCTCCGGGAAACACCTCGTTCGGCACATATTTCCAATATTGAGTGTGGATGGAGTAAAGCGCTTGTACGGGGGTTAGTTGTTCTTGAAGTCACATGTCGGAAGAAGGAGGAGGTTGTAACGTTCGGATTTAAGTCAGAAGTGCACACTGCTCCTGTAGGTTTAGCTAGCAGCCCACTTTACAATAACGCTGATATTTGATCAGCAGTAGACTAACAAAAGAGGAGAACATACCCAGCAGTGCAAGAGCATGGCTAGTCCACACGACTGTACCAGTTGCAGCCGTGTGGACTAGCCTTAAAAGCTACCTGCATTAAGGCATTTCTAGGGATTTTCTATCACACTGGTGCTTTAGCCTCGATAGTTGTAGTGCCCTCTTCTTTGCATATTTAAGTATATTCCTCCACTGAACCTTGCAATCCACTTTGCCTCGATACTGTGCTGGTATTGCACCAAAAGTTACTAGCACGGACTTCCTAAGTCAGTGGTTCTCAAATAGTGGAGTGCGATGCCACGGTGTGACCATGTGTTACTGTGTCTAAAAACGTGGGCAATGTAGACAGCATGAAGCCAAATAAATGAAGGCATCACTGAAAGACATTACACCCCAGTCACACTGATAAGCCGCTCACGTTTCTTCAGTGAAAAGGTTTAACGTGCTGAATATCGCCAACAATCCTCCCGCTTTGTGAAAGCGTATACGTCCGTCGAGGGGATCACTGGTAATTCAGGGGAAATAATGCACATTAACTGTCTACATTTAACTGTTAAGAGATCCCACAGTGCTGCGATGCTACTCGTGCTCTAAATTTGTGTTTATTTGGTGAAAATTGGTCAAATGGCACAGTGCAGGCAGGATCTGCTCTTTAATGACAGTACACATCGGGAGCAACACTGAAGAAAGGGTAGAGCAGAGCGGGTGCGAGGGGCAAGATAGGGTAGACCTGTTATTCGTGTCCCACCCTACAGTCCCCATCATTCAGTGTTCACTGCCTCTCCCAGGACAGGGGCGGCTGCTGGACCTAGCGTGCCCCCCTGGCTGTGCAGAGTGCTGCATCCTGCAAGCGCTCTGCTCCAAACTGTGTCCCCGATCTGCGCCTTATCCCACAGCACTGTTTGTGACCGGTGCGGATCAGAATCAAGTTGGTGATCCTTGATCAATAGTAGGAAACTTATTTTCAACCCAAAGACGCAGATGTATTGGCACAGACGCGTCTAGAGAACACTGCAAATGTCAGAAAAACGTTCCTGACAGAGGGTCCATGCAGGGCAGGGAGAGGGATGTGTGCGTTAAAGAAGTTGCAGGGGGTGGGTGGCAGCCAGTGTGGGGTTAAGGTGTGTGTATGTTCGTGGGTGGGGGATGTTATCTTCTTACTAAAGGAGGGGGGGGGCGTAGCAAAAAATATTTGAGAAGCACTGTCCTAAGGGAGCGAGGTTCCTGCAAAAGGTTAATAATCCAGCCCATTATACTCTAAACTCTCTTTGCAAAGTAAAGTGTTATATTTTAACTCTTTCTCTCAGTAACAACAAAGACCAAAGACATAATACATAGAATTATGCTCCATCTATGATTTATTTTTTGTAATCGAATATGTATCTAATTGTGTCCATTTTAGACATAGACAAGTTAATTTGTACCTGTCTGGTCCTCTCCGTGAATCTGACCTCACGCATGCCTTCAGTCACGTAAACACAGCACAGACAGCGTTAGCATTTAGCCTCTCCTCCTTTCCTCTATAGCTCCAAACGAGGTGAAGATAGAAGCTACCAAACTCTTCCACGTTTTCCCTATTTAAATATGGTTACGTGAAGTGTTACACTATAAAGTATAATTACACAGAATTAAATAATGTGGATTTTCTAAGCGGATAAAAAGGGGAACTATATTGTAAGGCGTAATAATACCATTCAACATCCGCGAAGTGATATCTTAACTTTACTGTGTGAACGCCGAAGTATTCCTGGTAATATTACGCGGATGGATGGATGGACAATATAGTTCCCCTTTTTATCCACATTGTTTAATTTTGGATAATTATACTTTATAGTGTAACACTTCATGTAACCATATTTAAATAGGGAAAATGTGGAAGAGTTTGGTAGCTTCTATCGTCATCTCATTTGGAGCTATAGGGGAGAGGAGGAGAGGCTAAATGCTAACGCCGTCTGTGCTGTATTTACGTGACTGAAGGCATGCGTGAAGACCAGACAGGTACAGATGAACTCGTCTAAGCTCAGGTAAGAACATATCTCAGTATGTAAAAACGGTCTCTACAAGTTGTTTTCCTATTCACCTTTAATGTCTCGTGTCTCTCAGTGACTCTGACTTGAAAGACTGTAAATGCAAAACGTGGCAGAGGAGCAATTACCTGGAGGCGTTCAACTGAAACAGAAGCAATAGCAATTGCTCTCACAGCTAGAGGCGCTATGGCCAGACTGAACCTCATGGCATTGAATATAGAGATGGTTGTAAATGCCTGTGGAGAGAAAAATCCATAATGATACATACAATATATAGAGAATATGCTTTACATAGTTCCAATATTACTGTAGCTACAGCATGTCCTCTGCAGTTATACAAAGATATAAGTTGTAACTGTAGCAGTAGAATCCATAGCAAAATCTCAGCAGGGCTTTGCACAAATTTAAAGAGCTCCATGTTGTAGCTAATAATATAGGACATGCCACAGATCTGTATTAACACTTACATCAGAAGATTTTAGTGGTAATCCAAAGGCAGTGTGCACCAAGAAAGTAATCACAGTGGCAATGACAGGGCAAATGGTTGTGACGGAAACATTGGCATTCTCAAAGTAACTGGCGGTTCGCATGTGTTTCTTTTCGTCCTTTCTGATGCCTGAAACACATAACATATACAGTATAAGGAATTCCGCACTGGGTGACAATGAGACTGACAAAGGAAAGTCATCAGTACAGTACATGATAGCTTCTGTTTGGGGCATAGAAACGTGTTCATGCATGTGTCTAGATGGGGATGTCAGCATCTACAATCATTATTTTGGCTACATATGTTTGACAAAGCTAAGAGCCCGACTGCAGCAAACCTGGACCAATTACTCATCTTATTGTAATCTGTAAACATGAATAATGTAATGATAAGTGCCTGAGGTAATATAAAAAGTCTGGGTGGATTTTTGTTGTTGCAATTTTGAGTCATTAGTTGGTGGGTTGAGGGCGTCGCTTTGAGGAAAATGGGGTCAGCTGAGGCGTGGTGTGCTACAAACAGCGCTGACTAGAACAAGCGCTTGCTGCTTCCTCTTCACTCTACTCTTCGTACAGTGGATTGAAAAAGTATCTGCCCGCCAACGGGATTTAAATGACATTGGGTTACACGGGAGAATTGAGATTGGGCCTTTATGTTATTAAACATAAAGGAGCCAGCTGAGGCATCTGTTTCAGATGCCTCCTGGTCGCCTCCCTCGGGAGGTGCTCCAGGCATATCCTATTGGGCCTTGTGGAAGGCCCACCAGGACACGCTGGTGGGACTATGTCTCCGAGCTGGCCTGGTGTCGCCTCGGGGTCCCCCCAGAACAGCTGGAGGAGGTGTGCGTGGATCGGGAAGTCTGGGCATCTCTGCTGAGACTGCGGCCCCGGATAAAGCGGAAGAAAGTGGATGGATGTTGTTATCACTATTATTATTATTATTATTATTATTATTATTATTATTGATTGACTGCGGAACTTCCGCACTCAATTCACGTTATTATTATTTGTATTTTTTTTTTTTACTGGTTTCAAATTTAAGTTCTGTATTATCTTGAGGAAGTGTGTGTGTTTTTGTGTGAGTGGGTGATTGGCCTTTGGTTGGGGAGGAGGGTGGGTGGAGTGTTCACATACAGTGTATTTCTAAGAAATGTGACACACTATATTTACTATTTTGCTACTGTATGTCGGGTTATGTTAAAAAGTTCAATCAATCAATCAATCGAACTTTATTTATAAAGCGCTTTTCATACGGAAAGGAATCACAAAGTGCTTTACGTGTTACACCATTTAAAACAATACATCATACATATATATATATATATATATCCATCCATCCATCCATTTTCTCCCACTTGTCCGTTGCCGGGTCACATAGCACCAGTCCCCTATGGCTCCTCCTGCAGGTGGTGGGTCCACGGAAGGACGGCCTCATAGTTCCAAACGGGCCTGTTGGTCTCTCATAGGGGGCCCATTCACTCTCTCATTCATACACCAGTGTACGCAGACCCTGGAGGCAAGGAGGGTGAAGTGTCTTGCCCAAGGACACAACAACGATGTGCACCTTCAGGAGGCGGGATTTGATATATGATATATATATATATATATATATATATATATATATATATATATATATGGGGGGGCGACGGATGATCGGAAGGTCGGGGGTTCGAATCCCGCCTCCTGAAGGTATATATATATATATATATATATATATATATAGCCACATACATACATACCCTCAGATCCAGTAGAACCAACACTGTGACCTTCTGTGAGTCATACTTTAATCTAAGATCATTTAAGATCTTTAAAAGAGCCGTCTCGGTGCTGTGGTTTACCCTAAAGCCAGACTGGAATTTCTCAAGGACGTTATGTGCAGTAATAAAGTTGGATAAAGACAAGTTTTTCGAAGATTAAAAATGGTAAGTTGGATACCGGTCTAAAGTTGTTTAAATTATTACAGTCCAAATTGCTCAAACGGGCTTGGGACCGGGTCTGAAGAGAAAACTTTATCAAGCATCTCAGCATTAAACTGGACAAAACTGTGCAGTGTTTCTTTTGGAACAAGTAGACAACCAGATGTATTTAAAGCCGAGTTACTTTGGGTAGATAAAATATTACATCTGATAGTGTCTATCTTTCCCCTGGTCTGCAAACTCCTCACAGAGAGCTTATGTGGTGTTTAAGGGAGGTCTGTTAAAATCAGGGTTTAAAACATTTTCTATTGTTGAGAATAGGACTGTTGGGTTATTTTTGTGGTTGGTGATTATTGTGGAAAATAATTGATTTCTTGCATTTTTTATTGCTGTATTGTAGGTCTTTTGTTGAGCACGGAATATTTGAAAATGTTTTGTTATTTTGAATGTCCTCCATCTCCTCTCGGCCTTCCTGCAATTTCTCGTGAGTTGCTTTAGCTCCTCGTTAAAGAAATAAATAAATAAAGTTAAAAAACGTTTTGACATGGTGCCACACTATGGACTACAAACATAAATATATTAAGTTGAAATTTTACGTGAAAGACGCACACTAAGATTCATTCAAGATTCAAGATTCAAGATTGTTTTATTTGTTAAACCATGTGACTGATTTGAAATTATATTTCTCTCATCCTTGATTGTGGAGCGGGGGGTGGGAGAAGAGGGGTGGGAGGGAGGGCAAGGAGTTCAGCTTGCCGATGGCCTTGTGTACGAAACTGTTCTTCAGTCGACTGGACCTGGCCCGTAGATTCCGCAGTCTCCTCCCTGAAGGAATTACTCTGAAGAGACTGTGTGATGGGTGCGTAGTGTCCCTGGTGATTCTGACGGCTTTGCGGGTGAGACGGGTGGAGTACATGTCCTTAATGGAGGGGAGAGGAGCTCTACAGATCTTCTCCGCTGCTCTCACGATGCGTTGGAGGCTTCTTCGGCATGCTCTCTATAGTCCCTCTGTAGAAGTACCACACAGTGATGGAGCTGGTCAGGATGCTCTCTATAGTCCCTCTGTAGAAGAACCACACAGTGATGGAGCTGGTCAGGATGCAGCTGGTCAGGATGCTCTCTATAGTCCCTCTGTAGAAGTGCCACACAGTGATGGAGCTGGTCAGGATGCTCTCTATAGTCCCTCTGTAGAAGAGCCACACAGTGATGGAGCTGGTCAGGATGCTCTCTATAGTCCCTCTGTAGAAGAACCACACAGTGATGGAGCTGGTCAGGATGCTCTCTATAGTCCCTCTGTAGAAGAACCACACAGTGATGGAGCTGGTCAGGATGCAGCTGGTCAGGATGCTCTCTATAGTCCCTCTGTAGAAGTGCCACACAGTGATGGAGCTGGTCAGGATGCTCTCTATAGTCCCTCTGTAGAAGAGCCACACAGTGATGGAGCTGGTCAGGATGCTCTCTATAGTCCCTCTGTAGAAGTGCCACACAGTGATGGAGCTGGTCAGGATGCTCTCTATAGTCCCTCTGTAGAAGAGCCACAGAGTGATGGAGCTGGTCAGGATGCTCTCTATAGTCCCTCTGTAGAAGAACCACACAGTGATGGAGCTGGTCAGGATGCTCTCTATAGTCCCTCTGTAGAAGAACCACACAGTGATGGAGCTGGTCAGGATGCTCTCTATAGTCCCTCTGTAGAAGTTGCACACAGTGATGGAGCTGGTCAGGATGCTCTCTATAGTCCCTCTGTAGAAGTTGCACATAACAGATGCTGGGACTCTAGCATCTTGCAGCTTTTAATTCAGACGTATGGCAGCATTTTGGTTTCGCTGTGTCAAAAAACGATAAAGGAGAGAGGGTGGCGGACAAACAATGGACCATGTGCAAACACTGTCACGCGAAATTACAATACACCACGGGAAACACCAGCAACATGCGGAGCCATCTGACGACCCATCACCGTGAAAAGTTTACAAAGAAAGTCACGTCAGGTTTTTATTTGCCTACTACTTTTAGTGTTATGCTTTTTTACACATTTGAACCAGATTTGAGCTTTGTTTGCACTTGAAGGGAATTCCCTTTTGTTTTTGTTTACAGTTCTACTTGCTCAACGGTATATTGATGTTAATGACTTGAGGTTGCACTTTAAAAGCATTAAGTGATCAGCGTTTACATATGTTTTTATGCTGCATGAATATAATAATAAATGCCCTATGACTGGCAAAAGCAGTTTAAATGTCAGTTTTTTATTATTATCATCATAAACTCAATATCGTGAGCTATTTTACAATACCGTGAGCCTCTCCACAATATCGCAATAAATATCGTACCGTGAGCTCAATATCGATATCGTATCGTATCGTGAGATTATGATATCGTTACATCCCTATTTTAAACATGATGAATTGCTCTCTTCAGACGGGGGTCTTCCCTGCTGCCTTTAAAGGGGCGGTGGTGAGGCCTCTGCTGAAGAAGAGCAATTTGGACCGTAATGATTTTAACAACTTTAGACCGGTATCCAACTTATCATTTTTAAGCAAAATCTTAGAAAAACTTGTTTTTACCCAACTTAGCGACATTATAAATGCACATAACGTCCTTGAGAAATTTCAGTCTGGCTTTAGGGTAAACCACAGCACCGAGACAGCCCTTTTAAAGATTTTAAACGATTTTAGATTAAATTATGATTCCAAAAGTTTGACAGTGTTGGTTCTACTGGATCTGAGCGCTGCCTTTGATACAGTCGACCATACTATTCTTTTAACTCGTTTAAAAAACATCGGCCTCTCTGGTGCTGTCCACAAATGGTTTATATCCTACCTCACAGACAGGACATTCATGGTAAGTGTGGATACTTGCTCCTCCAAGGTCCATAAAATTACATGTGGTGTGCCCCAGGGTTCGATTTTAGGGCCAGTGCTTTTTAACCTGTATATGCTCCCTCTTGGTGATGTCATCAGGAGACATGGAGTCAACTTTCATAGTTACGCTGATGATACACAGTTGTACATCTCCATGTCTCCTGAGGACACCAGGCCAATGGATGCACTTTTTAACTGCATTTTAGATATCAAATCCTGGATGGCAGAAAACTTTCTCCAGCTTAACCAGGACAAAACTGAAGTTTTAGTCATCGGTCCTGAGGCCCAGAGAGAGAAACTTTTACCCAAACTACAGTCATTGTCTTTTAATCCTTCCTCACAGGTGAAGAACCTGGGTGTGATTTTTGACTCTGAGCTGACTTTAATTCCACACATTAAGAATATCACAAAGATAGGTTTTTACCATCTAAAGAACATAGCCCCGCCCCATTCTCTCTCGGGCCAACAGGCGCTAATGCATGCTTTTATCACCAGTCGTAGGGGTTGTAGTTATTTATGTATATTTACTGGTGGGGACGATTTTAATGATTTTTAATGATTTTTAAGCACTGTAAAGCACTTTGTGTTACATTTTGTATGAAAAGCGCTCTATAAATAAAGTTTGATTTGATTTGATTTGAAATCATTACTGAGGTAAACCTGTTCGACTTCCCCCTGTCCGATTGCTGTAAATGTTTTGCTAATGGATTTTCCTCTGTGTGCGAGTGAATATGTTGCACCGTGAAGACATTAATGCTGTATTAAAGAAGGGGATGGTGGGACAGGTGAGTTGGGAGGGACAGTAGGGACAGGACACATTTCACTTTTTTAATGTGGCTTTAAGATTTACATGAATTTAAAGTGATACCTGCAACTTCCTTCTCAAAGCTTTCCTCCCAAGCGTACATCTTGATTAATTTGATGCTATTCAGTATCTCATTCATTTTACGAACTCGTCGGTCAGTTGACTTTATGGCTGCAAATTTAAATCTCTGTATCATATTTCCAATGAAAGCCTGCCCGGAATATCAAAAAACAATGCAAAAAATGCATTATTTGTAGTTCAGTTCATTCTGAAACACAATGTGAATGCTTTTAGTTTATCCACCTGTAAAGGTATGAAGATAATGTAGATTAAGACACCGGCTAATGCTGTATAGCCCAAAACATAACAAGCATACACTGTACACGCAATAAAAAGCACTGGTGAGATCAGGATGAAGCTTCCAAATATCACTGCCTCAAAGACACGGTGCCCATCACTCGTCAAAACATTAATCATCTGAAGAGGAACAGAGAGAACATTTGATATTACACTTCATTTGCACATCTGTTAAGCTAAGATGCTTACCTCGCCCATGGTGAAGTCGTTGACTCTAAGGGAAAGGATCTTTTGGAAAGCCAGCGCCGAGAAGGCTCCTTTTAGGCGGGCGGCTGAGCGCAGGTTGACTGCCCAGAGCAGTGAAATGAAGAAGGCTTTGCAGAACTCAGTGGTGAACAGCCCCAGGGCCAGACCAAGTCCTCTGGCCCATAGGTGAGATGCTGGGTTTTCTATGTATCGTAGGATTTGATAAACCACAATAGCCTAAAAAAGGAGGAGATGAATAGTTCCTATAAATACTAGAAATGTCAAAGGCTGTCTCCACTGTACACAAACAATGTGAGTTCCCCAAAAGGGTCAACCTCCTGGCTCATTGTTCATTTGACTGACTTTATGTAAAGTCAAATGTTATACATTTTTTATTGTATTATACAGTATTGCATTTTGTTTCAAAATCACTGTAAGACATAAAATTGTAATTGGAGTCAATATGAGGACAAAATGAGTTTAAAGGTTATATCATTACTTGTTAACTTAACGTTGCAAAATTGACTTTTTGGAGCATTTTCTCCCATGATACAAGGTTGTTTCCTCATCAAAAACATATCATGCAGCATGTTTGAGAAATATTTGCTCCATCACAGAGCAGCGAGTGGCTAAGAGAGAGAGAGGCTGCAGTGGCTTTGTCTCCCCTGTGGCTGTGTCTCAGCGAGGTAACATAAAAGTGGTAATCACGTTTCTGCGGTGTGGATCATTTTATCCTGGAACTGAGTAGTGTTTCTCTCACAGTGGGAGAACTAGTTTGTAGCTGCACCAGTTTAAGATTCAAGATTTCAAGATTGTTTTATTTGTCAAACCATGTGACTGATTTGACATTATATTTTTCTCATCCTTGATTGTGGAGTGGGGGAAGAGGGGTGGGAGGGAGGGCAGGGAGTTCAGCTTCCCGATGGCCCTGTGTACAAAACTGTTCTTAAGGCAACTCGACCTGGCCCGTAGATTCCGCAGTCTCCTAAGTCTCCTAAGAGGAGCGCTATGAGCGCTGCTTGTGGCACATGCCTCAGCTGACCCCTATGCCCTAGGCTACTAGCAAATGCACTGCCACACCGTTGTTTGTTTGCCTTGAGCAGTGCCGTTGTTGCGCTAGGCGGAAGATCGAGCCCAATATATTTAAGCCGCAATGTCCTGTGTGCTATCAGTGCACGTTAGATTTGGCGTGGACAAATCCACCCGTGGCTGAAGTATCAAGGCTCTGCTTGGAGCAACTACATGCTTTCTGTAGCGCTTCAAAACGTAAACGTGCCAAACATTCAAGCGGCAGGAACAGCTTTCTTGTGACAATGTCCAGAAACAACAGCACATGGAACTATAAAACAAAGAGAGGTATCACGGAACTCACTGGGCCTGTAAAAGCTGCCATCATTGCGATGGCTCCGACAATAGACGACATGATTAGCCTGGTTCTTTGAAAACGCATCACCACTCGAAATAAAGAGGCCTTTTCTCGTCCTACTCTGGCCACTTCTTCGTCCCACAATCTCTTGAGTCTATCAAATAGACAACCACAACATTATTTACATGTTTGCCAGTGACGTAATCGCTCATTTACAAACCTGTCTGAACTGATATCTGATGCATCGTTGGGAGACAGCACAAGTGAATTAAAATCCAGCTTTTTCCGGAAAACAGACCACAAAACTGGGGTCATCCAGAAGAAGGTTGAAAGGGATAGAAAACCAGCATTGTCTTGTGGATTCGACCTTACAGACAAATACAAGTGAATAATTATGGGGGGATTTTGTGAGTGTATATAGATACAGACGGCAACGCGTCATATAAGGAAGAAAACTTCTTATGGGAACAATTTTTCCCTATTTTTAGCCGTTTTCTGTCGAACTATAAACATATTTATCATACACCAATAAAGTCAAGGCAGAATCGGGTCCATATTCAGAAGCAAATTGATCAGTAGACAAAAAAAACGGCACTCATCGCTATTGTTACCATATGTGTTAGCATTGTCAGTTTTTTAAGTATTTATGGGTTGCTGAACCACTTTGCTACGCTCCATGTCTCTGTATCTTTATTTAGTAAAAATATATATTCATAATTCAGCGTTTGTTAAAGTAATGTTGGAGAAACAGGTGGAAATTATTTTTTTGTTTTTTTTGTTTTGCCCCTCTAGCTGCTTTGTCCATATATGGACAATTCCAAAGATGCCGTCTGTAGCTATAATAGTACCAGTATAATATCATGTATGTGCGTGTGCTTGTGTGTTGGGTAATACTGACTCAGGAGAGGAACAACGAAAGGGTTTGAGCGCCTGAAGGCTATGCTTGTATTTTCTAAAACCAGTGGGACGTGGTACAGCTCCGTAGTCCATTCCAGGATCTTCTGACGGCCTCACCGTCCACACGTCCCCATTGTGTGACTAAAGAGGAAGAGCAGAAAACAGAGAAAAACATTAAGAAATAGCAGCCGTTTTTTAATGCCCAAATCGGCGCAGATTTAATTTCTTCAAATTTGCAAACAGTTAATCAAATATAGGAAATGGAACTGGGCAAAACGGGAAACATTTAAGTAAAACGGTTTTAGACACTAAAAGTTGTAAATTTCAGCCAAAACAGAAACTGAAAATGTTTTATGCCATATTACTTGTACAGTAAAAATTGTCGCGCAATGTCGTCATTTCCAAAAAATTTAGATTTAATGCCAGTTTGAATCCAATTAAATGCCTTTTAGTGACATTTAAGGCCTGGTGGTCCCCAGTAGTATTTGCTACTGCCATGCCCTATGGATCTTTAACTATACCCCCATGGACTACACCAGGATCTCCCCAGTATTTAAGCCTAGGTTTATCCAGCCCATACGCTTCCATAGAGGGACATTATCTGTGCAGGTGGACAATGGTTATTCGAGGTTACTCCGTTAGCATATTATAATCGACTACAGCTCATTGTTGATGAAAAGTCTGCAATAAACCACAAGTGTGTCAAGCCAGGTTCATTGTGTGATCATCATAAATGCTGCTTCAAGTAGTTTCCGGCTTTATTAACGTTATTAGTGCATAATACGCTGCTTGTTTAAAAAATAAATTCTCCGACAAACGTGAATGATCTATGTTGTTTTTGCCTCAAAAACTTAAGGAACAAGGAGTCATTCGCCATTCGGGTCTGATTTTAAACGTTGGAGAATTCAACACGAATGCGTAATGGCTGTTTCAATCAATGTAGAACAATCCTCTTAGAGAAGATGAAGTAGGTACATTCTAGTTAAGAGAATAAGATCATCCTCAATGAAGGTGCTTGAGTCATCTTCTGTACTCAGTAGTTGAAGTCTTCGAACGTTTCGCCTCTCATCCAAAAGGCTCCTGTACGTCTGAGAACTTACACAGACAGATAAGATAATATTTTATGAGTGGTTAATACAATTCCTGTGCTTTGTGATTTGATCGATATAACACTTTTCGAGATTTGATAGGCAACGTACAGGATGGTCATGCTTTTGAACAGACACAAAAAGCAGGAGGATGGCTGGCCAGGCAAGATGGTCAGTGGTGTGCGACTATTTTCACATGAACTCACTTGATTACAGTATATGCCAGATTGTCCATCCATCCATCCATCCATTTTCTTCCGCTTTATCCGGGGCCGGGTCGCGGGGGCAGCAGTCTCAGCAGAGATGCCCAGACTTCCCGATCCACGCACACCTCTTCCAGCTGTTCTGGGGGGACCCCGAGGCGACACCAGGCCAGCACGGAGACATAGTCCCACCAGCGTGTCCTGGGCCTTCCACGAGGCCTCCTCCCAATAGGACATGCCTGGAACACCTCCCGAGGGAGGCGACCAGGAGGCATCCGGTACAGATGCCCTAGCCACCTCAGCTGGCTCCTTTCGACGTGGAGGAGTAGCGGCTCGAGTCCGAGCTCCTCCCGGGTAACTGAGCTCCTCACCCGATCTCGAAGGGTGCGCCCAGCCACCCTGCGAAGGAAACTCATTTCGGCCGCTTGTATTCGCGATCTTGTCCTTTCGGTCATTACCCAAATCTCATGACCATAGGTGAGGGTGGGAACGTAGATCGATCGGTAAATCGAGAGCTTTGCCCCCTGACTCAGCTCCCTCTTCACCACAACGGTCCGATACAGCGACCGCATCACTGCTGACGCCGCACCGATCCGTCTATCGATCTCACGCTCCATCCGTCCCTCACTCGTGAACACGACCCCGAGATACTTGAACTCCTCCACTTGAGGCAAGGACACCCCACCGACCTGAAGCGGGGAAGCCACCTTTTTCCGGTGGAGAACCATGGCCTCAGATTTGGAGGTGCTGATCCTCATCCCGGCCGCTTCACACTCGGCTGCAAACCGCCCCAGTGCGCGCTGGAGGTCCTGATTTGAGGGAGCCAACAGAACAACATCATCTGCAAACAGCAGAGATGAGATTCTGAGGTTCCCAAACCGGACACCCTCCGGCCCCTGGCTGCGCCTAGAAATTCTGTCCATAAAAGTAATGAACAGAACCGGTGACAAAGGGCAGCCCTGGCGGAGCCCAACACGCACCGGGAACAGGTCTGACTTACTGCCGGCAATGCGAACCAAGCTCCTGCTACGGTCATACAGGGAACGGACAGCCCTTAGTAAAGGGCCCCGTACCCCATACTCCCGGAGCACCCCCCACAGGGCACCACGAGGGACACGGTCGAACGCTTTCTCCAGGTCCACAAAGCACATGTGGACTGGTTGGGCGAACTCCCACAAACCCTCGAGCACCCGATGAAGGGTATAGAGCTGGTCCAGTGTTCCACGACCAGGACGAAAACCGCATTGTTCCTCCTGAATCCGAGGTTCGACTATTGGCCGGATCCTCCTCTCCAGCACCCTGGAATAGACCTTACCAGGGAGGCTGAGAAGTGTGATCCCTCTGTAATTGGAGCACACTCTCCGATCCCCCTTCATGCCAGATTGTGCCAGGTTTCATTTACCCACAACAGCACTTGAACACATTTGCCCGAGCTGTGCTTTTTAAATGTATTATACATTTGAATGCTCATCAAATAAACCAAGTCAAAACAGCTCTTACCCATGACCTTCTTTTCACTCCATTCAGCTCTACTTGATAGTCGGTCTCCATTGTGTGGTCCTGTAAGAGCCAGGCATGAGTACAACAGTGTTAGGGTTAGACGAGGACTGTCACATTTAAGAAAAAGGCCATACCATGTCGTCTTGTTTTGCCCTGTTTAACAGAGTTGTTAGCTCTGTTGGTTTTGTATGTTTTTGTGTAAAATAAAAAAAATTAAAAACATTTAAAAAGCCCATACCGAGCGTGGCACCAGCTCTGCCTCAGGTCCTGACCGTGCCAGGTCCAGACACGCTGAGGAGCTGATACGCCTCGGCCAAAGCCAGACTAAAGTGAAAGACTTGACCGTGCGGGGTCAGGGCTTACCATCACCGGGGTAAGGTGGGTTTAGGATTGAGGAGGAAAGACACGCACATCCGCCATACTGAACCAGTGTGCTGGATCCAAAAAGTTCAATGGAAAAAGGAAAAAAGATCCGCACAACTGAAATATGCTCACCAGTTTAATTGTTCACACAGAGTAGAGTGACGTTTCGGGTCTAGCCCTTTATCATGAAGGGCTAGACCCGAAACGTCACTCTACTCTAAGATGGGTTTAGACTCAGAACACCTGATGTATCATCACCATAATGTTTGCTTGTGTCAAGAATTACATTTGTAACTGCTTGCTTAAAACTTTTAATATATTCCAATGAAGGTACTTGATTCATCTTCTGTACTCAGTAGTTGAAGTCTTCACAGCTACTCTCTCCTGTGGGTAAACACCTTTGAAGTAGAGCGTCTCTAACGATCTGCACACCTCAGTATCGGTGAGTCACTTCCTATTCATGGCTGATCACTGCTAATTACCTGCCTATTGTTCTTTTGTTGGCTGAGGTGCTGTCTCCCTGGGCTGGCCAAGCCTTTTTGATTTCTCCTGAAGGAGATTGGAGTAAAGTGACGGATGATTAAATCTGAGACCGGCATTTCGATTATTGGCGGGGTTTTCTTTCCTGACAAAAATAGCTTCTTTAACTCCTCTTTCAAACCAACGTTCTTCTTTAGCTAAACTGTTGACCTCCCCGTCCTCAAAGGAGTGGTTGGAGGCTTTGAGGTGGAGGTGCACCGCCGACTGAGGGCCACTTGTGCTTTCTCTTCGGTGTTGATAAAGTCTCTTCTGTAAAACTTGTTTAGTTTCTCCAATATAATGTTGTTTGCATTCTTCTTCTTTGCATCGAATAGAATAAACCACATTGCTTTGTTTGTGGCTCGGAGTTTTGTATTTGGGATGAACTCATGTTTGTCTCGGTGTGTTCACCGGTTTGTGGTTCACTGGAATCCTGTGCTGCCTAAAGATTCTCTGTAGTTTCTCTGAGACCCCGGCTACATACGGCACTACAGCTCCCTTTCTTCTGGGCTCTGGAGTCTGTCTGTCTTGTTCTTTGGGTCTTCTTGCCCTTTGCACAAAGGGCAAGAGTGAAAGACCAGTTCGGATAGCCACAGTCTGAGAGGGCTCTCTGGACATGTTGCTCCTCTTTGGTCTTTCCTTCTGCACTGGTAGGCACCTCTTTAGCTCTATGTCTGAGCGTCATGATGACCCCTAGTTTGTGCTGGAGTGGATGGTTAGAGTCAAACATCAAATACTGGTCAGTATGAGTTGCCTTCCTGTAAACCTCTGCCTGAAGTTGTCCATTTTCCCCTACTTTACAATCTAGAAAGGCAAGTTCTTTATCTTTGGCGTCCTCCCGAGAAAATTTAATGCTGGGGTCCACAGCATTGATGTGATCTGTAAAAGGTGCCACTTCCTTCTGCTTAATTTTGATCCACGTGTCATCTACATATCTAAACCAATGGCTGGGTGTGTTTGAAAGAGGAGTTAAAGAAGCTATTTTTGTCAGGAAAGAAAACCCCGCCATGCATCGAAATGGCGGTCTCAGATTTAATCTTCCGTCACTGTACTCGAATCTCCTCCGGGAGAAATCAAAAAGGCTCGGCCAGCCCAGGGAGATGGCACCTCAGCCAACAAAAGAACAATAGGCAGGTAATTAGCAGTGATTAGCCATGAATGGGACAGATAATGGGTAGTGATTATCGATGAATAGGTAGTGACTCACCGATACTGAGGGGAGCAGATCGTTAGAGACGCTCTACTTCAAAGGTGTTTACCCACAGGAGAGAGTAGCTGTGATTAGAGGGGAGGAGACTGGCCTACCCTAACTCCTCCCCGTTGGTCTATATATTCAGCTGCGTGCAGATTGTGACCTTTGTCGCTGACGAAGCCTTTTGGATGAGAGGTGAAACGTTCGAAGACTTCAACTACTGAGTACAGAAGATGAATCAAGTACCTTCATTGAAGATGGACAACTCCTGTACGACTGAGAACTTACACAGACTTTTAATATACTCGTGTGGGAAAGAACGACGTGTTATGATTTTGCTGTATCATTGTTGCAATAATTGTTCTACCTTGAAAAGTACTGCCAGATCCATGTTGGCCGAAATACAAGGTCAGTGATTAAAAAACAAACTTGTTTTCTGAAACTTGCACGTGATATCTAAGACAAGGTCAGTTTGTATGTCTGAAATAGAGGCTGAACTAGTATATAATGCTGAGACAGACTCACATAGACGGACTTCCTAACATTGTTTTTGTTGTGACTTGTATGTGCGCTATTAATCAAATAAAAGCTTCTTCGAACTTTAATCGGACCGGAGCACAAAAAAAATAAAACATTTGTTGTGTTTGATTGAATGGGACTTTATGTACAAACATTTTAATAATTTACACAATAGACTAGTTGTGCTTTTGAAGTGGCATTTTTTTATAAGAAAAATAATTTTTTTATAGTACTAAGGGAAACTGATTTTTTTTCTGCACGAGAGAAAATGAAAAAAGAAAATAAGCCGACTCCATGCTGTTTTTAAAATACTGTTTTTGGACACGAGATGAAATATAACGAGAACAATTAGTGTAGACAGTTGTGTTATTCTGACAGCTGTGGAGTTTTTTTTAAGAAAAATAAATAAAAACAATATAAAAATAACTGAACGTTCATTATAAAGTGAGTATAAAGTGTAAAAAACGTAGGGACAGTATAGGGACAGTGAATAGTATAGGAGTTTTTTGCATAAAAAACATTAAGTGAAAAAAACACCTTATTTTTTATAATTTTTGTAAAAAGTGTGAATAAACCAATAAACTAAATACCTTAAATATAAATATAAGAAAATAATTATTCATAACAAATAGTAAAGTTAAAAATCAGAATAAAAGAGATCAACAATTAGTCAATAATAATAATAATAATAATGATAGTAATAGTAATAATACATTTCAACAATAATTGATCAAAATGTAATTTCCAAATTATATTTAATGTTGAGTTTAAGTATTTGTTGCATGCTCGTAGTTATGGGCTCAGAAAACTCTCTATAGTGAAGATGTCCAAGCCACTCAAAGCGGACCTGCTATCATGTCGCGTTGGGTTTACAATATGAACCTTGTAGTCCAGAAGCGCTTCTAAGATGTTTCAATCACTAATGGGAGACGGGGGAAACGCCAAGAAATAGCTACGTATGCACAAAATCATGGTCACAATGACTTGCTTATGGCCCACATGACCCCTAAGATCTAATATTTTCTGCAAATGTGTAACCTATCCTTATGGCAACATAATAACAGCACCGACCTATGAGTGCAACGACGCAAAAGACGTATACACAAGTGTAACACCCCATCGCGCCACGACTAGTTGAAATGAAAACAACCATGCCTGTCAAATTTAGAGACAAACCTATTACACGATTGATTGGCACAACAGGGCTGAACAAAAAACAGAGAAATAATAACCGCAAATAACGCGCGAAATCAAACGACAAAAAGAGGTACGTAGACATATTTCTGTCATCTAAAATACTCAATGCTTCGCATATTTCAGAGGCACTAAAAGACCTCGATCAACCATATAGTAATCTAAAAATGTATTTGGGAAACAGTGTGAAATCATACAATACTATGTTTGTTGCTGTGTTAGTGGCTTTTGGTTGTACAATAATCATGGTTGCTTTGCTGTGTATAAGTGCACCATTGTATGTTAAACATTTTCAGCGAAGTGTGGCAAAAGTTATGCTGCTAAATACCCCAACCTTTGAGCTGGTGGCGGGAAAATAATGATGAGGTTTTAAGTCAAGAGGAGGACCAAGATCTACATGTCCCTCCCGGTTACACAATGGCTTAAATTAATTAAAATGAATGGCTAAAAAACATATAGAATAATGTAATTATATACATTAGAATACTGTAGAAAGTAGCTACACTAATATCATTTATGTAGATGTCAGAGGACGAAGTTGACAAACGCCATATCTCCAAGCCCAGCGGAGATCATAAAAGTTAAAATAACAGAAGCCATACGTGCAAAGTCCCAAACTAACATGAAGACACAGAGCAGTAAACGTTACGCCCCTTACTGGGTTTCAGATAAGCCGCCCCGATAAAAAATAGAAGTACTTGTAAATAATGAAAGAAGAGGGATTTTTGACCTTACGACCGACAAGCTAATAGCACAAAACGGAGAGAAAATCATATTACATTTAGAGAATGTGAAAACTGTCGGTGATGGATATATAATGTTCCTCTATCCACTGATAAAACATCAGAGGACGAGGACAATTGCAAAATTATAAGTGTCACGGAGACTAAAAATACTGAAACTCAAACGTCATCCAAATTTTACGATGCATTTCCAGCTCCAATAATAACATGGTATGGTAGCTTATACGATTATATTGCAAACCATTTAGAGTTTAAGAAACTTGAAAGATATGAAACTGTAACCTATGTAATAAAAGCTAAATTTAACAATAAATAAATCCTTATGCTATGTTTCCTCTGAAAATTCACCATAAATAGATAAGAGGAGGGAAGCTGTGTCACTCGCATATATATATATATATATATATATATATATATATATATATATATATATATATATATATATATATATATATATATATATATTCAATTAGTTAAAAATAATGAATACAATTAATAATAATGTTGTACAATCTTATAAACATAATGTTTTATAGCAAAGTTCACAAAAATAAATAAAACTGACCAGTGTGGTTTTTTGCTCTTTTTTTTAGAGAAGAAGACTATAGGGCAGGGGTTCCCAAACTGTGGTACGCGTAAGAAATGTTGGAGAAAAATACATGTTTATCACAATCTGATCGATATTGACCTTTTAAAACTGCCGCACGGTAAAAGGCGCTTATACAGGCGAAATAGTCTTATAATTCAGACGTGGATGAGCTTGTCCTGGACCTAAATGTGTCCACTCCAGGACCGAACCTCAAGAGCCGCTTTGGACCGGAGTGTGTAAAACTCTGGCACGGGGGCCGGGAGCGCGGCTGATGCGTCAGCCCTCGCTACAACAGCAGCGCCTTTAACGTGAACAGTGCCAGAGTCTGATCGAGCAACAATTTCTGTAATATCGGTCATAAAGAGAGAGGAGCCTGTGCGCGTGCCGTCAGGCTGATGGAGACTTCGACTTGCAACAGGAGTTTTCCTCATTCTGATCTCAGGAGCGAGGGGAGAAGCGTCTGTGGCCCCTCCTCTGCCGCTAAACGCGTGGCTTTGTATCCGACACGTTGCACGGTTTTAGGCGCAAATACAGCACTGAAACCGCTAATTGTTTCTTGCTAGAGAAGATCAAAGGGCCTCTAGACAAAGGGCAAGTAGTTGGTGCAGTATTTCTAGACCTAAAAAAAGCCTTTGACACTGTGGATCACAGCGTGCTGTTTAACAAACTCCAGCTCTTTAAAATGTCACCAAGCTCTTTAGCATGGTTAAAATCATATTTTGAGGGTAGACAGCAGTGTGTTAAGGTTAATTGGGTGATGTCAGCCCTCTTCCCTAACAACATAGGGGTTCCTCAAGGATCAGTACTGGGGCCATTGTTGTTCACAATGTACATCAATGACCTCCCTGATAGCTGCAAAGGTGTCAACTGCCAGCTGTACGCAGATGATACAGTAATTCATCTGTCTGCTAAAACTCCAGCCCTGGCAGCGCAGCAGTTGACACTTGCTCTAGTAAACATCTCTAAATGGCTCGAGTTGTCTCACCTAACCTTAAACGTAAAGAAAACCGTTGCTGTCTGTTTCTCAATTAAAACAAGACCTTCTAACAGCACCTTTGAAGTAAGCATAAACAATGAAATCATACAAGAAGCAAAAGAGACCAGATATCTTGGAATTATTCTTGATAACAACCTTACATTTCAAAGTCAAGTCAAAAATGTTTGTAAAAAGGTCAAATCCAACTTGAATTGTTTTCGTTTTATCAGGAGGGATCTGTCCCATCAGGCCGCCCTGTTATACATGCGTGCAATGATTTTTTCACATCTGTCCTACTGCGTCACATCATGGTCACAAACCTCCCCGTCCACTCTCAAGCCGGTTGTTTCATTGTACAAACAGGCAGTCAAGGTATTTGACAGAAAACCTATGAGATGGCATCACTGTGACATCATCCATAGACATAATCTTTTTACCTTCGAAAATGTTATACATTTTAGTATTCTGAAATTGTTTTTTAAATGTTTGAACAGTCATGTGTCGCCGCTGTTTTCCGCTCTAATTGTTCGGCGTCAGGACTCACGCAGACCCTCCACCAGAGCCTCGGTGAGTGGGGACTGTGTTCTCCCAAAATTTACAAAATCTTTTGGACAGTCCAGTTTCTCTTTTAATGGATCCAGACTATGGAACTCTCTGTCCACTAATTTAAAACTGCAGACCGACATGAACAGTTTTTACAGAGGTCTGAAACAATGGCTAAAGTCAAGTCAAAGTTGCTCACATGGTAACACTGTATGAAATGTACTGATGTTGTGTATTGTTTACCTTTTAAATATTGTAATGTGTATTGTATTATATTGTGTTTTGTGAAATGTGTAGCCTCCTATGGACAAGTGTTGCAAATTAGCAGTTTTGCTATAACACGAAAAACAATGTATTTGGTTTGTCCAATGCAGTTGTTATGTCCATATCAAATAAACGAATAATAATAATAATAATAAAAAACCTAAAACTGTAATAATAAAATAATAAAACAAAATGTCCCAATTGATCACCCTAAACCAAAATGAGCCCGACCCAAAAAGAGCAAAAGTCAACTGGTCCAATGTACAAGACCTGCTGAAAAAATATGCACAAAAAGGCTTAATTCATGGAGGGAAGAAAGCGATTGCCCAACAGAAGATCAATGGAGAAACATCATGCATTACCACGTTGGAAAAGTTCTACACTACAAGACCCATCCCATTCAGACTATCCGTGGAAAAAGATTAAATAAACTAAAGATTAAAAAACATGAGCAAAAAGGAGCCCAAGCAAGAAGAATGTACAAATGGGCAAAAGAAATGCAAGAAAAACAAGACTTCAAAGAGCTTTCATCAATTCTCGTAATGAAACCAACGGATGAAAATAAGAAAGTGACTTTCAACACAACGACGCACAAACAACCCTTTATACTGCCCGTCCTCTACACAAAGTCTGATTACTTTAACTCATGATGACCAACAACATAAGAAGACACCATCTAATGCCAACCATCCCCCATATCAGGCTCCTAACTCAACGCCTGCATCATGTCTGTATCCATTCTCCGACATCCAAACTATATCCACAAATAGTGTTCCAACGCCTGCGATGATGCCACTGACGCCCCAAATGACTCACAAGGTGACAGGGGGAGCTCTAGCATTAACACCCCTGCAACACACCCCCAATCTGACCAAACTTGAAGACCAAGTAACGTCAGTGCAAAGTCAAGTGACGGCATTGACCAATATTGTGGAAACTGACAGAAATCTGAAGGAATTTGACACTTTTCTACAAGATAGAAGACCTAGAAGTAAGAGCACCGGTCAACTGACAGAAACTCCACATGTCCAAACACTCCAGCGTGGCCGGATCCTTTACCGGAATTGTGGATACGGATTCATTCAACGGTGTTGTTGACCCCATGCCTGCAACCCCAAAACAACAAGAACAAGGGGCCACTGCAGTCTATCCGTTAAGAACAACAGACAACCGACAAGTGGTTTATCCACCATTCATGCTCAAACATTAAGGAGTTCCTTAATGTTGGTATTGCCAAAACTAACAAAGGGTGGAACTCCATGGATGAGAGCCCTTATGAAACATACCTCTGGAGCTAGACTTTGCCGGGGAGACATGCACGCCGCCTTAACCAAAGCAGCAGATGAGACAGATGTTGTAGCCAACATCAAGAATGCAATAGAACACAGGATGCACAAGACCTTAAATAAAAACGCTTCAGTGCACGTGATTCGAACCACACTGGAAGAAGAATTAAAAGCAAGATTCCCATGCATCTTGACTGATGAACTCATGTCACTACAGCTGAAGAATGATGAAGATTATTACGACTACAAACAACGTGCCAAAACTCTATACCATGATGCAACAGGAGAACCGATTCAAGCAGGCACTGGCATAACAGTCATGTTCTACTCTGCCCTGGTCAAAGGAATGCCAAAACCAGTGCAGGATGCCTTGGGTGACGTGATGGGCTTATACACTAAAACTGAAGAAGAATTTGATGCACACTGCAACCACCACGTTACTAAGTTTCTGAACAACAAAAAGGAAGGAGACAGACTGCGGGTGCAGCAGCGATGAACCCCGTGTGTTATGACATTAGCGACGTATCGAAAGTTAGTTAGTTAGTTATTTATTTAAAAGGACAACGGACAGGTACATTAAAAAGATGGCTGCCCCAGATTTAGCACAATGCTAATTTCCATATGCAGTCCTTATACAATCAAAAATACAATTAAAATAGAATCAGAATCAGAATCAGAATTCGTTTTATTGCCAAGGTTTGTGAACAAGGTTTACAAACTAGGAATTTTACTTGGTGCAAACGTGCGACATAAAACATATAACACAGAATTAAGATAAAAAATAAGCTAAGAACGTTAAACTATAAGGCTATAAGGGCATGCATAAAATAAAAAATATTAAATAAATAAGATAAAATAAAGTGACATATGTTAAGACAACAACAATTTGACAATGAACAACAGCGGGATTGTATATACAGATGTTTTGGCATTTAAAGTGGTATTAAGTGTTTAAAGTGATAAAGTGATAGCAGCGGGTCTAAGTGTGGACACACCGCACAGTGCAAGTGCAGATACATCCATGACTCTGTAACTGAGCTACAGAGACTTGTATTTGTTTATGAGTCTGATGGCGGAGGGGAAAAAACTGTTCAAGTGGCGGGAGGTATAGGTCTGGATAGACCGTAGCCTCCTGCCTGAGGGGAGAGGGGTGAATAGTCCGTGACCAGGGTGAGAAGGGTCAGCTGTGATCCGACCCACACGCCTCCGGGTCCTGGAGGTGAACAGGTCCTGGAGAGATGGGAGCTCACAGCCAATCACCTTCTCTGCAGCACGCACAATGCGCTGCAGTCGGTGCTTGTCCCGTTCTGTAGCGCCGGGGAACCACACGGTGATGGAGGAGGTGAGGATGGACTCGATGATGGCCGTGTAGAACTGCGCCAACATCTTGGTTGGCAGCTTGAGTTTCCTCAGCTGCCGCAGGAAGAACATCCTCTGCTGGGCCTTCTTGATGAGGGAGCTGATGGTTGGCTCCCATTTGAGGTCCTGGGTGATGGTGGTGCCCAGGAAACGGAAGGAGTCCACGATGGAAATGGGGGTGGAAGAGTCTGTCAGGGCAAGGGGGGACGGTGGGGCTGTGTCTTTCCTAAAGTCCACGATCATCTCCACTGTCTTCTGGGCGTTCAGCTCCAGGTTGTTGTGGCTGCACCAGGACGCCAGCCGTTCCACCTCTCTCCTGTAGGCGGACTCATCACCGTCCGAGATGAGCCCGATGAGGGTGGTGTCGTCCGCAAACTTAATCAGTTTAACGGTCTGGTGGCTGGAGGTGCAGCAGTTTGTATACAGGGAGAAGAGCCAGGGGGAAAGTACACAGCCCTGAGGAGTTCCAGTATTTGTAGTCCGAGTGTCCGAGACGATCTTCCCCAGCCGCACGTGCTGTCTCCGGTCCGTCAGGAAGTCGGTGATCCACCTGCAGAGGGAGTCGGGCACGCTGAGCTGGTAGAGCTTGTCTCGTAGCAGTTCAGGGAGGATGGTGTTGAAGGCAGAGCTGAAGTCCACAAACAGGATCCTGGCGTAGGTTCCTGGGGAGTCCAGATGCTCCAGGGTGAAGTGGAGGGCCAGATTGACTGCATCGTCCACAGACCTGTTGGCTCTGTAGGCGAACTGCAGCGGGTCCAGGAGGGGGGCGGTGATGTAACAGAGTTAATTAAAATAATTACATAACAGAGTTAATTAAAATACAAAACATGGACAATATACATTTGTGCAATATACAGTAAAAAGTGTAGATGAAAGGTGCAGATAAAAAGTGCCAGTTGCATTCATAAAGTGCAGAATAACAAAGTGCAACAGTTTTCATAATTATTTTGTAGCTATACATAATTAGCACATAGATACAATGGCTTTAACACTAATGGTGTGGTGGCCATCAGACGATACCCGCGAGGGTATCACCTGATGGCCAAGTACCCATCTGGTACTTTTAGTGCGAGCAGCACTGTTGATCTAAAAGCCAGTCTTTAACTGCCCGTGAAAAACTGTGGAAATCGGCATTGTTCTTTAGATTGTCTGGAAGCCCATTCCATTCTTTAATGGCTTTGTAGGAAAAGGCTGATTGAGTTTGGAAAGAAATGCCAAAAGTCAGTCAATACAGCACAAATAAACGGAGCATTTGCAGCAGCAAAGCGAAAACGTAGAACTGATACAAAGCAATGGACTGTTGTAATTGTTGCACAAAGCGAATAAAGTCATGAATGAAGCGTTCTGAAACTTTATAAATGTTGTAAGAGTGCTTATTGATGATGTTCGTGAATTCATTTCGCAGCTTATTTCCGTGTTTTGTTCTTCGTCTGAAGTGTGCATCTGAAAAACCCTCACTTGAAGGGTTATGTGGCCCTCACCCTCACCCCTACCCCTCACCGCAAAATACAATTGGGACACCCCTTCGTCTCTCGTGAACGCGCAAAACGAAGGGAAAGGGCTAAGCGGAGGGCTAAAAATTGAGATTGGGCCTTAGTGTTACGCTTCTGGATCCACCTCCACATTTAAAAGATCCTCTTGTCATGGAGGACATTATAGAACCATATAACTATGGTTATACAGGAAATGGCACTAATAACATTGGACATATCAATAAAAATCATTACCAAAATATAATTACTTTTTGCCCACCTAAAAATGAATAAGCATATTATGCTTGTTTGAACAATGACTCTTGTTGGCAGATTACACAATTAAGAGAAGCCGTCCAAGTTATGAACAGAGATTTTGCATCATGGTGCGCCACTAGTCTTGGCTGTCAAACAGTATTGGTGTTCCACTCACACACAATTAAGGGGCCATTTTAGAGGCCTTTTATGTATTTGTTCCACCAGCCACTATGTGGCGCTACACTTCCCGTTTGTGTGACCAGGTGAGCCTATTTAAGGGCTCAAGGGAGTGGCCTCAGGGTGGCAGAGTGAAGACATACAGTTTTTCACCGTGGTTTAGATGTCGAAATACAGTGCCTTGCGAAAGTATTCGGCCCCCTTGAACTTTTCAAACTCTCTCCAGAAGTTCAGTGAGGATCTCTGAATGATCCAATGTTGACCTAAATGACTAATGATGATAAATAGAATCCACCTGTGTGTGAACAAGTCTCCGTATAAATGCACCTGCTCTGTCATAGTCTCAGAGGTCAGTTTAAAGTGCAGAGAGCATCATGAAGAACAAGGAACACACCAGGCAGGTCCGAGATACTGTTTAAAGCCGGATTTGGATACAAAAAGATTTCCCAAGCTTTAAACATCCCAAGGAGCACTGTGCAAGCGATAATATTGAAATGGAAGGAGTATCAGACCACTGCAAATCTACAAAGACCTGGCCGTCCCTCTAAACTTTCAGCTCATACAAGGAGAAAACTGATCAGAGATGCTGCCAAGAGGCCCATGATCACTCTGGATGAACTGCAGAAATGTACAGCTGAGGTGGGAGACTCTGTCCATAGGACAACAATCAGTCGTATACTGCACAACTCTGGCCTTTATGGAAGAGTGGCAAGAAGAAAGCCATTTCTTAAAGATATCCATAAAAAGTGTTGTTTAAAGTTTGCCACAAGCCACCTGGGAGACACACCAAACATGTGGAAGAAGGTGCTCTGGTCCGATGAAACCAACATTTTTGGCAACAATGCAAAACGTTATGTTTGGCGTAAAAGCAACACAGCTCATCACCCTGAACACACCATCCCCACTGTCAAACATGGTGGTGGCAGCATCATGGTTTGGGCCTGCTTTTCTTCAGCAGGGACAGGGAACATGGTTCAAATTGATGGGAAGATGGATGGAGCCAAATACAGGACCATTCTGGAAGAAAACCTGATGGAGTCTGCAAAAGACCTGAGACTGGGACGGAGATTTGTCTTCCAACAAGACAATGATCCAAAACATAAAGCAAAATCTACAATAGAGTGGTTCACAAATAAACATATCCAGGTGTTAGAATGGCCAAGTCAAAGTCCAGACCTGAATCCAATCGAGAATCTGTGGAAAGAACTGAAAACTGCTGTTCACAAACGCTGTCCATCCAACTTCACTGAGCTCCAGCTGTTTTGCAAGGAGGAATGGGCAAATATTTCAGTCTCTCAATGTGCAAAACTGATAGAGACAAACCCCAAGCGACTTACAGCAGTAATCGCAGCAAAATGTGGCGCTACAAAGTATTAACTTAAGGGGCTGAATAATTTTGCACGCCCAATTTTTCAGTTGTTTATTTGTTAAAAATGTTTGAAATATCCAATAAATTTCGTTTCACTTCATGATTGTGTCCCACTTGTTGTTGGTTCTTCACAAAAAATTACAGTTTTATATATTTATGTTTGAAGCTTGAAATGTTGCAAAAGGTCGAAAAGTTGAAGGGGGCCGAATACTTTCGCAAGGCAATGTATATGGAAATAAAAGGATTCTTCATTTTACACAAGAGTATTGGGCTCTTTTCACGCGTGCTAAACACCTTTTTACTTTGCCAGCCATAGTAACCAGTGGTACAGGGCCGCTGGCCGCTACACACAGCCTCTGTTGCTGTGACTCTGGCGGCGTGCGATATGCCCCACAGAGATCCTCTCTGCAGCGAGAGGATGGCTCACTCTACAACTAGTGTTCCAAAATATCAGACACTGCCTGATGTTGGTCGTAGCTTGTCTTTGGTCTTATGACGGTTCTATATTAAATCTTTGTCCCTGTCTCACTTTACGACTTAAGACCTGCGATTTTTAGCTACGATCTATATTTTTCTCACGACTAGTGATCATATGTCAGAATCAGAATCATTTTTATTGCCATGGTTTGAGAACAAGTTCAGAAACTAGGAGTTTTTCTCGGTGCTGACTGCAACATAAAACATATAACACAGAATCTAGATAAAAATAAGCTATAAAACTTTAAACCGCCCCCTATAGAAATTATATGGAGAGTACAATTTTTTGTTTTACAAAAATGTTATAATTTGGCACAAAATTCTATTTGGTTGTTCCGATCACAAAAGTCAATTACACCCATTTTCAGTGTTGCCGTAGCGATGACCAGAACGTCCCATTTTATTCTGATGGATGTTAAGTGAGGAACCAAAGGTTATCCAAAGTACTTGGATAACCTTTGTGGATTTTCTGTGGCACAGCCGCAACCCTATGTCAAATGTAAAAATATGCTTCAGTTTGCATATATAGTGTGATACAAATTCATACGAATTTTTCTCTGTATAATGTCAAAATTAAGCGCGGAGTGTGCAGTAGCAATACCGTATTTTAGATTGAGGGAGACAAAAGGACGCGAAGCGCCCCCTTGCTTTGGGCACGGCGGTCGGCGAGGGCCGATAATCGCCGCTTTGTGGCTATATTTTGTTCTTGTTTTTGTTTGTTCATCGTCTGAAGTTGTACGCAGCTCATATTTGACACTTGTTTCGAATTATAGGATCCAGGCAGTGCTCAAAATGTCCAAACTCAAAATTAATTTACAAACACCCCAAATTACATCGCAATGTTGGTCATTAAAGTAATAACCATAATCAAGCATTTCATGAGTTACAGATCCAACTCCATGTTCATATCAACAACATCAAGAAGTAAGGACAGTTTATCAGGGTGTACTGCCTGGTATCCTTAAAAAAACATCTCTGTGTTTACGCCCACAGTTCCCAACATAAAGGGGGCCCACAGCTTTGTCTGGTCTGATGGTTAGGTCATACGCAATATTGAGCAAATTAAATGGTTAAATATCATAAAATAGGACCTCAAAAGATATAGTGCAGAAAACACACATTTTTGAACATACATTTGAAACAAATGCTTAGTGGCAATAATATTATAATCTCTATCTTTTAATATTTGTGGTAGCCACAGTTAGCTGCTGTGCTGTCCTCACAACACAAGTCAGTGTGCTGCTAGACAGCCAGCGAACTAAGAAAGAAAAGTCCGGACACAAGGCTTGCTTTTCTTATGTTAATGAACTTTCAATGTGTGTGATGTGGTAACTGTAACATACAGAAAAAAGGGGGCAATTACGAACTATATATTTTACACTTAACATGCTAAACACAATTAGCTAGTCAGTGCACATGTAATACAGCAGTAACTCCAAAACTTTAGTGACAAACTTATCAAAAGTAACATTACAGACACCTTGGCAACTTCTAAACTGGTGCTTTGGACACACTAATACTTACAAAGACAAACATTTCCCAAGGCTCAAACATTTAGAGCAACACAGCGTGTTCATAAGTCATGTTCATGCCTTGTTTCTGCCATGCACGCTAGCTTACTTTCACGTCTATACTGTGAAATTGTAAACACTGAAAATGATGGTTAGTACTAATTAAATCAGCCTTGGATTATATAACACACCTTGTATGCACGCCTGGTTCTGGCCATGAAATTGTAATCTATAAATGTACAGTGCCTTGCGAAAGTGCTAATACACCTTGAACTTTTGCACATTTTGTCATGTTTACAACCCTAAATGTAAAGATTTTATTTTGAATTTGTTACTGAAAGTTCACACACAAGTAACAGACAACTGTGAAGTGAAAGCAAAATGATACATGATTCTGTTTTTTTTTTTAAAAATAGAAAAGTGAAAAGTGGGGCGTGCATAAGTATTCATACAGCATGACTTAATACTTTGTGGAACCCCCTTTTGCTGCAATAACAGCAGCAAGTCTTCTGGGGTTCTACGTCAATGGTGTGCTTGCCCTTAGGCTGCGCTATTGCATATCTCTCGGAAGCGCCAGCTTCCCGCCCTGAGAGGATCAAAGAACTGACCGCTCCAATCATCCTTGGGGGTCCATGACCCCTGTGCCCTATAAAAGGGACTCTCCCTTCAATCGTCTCCTTTTTCTCTCAGCTTACTCTGAGATCTGGATCTGAACAGAAGGAAGAAGAAAAATGACTCACCGCACTCCAGCGCTTGAAACCCCGTCGCCCTCCGGCGTCAAGCTACGGGTGTGCGGTTCCTGCGCGGCGCCGCTCCTCGCTCAGGATCAGCACGTTCGCTGCTTCTTGTGCCTGGGCCGGCGCCACTCCGCTGAAGACTGCGCCGCCTGCCTCGCGCTCCCCCGGGAGGAGCGCGAGCGGCGTCGCGCCTTTCTGGCTCCTGCCTCCCCGGAGATATCCGATCAGGACTCGGATGCTTCGAGTGACTCCCTGGCTCCAGTTCCCCCCGTGCGGGAGCGGAGCCCGCCTCCTGCTTCCCCGATGCAGGAGAGGAGCCCGCCGCCTTCGCCCGCTCCTAGAAGGGATTGGGCTGCTGGCGATGAAAATGATGAGCAACGCCTGTTTGATGAAGATGCGCTCTCTATCTTCACTGAGGATGTGCAGCCCCGTGAGCGCTATCCCATGGATCGCCTCCTCGGCCTCATCGCCTCCTCAACCTCCAGCCCCAGCGTCGGACCTGTTCCGCGACCTGTTTGGGAACGCCCGCGACAGGCAGCGCCCGGTGGTGGTAGCCCCTCGCGTGGACTCGCTCCTCCAGGGTTGGAGTCAACCGAAAGGCGTCCCCACCATCGAGGACGGGATAAGAATGTCCCTGCTCCCGTCCTCTTCTCTCTGGCCCGGCGGTAGAGTGGACCTTCCCTCAGAGCGGGATAGGTTCACCGCCTCCATCCTTAACCGCTGTTATGCTAACGCTGCACAGGTCGTGGCGCTAGCAAACAATATGGCCTTGCTCACCGCCTCTCTGGACAAACTGGTCCGCGGCCGTGACCAGCTTTCTCACGATGAGATTGTGGAAGCTGAAACCACCACGGCGACCTTCGCTCGTATGTCGCAAGCCCTTGCCCTCGACGGTGGTCGGACCATGTGCGCTGCGCAGGTCGGCTGCCGCCATCTTTGGCTGGGGTTGTCCACGTTAAAGGAGGCTGACAAACGCAGTCTGCTCAGCCTGCCACTCGACCAGTCCTCCCTCTTTGGACCCGGCATTCAGGCTATGGTGGATCGCCTGGAGACCGCCGCCAAAGCTTCAGCGCAGTTGGCCCGGCATTTTCGCCCTCAGCGCGAACAGGGCTCCTCACGACGGCGCTTGGATAGAGGTGGACGAGGCAGATCTCCTCCTCGCCGTGGCCCCGCGTCCTCTTCGCGTGCAGCTCCTCGACGCCCCCAAGGTCCGGATCGTCAGCGCAGCGATGATCCCAGCCCGAGACGTGACCGCCGTCCCGCTCCGGGCTCCAGGAGAGGAGCAGGAAGAGGGGGGGTTAAAAATGTGAATAAAGGCCGCTCGGCCCGTTACTCCACTAAAGAGCCTGCTTCGTATTCCTTTCATGCTGAAAGCATTACGAGTTTGCCTATTGCCACTCGGAGTGGGAAAGTGGTTAAAGTCAGCGAGGCTCAGGAGGCTCCGCTGAACTCTCGTTGTCACTCCACTCTGCTGCCTGTCAAGGCCGTGTGCGAAACATGCTCTGACTCTCGCACTCGAGCGCGTGCACGAGCCACTCCCCGTGACACTTCTGCTGTGTCTACAGCGAGCGCACTGTCTTACATGAGTCAATGTAAGCTTAATGCTGCTATGACGGCGAGGTCCAGACCTAATGTACGGTTCCTCGACGGTGATTGGTCGAGTGTCTCTAAGACAGCGGACGTGGGGGAGAAAGGTGGCTTGAGTAGGAGCAGGTCTGTGGTTGGCTCTGCTGCCGCTGCTCAGTGCCCTGCTCCGCGCTCTAACTCTCTGCCACTGAGGTGTGGGAGAGAGAAACGGCGTTATGACAGTTTGTCAAGCACTTCATTGCCCCATGCTTTTACAGCTCGTCAGTCTGTTTTTCTAAAAGCCGCGGGGCAACGGTGTAGGTCAGTAGGTAGAACCTCTTCCCGTACACGCCCCCCACGCTCTCAATCGCCCCCGCTGGGAATCCCCGCCAAGCGGCGTAGATCTGAGCGCACTCCTCTCTCGACCGATGAGTCTGCTCTCTCCCGGGAGCGTCTGCCCTTTCGAGCAGGGCCCCCCACGCCGCGGCGCACTGCCGAGAGCGAAGCCGGTGGGCGGGCCCGTTTCCCCGCTCTTATTCAGTGTCGTGGTACGACCCTTGACAGAGTTTTACCAAATCTGGGAAAGCGCAGGGCTTCTCGGAGCTCCCTGGTTGGACAGGATGCTCAGAAGGGGATACGCCCTACAATTCTCCCGGAGACCTCCAGGCTTTCGTGGTATCCTCAAGACGAGGTTACGCAACTCAGCCGAGAGCGCCGCGCTCACAAGGGAAGTGGTTTCTCTACTACAGCGCGGTGCCATAGCAGAGGTGGACCCAATCAGAGCGAGGACGGGGTTTTACTCCCCGTATTTCCTCGTTCCCAAAAAGAGCGGCGGTGTGCGGCCCATTCTGGACCTGCGGGTTCTCAATCAATGCATTGTGAAGAGGCCTTTCCGCATGCTCACGGTGCAGCAGCTGCTGCAATGCGTCAGACCCGGAGATTGGATGACTTCAGTGGATCTCATGGACGCATACTTCCACATCCCCATTGGCCCAGCGCACAGGAAGTTTCTCCGGTTCGCAGTCGGGGACAAATGCTACGAGTATTGCCGCCTCCCATTTGGCTACTCCCTGGCTCCACGCACCTTCTCCAAGTGTGTGGAGGCAGCGCTAGAACCGCTTCGTCGTCGAGGTCTCAGAATCCTGACTTATATCGACGATTGGCTTATTCTGGCCTCCTCCCCACAAGAGGCCGAAGCCCATACGGCCGAGGTGCTGAGGCACATTTCTCGGCTGGGACTGGTCGTAAATCAGGAGAAAAGTCGACTGTCTCCGACCCAAGATTTGGGCTATTTGGGTCTACGCTTGAACTCCAGGGACATGAGGGCCTCCCTCTCCCTGGAAAGGCAGTCAGTGATTCTGGATCTGGGACAGCGGGTGTTGGATGGCCCGTGGGTTGCACCGCGACAAATCCGCTCCCTGCTCGGCATGTTGGCGTCAGCCCACCCAGTGGTTCGACTGGGGCTGCTGCACATGAGAGGTCTCCAACGCTGGTTTTCACGCCTCGAGTCCCGCAGAGGGACGGACGTGAGGTCGGCACGGTTGTCCCCCGCTGCAAGGTCCGACGTAGAATTCTGGTTGGACCCGGAGCGCCTCCGTCAGGCGGTCCCAATGGGCCACGTGCTCCATTACACAGAGGTGTTCACGGACGCCTCCCTGACCGGTTGGGGCGGTGTAATGGGCCATCTCACGGCGAGCGGTGTTTGGCCCCCGCCTCCAAGACACATCAACCTCCTAGAGATGGAAGCGGTGCAGAAAGTCCTCCTACACTTTGCTGCTCATCTATGGGGTCACCACGTCTTGGTTCGGTCGGACAACACCACAGTGGTGGCCTACCTGAACAGGCAGGGGGGGACCAGGTCACCCGCTCTGCACAGGTTGGCAGCGGAGGTGCTCAACTGGGCAAGCACTCACCTAGCCTCTCTGAAAGCGCGCCACATTCCCGGAGCCCGCAATGTCGGCGCGGACAGAATGTCCAGAGGGGGCGCCTTACGGGACGAATGGGGCCTGGCGCCCGAGGTCGCGGCGGAGGTGTGGCTCCGGTTCGGCAGACCGGTGGCCGACCTTTTCGCCAATGCAGAGAACGCACAGTGCCCACTTTGGTTCTCGCTCAGGTCAACAGACGGGCCTCCTCTCGGCGTGGATGCCATGGCTCATCGACCATGGCCGTCCGGCCTGCTTTACGCGTTTCCTCCCCTGCGCCTCATTGCGCCTCTGCTCCACAGAGTGAGGTCAGAGGGCGCACTCATCCTGCTCTTAGCCCCAGACAGTCCGAGTGCCAGGTGGTACCCCGACGTGGTGTCCATGGCACAAGGGGATCCGTGGCCCCTCCCGGACAGACCGGACGCCTTGACTCAGGCAGGGGGAGCTCTTCTGTCGCGCCCGATACTGGGACGCAGGCTGGTGGTCTGGAGGCTGAAAGGGGGAAGTTGCTGAACTTTGGCCTCCCCCCCTCAGTTGTTGCCACAATTCAGGGTGCTCGGGCCCCGTCTACAACCAGAGCGTACAGGGTCCGTTGGCGCCTTTTCTCTGACTGGTGTTCAGAGAGGAACCTAGACCCTATATCCTGTTCCATACAGGACATACTCAATTTTCTCCAGGGATTACTGGAGAAAGGGAGGGCCGCTGCGACCCTAGGGGTTTTTGCGGCGGCCATTGTTACCGGGCATGTGGGGTTCGGAGTTCACACTGCTCGCAGTCACCCTTTGGTGAAGCGGTTCCTCCAGGGCGTTCGTAGGCTTAGACCGCCCGTGCGCCGCCCGGTCCCAAACTGGGACCTTCAGATTGTACTGGAGGGCCTTTCGGGACCCCCATTTGAACCCATTCGCCAGGCAGGGATGGATTGTCTGTCCTACAAGACTGCGATCCTGTTAGCCTTTACGTCGGCTAAGAGGATGGGTGATCTCTGTGCGCTCTCTGTGCACCCCTCCTGCATGTCCCTGCCTGAGGGTGATGGGTTGATGGAACTCTGGCCCAACCCGGCTTTTCAGCCGAAGGTCATTACATCCGCCTTCAGGTCGAGGGTGATCAGAATTAGACCCTTCTTTCCCCCTCCGCATGCGTCGGTGGGGGATGAACGACGACACCGCCTTTGCCCGATCAGGGCGGTACGTCACTATCTTGAACGGACTGCCAATTTCAGACGCTCCGATCAGTTGTTCGTGGGCTTTGGGGTAAGGAACAAGGGTGCCCCATTGTCCTCTCAACGTTTGGCCCACTGGATATGCCTTGCCATCCGCACTGCATATGAGGCACAAGGACTCCCTCCGCCGACAGTGGTCAGGGCTCACTCCACACGTGGAGTGGCGGCTTCTACAGCACTACTCCGTGGCGCTTCGATTGAGGAGGTCTGCATGGCAGCCTCTTGGTCGTCCTCTTCAACGTTTGTGCAGTCTTATCTGCAGGACGTTGCTGCGGGTTCAGTTGCCCACATTGTTTTGGGTGGTGGACGGTCGTGAACCCCCCCCCCCCCGAGCCCAGGGTGGGTCCGGGAAGGGATGACCTGGTTTGTTTTGGTTCGGTGCTTCAGGCGCTCTTGGGAGAGGCGGCCTGGCCGAACTGGACGTACACTCTTATTCTTCGGGTGACCGGCGCTCTTGGGAGAGGCGGCTTTGGGCACCCTCGTTATCAAGGGTGGAGTCTGCACTAGCGCTCTTGGGAGAGGCGGCTAGTGCGGACGTCCCCCATTGGTTTTTTGTCTGGGTGAGAACCGCTGGCGTTGTTAACGGCTATTGGTTGCCCCTTACTCTGCCCGTGGGCCCCTGCTACCTAGTGAGCGTTTAGCCGCTCCCTGGGACGCATGGCGTTGCCCCGGGCCCGCTCCAATCATGCGAGTCCATGCCTGCTGGGAGTACATTGGTCGGCCACGGCTGCGCGTTGCTTTATGCAATAGCGCAGCCTAAGGGCAAGCACACCATTGACGTAGAAATCTAAGTTACCTATGTAACTATAGTTCTACGAAAGGTGTGCGCCGCCCTTAGCTACGGGCCCAGCAGGCACGACCTCTCTTCGATGGCTGAGTTCAAAGGAGACGATTGAAGGGAGAGTCCCCCTTTTATAGGGCACAGGGGTCATGGACCCCCAAGGATGATTGGAGCGGTCAGTTCTTTGATCCTCTCAGGGCGGGAAGCTGGCGCTTCCGAGAGATATGCAATAGCGCAGCCTAAGGGCGGCGCACACCTTTCGTAGAACTATAGTTACATAGGTAACTTAGATTTTGACTTTTGAGCCCATTCCTCTTTACAAAACAACTCAAGCTCTGTCACATTAGAAGGAGGGCGTTTGTGAACAGCAGTTTTCAGGTCTTTCCACAGATTTTCAATAGGATTTAGGTCAGGACTTTGACTGGGCCATTCTAACACATTAATATGTTTGTTTTTAAACCATTCCATTGTAGATGTAGCTTTGTGTTTAGGGTCATTGTCCTGCTGGAAGGTGAATCTCCGCCCCAGCCTCAATTCTCTTGCTGACTCCAGCAGGTTTTCCTCCAAAATGTCTCTGTATTTGGCTCCATCCATCTTCCCAACTATTCTTACAATCTTCCCAGTCCCCGCTGAGGAAAAGCAGCCCCATAGCATGATGCTCCCCCCACCATATTTGACCCTGGGGATGGTGCACTCAGGACGATGAGCAGTGTTAGGTTTGCTCCATACATAACGTTTTGCATTTGGGCCAAAAAGTTCAATTTTTGTCTCATCTGACCAAAGCACCTTCTTCCACATGGTAGCTGTGTCCTCCATATGACTTCTAGCAAACTTCAAACGGGATTTCTTATGGCCTCCTTTCAATAATGGCTTTCTTCTGGCCACTCGTCCATGAAGGCCAGATTTGTGTAGAGTACGACTTATAGTTGTCCCATGTACAGATTCCCCCAGCTCAGCGGCAGGACGTTGCAGTTCCTCCAGAGTTATCTTGGGACACTTGGTTGCATTTCTGACCAGTGCTCTCCTTGTTCGGTCTGTTAGTTTAGGTGGACGGCCGTGTCTTGGTAAGTTCGCAGTGGTGCTATACTCTTTCCATTTCCGAATGATGGATTGAACAGTGCTCCGTGAGAGGTTCAAATCTTGGGAAATCTTTGTATAACTTTTATTAAATATACGGATGTGTTCTCAAAATCAAGACATAAAAAACATTAATTACAACTAATTAAGTTTGTTTGAAGCTGCCCTCACGACCCGGCAACGAAAAAGTGGAAAGAAAATGGATGGATGGATGGATGAAGCTCATGTCCTTTGTTTGTGGTTACCAAGGAAACCATGTAGTGGTGGAAAAAGTTAAAATAAATAGCCATCCGAAATAATTTGCCTCATTTTTAAGGTCTACCTCAGTAATTGATCGATATTAAGTATTTCCGCTAGTTTATTTGACACACAAGGTTTAAGGATGTCAACCCTAGTTATCATCAACACAATAGTGAACCCACTCGGCTGACAGTAACTAATGTCATACATTAAAATTACAAAACTTATCTGAAAAGTAAGCATAGTTTTCATAGTTCCTAAATGTTATTAATAATTCGGCTACAGTTTATTGGTGGTTTATTTCTATTTCATTAATGTTTACATCCCTAATGTCTAAGCCTAATGTGGCAACTACAGAACTTCAAATATGGCGGCGATGGACGTAAAGATGCAGGGAGGGGGGTTCATGGGAAATGTAGTAATTTATAAATTTATCATTTATAATTTTTTACAAAAAGAAAATTTCTCCAACCAGGTAATGATAAATAGTTGTTTATATGATATAAAAAAATCTGTCAGTAACCAACGTTAACCGTATAGCCAATCCAAGCTCACATTTACTAATAAAAAAAGAGGGGAAAAAAGAAATAGGCTAATAATAAAAAGTGACCTTTATTAAATAAGCTGTAGGCCTAAATAGCCTATATAAAAAAGGGTATAAAATTAGACCACATAAAAAAAAAAAACCTGGATAAGACGCTGCAGTCAGAGCAGACTCTGGACCATGATATCATGTTCCACCTCCTGACTTGGTGTAGGATCTGAGCGCACCGTACCACAGGTGTAGGTGCGCTCAGATTGATAAATGCCAAAACAGGCGGTGATTTTTCGTACACCCACATACGCTCTGATTTCACCGTACGCAAGTTTGATAAATGAGGCCATTGGCACAGTTTCGTGTGAGACTGGGTAAGCTCATACCTGTTCACCACAACTGCCTCTAAAATCCTGCACTGTCACTCAAAAATGCACAAGCTTAATAAACTGCAGTTACGCATACGACCTGAGGTGGCAGTAGTGAGTATAAAATGACCAACTTGCATCTAGTCTCTTTAAAGAGACAGAGGCCTTGAAGACGTTCGCTACAGCCATTTTGCAAGAGCAAATTTATTCAAGGCAGTTATTTTAATGTACTGCATTTACACACCAACCTAAGGTTGCATCATCATTGTAGATAGATAGATAGACTGGTACTATGTGATTGAAAAAAAGCATAATACCCCCTCTTTAATAAAAACTTAAACTCAAACTAAATGCATGCCATTTTCCAGGAGACAAGAAGTTCAACCTTTAAGTATCCATATGTTTGATGGCACTGTTAAGAAGACAAGACTGGTAATATACAGCATTTTAGTTTGCGTGCAGTTCCCAGGCCGACCACTAGAGGCGCGGCCGTGTGGTGAGCAGGGAAGTTTTTCTGTGTTTAGTTAGTTGGCCCTGAGCATCGGCAATAGTTGCATGTTTCCCTCATCCTCTTTTCATTATAGAGTGTGCGTCCATGAGACAGGTGGGTGTTTGGCGATGCAATGTCTGTGATGTCAAAAGTATATGAGAGTGCTACTGTAGATTGTGTTTGGACATTATTCTTTACTTGTTAGTCGTAGTTAGCACTTGAGCTAAGATGCTAAGATAAGTCACGTTATTCTTGCGCACTTTATGTTCATCTCATTTTATGTTTATTTGACTGATAGCATCCTGTTATGGTAGAGCAGTCACCTATATGCCAGTTCTGTGGATACAGTAAGAGAGGTATCCATTTATATGTAGTAGCAGTAGTTCTGTGTAATAGTGAAGGCTTTGGGGCCTACGTGAGAGCATGTGACTGAAATATTACAGTGAATATGGTGAATTACACCTTTATTATTTTGGGTTAAATTCATATTTCCCCATGTTGTATTTGCATTATTATTTCCTTATCATTATTTGTGTGATCAAAGTAATTTCATGTAAATGGTAATTAATATTATTTTTATTGTCTGTTTGTTACAGAACCACACACCCCCACATATACCTACCTATACTATGCTCTCCCACCTGTGAATAAAAAACCACAAAGATACATCCAGCCTACTCCTTTGCATTCTAACAGATGCACACTCCGCGATCACGCCACTATTGAACCACATTAGTGAAGAAGTCTCCACAACAGGCACAGCTATAGAATGAGTTTTCTCTTTCAAGTGCTTCAGTTTATGACAGGATGAAAAAATTGACTTTTTACACCAATCTACTTCATGATCGCGACGCTAGGGGCCGCCATTTCCCCGCCATTGCTGTAGTACCTCCATATAGGGGCATCAGAACAAACTTGTTTTCCATAGAAAGCACTGCACTTTAGACACGTTTTAGACTGTACTGTAAAGCCTGGTGCCTAATTTTTTGGTAAATTTCTATAGCTAGATATTCCTAGATATTCCTCCTGTTATAACGCTGGGTTAATTACAATTAAAGGGACGAGGCGGGTTTTCGTAAGGTACATTTTAGAAATCTCGTATACTAATAAGGGCCGGACTTTGATTGACAGGCCTTTGGCATTAGAGCTTGCTTTTTCTGTGTTATTTTGGACACATTTCGTCTTTGGGCCAAAAAAATGAATATACGGCCAGTCGGCCATGTTAGTCGCTGAGTGAATCGACGGACTTCACTGTCAAAGGCACAGGTCATGCAAATGCCCCTCTCAGGTTTGTGGCATACTCCTATATAGCAATAATATTCTACACCGCATGCCAAATTATTATGCAAATTGTATTGTGCCATTAAGGTAAAAGAAATACAGTTGTTCAATGAAACTCATGGATGGTAATGTATTTCAAGGCTCTTTGAATCACTGACATCAATCTCAGACACCTGTGATAATTAGTTGTCAGGTAAGCCCAGTTAAGTTAAATTACTGAAAAAGGACATTCCACATTATTAAGCGGACAGCCATTTGCAAGCAAAATAGGAAAGAAAAAGGATCTCTCTGTTGATGAAAAGCGTGAAATAGTTGAATGCCTTGGACTAGGTATGAAAACCTTTGATATTTAATGAAAGATTCAGCGTAATCATCGTACTGTTAAGAGATTTGTGGCTGATTCAGCGCACACACAGGCATTTGTGCAGATAAAGGCACAATGAGGACGGTTTCTGCCAGACACATACATCAGATTATCCCGAAACAATTTCGCGATACGATACAATATATCCCCATATTGAACTATTAGACAATTATTGCGATTCTATTTGTTCTACTTTGGAAACAACTTATCAGTAAACTAGTCCACCTTCATTAGATTTGTATGAAATACTATCATCTATCTATCTATCTATCTATCATAATGTAAATGCTTTTCACTAATATGCACTTGTGACGGTGCTGTGGTATGTTGATTATGTAACTTTGAACAGAAAGCAGATTGCTTGGAAACCTAGTAAATTGTAAAACTGGGGATGCATGTGTTCTAGTATTTCTATAGTTGGGAGTCCTTAATAACAGAACTGAGTCTGTTTCATCCATTAAAATATACAATGCAGCATTTAAAACCTAATCTACTCCACAGGGGGTATCGCTTGTAGATCAGGGTCATAATGACAACACGGGCATCACTGTGACTATCAAGCTCCTCTCTTCCATATCTTTTTGTGTTAGCAGTGGCACACAAACAAAGCCGAGGGGAAAACTAAATACAGCAGGCTCTTTTTGAACTTGTGTCATAGTAGTGCAGAGGTGCGAAATGACACAGCACTACTACGACATACGTTTAACATGAGCCTGCTGTATTTACTCCGTGATAAAATGTGACCCGCCGTGGATTCCAGGGACACAAGTCGGCAGACTCACTTTCTCGCAAATGGAGAAACAAGCTAATTGGTGATTTTCGCTTTTTTGCAGAATCGTTCAGTTGAAGCCACAAAGAAGCCTCTACATGTTCAAGCTAGCATTTATGGTATATTTAAAAGCGTAAACTTTTAGGTTCAAACCGGCTTGTTTTGGGAGATTTCGGAGCGCGCTGTGGGGGCGTGACTTTGTCTGTGTGTTTTTACATACTGGGTAAACACCGTGGAGGAGGAGGAGGCACCGCTGCTTTGGTTTGTGTTGTTGACAAATGCTTTAGCAAACAAATGCCACGCAAAAAAAGGTTGTGTTATACATACGCCTATTGTCAATCAGTTTTTCAGGTTGAAAAAGTCTTGTTTTGCCGGAGAAATAGCGCACGCTATGGGGGCGTGTCATTGTGCGTGTGTGGCTCATTATTATGCAATGCTTCCCTGTGTGTTTCACGGAGGCCGCTGTGCTGCTGCTAACACTGCAATACTACTGCAGAGTTTTTCAGCATGAAACCAGTGAACTTTTCCAGGCTGACTTTTCCAGTGCGACTGATGATGCCCTGGCTGGAAGCATGCAGCCAAAAATATTTATTTATATATTACCTGTTTTTTTTTTTAATGGCACATTTTTCTTGCTTTTCTACTCCCTGTGCTTTACAGCTTTATGGTATGGCTTATCTAAATGAGATGACACCTTTTTGTGCCTTCTGGGTTTTTTGGAGTTGTTAACTTCAATGTGCCACATCTTCTCCAAATATGATCAGATTTCCATGTGTTACACATCATTGAAAAGCTTGGAGACTACACTTTCTCAAGCTATGTCTCTCTCAAAATGCCCCTAAACCGAGTCGTGTCCCTGGATTTCACGGCTGGACACAAATGCTATGAAGATAAATCCACTTTGCTTTGTTGAGTGGTAAAAAACAATGCACCAAAACACGTGGAGAAAGGGGGAGAGGAACACAGCGGCGAAACACTCAGCAACATCTGTACACAGCTGGTGGCACTCGTAATAATCCAGGTCTCTGTCTTTGCTGATAAATTCCAAAGTGAGGCCAAATGAGAAGTTTTAAAAGCGAGTGTCTCATAGCTCTTTCTCCTCCATGGTAAACTTTTCCTGTGTTTCTCTAACTTTTACTCGATTCTAGTGTTACTCAAGCAGGCTGCCATCTAGTGGGCGGGAGTAGAAGTGCAGGACCAAAGAGGGACACTGCAATGAATATTTCCCCCAAAATAGATGTTTAAATATCGATACGAGCGCCTTTTTGGATCGATAGTAGAATCGTAATATATCTATTCTATATATATATTCACACCTGACCACGCACACACTACGGAACACACTTGTATTTCTAGTGTTAGCAACGCAGCACTGTTCAGATTGTGGGTCTACTCTTCACTTTCATTTCAGAGATTAAAGTTGGTGGAAAAAATATAATAAATACCAAGTGTAACCAAGTGGGGGCATTGGGTGTCTCATGAATGATATCTAATTAAAAGTAAAGCCAGACAACACCACCTAAGTTTAACTTAGGACCAAAAGCACACAGGTTCGTTGATCGAGGCAGAGGCAGAAATTATATTTAAGTTAACAGTATTTATTTCATTGTTCATTCAATAGCTTAGTCTTTGGTTCATGATTTTCACAGTTAAAAGCAAAACATAAAAAGATCCTCTCCATAAGAGTCCATAGGTTAAAGTCAATGTGTATATCTTGTTCTTGAGAAATAAAAAGGGAGGTATAGACATGGCAAGGCAAGGCAGCAGGATGCAGACTGACCACGAAGAGCCACCGTTTTCTGTAGATTGAGTGTAAGTTAGCCTATGTGCAACTGGAAATGTAGCAACACTGCTTGTGGAAATAACATACCACCTAAGTACACAGCCGTGCTCCATCAGCGACTTCGTTTCGGCCCGGGTGGCAATGACACCCTCAACACCGGCCACCACGTCACTGAGCAGGACGCACACCATGGCCCACAGTAGAGTGCCATGCGCTACTCGGCGGGGGCTCAACAGTACTACAGAGGAAGCCACATTAGGATCTTTGCTAGCAATATTTTAGGACTGAGAATCTTTCATCTACTACCTGGCATCGCGGAGGATGGGGCATCACGGCACAAACGCCACAACACACATGGCGGAAGTCAGAGGACGCGCAAATTGAAGTTGCGTGATTTTATGCGCTTGCACGCTGGCGCCGCCGTGTGGTGCAAAGTGCACCCTGCTACACAAGTAAGCGTGACAGTCACTCGCCTGGCTTGTTGTTGTCACTAAGTTGACAGCGCTGCTGCACTGCATACCGCTACAGGTCCGTCTCAGCCATTGACAGTATAAGGTTGATGGACAGATGAAGCTATGGCCGCCACATAGTTTCAGCGCGGGCCGAATGTAGCCGTCTATTTTACTAGTATATGTTTAGTACTAACTGCCAAGAGTATTTTGTGATATTTAGATAAGTAAATTCTCCCAAAATATGCGTTTTATCAGACGTTAGCATAGACGCTAATTAGCCGTTAGCTCGCGGCTATCGTTAGCCTGTTTACTTATTCAGTTATGCAGTCATCTGTTCATATTAAAAGGTCCTAGCAAGTGATTTTGGGGGCATATTAGTAGTAAACTGGCGTGTATGTGTGTCTGTCGGCGGCTCCTCTGGCGTGTATGTGTGTCTGTCGGCGGCTCCTCTGGCGTGTATGTGTGTCTGTCGGCGGCTCCTCTGGCGTGTATGTGTGTCTGTCGGCGGCTCCTCTGGCGTGTATGCGTGTCTGTCGGCGGCTCCTCTGGCGTGTATGCGTGTCTGTCGGCGGCTCCTCTGGCGTGTATGTGTGTCTGTCTGCGGCTCCTCTGGCGTGTTTGTGTGTCTGTCGGCGGCTCCTCTGGGGTGTATGCGTGTCTGTCGGCGACTCCTCTGGCGTGTATGCGTGTCTGTCTGCGGCTCCTCTGGCGTGTTTGTGTGTCTGTCTGCGGCTCCTCTGGCGTGTTTGTGTGTCTGTCTGCGGCTCCTCTGGCGTGTATGTGTGTCTGTCAGCGGCTCCTCTGGCGTGTATGTGTGTCTGTCCGCGGCTCCTCTGGCGTGTATGTGTGTCTGTCCACGGCTCCTCTGGCGTGTCTGTGTGTCTGTCCACGGCTCCTCTGGCGTGTATGTGTGTCTGTCCGCGGCTCCTCTGGCGTGTATGTGTGTCTGTCGGCGGCTCCTCTGGCGTGTATGTGTGTCTGTCGGCGGCTCCTCTGGCATGTATGTGTGTCTGTCGGCGGCTCCTCTGACGTGTATGTGTGTCTGTCTGCGGCTCCTCTGGCGTGTATGTGTGTCTGTCGGCGGCTCCTCTGGCGTGTATGTGTGTCTGTCGGCGGCTCCTCTGGCATGTATGTGTGTCTGTCGGCGGCTCCTCTGGCGTGTATGTGTGTCTGTCGGCGGCTCCTCTGGCGTGTATGTGTGTCTGTCTGCGGCTCCTCTGGCGTGTATGTGTGTCTGTCGGCGGCTCCTCTGGCGTGTATGTGTGTCTGTCGGCGGCTCCTCTGGGGTGTATGCGTGTCTGTCGGCGGCTCCTCTGGCGTGTATGTGTGTCTGTCTGCGGCTCCTCTGGCGTGTATGTGTGTCTGTCCGCGGCTCCTCTGGCGTGTATGTGTGTCTGTCGGCGGCTCCTCTGGCGTGTATGTGTGTCTGTCCGCGGCTCCTCTGGCGTGTATGTGTGTCTGTCGGCGGCTCCTCTGGCGTGTATGTGTGTCTGTCTGCGGCTCCTCTGGCGTGTATGTGTGTCTGTCGGCGGCTCCTCTGGCGTGTATGTGTGTCTGTCCGGCTCCTCTGACGTGTATGTGTGTCTGTCGGCGGCTCCTCTGGCGTGTATGTGTGTCTGTCGGCGGCTCCTCTGGCGTGTATGTGTGTCTGTCCGCGGCTCCTCTGGCGTGTATGTGTGTCTGTCGGCGGCTCCTCTGGTGTGTCTGTGTGTCTGTCCGCGGCTCCTCTGGCGTGTATGTGTGTCTGTCCACGGCTCCTCTGGCGTGTATGCGTGTCTGTCCGCGGCTCCTCTGACGTGTATGTGTGTCTGTCGGCGGCTCCTCTGGCGTGTATGTGTGTCTGTCGGCGGCTCCTCTGGCATGTATGTGTGTCTGTCTGCAGCTCCTCTGGCGTGTCTGTGTGTCTGTCGGCGGCTCCTCTGGCGTGTCTGTGTGTCTGTCGGCGGCTCCTCTGGCGTGTCTGTGTGTCTGTCAGCGGCTCCTCTGGCGTGTATGTGTGTCTGTCGGCGGCTCCTCTGGCGTGTATGTGTGTCTGTCGGCGGCTCCTCTGGCGTGTATGTGTGTCTGTCGGCGGCTCCTCTGGCGTGTATGTGTGTCTGTCGGCGGCTCCTCTGGCGTGTATGTGTGTCTGTCGGCGGCTCCTCTGGCGTGTCTGTGTGTCTGTCGGCGGCTCCTCTGGCGTGTATGTGTGTCTGTCGGCAGCTCCTCTGGCGTGTATGTGTGTCTGTCGGCGGCTCCTCTGGCATGTATGTGTGTCTGTCTGCAGCTCCTCTGGCGTGTCTGTGTGTCTGTCGGCAGCTCCTCTGGCGTGTCTGTGTGTCTGTCGGCGGCTCCTCTGGCATGTATGTGTGTCTGTCGGCAGCTCCTCTGGCGTGTATGTGTGTCTGTCCGGCTCCTCTGGCGTGTCTGTGTGTCTGTCGGCGGCTCCTCTGGCATGTATGTGTGTCTGTCGGCGGCTCCTCTGGCGTGTCTGTGTGTCTGTCGGCGGCTCCTCTGGCGTGTCTGCGTGTCTGTCGGCGGCTCCTCTGGCATGTATGCGTGTCTGTCTGCAGCTCCTCTGGCGTGTCTGTGTGTCTGTCGGCGGCTCGTCTGGCGTGTCTGTGTGTCTGTCGGCGGCTCCTCTGGCATGTATGTGTGTCTATCGGCGGCTCCTCTGGCGTGTATGTGTGTCTGTCGGCGGCTCCTCTGGCGTGTATGTGTGTCTGTCGGCGGCTCCTCTGGCGTGTATGTGTGTCTGTCGGCGGCTCCTCTGGCGTGTATGTGTGTCTGTCGGCGGCTCCCGTAGCGCCTACAGTGTGTGTGTATGTGAGAGAGCTCCTCTTGCACTATTGGCTGGTCCGTCTGTCTTTCTAACGATCTCTTGCCTCTGATTGGACATTGTACCACTGAGCCCCGCCCTGATGTGTTCAGCTCGCGTGTGATTGGCTGTGTGACCGGTAGCGGTGTATTACACATGGTACTAAACAACAAACAACACGAGACACGTTTCCCTCGGTATTACAAAACTACAATACGATAAAACAGCTGTAGGATAAACAGACTGTGAGCTGTGCGTGTGGAGCGACTGCAGAAGCCTTCAAACAGGGATGTGGACATTTTTACTGCAGATCCATGTAAGTAATGCTGAGCAGGCTAGAGATTGTCATGTAAAGGGTGTGATGTTTTCTGGCAGATGAGAAACACTGCAGAAGCAACAAAAAGCAAAGTCCTGCCGCTTACTGATGAGAAACAAGTAGCATTAACCCCAGTCTGAGTAAATGTCTCTTCTAAAGGTAACACTGTTATTTTCATATAGCCCACAGTTATGAGGTGATTAGGGTAGCCAATGTACTCAACAACTAATTGAGTACATCTTTGCAAGTAATTCAAAAATAATTTTACTCAATAAGAAGTAAGCAAATATGTTTAATTTGATTGACGTCGTGGGCCCGCCCTCCTGTGGACCCACCATCCGCAGAGGGATCCGTAGGGGTCGGGTGCAGAGAGGACTGGGTGGCAGTCGAAGGCAGGTGCCTCGACGACCTGGTCCGCGTGCGCAGCTTCTGGCGTTCGGGACATGGAACGTCACCTCGCTGGGGGGTAAGGAGCCTGAGCTCGTGCGGGAGGTTGAGAGGTACTGGCTAGATATAGTCGGGCTCACCTCCATGCACAGCCTGGGTTCCGGATCCCAACTCCTGGAGAGGGGCTGGACGCTTAATTTTTCTGGAGTTGTCCGCGGGGAGAGGCGGCGGGCTGGGGTGGGTTTGCTCATAGCCCCTCAACTCAGCCGCCACGTGTTGGAGTTCACCCCGGTGAACGAGAGGGTCGCGTCCCTACGCCTTCGGGTCGGGGACAGGTCTCTCACCGTTGTCTCGGCCTACGGGCCCAACATCGGTGCAGACATCGGAATCCCTGGGAGGGGTACTAGATGGTGCTCCGGCTGGGGACTCCATTGTTCTACTGGGGGACTTCAACGCCCACGTGGGTAACGACAGTGAGACCTGGGTGGGGGTGATGGGGAAGAACGGCCTCCCCGATGGGAACCCGAGTGGTGTTCTGTTATTGGACTTCTGTGCTAGTTACGGTTTGTGCATAACGAACACCATGTTCGAGCACAAGGATGTCCATAAGTGCACGTGGCACCAGGACACCCTAGGCAAGAGGTCGATGATGGACTTTGTAGTTGTGTCATCTGATCTCCGGCCGCTTGTCTCGGACACTTGGGTGAAGAGATGGGCTGAGCTGTCAACCGATCACCACCTGGTGGTGAGCTGGATCCGCTGGCAGGGGAAGAAGCCGGTCAGACCTGGCTGGCCCAAACGTGTTGTGAGGGTCTGTTGGGAACGTCTGGTGGATCCCTCTGTCAGTAGGGTCTTCAACTCCCACCTCCGGAAGAGCTTCACCCAGATTCCGAGGGAGGTTGGAGACATCAAGTCGGAGTGGACCATGTTCTCCTCCTCCATTGTCGATGCGGCTGCTCGTAGTTGTGGTCGTAAGGTCTCTGGTGCCTGTCGCGGCGGCAATCCCCGAACCCGGGGGTGGCGCCCGGGAGTAAGGGATGCCGTCAAGCTGAAGAAGGAGTCCTATCTGGCCTTGTTGGCTTGTGGGACTCCGGAGGCAGCTGAGAGGTACCGGCAGGCCAAGCGTGCTGCAGCTCATGCAGTCGCAGAGGCAAAAACTCTGGATTGGCAGACCGGGGTGGTGGTCCCTCTCTTCAAGAAGGGGGATTGGAGGGTGTGCTCCAATTACAGAGGGATCACACTCCTCAGCCTCCCTGGTAAGGTCTATTCCAGGGTGCTGGAGAGGTGGATCCGGCCAATAGTCGAACCTCGGATTCAGGAGGAACAATGTGGTTTTCATCCCAGCCGTGGAACACTGGACCAGCTCTATACCCTTCATCAGGTGCTCGAGGGTTTGTGGGATAAACTATCCCTCATGGGGGTCCTCTTACAATACATTTTATATTTATAACCAATGTCATTTTTACAATGCTGACATAAAACAACATACACATCTGATGATTTAATATTGTACACAATGATTTATTTTTGTGTTAGAATTGTATTGCCTTTTTCTAGTTTACAGTGGCTTTTTAGTTTGTATATCATCCTTTATGTTCCTCTGATGGTTATTACATTGAATAATCATATTCAAAGTTTAATCATCAAACATGCTCTAACATACTGCAAGAGACAGGGAATAAAATGTTAAAAGTTTATGCTACTTGCTTTTTGTTGGTAATAATTGGAATACAGAGAAACAGGAGGGACATGACGGAAAACACTCAAATAGATGCCAAACAATGCCTAACATAAATGTTTTGAAAAGTGATGCCAGGGTAAGTTTATATATATTTTTAATGGACTAATATAAAACTAATAAATTATGATAACAGGAAACACGAGTCAAACTTTATCACTGACTTAAAGAGCTACTAAACACCCCTTCCAGAGTTTACTCCACCCACTCCCAAAATTAAAAAAACTCAGCGAAAGAGGCGTGGCGGGAGGCTTTGGGGGGACGCGGGGAGGGGGAGTGTGTGGGCGGTCTCTGCTCTGTTGACAGTCTCAGACCATGTGTGACCGGGACTGACTGACTCCCGTTATGCCGCATTTAGACAATGTTTGCGCCACTGCAGCCACCCGGACACTGCAGCCTCTCGTACCGGCTAGCTTCTCCGGACATGTGGCGCCACTTTCCCGGACTCTCGAGACTGTCGTCCCGGCTACAGGCCGAGCACACGCGGCGGACATTTGGCGCTCGTATCTCCCCATTCCCCCTCCTGGCTTTAGCGGACACTCAGTCACACACTGCCCCGCTCTGAGCCTCCAAGGCAGGGGATGGCTAACCGCTGCCCCCGGTGTCTGTGAGCTCTCCCTGGGAGAGATTACAGTAAAAAGCCCTCAGCCCCGTCTCATAAGCACTGACAGCCCTGATGAGCTCTGTCTGCCCGATACAGCTTTATCGTGTCTGTAGTTTCAACGTGAAAACATCCAGCCATGTCACTAAATAAGTGAATCTGGGTATTTTGGGGAAACATTTGTCTTTATTTAGTAGGAGAGGTCGGGGATGTGAGTGCTGTGGATCACAGAGCGGAGTGGAGCCTGTAGGTCAAATCCCGTCTCGGGTCTTCTCTCCTCATCCTCCCGCTCCCTGGCCGCTCTGTGACAAGCATGTTGTGCACACGTCACAAAAGGGGAGGGGTCAGCTTTTATACCACAGCGGCAGATTTGGTGACGTATGATGGCTCTGAGACGTATGATGGTACGTCATCAGCCAACCCCTAAATTCAAATGTAGTGAGTGCACATTCAAACATGAGAGGCGCTAAACAGACGGTTTTGTACACAAACATTGGATTTTGAACAAGTTTGCACTAAAATGTCAAAATAATGATAAGGACATGTAGATAACTGTGTTAGTGACCCGTATAGATAGTTTATCAGCAAAAAAAAGTTGATTAGGTGTTTAGTTGCTCTTTAAGTTCGGGGGATGTTTTAAACGTGTTTCTGAGCTGCATGTTACTGACTAGCCTCAAATGTGCACAATGCTTTGTGTCATTGTACCATTTGGCAGGGCCGTAACGATGAAGGGGGCTAACTGGGCCCAGAAATATAATTCTTTAACACCAGTAAATAGACCAGCTAAAATGATTAATTATGATCTAAAATGCACCAGATTGCAGGAAATCATATCTGAATTATTAAAAAATTGTGTGGACTGCCCTCTCACACTTTAAACAGGTTCTGATGGTCATGTGGGGTGGTGCCAAACCCCCACTGACAGAGCAATTATGCAGCTCCTGATGTGCTCAGCCATATCAATCATACATTTATTTTTGTCTTAGGGTTAGGGTTAGGGTTAGGGTATTTAATATGATTACCAGGCACTATCGCCATGAAAAAGGTCACCAAGCTCAGGACCGACCAATGTCTCACTCCAAGGTTTGGTGAAAAGTTCTCTGCCCGTATACATTTGTCTCTTGTTCACAGTTTTGCCATTCATTCATCTGACATCAATCTCCATGAGTCCAGACAAAAAATATCCCAGCAAAAAGGAATGACCGTGTGGTTTTGTGAGATGATGGTTATCTACCTGCCTAGCTAGTACATTTTGTGAATTTGAAGCTTCACTAAATGAATACTACCAGGACGACTGAGAGCCTCTGCAGACATACTGCCATAATACTTACTAAAGCATTATACAAGTGTTGTATTGTTTGTGTAATGCATCCATAATCTTGTAAACAGTTATTTTTTTATATGTGTTATTATTATGAAATAAAACAGAAACAGCATAATGTGAATTTAGCAGCCCTGATTCTAGTAAATTACATAGAAATACCAAATGTTATTCAAGGATATTTCCATAGAAATAACTTTTACATTGTAAGCTATACAAGTGTAATGTCATGGAAATTACAAAGAAATTACACAGCCACTTGTAATATGACAAATTTGTAGGTGAAATTATGGCAAATACGCAAATTATATAGAGATTAAATAGGAACTAGAAGCCCAAGGAGTTTCAGAAGCCCCTTATGAGAGACCAACAGACCGGGTAAAATCGTGAGGCCGTCCTCCCGTGGACCTGCAGGAGGAGCCATAGGGCTGATTTGGGCAGCTCCAAAAGCTGCCCCCACCACCCGGCAACGGACAAGTGGAAAAAGATGGATGGATGGATTAAATAGTAACTACATATAAATTAGTAGTCCCTTTGGTTACCACTGTTAATAGTAAAACAAAATAGAAAAATTAAAAATGTTTTACCCTATTACTGTTATACAATAATTATACAGAAATTACCCAGAAATTCTGCACAAGTTCAATATTACCTCAAAGAAAAATGTACATGGTAATTACCCATGAATACTTTGCTTCTTGTAGTTATGTAATTCAATAGTAATATCATGGAAATGTTGTGTACACACAACATGCTATGATGTAATTTCATGGAAATAAGATATTACATACAGATAGTGGTTTATTATCAACATTATTTGGTAATTTCATAGAAATTACATTTGTAAATACATGTTATTTAGTTATTACCTTTTGGTTACCATGTTATTACCCTACTATTACCATATTATTACCGTGCCGTAATGTAAAGTGTAAAATTAATTGTTGTTAAAATCTTGATTTAGGCCGAAAATAGCTAAACTAAAACATTCGGACAATGTAGCATGTTTTAAAACAAACATGTGAGGCAAGAATGACAAGCCATTGTTCAATATTGACTTACAAAAAAGTTTCATGGGACGTCCATAGGATGCAAAACTGTAGGAGCCGCCGCCCACTTCCTATACGGTTACATGGGTTCTAGGCTAACACGATGTCCATTCAAAATATACTGTCATTGGTCTCAGTGCATCAGACACACACAGATGGGACGGTGCTCTCGCGTTCTCTAAATGGATCAAAACATTTGCAAACGGGGTCTGACTCTGATTACAGCGTACTTTACAAAACATTTACCTGAAATATAATTTATGTCTGAACATGTTTAAAAATCACTCTAAATGTTGTTGTTTTTGGTCTATAATTTTGGGGGGGCTTGAGATATTCTTTGTGGTGCTTGAGCACCAAAATGGGCTACCTTGCCCATGATTTGAGTGCACACTCAAGTAAATGCCAAAACGGGTGGGGATTTTTTGCACACCTCACTCTGATTACGCCGTACACAATTTTGATAATGAGGGCCATTGGGCCTTCCCTGTGTGAATAAAGATAATAAAAAAATGAAAAGAAAGGAATTATTTAGGACAATAAATGTAAGGTTTCAATGACACAATTGGGTATAGGCAGAGGTGTGTAGAGGAGCCAAAATATTTACTCAAGTAAGAGTAACCTTACTTTGAAATAATTTCACACTGGAGAAAATGCTACTTGAGTACTGTGAGTAACTGAGTAACTGTTTGAGCGAAAAAGTCAGATATATTTTCATTGACGCCATAAATTGTGTGAAACAAAACAAAATCATGTGCAAATCAAGTAAATTAAAAGATAATGGCATTCATTCTAAGGAACAAGGAGCACGGGACGATCAAAATGAAGCATTTGCTGCTTAAATATTTACTCACAGTGGAAAAAGTAACAATTATTTATACTCAAGTAAGAGATAATTGTACTTGTACTAAGTAGAAGTAAAAAGTACCGTATGATAAAACTACTCTAAAAAGTACAGTAGCACATTATAATAACTAAACCTTATTTAGCCTTAATAAATCATCAAATCATCAAATCAGCATTGTCTCCAGTTCGGCTTTATCCAAATCTAAAAGCTTCCCGACTGGAGAGCATCAGTGTAACGCCTCATTTGAAAGAAAATTGTTATAACTTTTTTGTTGCGTTGTTGGCGCCGTTTGTCACATTTTTGTCTCTTTTCATTTGTCGCTTTTATGTCGTTCTTTTGTGGTGTACAGTTTTCGTCAAGCTTTTGTCACTTTTTTCTTTAGCTATTGTTGCGTTTCCAACATGTTTTGTCACTATTTTGACGAGTTTTTTTAAGAAGCTTTTAGATTTGGGTAATGCCATACTGGGGAAAGTGTGCTTGGTTCAGGTGGGGGTTAAGAGGTAAAGGCTAAATAAGGTGTAGTTACAGGGTTCACTCAAAGAGAACTAAAGTCACGTGTGTCGCTCGTGTGCATATAGCCCAATATGGGGGAGAGGAATGTGGATCTGAGCAGAACCAGTGCTGATGTGCAGAACTCACTCTCAGCTGCAGACATTTGAATGAGGGCTGGGTACCGTTCAATTTTTTTCAATACCAGTTATGAAACTTAGTTATACTGAAAGATTTGTCTTCTAGAACTAGAAAACAGAACAAAAATGTATTAATTTGTAATCTAAGTAATGTAAGGAATAATTTGGTGAAAACTAAGGAAAAATTGTATAAATAACAAATTGAGGAAAAAGAGGGGCAAAAATAGGGAGCTAATGGGTGAAAGCATAGAAAATTATTAGAAATATTAAAAAAAGGAAAAATTAGGAAACAAATAGGGAAAAAAAGAACATTTTGTTCAAAAAAACTGTTGGGCAATATATTTTTAAAATTGGAAGAAAATAATAAGGGATAAAAGACATAAAAATGGCTATCGTTCAATGGTACCCAGTCCTACTGTGAATACAATAGCAAAAATAAATAGAGCAGATTAAGAAAGATAAAGCAAATCAATTGTAGAGCGGACAAGCACAATAAAACAAGGCTATATTCAAATATCATTAATGTGTTGCAGTAGGCGTAGAATTGTACAAATTGTTAGATACAAATAAACAGCACCAGTACAAATCACTTAATAATCGAAGTAGCAAATGTGAAAAGAAGACAAACTTACAGTGGACGTAAAGGAATGGAATTCAATGGCAGCAGCAGTGGTGGCAGAGATGGTCCTTCTGTTTGAGAGTGATATTGTTTTATGTACAATCACAGTCACGAGAGGACAAAGGTTAGTCTGGTCAGGGATCACCTCCCCCCCCCCCTCCGCACACATTTCCTCTTCAGCGGGACGGTTGTTAAACTCACATAGCTTATCCTTTTCTTTCACGTTTAAAAGTCAGAGCGTCTTGCTTTGTATTTCAGATTATGGAAGCTTGGAAGCTTTTTTGTAATTGTCTTTCACTTTAAATGCTCTTTAAATCTGAGTAATAGTATGTCAAAGTACACGGAATCTTATTGGAGTAAATGTTTTAGTTACACTCTTCTCTCTGAATTTCAGTTGCAGATAGGTGAGCTAGACAACATCACGGAAGCCCCTGAATGAGAAGCGTGCACACACACAGCTCAGTATAGTATAATATTTTCTTAAATGTTCTAACAAAAAACAAAACAAAAAAAGGAAAAACGAGAGAAGGTGAAAGACTGTTGTGAAGAAGAAGAAGTGGAGGGAGGAAGAGAAAGGAGGAGGTGGAGCTGACCAGTGCAAGACACCACGCTCTGAAACAGGGACAAACCCAGGAGGCGGCACCATTTCAGGGGATCAGAGCAGACAGAGTGCAGAGCCAGGTTTCTTCCGAGTGCTACAGTTTCCCCGACCTCCAAGGTCATGCGGGTCAGGTTGACAAACAGTGGCAGCGCGGCTCAGCCGCAGCAGCTCAGGACTAACACCTGAACACTATTTCGTTGTACGCTTGTACAATGACAATAAAGCACTTACTTACTTGCTTACTTACCTTATCTTCTCTTAAGCTGGGTTTACACTGTGCAATTTTCACCACTATCATGACAATTTTGAAGTGGTGCAATCTTTCAGCCTCTCCTCCGTGCGTCTCGTGGGGTCCTGCCGCTGTGGTAATGCTACAGAAACCGACTGACAGCAGACGTGTCACAGGTTCAAATGCATTGTGATGCTAAATATGGTGCAATCAAGGAGACAAAAACAATAAAAGGAGGATTAAAGAACAATTTATTTAGATGCCTAATTAAAGATAAAAACATTTAAAAGGCTATACTGCTGCCTCGTCTCGTCCGGCGCCCATAGTGTCCTGCTGCCTCGTCCAGTGCTTAATTTGTAAATTAGTATTTTCAGGAACACTTTTGGTCTGATGTGATGGATTCGGGGAACAGGCCAAAACATTTGCCGGAACACTCTCATTAAACACCATTATATCAGATCACATCTTTGCCGGATCCTCCTAATTATTTCCCGGATCGTGAAAAACTGAAATAGGGGAATGCGTTCCGCCAAACGGGGGATCAAATTAAGCACTGGCCTCGTCTCATCTGGTGCCCATAGTGTCCTGCTGCCTTGTTTTATCCGGCGCCCATGCCCATGTCCTGATGCCTTGTCTGGCGCCCATAGTGAACTGCTGCCTCGTCTCATCCTGCGCCCATAGTGTCCTGCTGCCTCGTCTCATCTGGCGCCCATAGTGTCCTGCTGCCTCGTCTCATCTGGCGCCCATAGTGTCCTGCTGCCTCGTCTCATCTGGCGCCCATAGTGTCCTGCTGCCTCGTCTCATCCTGCGCCCATAGTGTCCTGCTGCCTCGTCTCATCCTGCGCCCATAGTGTCCTGCTGCCTCGTCTCATCCTGCGCCCATAGTGTCCTGCTGCCTCGTCTCATCCTGCGCCCATAGTGTCCTGCTGCCTCGTCTCATCTGGCGCCCATAGTGTCCTGCTGCCTCGTCTCATCCTGTGCCCATAGTGTCCTGCTGCCTCGTCTCATCCTGCGCCCATAGTGAACTGCTGCCTCGTCTCATCCTGCGCCCATAGTGTCCTGCTGCCTCACCTCGTCCAGCGCCCATAGTGTCCTGCTGCCTCACCTCGTCCGGCACACATAGTGTCCTGCTGCTTCGTCTCATTAGGCGCTTGTGGTATTCTGCTGCCTCACCTCGTCCGGCACACATAGTGTCCTGCTGCCTCGTTTTGTCCACTGTCCGTAGTGTCCTGCTGCCTCGTCTCATCTGGCGCCCATAGTGAACTGCTGCCTCGTCTCATCCTGCGCCCATAGTGTCCTGCTGCCTCGTCTCATCTGGCGCCCATAGTGTCCTGCTGCCTCGTCTCATCCTGCGCCCATAGTGTCCTGCTGCTTCGTCTCATTAGGGGCCTGTGGTATTCTGCTGCCTCATCTTGTCCAGCGCCCATAGTGTCCTGCTGCCTCGTCTCATCTGGCGCCCATAATGAACTGCTGCCTCGTCTCATCTGGCGCCCATAGTGTCCTGCTGCTTCGTCTCATCTGGCGCCCATAGTGTCCTGCTGCCTTGTCTCATCCTGGGATACTGCTGCCTCATCTCCTCGGGCACCCATAGTGTCCTACTGCCTTGTCTCATCCGGCGCCCATAGTGTCCTGCTGCCTCGTTTTGTCCGGGCGCCCCCAGTGTCCTGCTGCCTCGTTTCGTCCGGCACCCATAGTGTCCTGCTGCCTAGTCTCATCTGGCGCCCATAGTGTCCTGCTGCCTCGTCTCATCTGGCGCCCATAGTGTCCTGCTGCCTTGTCTCATCCTGGGATACTGCTGCCTCATCTCGTCGGGCACCCATAGTGTCCTACTGCCTTGTCTCATCCGGCGCCCATAGTGTCCTGCTGCCTCATCTCCTCCGGCACCCATAGTGTCCTGCTGCCTCGTCTCATCCAGCACCCGTGGGATCCTGCTGCCTTGTCTCGTCCAGCGCCCATAGTGTCCTGTTGCCTCATCTCATCCAGCACCCGTGGGATCCTGCTGCCTTGTCTCATCCAGCACCCTTGGGATCCTGCTGCCTCGTCTCGTCCAGCGCCCATAGTGTCCTGTTGCCTCGTCTCATCCGGCGCCCATAGTGTCCTGCTGCCTGGTCTCATCCAGCACCCGTGGGATCCTGCTGCCTGGTCTCGTCCGGCGCCCATAGTGTCCTGCTTCCTAATCTCATCCGGCGCCCATAGTGTCCTGCTGCCTCATCTCATTAGGCGCCTGTGGGATACTGCTGCCTCATCTCGTCCAATGCCCATAGTGTCCTGCTGCCTCGTCTCATCAGGCACTCATAGTGTCCTGATGCCTCGTCTCATCCGGCGCCCATAGTGTCCTGCTGCCTCATTTCATCCAGCACCCATGGGATCCTGCTGCCTCGTCTCGTCCGGTGCCCATAGTGTGGCCAAGTTACTCTTACATAAGTTAGAATATTGGCTATGCTACGATCTCAAAAACCATAGGACTAAAATAATTAAAAAATAATAAATGTGTACAATCCTGGTGGAAGCTGTGCTGTCAATCTCTGAAAACAACAATTTCCAAATTTGTGTCCGACTTTGTTGACGTAAACCGACCGAAAAGGATTTGCTGCAAACTATATCAAAATATCATAAAATCATAAAATAAACATACAATCAATAGTAAACAAGAAGACAAAGTAAAGTTCGGGCAAACATGAAGTCCAAATAAGCATCGGCAGCAGGTGTTGAGGAGCCGCGTGGGTGTCCCCTGTCCTTAGACTTCCCAACATGGCGGGGTAACACTTAAAAACCCAACAAGAATTTAGACTTACATAAAATGAGCTCATTAATTAATAATCCCAAAAAATTCTAACTGTCATAGATTTGCTGTGGTGAATGCGCTGCATACAGCTGAGCTGGAGTCAGAACTGCGACTGTTCTGACTCTAGGTCTTCACAACTGCACCAATGTAATTTATAAAGATTTATAAAGATTATTATTATTTTTTTACATACATAGGTTGCACTGGACTATAAGTCGCAGCTGTCCACCCTGTTCCAAGTATACTTGAGTGCGCCATCAACACACTCATGCGCCGTCTAATATTTCAAGAGAACGGCGCCTACAGGTACATTTACTTTTATATAAGTGTGTTTAGAACTTTAACGTTTATAAATTCGATTATATTATTCTTTAAATGCGCGTGTCAAACTGAGACACTCCTCCTCGGGAGTGTGGCAGTATTTAGAGCCGCCCTCCTCTGCACAAACATCCCGGTTTCCTGGTGTTCGAAGATGCTCTTGGCTGGGTTGGGGGCGAATCATTTGAGGCTGGCTTTTGATCAATTTAACCCGCCATACGCTGCATATATTTCAGCGGTGAGAGAATTAAACACATTTATTTTGCATCTGAAGCCACATTACAGCCACGGGAGAGCATCCTGCTTGTCCCCGCCCCGGTGAGCAGCAAACATTGTGGATAATCATTGACAGCATCAAGGTTACAAGTCTATCTCTAGAGCTCGTAATGTTCCTTTGTCTACAGAGCGCAACATAATTAAGAGGAGCCATGGCACTATGGCTGACCTCCCAGGGATGTGGACGGAAGAGGAAAATGGCTGAAAGGTTGCAAGGTTGCAGGATAGTCTAGAAGTCGTTTGAGGCCGCTTACCTGCAGTCCAAAGAATTTGAGGCTGTCCTGCAGGCTCACGATACATTGGTTTAGGTGCACACTAGTTTGAATCATCAGCCATCATAGGCCTTTCATCATCATCATTCATCAAAGTAAAGGTCCCGTTCATCTCAGTCTCCTGACCTCAATATCATTGAACCAATGTGGAGAGAGCTCAAACGTGCAGTTCATGAAAGACAGCCCAGGAATTTACTGGAACTGGAGGCTTTTTGCCAGGAAGAGTGGGCTGCTTTACCATTAGATTATATACAGAACCCTCTCCACAACAACCACACAAGACTCCAAGCCCTTATTGATGCTAAAAGGGGGCAATTCAAGGTATTAGGAACCGGGATGTGTAAACTTTTCAACAGGCTCATGTTGGTATTTTCTTTTGTTATGGTGAATTTTCACAATAAATGGCTTCACAACATCACAGACCATGAGTGAAAAATTTTGTTTTTGTTTTCATTCATATTGGTAAATGGTCTCAACTTATATAGCGCTTTTCCACCTACATTAGGCACTCAAAGCTCTTTACAGCAAGGAACCTCTCACCCATTCATACACCAATGTACGCAGACACTGGAGGCAAGGTGCGTGAAGTGTCTTGCCCAAGGACACAACGACAGCATGCACCTTCAGGAGGCGGGATTTTAACCCCTGATCATCCGATCATGAGACGACCCGCTCTACCATCTGCGCCACCGTCGCCCTGACCAATGTCCAAAATGACCAAAACAATCCACCAGGGTGTGGTGACTTATCGGCACAACTGTATCTATCCTACCTGTGTTACTGTAGTCAAAGTCAGAGAACACTGTTTTAATGAGGTTAATGTCTAACCAATTGTTGCAGTAAAATGAAAATTATTTCAACATACAAAGAGAGTTAAGAGTTAAGGTCCCACCTTGGGTAATGACGAAAATGTTTCAATCAGACATCATAATCTCCGAAACAAACAAAGAGCACACAGAGCTTTTTTGTTAATTTGCTGAAGCTGCAATGGACAGAGGTTTCTCTCTACAGAGTGAAGAAAAGTAGCAAAATAATCCTCTGAAAAGAGCAGCAGCCGTAGAGCTGCTGTGTGTCCAATGCACAGTAAAAGAAGCTGCAGGTTGAATGCACCTCCTTGGCGGGGGTTAGCGCTCATCCTTAGAGGGTCCCAAGTTCAATCTTCAGCCGGATGGGGCCTTTCTGTGTGGAGTTTGCATGTTCTCCCCATGACTGCATAGTTTTCCCCTACCCCTAAAAACAAGTACAATAGGTTAATCCTCCAGCCAGGTGATAATGACCATTTGCCTCGGGCCACATCCCTGACTGCTCCTTATAGGTTGCCCCAGCCTCATCGAAGGACGAATTTCCCTACGGGGATAATAAAGTACACTGTCATGGATTTTTGTATATTAAATAGTTACGTAAATAAACAAGAAGAGAGTTCAAGTCTGATCAAGTAATCATTTATTTTCTAAGCACAGGGAGAACACAGCAGCATGAACGCGGGCTCACAGAGTATCACGGAGTATATTCTACCCTCCAGCACAATCAGTGACATATTTATACAACAGTCGTACACAACAGAGGTGATAATCCCGGAGCCGAACATACTCGTGGTATCTCTATAAGAATACAAAAGTTTACTAAAGTATCTCTGCAGGCGCGTTATCCCTGACCCAAGGCCTCGCTTTGCTCCATCCGTGAGGTGACCTAAGGACACCCAGACATCATACAATTTGGTGTCAGGACCTGAAGGGTCACTAACTGAGTATAGTCACAGTTATGGGAAACGGTCGTCACACATACTGAGGTAGCACTGCATAGTTACTTCAGCTGTAAAACAGTGTGTGGTAAATCAGGGCAAATGGCAGAACTACATTTCTGACATGACAACACCTCCTCAATGACAGCATGGTATTCTGGAGACGTTGTGTTTTGTGATATTTATGAATGATCACACCTGTCATAGGCAAGAGGTTTTGTAATGTGATTGTGCTTTACGTTCAGTGGGCGGGGTCAGTCACCTCCGATATTGTTTGACTAAAAATGTGACTAAAAATAACCTTTTGGCAACATAAAAACAAGTATGAATTAGAGGTGCATCGGGCATGTCCAAATATGGACATAACTCATTAACTTTAGGTTAACTGATCATCAGCTCTGTTGTCGGGGGCCCCTGGTAGGTCCCAGGGCAAACAGGTCCTAGGTGAGACAAAGAGCGGTTCAGAAGCCCCTTATGAGAGACCAACAGGCCCGGTTAGAATCATGAGGCCGTCCGTCTGTGGACCCACCACCTGCAGGAGGAGCCATAGGGGCTGGTGCGATGTGATTTCGGACAAGTGGAAGAAAATGGATGGAGGGATGGATGGCCTATGATCAAATATGGTGCCTGCCTTTTTCATGTTGTAATTTCACTTAATTCACTATGTCCTCCAAAACCAACACAAATATCATCACTTAGCACAATTATTCACCAGTAACGTGTGTGAGTTTCATCAACTTACCATGGTTAGTTTTTAAGTCATGTAATGAAATGTACCATTAATTTAGCAAGACTTTGGGGGCCAGATCTTGTGCCTGGCGCACGAGGTGCACAATCCCTAGTGAACTGAGATCTTCCAAGTGGCGGATATGCACTATTTGCCTCCGCCACTTGTGAGAGTGCGTCAGGAGTTGACTGCTCTGATGGGAGCACCACTGACATTCATTTCCTCATTTCCTCAGATCAAACTATAGTGCCCCACCTCAAGGACATCACCCCCCCTCTCCTGGACCCGCTGCAGTTTGCCTACAGAGCCAACAGGTCTGTGGACGACGCAGTCAATCTGGCCCTCCACTTCACCCTGGAGCATCTGGACGCCCCAGGAACCTACGCCAGGGTCCTGTTTGTGGACTTCAGCTCTGCCTTCAACACCATCCTCCCTGGACTGCTACGAGACAAGCTCTACCAGCTCAGCGTGCCCGACTCCCTCTGCAGGTGGATCACTGACTTCCTGACGGACCGGAGACAGCACGTGCGGCTGGGGAAGATCGTCTCGGACACTCGGACTACAAACACTGGATCTCCTTTGCCTGGCCTGCCAAAAGACATGCCGTTTCACAGATATTTTAAAGACATATAGTCTGGGAGCAAGCATGATCGCAACAATTTTCCGGTGGGCGTGATTGACAGACGGCATCAACCAATTAGAGCAACGCTAGATACGTTGCAGTAACAAGCAGCAGAAAGCCTTTCCAAAAATGTCCTTTTTCACGATTTTCCAAATGATTTAAACAGACGAAAGAGCAGAAGAAAACAGTGTATAGGCCTCCATCTTTAATGTTTTGGAAGCGTGCGTGGTGGTGACAGGTGACGGGTTCCGTCTCTTGGTGCGTGATTGGACCGATCTGGGTAAAATTGTGAAATGATTGGCTGCGAGCAGCCGCCCAGATGGTTCTTCTTTTGAACAGAAAGAAGGAATGTCTGGCAGGCCAGGCAAGTGGCTGCGTACTTTCCCCCTGGCTCTTCTCCCTGTACACAAACTACTGCACCTCCAGTCACCAGTCCGTTAAACTGAACAAGTTTGCGGACGACACCACCCTCATCGGGCTCATCTCGGACGGTGATGAGTCCGCCTACAGGAGAGAGGTGAACCGGCTGGCGTCCTGTGCAGCCACAACAACCTGGAGCTGAACGCCCAGAAGACAGTGGAGATGATCGTGGACTTCAGGAAAGACACAGCCCCACCATCCCCCATCGCCCTGACAGACTCTCCCATCCCTATTTCCATTGTGGATTCCTCACCTCCTCCATCACCGTGTGGTCCATCCTCACCTCCTCCATCACCGTGTGGTCCATCCTCACCTCCTCCATCACCGTGTGGTTCCCCGGCGCTACAGAACGGGACAAGCACCGACTGCAGCGCATTGTGCATGCTGCAGAGAAGGTGATTGGCTGTGAGCTCCCATCTCTTCAGGACCTAACCCTCCAGGACCCGGAGACGTGTGGGTCGGATCACAGCTGACCCTTCTCACCCTGGACACGGACTATTCAACCCTCTCCCCTCAGGCAGGAGGCTACGGTCTATCCAGACCCATACCTCCCGCCACTTGAACAGTTTTTCCCCTCCGCCATCAGACTCATGAACAATAACAAGTCTCTTTAGCTCAGTTACAGAGTCATGGATGTATCTGCACTTACACTGTGTAGTGTGTCCACACTTAGACCCGCTGATATCACTTATCACTTATATCACTTAATATCCCTTTATATGCCTACACGTCTGTAAATACAATCCTGCTGTTGTTCAATGTCAAATTGTTGTTGTCTTACCATATGTCACTTTTATTTTATCTTATTTATTTTATATTTTATAACCTTATAGTTTAAAGTTTTTTAGCCTATTTTTTATCTTCACTCTGTATTATATGTTTTATGTCGCACGTTTGCACTGAGAAAAAATCCTAGTTTATGAACCTGTTCTCCGCTGTGGTGCGGACCGGCCTGCACTTGGCGTTAATGCGAAACAAAACAAATGCACATGAGTCCATCTGGTTGAAGGAAAAAGGTGTCTCCACCTCAGTATTTCCCATTTAAAGGAACAGGCCACCGTTTTTCCATTCTGAGATATGTTCTTAGCTGAGCTTAGACGAGTTGATTCGTACCTGTTTGGTCTTTGTGTCCGTGGAAGAGCATGGTCGCTTCTAACTTCACCCCCGTTTGGAGCTATAGGTTATACTGGGAGAGGCCAAATGCTAACAACTTCTTTGGTTGTTTTGCATGACCGAGCGCATGCACAAAGACCACACTGGTACGTATCAATTCGTCTAAGCTCAGATAAGAACACATCTCAGTATGGAAAAACGGTGGCCTATTGTTTTAAATGGGCTAAGTCTGGCGTGGCAAGATCACAAAGTGCGCTCCTACTCTGCACAAAATGTTACGCTATAGTCTGTGCTTTGAGTCACAAGATTCGACCCTGGGTCTTTTTCAGAAAAAACTAGTTGAGAGCGCGACTGGTCTCTGCTGATTGGTCAAATGCAGTAGTAGGATCTGTGATGTAGGGTGATCTCTTCTGGTTGGCTGAGTGAGGGCACACCTTACTCATGTTCAGCAGGGAGGCCATATGTAAAGTGTGGGGAAATTACCAAAATTAGTCACTTGCCCTATAAAGGGTTTACAAAAACTTTAGAGACATATATTTACAGATACTTACGGTTTGAAAGTTTGCTGAAATTAGGCTGCGTTTGTGAAGAGAGAAAAAACAAGTGACCATCTTGAAAATAACCAACTGTTGCATCCCCAACAGTTTCTTTAAATGTAAAGAAAACATTCTTAGTGTGTTTCTCTATCAGCCGGACGTCCCCTGACAGCACCTTTGAGGTTCAATTAGAACATGAACCCATTCAGGAGGTTCATGGAACAAAATACTTGGGCATTATCTTAGATAAACACCTGAAGTTCCAAAGTCAAGTAAACAACGTCTGCAGGAAAGTCAAATCAAATCTGAACTGTTTTTGTTTTATAAGAAGAGAGTTATCACACCATGCGGCTTTATTGTATATGCATGCAATGGTTTTTTCACATCTGTCATACTGCATTACAGCATGGTCACAAACATCGGCGTCCACTCTGAAACCAGTCATTTCTCTGTATGACCAGGCAATCAAGATATTCGACAAACCTCTGAGATGGCATCATTGTGATATCATACAAAAGCACAAGCTTTTTACTTTTGAAAACTTTGTAAATTTTAGTATAATAAAATTGACTTTTGTGTCACCACTGTTCTCTGGCCTCATGGTGAGGCGTCAGGGCTCTTTCAGACCTTCCACCAGAGCCTTAGTTAGTGGGGATTGTGTGCTCCCAAAGTTTAGACAATCTTTTGGACAGTCGAGCTTCTCCTTCAGAGGGGCTACACTGTGGAACTCTCTCCCCACTGCATTGAAACTGCAGACTAATATCAACATCTTTACCAGAGAGCTCAAACAGTGGCTTAAATCTGGCCAAACTTGTTCCCATGTGTAAAATTTGCCTTATCTTGTTTAATAATGCGTTTTATTGTCAATGTCAATGTCAATTTTATTTATTATTTATATTAAAAACAGTCACAAAATTTACAACAATAATAATAAAATACATGGGATCTGCTCAGCTTGTGTTGAAGGCCAAAGCAAATAAATGAGTTTTCAACAACGACTTGAAAACATGAATGGACTGGGCCATTTTGACATTCAGCGGAAGGCTGTTCCAGAGTCTCGGAGCCGCTACGGCAAAAGCCCGGTCTCCTCTGGTTTTACGCTTAGCTATTGGCACCTCCAGAGTCATTTGATTGGAGGATCTCAATGTACGACCTGGATCACGGATCAACAAAAGCTCCGAAAGGTAAGATGGAGCCAACCCATTCAGGCATTTAAAAACCATCAACAGTATCTTGAATTGAATCCTAAAGCTGACTGGAAGCCAGAAAACCTTGCGCTGCAAGCTGGAGTGTCGCGAGATCTGAATTTTCAGTCTCACATCATCTTGAAAGACTCCTGCTAATACGTCCGTCTCGTAACAACCAGAGAGTCGGACCAATGACATGCGAGCAGTGTGGTTTGGGGCGGGACATGTAAGAATGACGACAGCCTGAAGCGCCTAGCCGCGGCAAAAACAAACATGGCTACGCCGGAGGACTCACTTGTTAACACCGCAATTGACTCGGTTTTAGCTGAAATAGCGACAACTTTCCGTTTAAAAAAGGAGCAAAGAGAAGCACTTAGTGCATTTGTGGGTGGGAAAGATGTTTGTGCTTTTCTTCCGACTGGATTTGGCAAAAGTTTGATTTACCAGCTTACTCCGCTAGTTGTGAAAAAACTCCAGAAGCTGCAGACGACGCCTATTGTGATCATCGTGTCTCCGTTAGTGGCTCTCATGGACGACCAAGTTGCCGAAGCTGCTAAGCTGGGTATTTCTGCTGTGAAGCTAGGTGACAATGACGAGGAAGTCCTGAATGGCAATTACCATCTGGTGTTTGGTAGCCCAGAATCATGGTTGCTAAATTCGAAGTGGAGGAGCATGCTTTCATCGAAGGTTTATCAAGATAACTTGGTTGGAGTAGTCGTGGATGAAGTGCACGCCACATACAAATGGTAAGTACATGTTACTGCAATGGATTGTTTTGCTCATAAGATATAATTTGATAATTACGTTATTCTATCTATACCAGTATGTAGTCACATTAGTACTCAAGTAGCATACTCTAAACATTATACTCAAATCTACCACGTGGCTAATATTGTTCTGTGTTCATGTTTCAGGGGAGAAGGTGTAAAAGGGAAGCCAGCCTTTAGAGAGTCATTTGCCAAGATTGGAGAACTGCGATCAATTGTCCCTGAAGGTGCGTTAGCATTTATAATAAACATGAGATCTTTAGTATTGTATTTTTGTTTATAAGAAATCTAATGGCAAGTCAAACAATAGTCTCCATTTACATATTGTAACAATTATTTATTTTCATTTTTATATCAGTCATTCATTTGTAAATAAGTTGCTGACATGTTTTAATTTTGTTTGATTACAGGAACCCCTGTGTTAGCACTGACTGCTTCTGCTGAGACCAAGCACAGAGACCACGTTACCAAGCTTTTGTACATGGACGCTGCAATACGAGTGACAGTGAGCCCCAACAGGACAAACATCAGACTGGGACTGTGCAATGTTCCTGTTGGCAACCTTAGTTGTTTGGACTGGATTGTGAAGATGATTAAAGAAAAAGGACTGACAATGGCTCCTATTATCATCTACTGCCGATCACTAAAAGTAGTTGGAAGGGTTTTCTGCTATCTTAAAGCAGAACTTGGTGAAGAAGCATGGGTGGACAGAGACAAGAACCAAAGGTCTGAAAACCTCCTCCTCGGAATATTCCACAGTAACACTTTGCAACGGCACAAAGAGAGGGTGTTAAAATCTCTTCAAGGGGAGGGGCACTGTAGGATTGTAGTTGCAACCACAGCTTTGGGGATGGGCTTAAATTTCCCTATTATTTCCCATGTTGTCATGTATGGGTCACCAGAAGATGTTGAGGCAATTGTTCAACAGCTTGGCAGAGCTGGTAGAGATGGGGAACAGTCACATGCCATATTGTATGTCATTAAACAGTCAAAGCATGATGTTACAGTTAAAGAGGTGATTGCCATGGCCAACAAAAGCTGCTTTCGACAAGCGCTTTATACACATTTTGAAGATGATACAACTAGTGTCAACCCAGGTCATTTATGCTGTACATTTTGTCACTCACAATGTACATGTGAGAATAATGGCTGCACAGTGCCCTCTCCTTCATATGAGTCATTGCCTGATCATTCTTCGATACCACTGAAATGCAGAAATGTGACACCAGCTGATAAAGACTTGGTTCAAGATTTGCTGGAGGAGTATATGTGCTCTTTAGGTGCTAAAGTTGAACATACCTTTACAAGCAAGGCATTTTGTACTGGTTTCAGCACAGAGCTTGTTGTTGCAGTATTGGAGCACTGTGCATATATTTTTGAAATTGATTACATTGTTAAAAATCTGCCGGTCTTTAAATTGGAGCATGCCAGAGAGATTTTACTCATAAGTGAAGTATTTGGAGATTTTGAATATGCACATACATCTGCACATGAGCCTTCCTCCGACCTAGATCTGTACTTTCGAGGTTACTATGATGAAGAGGATGATGACTGACATGGAAACACAACACAGCAGTAGAGATTCAGATGTGTGGTATCATTAGTATCAGCCAGAGTAACGCAAATTGTTAACATTAAAATGTAACAACTTCAAATGTACATTCAAAGGCAAGTTTTCAATAAATATATTCATTTATTGCAAGTGTTTCTTTTATAACCAGACAAACACACACACGTTAAAAATAAGGTATTTGAACATACAAAAGATTAGAATAAACAAAATCTGGAGTTCTCATTGTGCTCTTAGATTTACCATTATACACATACTAAATGGGAACACTTCTCCACTCATTTAGTTTTGACCTCATCCATCCACACAGCTCTGTGTGTTTTAACTTTGAAAAAAGATCCCTGTTGAATGTTGGGAATGCGGTGAACTGTCTGCCTGTAAAATCTTGAAAAACCCTCGCCTCTTTGAAAATGTCCACAAGACATGCAATGTCTTCCGTTACATTTGCAGCGTGATGGATACCGCTACTCTTAGACACTTCCAGTTCACCATCTGTTGTGTCCATCATTTCTTTGAGAACACCTAGTGACTTGCTAACGCGATCTGCAGCCTGTTCAGTCAAGTTTGGACCACTACGCTTTAAAAAGGATTTGAGAAAGTTGTTGAGGTGCTCGAGATGTAGGTCCAGGGGAATATTTTTGCCCTTACCACCCTTCCCATTCCAGAACCTGTTCCATTTAAGGCTATGTGCGAGAGATGACGAAAGTGTAGCATTGACCTGTACAGTTAATAAAAAGGTACTATAAGCATACTGGTGATGTCCATAAGCTTTATAGAATAAGAGAGCTACAGTGTACAATCGTAGCAGCCTCTCTCCATCTCCCTCCTTCACTGCATCCTGCATGTCTAAGAGGAACAACCCAAAACTGAGCCTGGCTTCTGTGTGGTGTTTAATGTGGTCTTTTAAATGGGTTCTTGGTCTAGCAGGTGTGGTCAGTAAGGTTGAAGGAAGGCCATGCACAACGCGCTCATGGGTGTTTCTGGCCTTTCCATATTTGTAGATGATAGGACATCCTGGCTGACGGCACGGGAATTCCTTCACCTGTGCAGACTGTTGTATCCACGCATCTTTGACACCAGATGCAACGTCCGCAATGTCATCAAATGTGACAAATCTGTCCACAACTCCAGCCACTGCATCATGTAGTCAGGTTCGTTTCATATCTGTAGAGCCATTTTGGATATGATCAGGAATGAAGCCCTCTGGAACCTCTTTAAAAACACAGAAAAGATCATTATTTTAAGTACAGCATGCATCATATCTAAATAGTATAGCCTAAATATAAATACATACACACACACACACTTCAGATGAATGTGCAGATGTGTCATAAAAAGCAAAGCATGACCGCAGCAACAAATAAAGGTAACATGTAAACTTTGGATGAGCAAGTTTACAATCATTTAAGCACAATGAACATTCACCTGTAGTGGCAGGTACTTCACTAATTTGATTACCTTCAAGATTTGTCAGCTGAAAATGTTCCAGCGCTGCAGCAAGGAAGAGTGCAGTGGTGTCTTTCTTTACAAAGTCTTTATAGGCATTGAACGCCGCATGTGGACCCTGTTTAGCGTTGCTGCATCTGCATATAGTTTAAGTTAATATGACAGTCTTTGAGAACACATATATCACATATCCAGGAACTGGGCATTTCCATTTCATAGTTTTAAAATCGTGCATAATATATTTATCCCCTCCTCGAACCGCCACCTTAACGTGGAGAAGGGGTTAGAGCTCTGTTGTCTGGGGCTTAGTGCTCCTGGTAGGGTCTCCCATGGCAAACAAGTCCTAGGTGAGGGGTCAGACAAAGAACGGTTCAGAAGCCCCTTGTGAGAGACCAACAGGCCCGGTTAATCATGAGGCCGTCCTCCCGTGGACTCACCACCTGCAGGAGGAGCCATAGGGGCTGGTGCAATGTGATTTGGGAAGCTTGGACGGCAGCACCCACGACCCGGCAACGAACAAGTGGAAGAAGATGGATGGATTATATTTATAAAATCATAGACATAGCCACACTTGACACCATTAAGCATGCAGTGATGGTGAAGTACTGAAGAAAAACAGCCGTTTTCCTGTGTTGTCCTTGTACACAATAAAATAGTATCGCTACGACGGAGTTTACTTTTCCCCTATTTTAAACATTACCTTTAATTGACAACACCGCGTATTCAAACTGGAAGAGGAGTTGAGAGTCGTCAAAATCTACCCTACGTAAAACTAATAAAAATACATACCAGGATTGACGACAAATCAAGGAATTCAAATTAGTAGTTTTATTTCCCTAACATGTCATCTTAATACAGAATTCTGCTTTCCCCAGTTCCCTATCCATTGTGAGTCTGCCAGTAGCCGTTCCAATGGGCAGACTGACTTCATCCTGGGGAAACACAGTATTTTACACATTCCAATGTTTACAAGATTTATGAGTCTAAGACCACATGTCGTTATTTCCATCGTTTTCATTGGTTCCCCAAAGCTGTCCATTCAGCTCCGCCTTGGCCTTTTTATGTACTTTGACCCTTTTTGACCATGTGGCCAGTGGACCGGGTGGGGGTTGCTGCGTCTCCTTAATCTTCCCTGAAACAAAGGACTGGGGAAACCACACCTTATACTGCACTCAATGAAAACTTTTGGTTAGTTTGCTAAATAGCCAAAGGAACAAAACATCGTATAAAAATATTATCTCTTCAGTACCCAGTCAGAATACATTGTGCCTGGACTTCTTTTTTTGTGCATTCTGTAAAAACAGTAATAAAAGTTAACAATGCTGTCAAACAATAGCAAACAAATATTTACTTAAAATATTTTTTTTATGATTAAATATTGTACCTCAACTTATTCATATTGGATACCAGCGTTCCATGATCTTTGGCAGCTTCCGATTTGAAAAAAATCCGATGATATATCTAATACAAAATAAAGTATATTAATTTTTAGGAAATATCATAATAATTGTTTGTTATAGCTCAAATATTACTAACCTCATAGAGGTTTCTTATGGCATGCCAATCCTCATATTTAAAAACAAGTCCTTCTAGTCTCTCCTGAGAGTTTTCTCCTTCAGCAAAGGACCATTGTATGTTTCGGCTGTTACCTTCAGTCAGTCTATCTCCACCAACCAAAATGCTGGACTGTCCCTGGGAGCATTTTGGAACATACCTAGAAATAGTAAACAATACAATACTTTAGCACATCAAGCTAAATTCTTCTACAATATTTGGAAAAATAAGCAAATTCAATGAGAAGTGTCTAGTCACAACTTACTCGTTCTGCAAGTGAAGTAAAACCTGTGTCAAGTCACTTGAGAGGTTTTCATTTTTGAATAGAAGTCCAAGGGGGTACTAAAGAAAAACATATTAAAGTTTAATGTATTTGTAGTGTGCAACACTTGAATACATTATAAAAGTATATTTCAGTTACCACATACATGAACGGAGGCAGCAGACATTTCCGCAGAATACTGGTGAGGGATGTGACTGACTCCAACATTTGATAATGGCTGAAATGCATGGAGATATTGGGTGAGAATGCGGCTGCCAAGTACAATGTATTCAAGGCGCATGTGGTTTTGTGTGTCAGGACCAGGTAGAGATTTTCCAATGTCATAATCTATGACTGGCTGGACTGGCTTGTCCATGCAGAGTTGGTATATTGGGACTCTGTCCTCAACAGCCATGTGGTGTATCCAATGGAGGGACTTGTTTCCCTGGGCAAGAGACTGGTGGTGTGTATGTATGAAAAAGTCCAGATTGTCAAATATTAGGGAAAATGAAGGCGGTGGAGATGACTCGGAGTTTGTAGCTGTAGGCAAAGATGAGACACCCAGAGCCAACATGTCGTCCTCAGTAATGGAGAAGGAGGTTAAATCAAAACTCTCATCCTGCCTCTGTTCAGTCTGCTGTTGTATGGAAGGTTCATGTGTCGCTGCAATGCCATCCGATGATATTTGGCTGTCTTTTAAAATAAATAAAGAATAAAAATAAATGACTGAACTACAACATTGACAATAGCCTGACATTTTCTATATTTCTTACCTGAAAGACTAAGAAACTGCACACTTTCCCTGGTACCTTCAAGTCCTGTGTCAGAAGACTCAGACAAAACACCTTCAGTGGTGCAACTCTTTTCATTTCGAGTGTTCAAATAAATTTCATTTTTCAACTTTTAGCAGATGGAGGCCTGCACCGCAACTTCTGGCTAACTCTTTCTGTTTGCCAATGGCACATGAATGTGAAGTTGAGATTCCCAGCTTACAGAGTCTTTTAAAAGCTGCTTTTTTGGCTCCTCCATAGAGTAAGACGTTGTCAATATAATAAGCAAAAGCCGAGAGACGCGTTTCTCTTCCTCTCAAAGCAATAGCTGCAGCCGCACAAGTAGAATGTTTTGTCTGGTTTGTGATGGTAGAAAAAAAGGAAAACAGAAGTGGTGACAGCTTCTGTAGGTCAGAAGAAAGATGTTCAAATGAAAATGTTTCCAAATCATCAGCTGAGGTCCTCCACAACATGAAGCCCTTATTGGGGTTACACAGCAGTTTGGCCTCATCCTCTATAATATGAAGAACCAGCCCCTTCATCTCTGTAAACAACTCTTGGTGTCTTACTGTGGCAATGCGAGGGTTAACTTAGCAGTTTAAACATAATATTGTTGCCAAACAACGCCAGCTGGAGACGGCCAGCACCAAATAATAAAGCACGTAGGTTCGTTGTTGAATAAATGGATCACAGAGGCCAGGCATTGTAGAAAAGGTTTTACATTTATTTTCACATTCTTTAGTTAAGATCAGGTTTGTCCGAAGTCCATTTCACCGTTCTTTAGTTGAGTCATTTGTTTTAGTCCGTACTTTAAGGTACATGTTACCACAGGTCACTCATAAGGACGTTGCGCTCCATGAATCCAGTGACAGGAGATTAACAGAAAAGGCGAACCAAAAGGTGTCAAAAAGGCAGGCGGCAGTGACGACCACTGCTCGGCCAGAGGCTGAGCGGAGGCGTTAGCGCGGCTCGGGGCTTTGACAGCGGGGTCCGAGTCAACACAACCAACCACTCACGATCATGGCCGGAGAACGCAGGCCCATGGCGGCGCCACGGCAACTAAATAGGGACTGTAGTTACTACCAACTTGAAATAGTTAAACTTGGTGACCAATATACTACCTGGACTGGAGAGTGACGAGGAGCAACAACCACAACACGAGACTGGGCGTACAGGAAGTTGTGGTCAAATAATACACGGAAGTGCCATTTATCAGGTGACGGCCGGCGCGCACAGCCAACCACCATCAAAACGACAAGTGGCAGTGCCCGCCTGCAGGCATACTGCCACATTACAATAAGGTTAGCAGCTGTTCTCCATCTTCCTCTGGCGATGTTCTCAATAATACCTGCCGTGTCTGTGGGGCATGTTATCTTGTCAGACCTCCGCTGTGATCTGTAGTGAACACTCACCTGTAAACAAACAAAATGTAAATCAAGGTCAATGGTCAAAGTTAGTCACACAATTACAGTCTGCTGTTTTGACTAGTTTTACCATGTCTGTTTTCAGTGTTGGGGAGTAACTTAACACATGTATTTAGAATACTAATTTCGAGTTACACTTTCATTTGAGTGTATTTAGAACACAGTTACTTTCGAAATATCAAGGGAAAACATCCCAGTGTCAATCATTTATCATTACAATTTAGCTCAATATTGCACAACACTATTAAAGAACTTTTTATGTTGATCTGGTTTTCCTCCTAAAATAAAATAAAGTTTTAAACGCCTTATGCCACAGTTCATACACACACTGCCCCATGTGTCACATGATGCTGTGATCTGCTGCTCCATTTGCCAAGAGAGTTAGAGTTTCTAATTAATGGTAGCTTAAGTGAGTTTACAATTGGTGTTCGAACAATCCATGTCTTCATATTTGTAACTATACGCTATATTTAGGAATAAATAAAATGACAATGTGACAGTATTCAGAAAGTAACAGAATAAGTTACAAAATAAATACATTTTAAGGCAAGTATTCTGTAACTAAATACAATATCAAAGTATTAGCCCCAACACGGTTTTACATTCAGAACATTTGTCCCCTTTTATCTCACAGCCTACTGTTGTAATGCCAGGCAAATACCCCTCCCCCTACCCTTTTGATCCTCTTGAAAATAGTTAGGCTACTTGAAAATATATTTACTTTACCTCAAGGTAAAAACTTTTGTGTCATAGGGTAAAATTTAACTGTAGACAATGACATAGTACCATGCCAAACACTACGGCTAATAATTTACTTTTTTAACTTACCTCTGTCAGAGTTTGCCGTAATGGCATCGCGGTAGATGGTCGGGAGAGACGGCAAGCGGCTGTTTCACTGGCTTCAGGGGCTTGTGTTGGCGTTGGTGGCTTTGGCCGCAGTTTTTTTATAGACCTCGGAGTTTTAGATGGAGTAAACTCTCTCGTCCGTTTAGCAGAAGAAGATGCTTCACCTGTCATCTCGCTTTCGGCCTCTTTCCATTTGGTTAAAATGGCAAAGTCTCCCTCTATCCTCTCCAATTGACGGAAGCATGACCTGCACATTCGCGATGATTTTGAAGTATCCACTAACAAGTTGCATCCCACGTCCATCAATCGTGAATGCAAAGTTTTTTCATCAGAGGATTGACGATGTTCAAAAATCAACTTCGTGTTGCTTAAAACGCCTTTTATGCGCAGGTTTGTCTTGCAAATTCGACAAAACTCGTTGCACGATGACATGATGACTTCTCCGTAAACATCCTACAATGGGCTTAATTATAGTAAACGCGGCCCACCTGTCACTCCTGGCGCAGGTCTGAGACGTCACATAGCTCGATGCTACGATTGGCTAAAAGCGTATTATGGAAGGCAGGTACTAGCTGGCACTTCACCCAATCAGGTCGAAGTATTGTACTGCACGTCCCGCCTTTTCACGGACAGCCCAAACGGCAGCCCTCCCAGATTGATAGTAGAACTCAGTTCTACACATATCAATCTGGCTACTGCCAGGATAGGAAGCCAGAGCAGAGAGGCCAACACAGGAGTTATGTGCTCACGTTTCCTCGTTCCTGTGAGCAAACGCACCGCTGCGTTTTGAACCAACTGCAGACGACAGATGGACTTTTGATCGAGCCCACATTACAATATTCTAAGCGACACGTAATAAAAGCATGAATGACACGCTCCAAGTCACCATGAGGCAAATAGGGTTTGATTTTGCTGAGCAAACGCAGCTGCTTATTTTTTTTTTATTGTAACCTTATATCATAATGTGTTTTATCTCTGTAACCTACAAGCTCCCTATGGACAGGTGTTGAAAATTAGCACATGTCCTATAACACTTTAAACAATGCATCTGGTTTGTCCAATGTTAATTGCTATGTCCATATTAAATAATGAAATAAATAAAGAAATAAAACACAATGTTGGCCTTTTTAGACATTTAAAATGGAAACACAAACAGAGGGTCAGTTAAGACCTGAGCGCAGCCGAGCGCGCACACAACTTGATGCGAGAGCGCGCACCGTCGCACACACGAGGGAAACACACACACGAGGGAAACACACACACGAGGGAAACACACACACGAGGGAAACACACACACGAGGGAAACACACACGGAGCAGCCCAGAGGAGGAGGGGAGAGAATCCACAAGGTAGAAGATGGCAAATTACCTCTTACCTTTTCGCTGTGTTCAATCATTCAGAGTGAAAGCTGGTTGTTGTTAGCAGTAGCAGTAAGCCAAGTTACCGGTTAGCCGCTACAGGCCGCAGTTTGTCACACTTCCCAAACTCCTCTGTCGAGTGGGATGCAAAGTAAAATGCAGGAATGTTCATAAAAAGACTGTTCTCCCAACATAACATAACATCTCCCAACATATAAAAACGTATCCATGGAGCATTCAAACGTGCCATGGTTTGCCAGTGTTATAATCTGCAGACTGGAGCGGCTGCACATTTGGGACAGCAGATACAACTCTTCTCCCGGTGAGCATTAGGCATGTTCTTTGTCTAATTCATGGTAAATAAGCAAATTAAGCATTCATAAACAGCAGTGCAATGAACTTACACATAATACGCAGTGTATTTAAAAAGTATTTAAAGTATTCAGAATACAGTTGGTCAGAGTAACAGAATATGTTACAAAATACATTTTCAGGCAAGTATTCAGTATTCTGTTACGAAATACATTTTAAAAGTAGTCTCCCCAACACTGCCGAGGGCCCACTGCAACAGGGCTGAGGGGGCCCCAATAACAGTATTAGCCACTTTAAACTGGGAGTGTTACTATAATATACAATAGTATGTTTTAAACGTCCCTCCTGGAACCGCCACCTTAACGTGGTGGAGGGGTTTGAGTACCCGAATGATCCTGGTGGCTCTGTTGTTGGGGGCTTCATTCCCCTGATAGGGTCTCCCATGGCAAACAGGTCCTAGGTCAGACAAAGAGCGGTTCAGAAGCCCCTTATGAGAGACCAACAGGCCCGGTTAGAACCATGAGGCCGTCCTTCTGTGGACCCACCACCTGCAGGAGGCGCTATAGGGGCTGGTGCAGCTCCAACAGCTGCCCCCACGACCCGGCAACGGACAAGTGGAAGAAAATGGACGGACGGATTGTGTAAGCTTGCAGGCTATAAGGTTAGCATCTCCCACTATAACAGCATAATACATCAAATAATGAATATAGTTAGATTTTAGACACTTACTTCCTACATAATCTTCCCTTTGACTTGGTTCAGGATTAACAATTTCAGCCCCAACTTCAGGTAGATCATCACTGCTTTCCACAGTCTCCGGCTGGTTAGATGTCCATGGAAAATCATAGTCTCACTCATCACGGCCATTGTCATTCTCATCCATCATTGCATATGTCCTTCTGCTGCTTCTTGGATTTAAGGGCTGACCCCAGTTATTGCAAGCTAAATATTTTGGATCAGAGGTTGACGTTTTATCAGCTCTAATGGACTCCTGATCAAAATGTCTTGAACACAAGCGGGTTAATCTGTTAATATTAAAAACATCTACGTAGCCAGTAGAGTCCCTTCCACCCCTCCTCACGAGGCGCTGCCACCTGCTGATGTCTCTGGGGTTTTTCAGCTGCTTGACCCACCGCACCCATGACATCCACGGATATCGACTCAGTTTTTTATTACTGTTAGATCTACAATGAGCGGCGGCACACTTGAAGCCCATGATAAAACCCGATTCAACAGAAAATAACGAAAACACTCAACCATGTTGAACGTGCGAAGGCAAATGTTACCCATAATGCAACACAAAATTCGGCCACTCCCCCGCCCATCAGATGAAATTTTGGGAGAGCAGAACGCCCGAATTGTTGTTGCACATTGTCACTGCATTAGTGACAAGGTGTCTGACTTGGTCGTTTCTGTCAAATCTGAAGGCCCACTGGGGGCCCCTGCTGGCTTGCGGGCCCCAGGCAGCTGCCTGCCTTGCCTCCAAAGTCCACTTTAACCACTGTCTACAGTTAATACTTAACCGCAATAAACAGCGTCCTCCATAACTTATTTTTATAACTTCAATAAACTTGTGATTCAGTATGCTGACTAGAGATGTGTTCTTAACGAGAATTACTGTAAATAAGGTCCAGATTAGACTGGGACTAAAGTGAAACCAAACAAGTCAAGGAGCCACAAGAACAGGTCTAAATGGTATAAAGAGTTATGTTATTAAAAGTAATAAAACCATAGGCTGAATGCTTTATATCATTCTGGTTTAGCTAAGTTTTCTATGGAGAAGCAGATCATGAGATACTGATATATGGCATAAATATCCATAGACACTCTTTCTACGTTGCGTGCTGGAGAAGCCAAAATGGCGTCCTGATACACCATGCGTGAAGCTGCTTTGCACCAAACATTTAAAATGAATTTCTTGGTCCACTGCTTTTCAACATGATGAATAGCTGCAATGTATTATAGCAGTTCTACAGAAGTGATAAGCCGTCTGCTGAATGAGCCTCCTACCGACCCCTCAGCCTCTAAAGGTGCCTACACACCAAACGTGTCAGCTGTTCAGAGCAGCATGAACGCGGCGTAGATATCGTTATCGTTTTCGTTTTGCTGCTGCGAACGCTCTGTTTATTTGCGCTGTATTGCTGTTTCTTTCCAAACTTTCGATACGTCGCTATTGACATGACACATGGGGTTCAGTGCCTCGCTGCTGCGCCCCATGTCTCCCCGTGCCGCTGTGCTCTGAGCCTGGGTCCGAGACTGTCTGTCCCCTTCCTGAGCGCACTGTGAGCAGGTCTCACTCTGCCTGTCCCCGCCCTAAGCACACCAGCCCCCACTCAGGCCCGGGGCTCAGAGCGGAGTCTGCAGCCGCCTGTCCCCGCCCTAAACGCACTGTGAGCGGGTCTACCTCTGCCTGTCCCCGCCCTAAGCACACCAGCCCCCGCTCAGGCCCGGAGCTCAGACAGGAGTCTGCAGCCACCTGTCCCCGCCCTAAACGCACTGTGAGCGGGTCTACCTCTGCCTGTCCCGCCCTAAGCACACCAGCCCCCACTCAGGCCCGGGGCTCAGAGCGGAGTCTGCAGCCGCCTGTCCCCGCCCTAAACGCACTGTGAGCGGGTCTACCTCTGCCTGTCCCCGCCCTAAGCACACCAGCCCCCGCTCAGGCCCGGAGCTCAGAGAGGAGTCTGCAGCCACCTGTCCCCGCCCTAAACGCACTGTGAGCGGGTGTACCTCTGCCTGTCCCCGCCCTAAGCACACCAGCCCCCACTCAGGCCCGGGGCTCAGAGCGGAGTCTGCAGCCGCCTGTCCCCGCCCTAAACGCACTGTGAGCGGGTCTACCTCTGCCTGTCCCCGCCCTAAGTACACCAGCCCCTGCTCAGGCCCGGAGCTCAGACAGGAGTCTGCAGCCACCTGTCCCCGCCCTAAACGCACTGTGAGCGGGTCTACCTCTGCCTGTCCCCGCCCTAAACGCACACCAGCCCCCACTCAGGCCCGGGGCTCAGAGCGGAGTCTGCAGCCACCTGTCCCCGCCCTAAACGCACTGTGAGCGGGTCTACCTCTGCCTGTCCTGCCCTAAACGCACTGTGAGCGGGTCTACCTCTGCCTGTTCCCGCCCTAAGCACACCAGCCCCCGCTCAGGCCCGGGGCTCAGAGCGGGGTCTGCAGCCACCTGTCACCGCCCTAAACGCACTGTTAGCGGGTCTACCTCTGCCTGTCCTGCCCTAAACGCACTGTGAGCGGGTCTACCTCTGCCTGTCCCGCCCTAAGCACACCAGCCCCCACTCAGGCCCGGGGCTCAGAGCGGAGTCTGCAGCCGCCTGTCCCCGCCCTAAACGCACTGTGAGCGGGTCTACCTCTGCCGTCCCCGCCCTAAGCACACCAGCCCCCGCTCAGGCCCGGAGCTCAGAGAGGAGTCTGCAGCCACCTGTCCCCGCCCTAAACGCACTGTGAGCGGGTCTACCTCTGCCTGTCCCGCCCTAAACGCACTGTGAGCGGGTCTACCTCTGCCTGTCCCGCCCTAAGCACACCAACCCCCGCTCAGGCCCGGGGCTCAGAGCGGAGTCTGCAGCCGCCTGTCCCCGCCCTAAACGCACTGTGAGCGGGTCTACCTCTGCCTGTCCCCGCCCTAAGCACACCAGCCCCCGCTCAGGACCGGAGCTCAGAGCAGAGTCTGCAGCCACCTGTCCCCGCCCTAAACGCACTGTGAGCGGGTCTACCTCTGCCTGTCCCGCCCTAAACGCACTGTGAGCGGGTCTACCTCTGCCTGTCCCGCCCTAAGCACACCAGCCCCCGCTCTGAGCCCCGGGCCTGAGCGGAGTCTGCAGCCGCCTGTCCTCGCCCTAAACGCACTGTGAGCGGGTCTACCTCTGCCCGTCCCGCTATGAATGCGCTATATGAGCGGATCGGCTGATCTCTTACAGCTCTGGCTAACGGGCTGCAGCAGAAGTAGTTCACACGGACAGGGGGAAGGAGACTGTAGCGTTGGATGAAGCAGAAACAGATGAAAATCTGCAGGTTTGGGCTGAGACCAAGTCCTGTTGTTTAGGTGTTACAAAACAGCATCAGTCCGTTACAAGTTACAGACACTTGTTGAAAAGTACAAATGTTACCATTATTATATTTTAGAGGAGGCCAGGCAGGCTGAGTGCCAGCAGGAGCAACAGTATATTTGGAAACTTGCTTAATTTAATGAATATTTAATGAGTTTATCAAAAGCACATTCATTCCCTGCTTTCCCCAACACACAGACAAGTCAGGTATCGATAAGAGAATCGATAAAGAATTGAATCATACACAGAATCATTGGTAATTTAATTGATTAATTACACATTGATAATACATTGATTTATTTATTCCATATTTAATTACTCCTCCTGGAACCGCCACCTTAACGTGGTGGAGGGGTTTGAGCGCCCGAATGAACCTGGAGCTCTGTTGTCGAGGGCTTGGTGCCCCTGGTAGGGTCTCCCATGGAAAACAGGTCCTAGGTGACGGGTCAGACAAAGAGCGGTTCAGAAGCCCCCTATGAGAGACCAACAGGCCCGGTTAGAACCATGAGGCCGTCCTTCTGTGGACCAACCACCTGCAGGAGGAGCCATAGGGGCTGGTGCAGCTCCAACAGCTGCCCCCACGACCCGGCAACGGACAAGTGGAAGAAAATGGACGGATGGATGGATATTTAATTAATTAATGACATATTTATTTAATTATTTATTGGTGCATTTAATAATAATAATAATAATAATACATCAAACTTGTATAGCGCTTTTTTGGACACTCAAATTTATTTATTTAATTCCATATGTAATTAATGAATTAAACATTTAATTAATTAATGACACATTTATTTAATTAATTAATGGTGTATTTATTTATTGAATTGTGGCACTTTCAATCCTCCATAAAGAACGGCTTAAAAGCCTGGCTCCAAAGAGTTTTATCTAAAAATCGCTATGACCCATGTGACAATGCTGGGGTAGGTGAAATATTTTTAACCATGCTAGTTTTAGTGTTTTGTCAGGTTTTAGTGTGTGCATATTAATGATTGCCACGCTTTGATTGACAGGTCCTTTGACGTAATTGCCTGGCTCTCGGCTAGGCTATTAGCGCTCCGAGCTGTGGCTCCGTTGTGCTAGCAGGCTAGGATAGGCTAATGAGTGACCCAACGTCGACCTTGGCTTTTCTCATTTTTCGATTAATTTGAGAAAAGATTTGGAGAAAGATGGCCTGTAGTGCGGTTGGATGTACTAATAGACCACAGAAAAAAAGTGGGCTCAGTTTTTTCCGGTAAGTAAGTATAAAAGAACGTCTTAGGCTATTTGCTCATATTTGCGATAATCTGGTAGTAATAACACTATATTGATGGTAATGGTAACGGGTATTAAGTACATTTAAAAAATATTTTTGGGGAAAAAAAATATATTGTCATGAACTTTATAAGTTATATGAACTTTAAATGACAATGATATTACAAGTGCTTGAGCTAATGATTTTACAGAAAATGTCTATGCCATTAAGTTAAAGAGACTAGATGCAAGTTGGTCATGTTATGCTCACTACTGCCACCTCAGGTCTTATGCGTAACTGCAATCTCTATATTACGCTCGTGCATGAAGGTACTTCGGACCCGAAGTAACACCTTTGTGAGTGACGGTGCAGGATTTTAGAGGCAGTTGTGGTGAACAGGTCATTCTACACATTTGGACATGGCTGGAACATGTAGGAGGATGAAAATACTTAGTTTTAACATTTTTAAACTCTGTATAGTCCCTTTAAGGTAACTAAATATCTTGATGAAAACTTGAGAGATGCACATAATTTGACGTATTGTTTTGGTATTTTTAATTACAAAAATTACAATATTACAAACTAATTTAAGGGATGTAGTCATGGTTATTGCTAACCGAGGTGTTAACATGCTGCTGGGTGCTGCACTGCTCTAATTCGGGCAAAGATTTCAGTCACTAAACCGGTGGTATTGGCTTGATTGTTTGGATCAGTGGCACCACCAGAATGATAAAAGACAGAAGTATATATTGGATAATACACATGTGAATTGTTAAACAACTGGTGTTATAAACAATCACAAAAGTTAAATATCTTAGGAAATGCCCTTCCTAACAATTGAGAGATTAACAACTTTTAATATAAATATTGTATTTACAGTATACAAAGGCATACACATGTATTTGAGTATGAATGAATGAATAGTTTTTATTATTGTGTCTTGCAACAATATATGATACATACACTTATTTGAGTCTGCCACTTCATCCAGGCTTTACAAACAAAAGTAGCCAATTTAAACACATTAGAATTAAACGGGCTTCCGGTATGACGTCACACTGAGAGGATCAACGCTGCAGAGCTCACGATGAAACTTTCCTAACTTTGAAAGATTTAAGCCTATTTGGTTGCTGTTGAAGATAATATTAAATCACTATTTATCATACTGGGTCAAGCTATCCGTGGGTCAAACTGTACGGTCGTACTATCTCTGTCATGGCCTTGACGGTGGATCTCAGGCGCCACTGAATGTTTTGCTTACGTATGAGTCTGACGCTCTTAGACGGTACTTATCCCTTTTCTGTGGAAGCATAGGCAGACTTGAATGGAAGGACTAGCGCAATGTCTGAATGTTCATGTCTCCGGGTCCCGTAACGATGGTAAATAAACTTCTCCTGTATAAGACATCTCGACTCCGGCCTCTCCTTCTTCGGTCCTCTCGAACATCAATTGTTATTTCCCTAACAATTTTGGCGTCAACTAACAGTTCTTGATACAGCTGATCTGGTAAGTACATTTTTATCCTTTGATAAAAGGGAGGGAGAATGGCCTTACCAGATGTATGCTTTACAGAAAAAAAGAATAATGCAACGGGAAATATAATCAAAGAGTAAAAACAATGCTATTGATGGATTCTGGATGTTTGTTTCTGGTCGTGAGTAGGGACCTTAGGTCTTAACTACGTGGTAGACCAGGGTATTCCGATGCATAAAGCACAAACTGAAATAGCTACGAGCTGTGAGGCTCCATGCGGACAGTTTAGAGCAAATCAGATAATAAACTGGTTGACTGTTTAAAAGTGAGGGACACAGGTAGACTATTTTGAGTATAAAGCTTTGTTTAAGGTTAATTTTAGCGTAAAACATAAGGGCTCTCACACCTATGTAGCCAGGAAGCCAGCATGCTCCAGAAAGCTGTAAATCAGTCTGGGTCCAGGACACTGCAAGCTTGTCTGGTTTATGGATACGAGTACGGGTTAAAGCAACAAGCTGTGGGTTACTGTGTATAGCCGCTGTTTCATGTTACCTTTAATTTTGAATTTTGTGCAGAATATTGTCGGCAATAGTTGCGTAGGCCACGTAATTGATTGCTCAGACAGTTGAAATTAGAACTAAGTCACAGTCAGGGGACTGTGAACCACGCGCTGGTGTGGGAACTTAAAGGGAACTACTTGCCTTTTTGTTTTCATAGGGGCGCGTGGCGGAAAATCACCTGCTTATTTTTCTTCTGACTATAGAATAAAAGTTGGAGGAAATAGAGTAGTTGACTGGCTAAGGGGTTGTGGTTGGGAGAAAACCTAGGATTATTTCTCCTATTATTAATAACCCGCTTGGCCTAGAGGCGTCGATTTGAGATGTATACATGTTTCGGTTCTAATCTAACTGTGGAACTCCAGAATCAACTAATGAGCATTGAGATAAATATTATATTACGATTTGAAATAAGGGAGATGGCTATGGTTTTGGGATGCAAAAAAGGAGATTTTTGTTTATCATTTTAATGTTTGTCTGCTTTATCTGTTTATGTGCTGTCTGTGAGCTTTGCTTATGTGCTGTCTGTTTGAATGTTTCAGTAAGGTTTATAGGAGACACAGGGGAGTTCAGAGTAGTAAATCATTTGGCATTATCAATATGCTCATTTGAGTAAAACTACTGATTTTGTTAATCGGGGTACAATAAAGAAACAAGCATTAAAATAAGTACCAAATACCATTATTTAGTCACTCTGTACTCAGAGCACGAGAGTACACTTGAACGAGTGATTAAAAAGTACTCGTTACTCTTACTTAGGTCAGGGTACAGATAAGGGAACACAATGTACTCGAGTGGGAGTAAAAGTGTCTGATGAAGTTCTTCACTTAAGTAAGAGTATAAAAAAAGGCATTCGTTGTAAGTTATACTTTACAAATCCAAAAGGTATTTAAGAATTTAATGCAGGATTTTTTTTAAATCATTTGAGCAAACCACTAAACCAGGTTTAAACCAGGTCTAAACCAGGTCTAAAACAAGGGTCTAAAATTAGATGCTATGACATAATAACATAAATAATTATGTGAGTCCGCCTTTATCCAAAGTAAAGAATCTAAAGATTTGGGGGAGAGCGATGTTTACATTTTGTGTCCCCGCGTTGTCTTCTGGGTCCACATCTGCTGCGTTCGCCCGTTTGTTATTGTTTTGTCTACCTGTGAAGGTCCACGAGCAGAGCGGTCTCTGCCTGGAGAAAGATTGCTGAGTCAGCTTAACAAAACAAAACCAAGTGCCAGCATTGTTTACTAGAACTGCATAGATATATGTGGCATGCTTTGAACGATGATAAATTCATTACTAAAGCTATGATACAGATTAAGAGTCTCTGTAGGGTAAACAATGTCCGTATTTTGAACCACAACTTAACCAATGGTCACAGTGTGATAATGAATTGAGAAAGATGTGTTGTTTTTGAAAGTTGATGCTGCTCTAAATCTGATTCCAGGTTGCTTGAACCGGGAGGAGGACTGGTCTTCCGGTGTCACATGTCGCAATGTTTGTTTGACTGCAATTAGTGAGTATAACAACTGGGTTTTCAAACACATAAGGTTAAACAAATCCATAGGGAAAGATGTATAATTTTTAGGTGATGTGCTAAAGATATAGGGCATAATTTGTGCTTATCAAACAATCAAAACAAATAATATCGATAACGGCCAAACAAAAGTTGAGAAGTTGAAGTGTCTGGCATTTTTGTTGTTTTGTTTTATACAATAGGGTGGACAAACAAATGTTGTTCTGCTGTTATGTGTTCCAGAATCCTGAGTTTATAAGTCTGGTTCTAAGAGTACCAGGACCTAAGAAAAATATATATATATATAGTGTATTGCCTTTATTGTTTAGACTTGTGGTAAAGTGAAACTTAGCTCTATCGTTCTAGGCTCCAAGTGTCTGTGTAGGCTCTCAGTTGTACAGGAAGGGTACATCGATAAATGAGAGGTGCCCAGATTACGGCAGGATGGCTTTTCCTGGTTCTTTAAAGATGCTTTAAGTATTTGCTTGGTCAAACTTTCTTACATCTTAAAAGTTTGTGCCCAAGGTTAGATCAGGGAAGTAGTCTCAGCACTACCCTTGCTCTTCTAAATAATCCCTCGAGAAGAAAGTTCAAGGCAGGTCACCTGCAATCCAAACTGTGTTTAGGGGAAACATATTTTTTTGATAAAGACGGCCATGGCTTTATAACGTAAACTAAGAGTCTGATATATATTTTAATATTAGTCGGAAAGGGTGGTTCCCAAAGTAAAGGTTAGGATCCCCCAGGAAATAGTGGGCCCCGAGATGTGAATTTAAATAATTCTTAATTGCAAACAGCGTTGGTTTTGAAATTATAGGTCAAAATATAAAACATATGCAAATAAGTCTGAATACAACAGAGCTTCAGTGTTGTTTTGTCTAAATTACTAATTCACTCCACATCTCGGACGGCTTGCAAAGGTTTTTTTGGGGATCCTGACAAAAAATATGTGTAAATTAACCTTTAAAGACCAATTTATTTGAAGTCCACAATAGACAATTTAATAGACAGAATTTAATCTGATAAAATATGCATAAACTGATTGCCAATCAATATAAGCATATCTAATACAATATGTTAAAGAGACTTGCCATTAGATTGTTGTCCGGTATATTAATTCCTTAGCTTTAATATTAGTGAAGTGGTTTTATATAATATATTGCAAATAAAAGGAGAAATCAATAAACGCTATGCTTACTTTAAGGCAGGCTAGGCTGTCTTGAAGTGGGCATAGCGACCTTTTGAGGATGAGCCTTTTTGATAGTGTACAGAGGATTCTTTTAACTTTTATTATTATTATTCACTCGTGTACTTTAATCTTTCTTTTCTTCCAAACTCCTTTCTCGTTTTACTTTTGTTAGTATTTTTTGAATGTTACCCTATTTTTTAATGCTGAGCGTGATAGGACACGCTGATCTTTATTTTACTTTTACTCTGCCATTTTTTTTGTAATTTTGTTTTTTTTTGTTTTGTTTGTGGTGATGGGAACGAGGCGGGTGGCCTGTTGCGCTCTGCGTGTTCATTGGTCCAAATGCATTAGAAGAGAAAGTCTGCCACACTGAAAGTCTCCTCCACGCTGCCTCGCTGACAATATGCCCTCGAAATATGTCAACAAATTCGCTCTCCCTCTGCTGCTCCCTGAAAAGCCCTTGAAAGTCACATGCACAAGGGTGTTCACAATTGGTCACAGGTCTGATGCCTCGACCCCTGAACCACTCGGACTTAGATTTTTGAATTTATTTAGCAAATATACACACTTTTATATTTTGTTTTGGTAAAGTATAGCCGTGGCTAAGGCCCGTTATTGTTTTAGTAAAATATTACTTCTGATAATTCTTCGGTTATAGGCGAAGGTGTGCTAAAATTCAATTTTTACCTGATTTGCAATGGATCTTAGGAATCTATGCAAAATCAATTGTTATTTCCCTAACAGTTGCCATTTGCCCCTCCTGGAACCGCCACCTTAATGTGGTGGAGGGGTTTGAGCACTCGAATGATCCTGGGGGCTCTGTTGTCGGGGGCTTGGTGCCCCTGGTAGGGTCTCCCATGGCAAACAGGTCCTAGGTGACGGGTCAGACAAAGAGCAGTTCAGAAGCCCCTTATGAGAGACCAATAGGCCCGGTTAGAACCATGAGGCCGTCCTTCTGTGGACCCACCACCTGCAGGAGGAGCCATAGGGGCTGGTGCAATGTGTTTTGGGCAGCTCCAACAGCTGCCCCCACGACCTGGCAACGGACAAGTGGACGAAGATGGATGGATGGTTGCCATTTGATATTCACGAAGTTGCTGGTGACACTAGACATGTCTGGCACTGGCAGAAAAGGAGCTGAGAACACTGAAAGGAGGCCCGGGAGGACCACCCGAAATCAAGCTAGCGAAAAGCGCACCACAAGCTAGCCAAGCTAATTCGGGCTATCCCTTCGACTTCTTGGCATTAACAGCGGATATTAGAGACACAGTTGCCACGGTTGTAGAAGAGACAAGCTGGACACTATTCAAAATACTTTGGGTGGCCATACAAGGCACCTGGGAGAGGCTTAAGGCCGCATTTCTGATGCGGAGGACATCATTGCTAATATGGATATACTAAAGATGGATGCGGAGTCAAGGCTTGTGGAGGTCACTAAAAGAATGGATGAACAAGAATCACGGATGCGTATATATACCAGCTTAGAATCTTCGGGGTGAAAGAAGGTGTTGAAGGAAATAATGTTGTCTCTTACTTTGAGACCTGGCTGCCGAGACTACTCAACATGGAGACCAAAGAGGGCAGGATGCGGCTGGACTGCTGCCATCGAAGCCCGGGTAAGCCAAAATCAGGAGCACCGAGGGCCATTATCATGAAACCTCATTATTTGACAGATGCTATGATGGTGATGAAGAAGTTGAAACCTCAGTTTGAAGGAGCTACGATTTCCATACGCCAAGATCTTCCGCAGGCCGTGCTTCAGCAGCGAAGAAAATATACCAAAGGCATCAGATTCAGGATGTAGTTCCCAGCAACCCTTCGCTTCTCCTACAATGACAAGAATTTCTCTTTTGATTCTGCTGAAGAAGCATCAGGTTTTGTTGAGACACTGGAGGCAGAAAAGGGACGTCCACATGGCGCAGTCCTCTTCTTCCCATCTTTTTTAGATTGACAATACACCAGCGACTCTCGGTATGTTATTTTTATTTCTTATTTGGAAAGCACGATAACTTTTCCTCTTTTTGGGGGGACTGAAAGGTTTGTCGGGAGTGTGTGGGTGCCGTTATGAGGGCGGTATATGGGAGCTCCCTCTTTGACGTCGGCTCACAACAGGTGTTGTTTCCTCCTAGGACTGAGAAGCCTGACACTTTTTCTTTGAGGACTGTTCTACCTCTGTTCTTCGGCCGTTTTAAGTTGTTCAACTGGATTCACGTGTTCTTGTCGCCCATGTTATTATTATTTTTGTTCTTTTATTGTTATTGTCTGAGCATTCTAGAGTGTGTTTACATAATCTTTTATGTTATCAGTTTTATATGTGCCTTCTCTCTCCAACTATAATACATACTTTTAATTGTTAAAAAAGAGGATGAATCCTCACCGCAGTTTTTCTCGTATTGACTACTTTTTTGCCTCCAGATCGGTGGTGGACAGAGTTCAGTCGTGTGGTATTGGCACACGGGTACTATCTGACCATGCAGATGTCCACATGGTGATGCCACCACAACAAATGTCACGTAGTTGGCGATTTAATCCGTCACGTTTAAACAACCCGTTATTTTTATCAAAGAACAAATTGAACTATTTATGTCAACCAATGATAATGAAAATACTAACCCATCTATTCTTTGTGAGGCACTGAAGGCCTTTTTAAGAGGGGCCATACTTTCTTATAGTACAGCAAGGAAAAAGGAGGCTACTAAACAACAAATTGAACTAGAGCACAAATTAGGCCATTTGGAAAGTCAACTTAAAACCAATTTCACGCCAGCTTTGCACAAAAACTGTTAACCCAGAAAGCTGAGGCTAGTGTTTTTTATGCTAGACACAGATTTGTTGAAATGGGAGATAAACCAGGGCGATTGTTATCTAGGCTGGTAGCTGATAAACAAGATATCCGAGCCATACCTTCATTAAAAGATGAAAAGGGCCAAAACCACTACGAAAATAGAAAGTTAGTAAATATAATGGAAAGCTTTAAGCAAAAGATATACTCATCAGAGACCTCAGTACCACAAAATGCTGTTTCTAGTTTGCCATTTTTGTCAGAGGATGACCAAGCAGCACTTGTAGGGCCGATAACAAAAGAAGAGGTGCTATTTGAGATTAAATCTCTCCAGAGTGGTAAACTGATGGTTATGGGCCTGAGTTTTAGTAAGTAAAGTAAAGTTTATTTATAAAGCGCTTTTCACAGATAAAATCACAAAGTGCTGTACAGTGTAAGAGCAAAAAACAATTAAAAAAATGTGGGGACATATGTAAAATCAAAGTGACACCCTAGTGAAAACCCATCAACCAAAAGCTTTTTTGAATAAACATGTCTTCAGGACCTTTTGAAAAGAGTCTGTTATAAGAGTCTGTTATAAGAACATTTGGTTCTATATCTGGTTACAAGGTTCACTGACAAGACAATGGCCATGCCGTTGGTGAATTGTATTATGATGAATGATTTTCCTTGTCTCGCAAAATATTGGGAACATTTTAAAGAAAAATATTGATTTGGTCCATAAGAATGTTAAACGGGATCTCACTAGATGGATGGACCTGTGTCTTGGATGGGAAGAGTGAGCCTAATCAAAATGAATGTATTACCATGCCTTCTTTATCCTTTACAAATGCTTCCAATGTGTTTCACTAAGAAAATGGCAAGAGATATTGAGAGAGATTTATCTACATTTATTTGGAGGGGAAAGAAACCCTGGTTAAACTTTAACACTTTACAACTACCCAAAGATGAAGGTGGACTTGCTCTCCCCAATATTATGCTTTACAACTGGTCATGTCAGTGCAGAATCATTCATGAGTGGATACATTCACACATGAAAGGACAAAACAAACCACTTGAATCTTGGGGGTGCGCACCTTATTCATTGATGAGTGAACTTACAAGAAATAAAAACATAAAACATGCCAATTTACTGATTGGCAATGCTATAAAAGCTTGGCGAGATATGACCAAATATACATCCCATATTACTAGTCTGTATTTTTTTCCAAGTTTTAATGAACAATCCTGATTTTCCCCCTGGGTTAAAAAGTCCAATATTTCAAAGATGGTATGATACAGGATTAAGAGTAATTGGTGATCTATTTGAAGGAAATGTCCTTTTTCACAAATTCAGAACAAATTTGGTACCCCACAGAGGGACTTTTTTTTTGCGTATTTACAGGTTTGGCACTTTGTTGAGGCAAATTTTCAAATCACTCAAGATTTAATGTTACCTAGTTCCATTGAGAAGTTTGTGTTGGATCTTAATGTTAAGAAATCTATCATTAAACAGTGTTGTGCCAGCTTGCAAGATCATAATGGACATAGTATTGAAAAGACTGTTGAGCGATGGGAGGAGACTGGAAAGACTGTCTTCAATCTACTCACTCACTATTCCTTAGTAATAAATATAAGTAAGGTTCAGTATAAAATATTACATAGACAACACAGGACACCGATTTTTCTGAATAAAATAGACCCAAGCAGATCACCTTTGTGCCTTAAATGTAAAGTTGCAAATGGGACATATTTACATTGTTTATGGAGTTGTCCAAACATATCAAAATATTGGTTATGCATAACCAAGGAAATCAGGGCTATATTGAAGTGTAGGATTTGTAAAGACCCAGGTCAGCTTCTGTTGGGGCTGCCATCTTCTAATAAGTTGAGAGACAAGAACAAATCCAAGTTATTATCTAAGCTTTTATTTTTAGCACAAAAATGTATTTTATATAATTGAATTAAGGATACGCCACCAACAGTAACTCAGTGGTATAAAGACATTTTCAAAGTAATACCAATGGAAAGGTTGAGTGCAAAGTTAAAAGGCAATGATTTTCTTTTTAGATTGATGGCGCCCACTAGTGGAATACTTACCTGGTGATCTCAGGGACATTCTGCAGAGAGAAGCAGGTTCTTTGAAGTGGAAGGCCTTGGGCTTGTCCATTTGACTTACGTTTGCTTTTTGCCATTTTTATATGAATATTTTATATTTATTTTACTTCCTAAAGTATCTGTAACTCAGACTGCTCATTGTTTAACTAACTTACAAAGCATGTTGTTATTATTATTATAATTATTATAATTCCCCTCCTGGAACCGCCACCTTAACGTGGTGGAGGGGTTTGAACGCCCAAATGATCCTGGAGCTCTGTTGTCTGGGGCTTCGTGCCCCTGGTAGGGTCTCCCAGGGCAAACAGGTCCTAGGGGATGGGTCAGACAAAGAGCGGTTCAGAAGCCCCTTATGAGAGACCAACAGGCCCGGTTAGAACCATGAGGCCGTCCTTCTGTGGACCCACCACCTGCTGGAGGAGCCATAGGGGCTGGTGCAGCTCCAACAGCTGCCCCCACGACCCGGCAACGGACAAGTGGAAGAAAAATGAATGGATGGATGGATAATTATTATAATTATATTAATTCATGTTATTTTTTTTTATTTTTTTTTTCAGCTTTCCTTTAGGTGATCCAGATGAGAAGACAGAACTGGACCCCAACATCATTTAGTCGTCTGTGAATACACTTGGAGAGTGATTGTTTCACCAAAGACATAGGGGTACCCAAACCACACCCATGCCAGTTACTTTTATTGGACAAACTTATATATATATATATAATTACAACTGAAAGGATTTCTAAACTCCACATGTGGATTGCTGCAAGTTCATCTGTATCACAATCTTTTTTACAAAAGAAAAAAAGCCGGTGCCAAGACGTCTGGTACGTAGAGCAATGCAGGTAAATAAAAATGTTGCAGATTGAATTGATAATGAGAACATTGATTCCGTGCTTGTCAATTTGTATGACACTGTAGTGAGTCCAGTTGTTGGTGACAGTGTTGTGAGTCCAGTTGTTGGTGACAGTGTTGTGAGTCCACTTGTTGGTGACAGTGTTGTGAGTCCACTTGTTGGTGACAGTGTTGTGAGTCCACTTGTTGGTGACAATGTTGTGAGTCCACTTGTTGGTGACAGTGTTGTGAGTCCACTTGTTGGTGACAGTGTTGTGAGTCCACTTGTTTGTGACAGTGTTGTGAGTCCACTTGTTGGTGACAGTGTTGTGAGTCCACTTGTTTGTGACAGTGTTGTGAGTCCACTTGTTTGTGACAGTGTTGTGAGTCCACTTGTTGGTGACAGTGTTGTGAGTCCACTTGTTTGTGACAGTGTTGTGAGTCCACTTGTTTGTGACAGTGTTGTGAGTCCACTTGTTTGTGACAGTGTTGTGAGTCCACTTGTTTGTGACAGTGTTGTGAGTCCACTTGTTTGTGACAGTGTTGTGAGTCCACTTGTTTGTGACAGTGTTGTGAGTCCACTTGTTTGTTAGTCCATTAAGACGTTTTACACTTTTATTTCTTCATTTGGCCAGGGCCAGCAGAGAAGGGCCTGCTGGCCCTGACGGCACACCACTGCATTTTAGTTGCCATTCACGTTCATGTCCAGTATGGACACGTTCAGTATGGACACGTACTGAACGTGTCCATCCGTAAATTCTTACCTCGTGTAGGGCTGCAACTATCGATTAGTTTGGTAATCAATTAATCTACCGATTATTTTTAACAATTATTTATAATATTTTTCCAAACTTTTTACCACAAAAAGCTGAAGTGACGCCACTAGACCTTTTTTTTATGGACTAAACTTAAAATTAAAGTTTGTAGGAGGCTCTTTGTGCTAATTCAGCTTTCTGAGTGGATAAGACATAAACAGATATGAATAAAATGTACAATGTAGAAAACATCAAAAATCCAACATGGTCATGTAATTTTTGGTCTGTTTGAGTCTGTGTTTACCAGAGAACAATTGATCCATCTACTCATCCATCTTCTTCCACTTGTCCGTTGCCGGGTCGTGGGGGCAGCTGTTGGAGCTGCACCAGCCCTTATGGCTCCTCCTGTAGGTGGTGGGTCCACAGAAGGACGGCCTCATGGTTCTAACCGGGCCTGTTGGTCTCTCATAAGGGGCTTCTGAACCGCCCTTTGTCTGACCCGTCACCTAGGACCTGTTTGCCCTGGGAGACCCTACCAGGGGCACGAAGCCCCCGATAACAGAGCTCCAGGATCATTCAGGTGCTCAAACCCCTCCACCACGTTAAGGTGGAGGTTCCAGGAGGGGAAAACAATTGATCGATTACTAAAATAGTTGCCAATTATTTCAATAATCGATTAGTTGTCGAAAACTGCTAATTGCTAGTATTGCTAGTTATTCTACCCCTCTACACCACCCCCGGTTACACCTTAAAACACAAATGGGTGCTACCCACTGAGCAGAGATCACGCGTACTACTACCAGGTGCAAACTCAGTTGTTTGTGACAGAGTGAATGTACTGTGACTTCATGGTGTGGTCTGAAATTGTTTTTTTTACATTTTACAAAGGATTATGCCTGATAGTGTCTTCTTTACAGAAGCATTTTACCGGAGCTATTGGCCTAAATATATACATGTCCATAAATGCTACTAACAGAAACCACACAGAGTGCAGAGTCAGTGGTGGGAGAGAAGGAGTAGTAAAGCCAAGTTTATAATAGCTCTCTTTATTCTTGTTGACAGTACTTTGTGTTAAGAATGCGCTCATGACATCTCAACATTCTAAAGAGCCTACAGTTTAATACTGTGGTGGAGGGCAACTGAAAATTCCATGGCAGTAACTAGGGTCACTGTTTATTGTCAGTCTGATTTTAGTTTATTGCTAATTTCTCTGTAATTATTCACATAAAATAAAAACTGTCATGAAGTTCAAAGTCATATCTTCCAACACATATGAACTATGATCTAATTGTTTCCTCGTAAAGGTGTCCAAAAGTGGAGACAATATTCAAAAACATGTGTGTGATGTTGGTCAGTAGAAAGGACTTTCAACCATAAGAATAATGTGTCAGGTTTGTGAATACAATCACTATGAAATAATGATCAAGGGAAACATTTGGACATTTTTTTGGGGTGACATTTATTGTTTCTCTCCCATTGAGTTGTATTGACACCTGCCCTGCATCTGAAAACCTTCTGTCTTGATCAGCGGGTATGCGGTCAAGAGATACATTTGGTTTACACCCTTGTCTGTTCATTGATTGTCCATGGTGAAGAGGGCTCATTGAGCCGCTGGCTGCAATACCATGACCTGCCACTAGCACGAACTGAAATCGGGGGAAAGGAAGTGGACCCCCCCCCACTAGGGCAGAAGCATCCTCTTTCGTTAGCAGGTCGAGTGTGTAATGTAATACATGGGACAGTAGCATGCATGTGTTTTAGGGGTGGTGATGCTGATGATGCATATTTAAAGTGTAAATGGCCACATTTATGTAGTAGCACCTTTCTACTCTGCACTCAAAGCACTTTACGTCAAGGAACCAGTCCCCCATTCATACTCTCATTCACACACCAGTGTACGCTGACACTGGAGGCAAGGGGGTGAAGTGTTTTGCTCAAGGACAACGACAGTGTGCACCTGCGGGATTCGAACCGCTGATCTTAAGATCACAAGACGCCCCGAGCTAGTGTACGATCGTTTGTGCTGAAATAGGATAGTTTAGGAATCTTTGCAGCCTACGATATAATAGTTTTGAGAATCTGGCAACCCTGATGCCCGCTCTCCCGGACGGAGCCGCATCTGCAAACAAGCGTCCCTTCCCTTCTCTCACTACCGGTGTGCGTGACTTCAGTCCAGCTCGAGCCGCTCCAACTTCAGTGAGACGAACTTCGGCCGTTTCACTTTGAGTAAATGGACAAATACTGGACACAACGCGGGCCGTGTTTGTGAGGACAGGTCTGCCGGGCTACCGCGGAAACCATTGTGTTTCCTCTCGGTAGAAAGTTTAGTTTTTTTCTGTCGGAAGAACCATGGCCTGTGAGGGAAACGGGATGTCAGGTTAGTGATACTAGTCTACTGTTTTACGACAGTAAAGTAAAGTGGTCTGAAAGACAATATTCTTTTTCATGGCAGGATTTCACGATCAATACTACCGTGGCATGATTCCTACCTAAACTTCCATTACATCCATTAAAGCACACGTCTGACTCTCTGAGCATCGCAGACTTCTCCATTTTAAGTTTCCTTCCCTAAAGTATTTGAGATTTATAATGTATATTATACACACTTTATATTTACATTTAAATGTTTTGGATGTGCATAATGATGATCGTAAAAAAAAAGTGGCCTAATATTCGGTACAGTGCAGGCCATTGAGGCGCAGTGACTTTTCTAATGTTCTGTATAAACTTACTCTTGTCTTTTTTCCTCTGCAGATGAGAGAATTGGAGAGGCTCTCATCAAAGAGTAAGACCCATTTTGTTTCATTTACCTCAGGCTCTGGGTTATGGGATTCATGACTCTTTACTAGTAGTCAGTGAGAGTGTCTCCATTTTGATTACATTTTAATAATACGCACACCTTTTGATTTAAATAATCCAAAATGACAATGGGACTGGTTATAAGATGTGAAAAATCTATTACGCAACATCTACGTTTTAGAACTTTTTACCATTACAAATTATAAGGTTCCCTCATCAAAATATATAGTGTTGAGTCACTCGCACATTTTTGAGTCATCTTTGAATTAGAGGTGGGCGATATGACAAAAATAGAATATTACGATGTTTGAATTATAAACTCCTGATATCAATTTTATCAAAAGTTTTTATAGTAAAAAAAATGACTTAACCTACACACTGAAGAAGAAAAAGATTGAATGAATATATTAATTTATTCAACTTTGTGTTAATCAACACAGCAAAAATAGACTTAGAACTAACTCCATACATTAAAAAACTCCAGACAATAAAAGTAAAATAGTAACTCCTAAGTTTGGTAAAGGCTTGTTGTTAGTGTCTGTTGCTGTTTGGTATTTGGATAAACAGCGCATTTGCGAACAGGATTTAAATAAAACAAATGAGAAGGATGCGGCGCCTGCAGAACTGTAAGGACGAACAGTCACTTCTTCACACGTGTGTCGCCAGGTAAATAAATAAACACACGCTGCATCTACGCAGAGCAGCGGCGTTAAGGGGAAACACACTGACAAAAAGAGACAGAACGCGGGGTTTAAAGGAGCTATATCATGCAACATCGAGCTTTTACAGCTTTTAACCCTGTTGTTATGCTATTTTCCTTCTGAGTCCTGCTCTCTGAGCAGCTGCTCCGTCCTCTCCTGGTAAACTAATGACTTGTTCAGTTGTGTCGTCAGAGCGGAACGGAAGTGCTCGACGTCTGTAATGTAATGCCTTTTAATTTGTAAAACTGCTTTTTTCATTATTTCTGTCGTAAGAAAGAAAGAAAAAATAAGTAAATAAAATTAAAAAAAGGAAGTGCCTGACGTGTCCGTGACACCCCCTGAGCGTCTGAACAGATGTCATGTTTGCACCGAAAGTTGTGACGAGGGAGCTTTTTCAAACCTACTCTGGAGTCTGGACACCTGTTCTTTTTTCTAACGATAATGTCACGGAGAAAAGTGCGTTTGGCTGCGAGGACAGGACTTTATTCAACCTTCCTAAAGAAGAGGCCACTCGCCAGAAGTTGGAATTTCCCTCCGGGATTCAGCGACTATCAGCCAAAATAGTGTTTGTCTGTGACTGTCGCTGATGGATGCTAGATGAACGTTGGCCAGAATCAAAGTGGATTAACTTTCATAACCAACGCGAGTCCCATAATGGAAACATCAGAGTGGTGAGTCGATCAAAATGCATGTTAGCGTGTGTGTTAGCCATTTAGCCATGAAGCTGTTTTGCACATGTTAACTCCTTATAACAGCATCATGAAGTAACTTCACTTTTTGCTGTGATATATATATATATATATATATATATATATATATATTTATATCAGAGATGGTGACTCGCGAGTCGGACTCGGACTCGAGTCGGACTTAAGTCGCTATTTTTAGAGACTTGCGACTCGACTCGGACTCGTCCCTTAAAGACTCGAGACTTGACTCGGACTCGTCCCTTAAAGACTCGAGACTTGACTCGGACTCGTGGTCTGAGACTCGTGAACATTACGAGTCCCTCGCGCACTTATTACACACGCTGTTTGGACGCTTGATTCTGGCTTTTTTTCTCGGCCGCTCCCTTGTCTCTGTCTCCTCTGTGTGCGCGCTCTCTCTCTCTCTCACCAGCACCGCGCTGCTCATCGGATTAGCGTGAACCTGGCCCCCCATCATACTCAAAATTTTATAAAAAATATGTCAGTCGTTTGTGCTACGTTTGTGCTGGTTTGTGCTGTAAAAATTTACGTTTGTGCTGTTATCGTTTTTGAGATATTGAGGATTCTTTTATAGGTCAATCTGAGGTCACCCAGCCCCTCATTTTGCTAAAAAATGCTCCAAAACGAACGAAAATGGTGTCATTCGTTTGTGCTACGTTTGTGCTGGTTTGTGCTGTAAAAATTTACGTTTGTGCTGTTATCGTTTTTGAGATATTAATAATTGCATTTTTGGACCCAGCCCCTCATTTTGCTAAAAAATGCTCCAAAACGAACGAAAATGGTGTCATTCGTTTGTGCTACGTTTGTGCTGGTTTGTGCTGTAAAAAATTACGTTTGTGCTGTTATCGTTTTTAAGATATTAATAATAGCATTTTTGGACGATGACGTCATCATACGCTTTCGAAAATGCACAGAACTGACTCAGAATGGTGTCTATCTTTTTTGCTTCGTTTATGCTGTGCATCTTTGGTTTATACAGTTATGTTAAAGATTTTAAGAATTTGGGTATCACTTTTTTTTTTTTTCTTCTTCTTCTTTGGGTATCGCGCACACCTGTTATATTGGCAGTGACGTCATATCCGGACACTTTATTGCTGCGTGATTAATCATGGATAGAACCTCTCGACGCTCCTCAAACTTTTGGCAAGTAAATCTTCTCTTAATCCCTTTATTGGTGTAGTGTTTGACATATAAATGAGGATGATAACGTTGAATAGAGTATTCATGTGAATATCATTATTAACCAATCGTTAATTTCATAGATTTAAATGGCAGAAGTTGACGTTTAATCTGCCATAGGCTGTACAATTATTCTTAACATTACTGGCACGGCTTTTGTTCAATATATCCACAGCATATGCCTGGTTAAAAGTCACTTGTATTGCGATTCACGCATGTTTCACGTGCTGAATGTGTGTTAAGGAGCTTAATTAGCTAAGCCAATTAACGCACGCACAATTCTTGCATATGAGCGAACTTGCAGGTTTCGGTTTGCACATATACTTAGTGTTTTGTTATGTGGTTAATTCATTTTACTACATGATTATTATTATATTTATTTTTTTGTGCAGGATGGCAGCTTGGAACAGCCAGTGTGGAGTGAAGAGTCACTGTTTTTTTGTAGTGTGTAGTACTAATACCTCTGAAAGTCAATTTTATGCAGCTTTAATTTAAGTACATGTATGAGGCCTTCTTTACTGCTTGATTAGCATGGTAGTGTTGTAGTAGTGAAGCTTATAAGCATTTGTTTTCTTAAATTAACTTAATTTAATGGCAATATTTTTAAAGTAAGAATGAACTAAAAGCAGTCACTGTCAAAGAAACATTTTATGGTATAGCTTAACGTACAAAAGAACAGAAACATGTACATAGAATTGAAACGTATGCCAGACTAATTGCAAACAAACTTAAAGCGCCAAAGGACAACTTGCATAAAAGCATAAAAACAAGGTTATGAATTGGCAGCCTAATCATGTGTGTAAAGCACTGCATGTGGACACACATGTCTATTTTCTGCCACAGTTTTGACTTCGCTCCTCAGGTCATCAAACATCTCCCAGACTCTTGGGGACCTTCTGCAGTAACAGACGTAGTGACCCATGGCATTCGTTGACTCTCCACCTCTGAATGCTATGACTGCCCTTAGTGTGAAGGTCTTATCCTGAAGCACCATGCTGGATGGAAATTCAGACAAGGAAGACTCTTTCTTTCGTTGGTGAGTTTGTGAAGTACTCATACAGTCAGTATCAACCCACAAAATTTCTCCTACACTGTAGCTGTGTGTGACCATCCCTTCACATAGGGCAGATGACTCCTTTTCGGTGCCCCCAAAGTGACCCTGTAGTGGCAAATGGACTGGCCTGAGACAGGGAGATATGGGCAGGTGAAGTCCTTGCTGCACTGCAATCTCAAGTTGAGCCATACCAGAAGTCTGCAGTACATTGAAGGATGGAGAGACAATTGGTACTTCCCTTGAGGTTTGCACACTGAGCACACAGTACTGGGAGGAACATTTCTTATGAAAGTACACGCTTGTGATATTCCTCATTGTTTTCTGTACTACAGTGGAAATGTGACACTGAGCATCAATCTGGAGTGCACCTGACAGCAACTTGACATCTGGAAATAATGTGGTCAGCAACTCCGCTCTCTGGATATATGCATTCCTGCCAATACCGTCTGTCGCAATGTATTTGGCCAGCTTGAATAACTGGTTTGAGGGTTCGGTGTTGACCGCATACTGGAAGGACATGCTGTCACAGTATGCACAGCTCAGACTTTGCAAAAATGCATCCACTGCACAAGTATTTAACACAGATACTGTTTTGTTTCCCAGCTTGAGTGGTTGATGATGGTTACCATTTTTCAGCAGCCCAATTTTAACCATTTTCTTTGTGGATTGATTGGCATTCATCCATTCAGGGCATGGGGCTAAGTAAGAGTGGCTCTTGCGTTTCTTTGGTGGAACTCCTTGGCCCCTCCAATTTTCCAGAGCCTCATCAGCAAGGATGCCAGCAGTTGAGTCAGAGTCTGCAGAAGGTAAACTTTCATTAGGTGGGAAGATCTACCAACAAGTGTATTTGTCATAACTTAAAGGTATACAGGAGGATTTTCCCGAATTTTAGGAAAGAACCGCCCTCTCCACATTTTGAAAAAAATGCACATGCGCAACGCTCTACCTGCTCCCGAGAGGGAACGCCTTCTAAAACGTGTGCGAGAGACATGCACGAGCCCAGTTCTCCTCGTGCACGCTCTGTTTACAAGTCACTGTCGGCATCGCTCACACAAGCTCACTTTCCAAGAAGATTTGCACTTTTTCCACAATGTCAGACTCCCCACCGGTAAGTGAAAATCTATTACAACCATCAAAATTTGTTTTAAAGAATATGTATAAAGCCAATCGTAATCAGGGATTGTGAATACAAAATGTTTCGTGTCTATGTAGCGTTACGAGCATAAACAAGCTATCATTTAGCATCTAAATTGTTTTATTTCATTTATGTCCGTTTAGAGCTTTCAAGAGGACAGTCTTGTGGGATCAGATATGGACTACGAGCCCGTTCCCTGTGCATCCCGACCAAGATCCAGGAGGGGGGGTGCGCCTAGAGGCCGCGGGAGACGAGCTCAGAGCACAAGACCTCCAAGAGCCAGCACCAGCCAAGAGCAAGGAGAGAGAAGGGGAGGCAAGGGTCGGGCTAGAGCCCGTGGCCGTCTGCTAGCTGACCTGTCACGGGAGGACTTCAAAAGGGTTGAAGAACTTCATAAACAGAGGATTGCAACTGAGGAGGTATGTGTACACATATAACCGCTAACTTGTCATTTTTTTGTCGCAAAATACGTCACAGGCTAACTTACAAACTCTTATCAGTACAAAGCATTACTATTGTTATTGTAATATTACTGGTCCAGGGTGTCAGACAGACAGTGTGAGACGTGATCTTTCCTTTTGTTATTGTAATGCTCCCTCCTACATTGCGAGGCAGACAGTGAACAGTGAATACACTCAAAACTGGAGTGAATGTACTGCACTTTTCCCTTTTATTAGAAAATGTGTTCACATTTCGCCTGTTCAATGGTTTAGAAAGCTGTGTGTCAAAGGGCTAAATAGAACATTTTTTAAGTGTGATTTTGTTTTAACAGGCTAGGATAAAGAGACTGACATTAGAGGAGTGTCAACAACTTCTACAAAGATGCCTCAGTCGTGAACCGAGTCTCATCTTTGACCTCATGAGTCTCACCCCTGATCCCCCTCCACCAGGCCCTCCTAATCCACAGGCACCCAACTGGTGTGTCTGTGGAACCTGCAGAAATATGCCAACACTGCTGGAACAGAAATGCTGTCAACAACAACCACAAAACTGCACGTCACTGTTGCCACACATGGAGCTGTACATCTTGGAGGAAGGTGTGCTGAGACTGGCCAGGCGAATCTGGAATGACCTTAGGGCAGAGGTGGACATCCAGGAGACAGGAGAAAGTCACAGACAGTTCCGCTATGCTGCATATAGGAACTTTATTGTCTGGCAATATGGTGTTCTGGGACCAGGAGTTAGAATTGTTATAGCGTCATGTTGTGTGTGGAAAATTAGAGATCGTTTCCCGGATTCTAATGGTAATTATGTAGGCTTTATTCCGGCCAGAGTGTAAACCTTGTGTACTCAACGTAATTCTTTGTGCTTTATTCCAAGATACCTCATCAGGTAAACTTGCACCATAAAATAAGCTGGATCAATACATGTGTGTATTTTATGCTAACTTTTTGTTACATGTACTATTTTGATTGATGTTGATAAAGTTTCTTACAAAGCATATCTTTGTCCATGTACTTCCATCGAGTTTCCCATACTTCTCTAAAATATTTGTACGTGGCTTTAAAAAGTTCACAAAGGACAATGTATGTAGGCTTGTACAGTTGTGCTCCAAAGTTTACATATCCTGGCAGAATGTTTTTACTTTTTTTTTCCCACTCAGTGGTTGTGTGAAGCCACTTATGGTGAAACAGTGTTTGCTCTTTTTAAATAAAATGACCCTTTTCAAAAGTTTACACACCCCTGTTCCTAATAATGTGTATTTCCCCCTTAGCATCAATGACAGCTTGTAGTCTTGTGGTCATTGTGGAGAATTTTCTGTATAATCTAATGGTAAACCGGCCCATTCTTTATCATAAACATGTGCTGTATGTGATAACGGTTTAGAACTTACATATACAAATATCAACGCAATTTGAGATAGCCATATGCAGATTTTGTCTTTTATTTGCTCAAATGTATAAAATTATATGCTGTTCTTTTATACATGACATACATTCACCATAAAAATTATTGATTTGCGCATTATGTACAGGGGAAATGAAGCACACGTACGTCACTCCTTTTGAAGCACCACATCTACAGGTCATGTGTGAGATGGTTGACCTTTAAAAAAAAATATAAATAAAATAAGTTTACATATCAGGACTTTATCCTATGCAACAGCAGCATACACTGTAGAGCAGGGGTAGGCAACATCAGGCCAAGGGAGTCAAATCTGGCCCTCCTGCATAAAACATGTGGCCCCCAAGATCATTATGAAGAAATATTATTCAATAAATAGGAGACCAAATACCTGATAAAGCACTCAAAAATGTTGAAAATACTGTCAATATTTTCACATTTCCTTCCAAAGCACTCCTTTAGATCATAAATGATGTACAAAGCTAATATTTGTGCTTTATTTTGGACGAGAATTGTAATTTTCGGCCCTTGGCATTTGGGCAATGAAGAAAATTGTCCCTCAATGACAAACTTGCCTACCCCTGCTGTAGAGGATTGAATTCAACAAAATAAGGCACTTGACTCGAATACAACTCACCTAGCCCTCTGCGGGCTTTCTTTTCCTTCAATTCTTGTACTGTTGGGGCAGGGCCACCGGACAACAGCCCCAGCCTTCGTGGATCATGAAGTGCAAGAGGCTGCTTTCCTGCCATCCCCCTAGGAGCCGACAGTCTTGAATGGAGAATAACACTCTGTAGATCTGTAATGTACTTGTAGGTTTTTGGGTTCTTGATGGTGTACAGCCGCCACATCTTTGATCTTTTGTTAAAAATTCTGCCATACCTTGGAGGAGTAAACAAAAACATGTCAATATTGCCATTGCGTGTATAGTATAAATTATGGATTATAGATCAGTGATAACTTACTGATATGAGCCATCTGCATTTGTTCGTGCTCCTCGGTTTAGGTGGTAGTTATAATCCAGCCCTGCCAACAGGGTCCGAGCATAGTACACTGGTGGTTTGAAGCAGAAGCGCTTTGAGGCGTACATAAGTATGTGGTTATGGAAGGACTCCAGGTCTGAGGTTGATCTATAAAACAAAAATAAAGAAGCAAATAAGACAATGTGTGAACCTGGCATTTTCCAAATTTTGATAAAGCAAATTGGTGGTTTGGAATGCAATTGCACTACAAAAATGTCTACCTGAAAGAGAGATACTTGGGTATATTTTTCAACCAGCGTGCATCGTAAACGATCTTTTGGAGTCTTCCATGTGCTGCAGAGCCCTTTGGAATCCATTCTTTATTCCGGTCTTCCTCCAAAGGACCATGTCGACAGGCCCCAAAGTACCACTCATGTTTGCCAGTTACATGATGCAGAACTCCTGTCCAAAGATCCTGTAATCAAATGTTTTCACTCAGTAAATTATGCGTACTATTAAAAAAAAAAAAACATTTGACAAACACCCTTTATATATTAGTATACTCTAATTGTGTAGAAATATATACAGTAAATAAAAACTTACGTTGAAAGCTTCAAAGGTCTCTGCTTCCTTACAGCTGTACCAAAAATGATTGCAAATGTCTCTGTTCCAACTCAGAAGTAGTGCACAGTCCTTCTCATGTCCAGCCTAAAAAACAAATTTATTGAATTAGATTAACTGGTTCCTTGCCAAAAAAACAAAAAAAGGTCTCAATAACAGTAAACATACAGCCAGAATCTTTTTACTTAGGTTCTTTGCACCGTGCCAGATATGCAAACTGTGTTTCACACCACAGTCTTTGTATTGGCCATTGTCTGTCAAACATCAAAGCAGTATTATTATTAATTGAACATCAAATCTGTCTATATGTAACTAATATTGCATAAAGCCACGTACTAAAAAGTGCTGATATTTGAATATTAGCATCAGTGCAAAATTCCTTCACATTCCCCAACTTTGGACGGAGTGTGTCTAAGGTCTCGATGAATGTCGCCTTCTCCATAGCTACAGAGTTCCCTCCGACCTGTCGTTTGTCCATATTGACAATCGACACAATACTTTTTGTGTCGTTCTCCATGGTGGTGTATGTGCAGAATTCGGCACAGAACCCAGGACTGTCCATCCTAGCATCACCTTATAATGACAAATATAAATGGGTTCAATGTTTTGTTAATGTATAAAACAATAACGACAGATAATATTGCAAGTTGCAGAGATGTTATATACTAACCAAGGAGCACAACAGAGTCCTTTGAACTCAACTGGCTGATGACATTGCTACTCTCCCTCTTCCAAAAATCTTCAATGTTCGACAGACAAAATTTGGTTTGGATTTTGTAGAATGTTGTTGGGTCGATCATCCCCAAGTTCATAAACTTGAAGAGCAGAGCTATTTTCCGGAAGTTGTTACCAGACAGGAGGATATTTGCACCCAACATAAAATCGCCAGCGAGCATTCCATATTTGAAATATCGCTGTGAACTCCACTTCCAAACAGTGTGACCATTTGGACATATCTGTAAGAGTGCAAGAGTTGAGCGCCACTGCAGAAAATGCCACTACTGAAATGATTTTGAGATTTAAATGTAAACATGTGATACTCACCCATTCCGCAATGACTGCAGAGCACCTTGATTTTACAGAAACCTCAAATGGCTTAGCTGCATTACAGGGTGCCTTTGTGATTGAATTCTTCACTGTGCATTTTTCAATTGGAAGAATAAGGAAGTCCAGCAACTGCTTTATAATGTCATGATAGACTATGGATGCGGGCCTGCCGATTACGTCTTCCTCTGTGAGGACCATTGGTGCGTCTGGTGGAGTGGCAACTTCCTGGCTTTCATCTTCATTACCTTCCGGGTCATCGTGCACAGTCTGATCAAGGCCAATCACAGGATAATCCTCTAACGACAGTCCATTTGGGAGAGCAACACCAGACCTGCAAATGTAAAGAAAAAGATGTGTCACACATCACCCAAAGAACAAAAGCTTCTGCCAGCCACTCCTGTGCTAATTAACAACTATTACAAGTCAATAGGATGCTGGAGACAGAGACATTTCATTTACATGTGTTGGAGACACCGCCCGGAATGTCAGACAGACCTTTCAAACACCTACAAAGGGTTTTACGTACAGGTGATAGCTCTAGTAGCAGTTTTTTTCATCTTTATTGCTTTCAGAGATTGATTGCAGGAAGACGTTCTTTTGGAAATGCAACAATAAGGTTTACCCCAATGAAAATCGCATCAACATATTTTCCATTACAAAATGATAAAATAATAATAATACCTTATGCAAATATGAGGACCCAGGTCGTATTCTTCATCCACATCAGCTGGGGTTTCACTGGTCTCATCTTCTGAGAAATCTACCTCCTCTGTCTCATCTTCTGAGGATGACTGTGATTGTGTCTCTGTATCCGGAGTCCAAGTTTCATCCCATGTGTCGTCATCCCAGTCAATCCTTTTGAATAAAGTAATTTTAGTGCCCCCTTCAGTACCATCCCAAATAAACCCAAAAAACAGTAATACTTACATTGAATTGTGTAGATTGTTGAAGGAATCTTCTTCAATGTCAACTATATTTACACTAGTTGAGGCCCTAGAAAATATATTCAGTAAATTACCAAATATAAAGCAAAAATAAATAACAGCTATCTGCACAGAGATGTTGAATTGTAATTACCCTGCTTCCTCTTGTGGAATAGTTCTTCTTTCTTCCTCACTGCTACTACTGCTGGCCATTTTCTCAACTCCCTTCACAGAGAAATCACCTTCTCTGTAAATTACACAAATACAGAATATAGATAATGTTGCTAATCCAGCCACAAAAACAAGGAATAATTTCTACTAAGAAATATGTAGCTTGATGATAAATATGACAATAACTTACCGATCAGACAGTGACTCCTGAATTGTGGACACAGCTGGAGGCCGGGGTCTGGCCCATTGAGTGTGTGTCAGTGGAGTGGATGTAATTTTATCATAGCTGTAACAAATATAGAATTATACACATTAGTTGTTTGTTCTACCAAAGTACAAGCATAACACATCTTTTATATTTTAGTGCACATATATGCATCACAGTAGATTGTATGGAAGGGCATCCAAATTTGGCTAGCAGCGTCATGCAATACAAAATATCAAATGCCCTTCCATGTTTTATTTACTTATAATGATAGATTGATTGAGACTTCAAGAACAATGGAGAAGTAGCTTGTTGCTTTTGTCTAATTTATACTATGGTGACCATTGGGATTATCCAAAATGAACACACAAGATTTTAGATCATTTCAGCGTGATGTCTTTTACCATTTGTCATAAGGCTACTTTAGACAAATGGAGAGCTTTCCCGTGTCTGCGCGGCGCGTGACCTGTGCCAAGGCTTCGCTAATCAGAGCCTACATTAGGATAAACTTCTCTCCTAATAACTACTCGGTCGATTATTCTCAAATCATAATCCAAAGCATACCACAACGATCCTCTTCTGAGTTCGTTTCCAGTTAGTGATTGGCCCGCTTTTAAACGACATTACTTAGTAAATGGATGCAGGAGCGGGTGTTCTACACGAGCTGCTACTCTGTTTGTTTGTTTGTTTGTTAGCAAAGGCTCCGAGCCATGAGGGAGGAGGGGCGGCGGGTACGCGATGATAAAGACGGTCACTCAGATAGATCTCATCTCATCCATTTTTATGTTTAAGAACTTTCATCGCAAAAATGACTGCTAGTACATTTAAAAATCTTGACATGCCTTTGTTTGGGGGCTGCGGTGAAGATTAGGAAATGTTAGCAGACCTGTGGCCATCGTAATAACTACTGACGATGCAAATTACAAACTAAATAAACTAATCTACCCTAGAAAGTTACAATATACAGTTACAATGTACACTTTTACTAGAAGTGATTTTAAATGGATTTCTCCAAATAGAATGCCAAACTTTACCTGTCGAGTAGAAACTTCGCGACTGAAGCGTCAGTGGGAAGCCCAACGTGTGCTTTCAGCGCACGCCATCGTGTGAAAGAATCTCCCAAAAACACTCTGGTCTTGTTTCTCTCTTCTGAAGCCTTTCTCTTCTTCTCATAAACCTCGAAGACACTTTTTCTCTTGCGACTCTCTGCCATTTTCAAAGCACCCGGTGAGAACTGCGAGCTACAGTGAAAAGCTGAAGGCGAAGCTCAACATATACACCTGAAAGTGCGCATGCGCAAAAAAACGAAAACTACCCAGGAACGAGCACGTACGACGTCCTTACGTAAACATATCACCAGAATGATTGACAATCAGGAGGACCAATAGTCTTGATGATCCACCCGGAAAAAGAACATCCTCCTCTACACCTTTAAGTTACAACTTATGCAGCAGCTCAAACTCCTTTTACCTCCGCCTTTTTCCTTCACTGTGGCGCTTACGCTAGTATTAAGGCTTACATTGGGCTTTACATTAATAATGAGAGAAACTGTTGTATTTCGCCGTGATCGCTAGAAGTACAGTCCGAATAGCGCGCTCACGATGTCAACAAACCCACGACAGGGCAGCGTGCGCACGCAGGGGGGGGGGGGGGGGGGGGGGGGGGGGGGGGGGGGGGGGGGGGGGGGGGGGGGGGGGGCAGAGGAGCCGATGAGCATTAGCGTGAACCTGGCCCCCCATCATACTCAAAATTTTATAAAAAATATGTCAGTCGTTTGTGCTACGTTTGTGCTGGTTTGTGCTGTAAAAATTTACGTTTGTGCTGTTATCGTTTTTGAGATATTGAGGATTCTTTTATAGGTCAATCTGAGGTCACCCAGCCCCTCATTTTGCTAAAAAATGCTCCAAAACGAACGAAAATGGTGTCATTCGTTTGTGCTACGTTTGTGCTGGTTTGTGCTGTAAAAAATTACGTTTGTGCTGTTATCGTTTTTGAGATATTAATAATTGCATTTTTGGACCCAGCCCCTCATTTTGCTAAAAAATGCTCCAAAACGAACGAAAATTGTGTCATTCGTTTGTGCTACGTTTGTGCTGGTTTGTGCTGTAAAAAATTACGTTTGTGCTGTTATCGTTTTTAAGATATTAATAATAGCATTTTTGGGCGATGACGTCATCATACGCTTTCGAAAATGCACAGAACTGACTCAGAATGGTGTCTATCTTTTTTGCTTCGTTCATGTTGGCTTGTGCCGTCATCTGCAGGCGCTGCCCAGCCTATATTGCGATGTGTTTACGTTGAAAGTTACATTAACTACATTTTTCTTCCCAGATTAGTCCTAAACGTAGTCATCTATCTCTGAAACTTGAAGCTGTAATTTGAAAACGAGATTTGTATGTGAGTTTTGTTAATAAAGTGATATAGTCAAAGCATTTGTCATTATTTCATTAACGCTACAACACTCTTTACTTTTTATATACCACTGGGAGGCGCTAAACATTAAGTTTACCCGCTAAAATTTCATCTTTTTCCCTCAAACTAATTAAGCAACTGCATTTTAACTTAAAATACTTAATTATTTTGGTATTTTTCTCTTTTAATTGTACCCTTATGGACCTTGGCATATTCTGAAGATCATCAACGTAAGTAATTCAATTGTATGTATAAACAATTTTGCTAGCTTTTTTTGTTGTTGCTAGGCATTCAATTTCAAATACTGTACAGAATTCATTAAAATGTAAAGTAAAAAAATACAATGAATGCATTTCGTATAACTGTATACATTGTTTCAATTATAGTAATGACAAAATCCACAGAAATAAACAGTTAATACATAAGAGAATATTTAAAGAACTTTTTTACAATGTTTGACATAGGCTACCAGGTTTTGGAAGAGTTCAGAAGTATATTGTGTGAAACATATTAAGATGAACCTTTAAATAAAATAGCATAAACACAACATTACTCCAGTTTACATATGGCGATTTAATTTTTATTTTTATTTTTACTAGATGCCAAAAAATCCAGGAGTGGCCACACATGCCGTTATTGCCATCCTCTCAACATCAAAAGAGGCTATATTAATAAATGGTGAAATTGCTAAACCTGCTCAACAAATCTGGACAGAACTCAGCCATCAACTTGATGAGAGAATATCTGCCAAGGCACTGTATACCTTTGTAAAACAAAACAGGCACAACATCTGGACCATTTTGGGTCTGAGTGACACCAGTGCATCTGAAAATAGTGAAGATGAGCCACCAGCCGATCAGCATAGTGACAGTGATGGCATACTTCAATCAGAGCAGACTTTTCAGCTGTTGGTGCCATTTGAGAAATGGGTACAGTTCATGCCAGAGAGCGTCAACTATGCCAACAGAAAATATAACATATTAAAACCAGGCACTTGGACTCATGTCATGAATGAAATATTATGGAAAGAGGTGAAACATACCTGTACTATTGTCTTTAAAAGGGCAAAGATTTATCCCATGTCGAAAAGTAAATACATAGACATTCAAGGCTACTGCAAGGAATGTGGAGGTCAGCTCCAAGCCCAATGTCTGAAAGAGCCACCAGTTCAAAGCCCGATGGTCTTCCAGTGTGTCCTTAAAAACATCCTTTCCTCGCTTCACACAGGGTGTGCAAAGCGTCCTCTGTCTGGAGTAGCGCGCAAGGATGTTGCTAGCGCACTTTGTGAAGGAAAGTCCGAACCTCATGTGTGGAGGGCACAGCAAGCAACAAAGTTAATGGATTTTGGAGACCCCGAGCCCAGCCATTTGCCCAAATTGGCGACCCTGCGAAAAGCAAAACAAGAGAGGAATTCACAAGAGTTGCCGCATAAAGACCCTCTATTGTCATTACAACTCTTAAAACACAGTTCTCCACACAGTGGCAGCATTAAAGACATTGGTCTAGATAAGTTTTTTTGCCATTACTGGAGCCAAACACAAATACACGTTTGCAAAACCTTGTCACAGCGGTCTTACTCAACAATCTGTGTTGATGCAACTGGATCTGTAGTGAGAAAACTTGCACGTCCAAATAGTACATCTGGTCATATTTTTCTGTATCAGGGAGTATTGAGAGACCAGATGAACTGCAGTGCCCCAGTAGTGCAAATGTTGTCAGAGCGCCATGATGTGAATGCCATCTCACACTGGCTGACAGAATGGATTCGTGCTGGAGCACCTGTGCCAAAAGAGGTGGTATGTGATTTTTCCCTGGCCATTCTTGGTGCATTAGTGAGGTCTTTCACACCACACCCGGATTTGAAAACATACCTCAATGAATGTTTCAATGTCATGATTGGCAACCCGGCTGCGAAACTTCCTCATTGTTACATCCGAGTGGATGTGGCACACTGCATCAAGCTTATCTGCCAGTGGGAGTGCCTCAGAAAGAAGGCCTACCGTGTCAAGGATTTCTTTGTAAGATCTCTTGCAAAGGTAATAAAATCACAATCTTTGGCGCATGCAAGAGACCTCTTACGTGCCATCATGGTGGTGGCACTCAGTGAAGGAGAGGGCCATGATAAAGGACTTCCAGTCAACTCAGAGGGCTTCAAAACGTACCTAAAGGCCCAAATATCAGAAGAGACAGTTGAGATACCACATGAAGAAAGTAGTCCTCATCCTGATCTTGAGCATCCAAGTGATCTTGACACCGACTTGAAGCAGTGGGTAGAAGATATCTATGAAGAGAGCCAATCCTTCGCAACAAGCAAAGGTGATCGTGATAACATTCACTTCCTCCCTGATATTATTCCCCACATAAAACGACTAGCAAGTAGTTTACCTCTATGGAGTGCAGTACTGACTCCATACTTCCCTGGTTCAGGCATCACAGCCAGTTCTGCCTCAGTTGAATTGGAGTTCAAGAATATAAAACATGGGCTTTTCAAGCATGAAAAGTTGCCCCTCCGAGTCGACCGCTTCGTTGCTCGTCACCTTACCTTCATTGAAGGTAAAATGAGGATTTGCGCTGCAAAAAACACTGAAGAGGAGGAAAGATCTAAAACAGCATCGACAACTGCTGATGTCGAAGGCACTGGGAGGAAAAGAAAGTCAAAAGGTTGGTAATAAAAACACTCAGTTACATACTAGAATAATAAATCAGGGGTGGTTTTATCACACCCACCTTTTTGTTTCAATTTGAGCTATATGTTAAATAAGTTAATATTCTTGAGCAACTCATTACTTCATGTGGCAAAACACAGAAAAATAGCACATTTTGCCGTCATGGATTCCATCAGTATATCCCAGGGTAGCTGTGCTTACAGGTAAATTTGTATATGGGTTTTGAGTGTCTGGAACATTCAATATAAAACTATGTTATCATTTCAATAATAGAAGAACGTAGATACCCAAACTCAAAACTCAAGAGTAGCTATAAGATACAGTTTGATTTGGGTATTTTTTGGGTATCTACATTTTTCTTGAGCAGTATTATTCTTAAAGGTGTAGAGGAGGATGTTCTTTTTCCGGGTGGATCATCAAGACTATTGGTCCTCCTGATTGTCAATCATTCTGGTGATATGTTTACGTAAGGACGTCGTACGTGCTCGTTCCTGGGTAGTTTTCGTTTTTTTGCGCATGCGCACTTTCAGGTGTATATGTTGAGCTTCGCCTTCAGCTTTTCACTGTAGCTCGCAGTTCTCACCGGGTGCTTTGAAAATGGCAGAGAGTCGCAAGAGAAAAAGTGTCTTCGAGGTTTATGAGAAGAAGAGAAAGGCTTCAGAAGAGAGAAACAAGACCAGAGTGTTTTTGGGAGATTCTTTCACACGATGGCGTGCGCTGAAAGCACACGTTGGGCTTCCCACTGACGCTTCAGTCGCGAAGTTTCTACTCGACAGGTAAAGTTTGGCATTCTATTTGGAGAAATCCATTTAAAATCACTTCTAGTAAAAGTGTACATTGTAACTGTATATTGTAACTTTCTAGGGTAGATTAGTTTATTTAGTTTGTAATTTGCATCGTCAGTAGTTATTACGATGGCCACAGGTCTGCTAACATTTCCTAATCTTCACCGCAGCCCCCAAACAAAGGCATGTCAAGATTTTTAAATGTACTAGCAGTCATTTTTGCGATGAAAGTTCTTAAACATAAAAATGGATGAGATGAGATCTATCTGAGTGACCGTCTTTATCATCGCGTACCCGCCGCCCCTCCTCCCTCATGGCTCGGAGCCTTTGCTAACAAACAAACAAACAAACAGAGTAGCAGCTCGTGTAGAACACCCGCTCCTGCATCCATTTACTAAGTAATGTCGTTTAAAAGCGGGCCAATCACTAACTGGAAACGAACTCAGAAGAGGATCGTTGTGGTATGCTTTGGATTATGATTTGAGAATAATCGACCGAGTAGTTATTAGGAGAGAAGTTTATCCTAATGTAGGCTCTGATTAGCGAAGCCTTGGCACAGGTCACGCGCCGCGCAGACACGGGAAAGCTCTCCATTTGTCTAAAGTAGCCTTATGACAAATGGTAAAAGACATCACGCTGAAATGATCTAAAATCTTGTGTGATGTTTGACAGACAATGGCCAATACAAAGACTGTGGTGTGAAACACAGTTTGGATATCTGGCACGGTGCAAAGAACCTAAGTAAAAAGATTCTGGCTGTATGTTTACTGTTATTGAGACCTTTTTTTGTTTTTTTGGCAAGGAACCAGTTAATCTAATTCAATAAATTTGTTTTTTAGGCTGGACATGAGAAGGACTGTGCACTACTTCTGAGTTGGAACAGAGACATTTGCAATCATTTTTGGTACAGCTGTAAGGAAGCAGAGACCTTTGAAGCTTTCAACGTAAGTTTTTATTTACTGTATATATTTCTACACAATTAGAGTATACTAATATATAAAGGGTGTTTGTCAAATGTTTTTTTTTTTTTAATAGTACGCATAATTTACTGAGTGAAAACATTTGATTACAGGATCTTTGGACAGGAGTTCTGCATCATGTAACTGGCAAACATGAGTGGTACTTTGGGGCCTGTCGACATGGTCCTTTGGAGGAAGACCGGAATAAAGAATGGATTCCAAAGGGCTCTGCAGCACATGGAAGACTCCAAAAGATCGTTTACGATGCACGCTGGTTGAAAAATATACCCAAGTATCTCTCTTTCAGGTAGACATTTTTGTAGTGCAATTGCATTCCAAACCACCAATTTGCTTTATCAAAATTTGGAAAATGCCAGGTTCACACATTGTCTTATTTGCTTCTTTATTTTTGTTTTATAGATCAACCTCAGACCTGGAGTCCTTCCATAACCACATACTTATGTACGCCTCAAAGCGCTTCTGCTTCAAACCACCAGTGTACTATGCTCGGACCCTGTTGGCAGGGCTGGATTATAACTACCACCTAAACCGAGGAGCACGAACAAATGCAGATGGCTCATATCAGTAAGTTATCACTGATCTATAATCCATAATTTATACTATACACGCAATGGCAATATTGACATGTTTTTGTTTACTCCTCCAAGGTATGGCAGAATTTTTAACAAAAGATCAAAGATGTGGCGGCTGTACACCATCAAGAACCCAAAAACCTACAAGTACATTACAGATCTACAGAGTGTTATTCTCCATTCAAGACTGTCGGCTCCTAGGGGGATGGCAGGAAAGCAGCCTCTTGCACTTCATGATCCACGAAGGCTGGGGCTGTTGTCCGGTGGCCCTGCCCCAACAGTACAAGAATTGAAGGAAAAGAAAGCCCGCAGAGGGCTAGGTGAGTTGTATTCGAGTCAAGTGCCTTATTTTGTTGAATTCAATCCTCTACAGCAGGGGTAGGCAAGTTTGTCATTGAGGGACAATTTTCTTCATTGCCCAAATGCCAAGGGCCGAAAATTACAATTCTCGTCCAAAATAAAGCACAAATATTAGCTTTGTACATCATTTATGATCTAAAGGAGTGCTTTGGAAGGAAATGTGAAAATATTGACAGTATTTTCAACATTTTTGAGTGCTTTATCAGGTATTTGGTCTCCTATTTATTGAATAATATTTCTTCATAATGATCTTGGGGGCCACATGTTTTATGCAGGAGGGCCAGATTTGACTCCCTTGGCCTGATGTTGCCTACCCCTGCTCTACAGTGTATGCTGCTGTTGCATAGGATAAAGTCCTGATATGTAAACTTATTTTATTTATATTTTTTTTTAAAGGTCAACCATCTCACACATGACCTGTAGATGTGGTGCTTCAAAAGGAGTGACGTACGTGTGCTTCATTTCCCCTGTACATAATGCGCAAATCAATAATTTTTATGGTGAATGTATGTCATGTATAAAAGAACAGCATATAATTTTATACATTTGAGCAAATAAAAGACAAAATCTGCATATGGCTATCTCAAATTGCGTTGATATTTGTATATGTAAGTTCTAAACCGTTATCACATACAGCACATGTTTATGATAAAGAATGGGCCGGTTTACCATTAGATTATACAGAAAATTCTCCACAATGACCACAAGACTACAAGCTGTCATTGATGCTAAGGGGGAAATACACATTATTAGGAACAGGGGTGTGTAAACTTTTGAAAAGGGTCATTTTATTTAAAAAGAGCAAACACTGTTTCACCATAAGTGGCTTCACACAACCACTGAGTGGGAAAAAAAAAGTAAAAACATTCTGCCAGGATATGTAAACTTTGGAGCACAACTGTACAAGCCTACATACATTGTCCTTTGTGAACTTTTTAAAGCCACGTACAAATATTTTAGAGAAGTATGGGAAACTCGATGGAAGTACATGGACAAAGATATGCTTTGTAAGAAACTTTATCAACATCAATCAAAATAGTACATGTAACAAAAAGTTAGCATAAAATACACACATGTATTGATCCAGCTTATTTTATGGTGCAAGTTTACCTGATGAGGTATCTTGGAATAAAGCACAAAGAATTACGTTGAGTACACAAGGTTTACACTCTGGCCGGAATAAAGCCTACATAATTACCATTAGAATCCGGGAAACGATCTCTAATTTTCCACACACAACATGACGCTATAACAATTCTAACTCCTGGTCCCAGAACACCATATTGCCAGACAATAAAGTTCCTATATGCAGCATAGCGGAACTGTCTGTGACTTTCTCCTGTCTCCTGGATGTCCACCTCTGCCCTAAGGTCATTCCAGATTCGCCTGGCCAGTCTCAGCACACCTTCCTCCAAGATGTACAGCTCCATGTGTGGCAACAGTGACGTGCAGTTTTGTGGTTGTTGTTGACAGCATTTCTGTTCCAGCAGTGTTGGCATATTTCTGCAGGTTCCACAGACACACCAGTTGGGTGCCTGTGGATTAGGAGGGCCTGGTGGAGGGGGATCAGGGGTGAGACTCATGAGGTCAAAGATGAGACTCGGTTCACGACTGAGGCATCTTTGTAGAAGTTGTTGACACTCCTCTAATGTCAGTCTCTTTATCCTAGCCTGTTAAAACAAAATCACACTTAAAAAATGTTCTATTTAGCCCTTTGACACACAGCTTTCTAAACCATTGAACAGGCGAAATGTGAACACATTTTCTAATAAAAGGGAAAAGTGCAGTACATTCACTCCAGTTTTGAGTGTATTCACTGTTCACTGTCTGCCTCGCAATGTAGGAGGGAGCATTACAATAACAAAAGGAAAGATCACGTCTCACACTGTCTGTCTGACACCCTGGACCAGTAATATTACAATAACAATAGTAATGCTTTGTACTGATAAGAGTTTGTAAGTTAGCCTGTGACGTATTTTGCGACAAAAAAATGACAAGTTAGCGGTTATATGTGTACACATACCTCCTCAGTTGCAATCCTCTGTTTATGAAGTTCTTCAACCCTTTTGAAGTCCTCCCGTGACAGGTCAGCTAGCAGACGGCCACGGGCTCTAGCCCGACCCTTGCCTCCCCTTCTCTCTCCTTGCTCTTGGCTGGTGCTGGCTCTTGGAGGTCTTGTGCTCTGAGCTCGTCTCCCGCGGCCTCTAGGCGCACCCCCCCTCCTGGATCTTGGTCGGGATGCACAGGGAACGGGCTCGTAGTCCATATCTGATCCCACAAGACTGTCCTCTTGAAAGCTCTAAACGGACATAAATGAAATAAAACAATTTAGATGCTAAATGATAGCTTGTTTATGCTCGTAACGCTACATAGACACGAAACATTTTGTATTCACAATCCCTGATTACGATTGGCTTTATACATATTCTTTAAAACAAATTTTGATGGTTGTAATAGATTTTCACTTACCGGTGGGGAGTCTGACATTGTGGAAAAAGTGCAAATCTTCTTGGAAAGTGAGCTTGTGTGAGCGATGCCGACAGTGACTTGTAAACAGAGCGTGCACGAGGAGAACTGGGCTCGTGCATGTCTCTCGCACACGTTTTAGAAGGCGTTCCCTCTCGGGAGCAGGTAGAGCGTTGCGCATGTGCATTTTTTTCAAAATGTGGAGAGGGCGGTTCTTTCCTAAAATTCGGGAAAATCCTCCTGTATACCTTTAAGTTTTTAGTAGTTAAAGTTTGTTTATTATTTGTCAGCCAGCCCACCTTGATGATGTTTGTGCGTGCACATTACAAGTGAGTGTTGAATATGCTAAGTTTGTGGTAAATGTACCTGTTTATTGTTAATTGGTGCCATGCTCCGTTCACATGAACAATTATGAGGAGCTAACTACGAGGTTTTATGTTTAGTGAATATGCCTTGTTGTATTTTATTTACGTAGAGATTAAAATATTATTCCTTTCTGTTTTAGACCACATACATTGGCATCAAGGTGTTAAGGACAACTTCAAATCCCCATTAAACAACATAAATCAGCAGAAGACTCCTTTTTGAGTTCTGACAAGACTCACCACAGTGATTTGACCTTATTTAACCAGCTTTATACAGTCACTATTTTTCACTACTACTACTAAAGTTGTTTGAGCTTTTTTTTCTTCCGGGTTGGAAAAATACCTCCAGGAAATACTTATATTTATCACAAAAATTAGTGCTCCATAGTGGTAGAGGTACAATATATCATATAAATGCCTATACTTTACTAATGAATGGTTAAAATAGCATGATACAGATCCTTTAAAGCTCTAGATTGAGGAGCAGCTCGCTGCCGAATGCTCGCAGTAGTTTCCGACATTGCGTAGCAGAAAGTTTGTGGCTTGGGTTTGCTTCACTGACAGTGAAAAGAGTCAACTGCGGAGAAGTGCTTTGAATTGTGATAAAACGATCCCACGAAAATAACAGATCGTCAGCTCTGGAGATTGTAAGACGGTCTAATATCGTCATATCGCCCAGCCCTGCTTTGAATCTTAGTCGGGGGGAGTGCACAGTATATCGCAAAAGATATTGTTTCGATGCAATATATTTGTATTGGTAAAAGCAACACATCTTTTTGCACATCTTGCAAAATTACTTTTATATACAGTATATAAGAATTGTGGCCATTCCGCCTTTCCTCTGCCCGATCCCGTCAGACCTGGGAAGCTAAGCAGAGAAGGGCCTGATCGGTACTTGGATGGGAGACCGTTTGAAAACACCAGGAAGCCTAGCGAATGTTGTGAGTGAGGCTGTATCCGAATGTCCACACTATTCGCCATTTTGTAGGGGTCCTACAAATATAGGGATGTCCAGAGAGAAAAAGTAGTACACTTTTTTTTTTTCAAAATATTTGTATTAATTTTCAAATAATAGACATAACAAAACATGTATCATTCACACACACATTCACATCATCAGAAACCTGCACTTATCAGAGATAAAGTAAAACAACATTTCTGTGTCAAGTTTTAAGTTACAAGAAAATCAAATTCAAAATGATAATAAAAAATTAAAATACAAAATCGAGGCAAAAAAATTAAAGTAAAAATAAATAATGGCATGGCCCTACTTTACAGATGAAATAATAATCATGTATGGCTCCCATAATTGTACAAAGTCCTTTATTTTATCCTTGGAAATATAAGTCAGCCTTTCCAGTCCAATGCACTCTGAAAGTTCTTTTATCCATTGTTTTATAGAAGGTGCTTCCATGCTCTTCTGGCATGTAACAATCCAAAGTCCAATAGTCTAGTGTGTTTCTTTGTTTGTGAGAAACCTGTAGGATATATTCCCAGTACACAAAGTTTGGCACAAAGTGGTATTTTAAGATTAAACAATTCTGACAAACAGTTTATGACATCCTTCCAGAACTTCTGGATATCAGAACATTCCCATAAACAGTGAATTAGAGTTCCTTTATAATTTTGGCATTTTGTACATATCTCAGGAATATTGCTAGACATATGATTGAGTTTTTCAGGTGTTATATATATCCTTGTCAACCATTTATACTGTAGTAATTTAAGCCGCGTGTTTATGGTTTGTTTTTGCGCCTTTAAACATGCTTCAGTCCATTCAAATTCCTCTATTTCTTCTTGGATGTCTTTCCTCCATGCGTTTAATTTGTCTACAGTAGATTCTTTAGAGTTAGACATTATTAAATTATAATATTTTGACAATTGACCCTTTTCCCCCCTTTTTCCAATTACTTCCTCAATTAATGACATGTTTGGGAATGTGCATAATATCTGTAGACCTGGAAGACATAAAACCTTTAAGTTGTAAATATTTGAAAAAATGTTTTGAGGGAATCTGGTGTTTATCACACAATTCTTGAAATGTAAGAAGTATTCCATCCATATACAAGTCTTTAATAGTCTGAATACCTTTAGTTTTCCATAGTTTAAATCCTCCATCCTTTTTGCCAGGTGTAAACTGGTCATTATTCCACAATGGAGTGAACTGGGATAGAGTAATAGATTGTTCCATATGTTTGTGCGCTGTGTGTCACACTATAATAGTATTCCTCAAAAAAGGATTCTTTGTTTGTTTGTACGTAAATCTGCAGAGTACAGATAGCTATATATTGGTAAATCTGGAATAGACTGTTGTTCGATATTTACCCAAGCTAGTGGTGAATTTGTACTAAAGTAATATGAACCTGATGTTAATTGGGCTGCCATATAATACCATTTTAGATTTGGAAGTTGAAGACCACCTCTTTCATAGGGTAGATATATGATGATGATGATGATGCATCAGTTTTATATAGCGCTTTTCTGGACACTCAAAGACGCTTTACATTGCACTATTCATTCACTCCATACTTGGTGGTGGTAAGCTACTATTGTAGCCACAGCTGCCCTGGGGTAGACTGACGGAAGCGAGGCAGCCAATCTGCGCCATCGGCCCCTCCGACCACCACCAACCACTCACTCACTCACATCATTCATCCCGGCCTATTGTACATGTTTTTGGTGGTAGGGGAAACCGGAGTACCCGGAGGAAACCTACGCAGACACGAGCGCTAACCGCTGTACTACCAAGCCGCCCAATAATTTAAGATATAGTAATTTAAAACGAAGTCTTGCTTTCCTATTATTCCAAATGAATTGACTAAATAGTTTGTTTAAGTCATCAAAAAAGATATTGGTAGTGGCAAGGGAAGCGTCTGAAAGTAATACAAAAATTTAGGCAAGATTGACATTTTTATAATATGTATTCGTCCTATAATTGATATTGGTAAGTTTGACCAGCGATTTAGCATTTCTGTGACCTCCTTTACTAAGGGGCTGTAATTTTCATTAACAATTTTATTTAGCTCTGGAGTAATTTTAATGCCTAAATATTTGAAACCATCCGTGGCAATAGTAAATTCAGTGCGTATTATGGGATTTTCTTCCTCGTTCAAAAACATAAGAACTGATTTTGTATTGTTAATTTTATATCCGGAGAATTCTCAACTCTTCAATCACATTCACCAAGTTAGGGATGGTACTCTGTAGATTTGTTAAAAAGAATATAATATCATCAGCAAATAATGATAGTTGGTGATTAATTCCCCCAACATTGATGCCCTCTATTCCCTGGTGACCCCTCACCGCCATGGCCAGTGGTTCCAAAGCTAAAATGAAAAGTAACGGGGACAAGGGACGATGTAAATAAAATGGTTTTGAGATGTTATTGTTGGTTAAAATTTGCGCTGAAGGCTTTGTATATAACAACTTGATCCATTGAATGAACGTTTCTCCTAATCCGTACCTTGGAAGCAATGTCATAAGATAGCTCCACTCTATTCTATCAAAAGCTTGACATGCATCTACTGCAAGCATTGCGTTTCTCGTATAATATATTTAGGACACGCCTAATATTATGATGTCCTTGTCTCTTTTCAATGAAATCTTGTTGATCATCAACTATCAATTTTGGCATATGTTTTTCTAATCTTTTAGATAGGATTTTGCATAATATTTTCATATCCCATGAGGCTAATTCCCCGATACGATGAGCATTCTGTTGCTGGCTTGTTTGGTTTTAAGATTACAGTAATAGTAGCTAATCTTAGCGTGTCTGGAAGTAAACCCAAATCAAAAGACTCTCTGAACATATTGAGTAGTGGCTGTGTTAATTTATCCTTAAATAGTTTGTAAAATTCTGCCGGTAGTCCATCCGGACCAGGTGCTTTGCCATTCTTCATTTCTCTTATGGCTTCTATTATATCTTGAGCTGCAAGTGGGCTGTCAAGTACCATTCTATCTTCTTCTGACAAAGTTTTAAATTGTAAATTTTGGAAAAATCTATTTTGGACGTCTTCCTTTGGGTTACATTCAGATTGGTATAATAATTTTAAAAAGTCCCTAAAACTTTCATTAATTTCTATTGGGTCAGTGGTCAGTTTTTTTGAAGAGGATTTTATCTCAAGGATCAGCCTGCAGTTTTTTAATTCTCCAGGCTAGTAACTTGCCTGCTTTTTCTCCCTGGTCATAAAATGCTTGTTTTGTCCACATTAAGCTTTTTGCTACTTTGTCAGTTGTAGTAAGATAATTTCTTGATTATATTTTTTACTTTGTGTACTTGTATAGCCAATAATCTCTCCTCTTATATAAGCTTTGAATGCTTCCCATCTTATACTAGCCGAGGTTTCTTCTTTGTTGCATTCAAAATAATTATCTATACATTTTTCAACAAAATTTACAAACGTTGTGTCTTCTAACAAATAAGATTGCAGTCGCCATCTTTTTGGACGTCTTTCCTCCCTACCCAACTGTATTTTCAGAGAGACCGGAGCATGGTCACTTAACACAATACTATCATACCAGCAGTCTTCTACATGGGGATCCAGCTCCATAGATAATAAAAAATAGTCAATACGAGATTGAGTTTTATGAATACTAGAGAAACATGAATACTGTCTTTTGTTCGGATTATAGCTCCTCCAAATGTCCTTTTAATCTTGGATATAACCATTGATTAATGTTCTAGTTTTAACATGTGTATTATCTAGGGCTGAACGATTAATTGCATTTGCAATTTTATCGCGATATTACACAACGCGATTTCGTAATCGCAGGGCACGCGATTTGGGAAGTAAATAGAGCAACGAGATATGGCAGCAAAGTCCGCTCCGTCGCGTGCTTTTGTTTACGTCTCAGTCTAGTTAAGGTGCGCGGTAGATTGTGGATGTACAGTGAAAATATCAGCTTTTATCATGCAGCCACCGCGAAGGAATATTGCTTTTCTCCGTTAGCATTGCGTTAGCCGCAGCGCTAATCACGCCATTCCGTCGCCGCTACTACACGCTCTGGTGATCACAGAAACTCCCTCACCTCCGGATTCACACGCCTCTGCCTCCACAGACATATATAGGTGAGTCTGTGCTGATTGTAAAAAGTAAAGAGTCGTTTGTGGCTCAGTTTAGGGGGCTTATGTTTGGGAATGTTGTGGATAAAGAACTTATCTCAAAAGCATAATGACGTTTCATGACCATTAAGTATCCGTGGAGGCGATGTGCCTTTATTTACCTTTGCATCTACCGCATATCCGCTCCGTAGGTCGTACAGACGCTAGATATAAACACTAAACTGCAGTATGAAAAGGGTTGGTAACTAGGATCCGAGGCAGGAGTCCGTGTCATGTCTTATTTTGCTGAGGAAATGTGCTGTTTAAGCTGAAATGTCACTAAATGGCTGCGAGTCAAAGAGACGTGTCTGTGTCTGGCACCTCATGTCCCGTCTCCTTGTGTCAGTGTTCTTTTCTTTCTTCATATTGTCCAAAGTTACATCCCAAAACCAAAATGCTGCTCTTAATTCCACTGTGATTTGGCGTGTGCTCCATCTGGCCTCTCCGTGTCCTTCAATAACGCGCATCTGAAGCAACTCAGACAGGGATTTGATTGGCCGAAATAATAAAGTACTATTTAATAAATTAAATAGCTTATTTTGTATTAATTGGGAGTTTGATTTCCTAAAACTTTTCCAACTAGTTAAAGCAGACGTTTGTTCTTACTTTCCTGCACTTTAGTCTGGGTGATGTTACTGACTGGATCAGTGAGTTATTTTTTTTTCATATCTATATAATTTAGCATTTATTTATAGACTGTACTGTTAAGTTCAGACAGTTTAAGAAGTGCAGTCCACACACATTTTGAATAGGTCAAGCAACAATTTTGTTGCAATTTTCACTTCAAATATTGTTTATTATGAAACAGGCTGATTTATTGCTTGTGTTAGGTGAAAAATACATGAGAAGAGGACCTTGCAACAATAATCGCATATTTAATCGCAATCGCAATATTGAAGAAAAAAAATCGCAATTAGATTATTTCTCAAAATCGTTCAGCCCTAGTATTATCTTTTTGGGAGGATCTATCTAGTACTGGGTCCAAGGTACAATTGAGATCTCCTCCTATGACATACAAGCCCTCCAAATTAGAAATATTCAAAAATACTTTTTCAAAAAAGGATGGCGTATCCTCGTTAGGTCCATAAACATTTATAAAGTTAATTTTTTGTGACAAAATACTACCTTGCACAATAATATAACGCCCCCCTGGATCTATTATGAGTTTGGATTTTTGAAATGGTATTGATTTATGTATTAAAATCACAACACCTCTAGCATGACTTGTAAAAGGAGCATAAAACACTTGGCCGTGCCATCTTTTGGTCAACCTTTGTATATCTGTTGTGGTTAAGTGTGATTCTTGAATAAATACAATTTTAGCTTTTAGATATTTTATCCTGTTCAACACTTGCTTCAATTTGATTAACTTTCTCAATCTCCTGACATTCCAACTAGTGACTATAACATTGAAATTACCTCCTCTCTTAGTCTTTTGCATTCTTATTTATTTATCTGGAATCTTAAAAGTAAATAAAATGGTGCAAGTTCTTACACACTCGTACACACTCTCATTCAACAAAGAAACCCTGAACATTTGCACTTCCACCAGTGGAGTGCATTCCCCATCCCTTAGAACACAATAGGTCATTGGGACGCTGATCCACAAATGTGGGGAGCAACTAGTCAACATGATCCAAAAGTAAAATTTGCATCTCTAAACCATGCGATCAAAGATTGTAACCATCTACCCTTATCAATAAGGCTTATATAACTTTCAAAACGTAACTGCCAAAAAAGCAAAATAAGTATTTGAAAAGAAGCGTTGTTAAAGAGCTACTAAACACCCCTTCCAGATCTTACTCCACCCACTCCCAAAATTCAAAAAACTCAGAGAAAGAGGCGTGGCGGGAGGCTTTGGGGGGACGCGGGGAGGGGGAGTGTATGAGCGGTCTCTGCTCTGTTGACAGTCTCAGACCAAGGGCCAGAGTGACTCCCGTTATGCCGCATTTAGACGATGTGGCGCCACTTTCCCGGACACTTCAGCCTCTCGCACCGGCTAGCTTCTCCGGACATGTGGCGCCCCTGTCCCGGACTCTCGAGCCTCTCGTCCCGGCTACATGCCGAGCACACGCGGCGGACATTTGGCGCTCGTATCTCCCCGTTCCCCCTCCTGGCTTTAGCGGACACTCAGTCACACACTGCCCGCTCTGAGCCTCGAAGGCAGGGGATGGCTAACCGCTGCCCCCGATGTCTGTGAGCTCTCCCTGGGGGAGACTACAGTAAAAAGCCCTCAGCCCCGTCTCATAAGCACGGACAGCCCTGATGAGCGCTGTCTGCCCGATACAGCTTTATCGTGTCTGTAGTTTCAACGTGAAAACATCCAGCCATGTCACTAAATAAGTGAATCTGGGTATTTTGGGGTTACATTTGTCTTTTTTAAGGAGGAGAAGTCGGGGATGTGAGTGCTGTGGTTCACACACGGAGCGGAGCGGAGTCCGTGGAGCGGAGCCCGTAGATCAAATCCCCGTCCCTGGTCTTTTCTCCTCATCCTCCCGCTCCCTGGCCGCTCTGTGCGGCCGGTCCCTGGCCGCTCTGTGACCGGCATGTTGGGCTCACGTCACAAAACAGCTACTAAACTACCTGACTAAAGTTACTACACTAGAAGCGCTGCGCTAAAGAACTAACTAAATACTATGCTAATAAATTGCTAACTTGAAAATCGATGTAAAACGCTCGCTCGCTATTCCAACTCCAACTCGCTACGGGGGCGTGTGCGAGACTTGGCTTTTATACCCGAGCAGCAGAGCGACGGACGTCACACACACAACGTGACGTCACACCGCTTGCAGAGCCAATGGGGAGGACGGGCACGAGATTCAAATGTAGTGCAGCCGAAAATGTAGAGAGGGCGCTACACAGACGATTTTAGGCTCAAAAGTGAGATTTTATCTAATTTGCACTAAAATGTCAAAAAATTGACCAGGACATGTAGAGAGCACTATAAGAAACATATTAATGCAGTTTATAAGCTCAAAAAAGTTGATTTGGTGCTTAGTTGTCCTTTAAATAAAATTACAAAAATAAATAAAATAAAACGCTGATACCAATATAAAAAGGAAAACTAAAGAGGAAAAAGTGAGAAGAATAAAAACAACAACAAATATAGTGATATTAAATTAATAAACAAACAAGAATAAAATAAAACTATCAGCTGTATTCTAACTAATACTTCTTATCCTTCTTATGGTTTTACTCAGTATCTGTCATACATCACTCATGTTCAAGATCCGGCATCTGCTGTGGAGGGAGGCCTTTGTAGAATTCTTCAGCTTGTTGTGGAGTCGCGAAGAGGTGAATCTTGCCGCTGTATAGGATTCTCAGCTTGCACGGGTTGTACTGAAATCCACGAAAGGCATTAATGTCAATGAAACGCTGTATCACAGGTTGAAATCCTTTCCGGACACGAAGGGTTTCTGCAGAGTGATCCTGCACAAACGTGATTTTCAGCCCATCATGCTTGATCTCCCTTTTCCTTGCTTCTCTGTGGACGAACTCCTTATCTTGAAACTTCAGAAAACGGACCAGGACAGCCCTGTGTTGATTTGGTTTGCCCGGGGCTAGAGTGCGATGGGCCCGCTCCAGTGTAAATGTATGCTCTGGTGGCAACCCCAGCCATGTCGGTAGTATATCCCGTACAAAGTCGATGAGTGGCTGCGCTCCTTTTGCTTTTTCACGTATTCCAAATATTCTTAAATTTTTCCTTCTCCCCCTATTCTCCAGCTCGTCCGTTTTATTCTCTAAGAAGGCGATTCTTTTAAGAGCAGATTGCAGAGATGTCTCTGTTTCACTTTGTTTCGTTTCTGCCTCTATGATGCGGGTCTCTGCCTGTTCCATGCGGGCCTCAGCCTGTTCAATGCGAGCCGTATTATTCACAACTTCTTGCTTTATCTCAGTGACTTTGCCTTCAAGTGTTGTAAGCGTATCAGTCATACCTGTGAGTTTCTGGTCGATACCTTCAAGTCTTGTTCCAAAGTCAGATCGCAGTGATTTGAGTTCGCACATAACTTCTTTGAAGCTAGCCATATTGGCATTAGCCGCTTTAGCGCCCTCGTTGTTCAAGGAGCTGGGAGTTTGCGAAGTTGTTTTGGAGATTTTCCTACGTCCACGAGTGAAGATTTCACACTCTTTTACAGCTGACGGTTTTGGCACGTAGTTTAAAAATGTTGGCAGTTTGTAAGGGGGTTTTTTTTGTCAGAAAAAAGAGATGCAGTCTCGGAGCCTCTTCACCACGCTACCATCTTGGTCACGTGACCCCCAGGTATCAAAAGTAGTACACTTAAAATTTCCCACAATACATCTCGAAAAGTAGTGGGCAGTGGTGGTCACTGAACGGGTCAATATAGACCACAATTGCGAGATCCAGAGTAGAACCATTGAAACGCCTGACAGCACCAGGTCTTTGAACTAAACAACACGACTGAATGAAATCAGCTGTAAATGGTAAATGGTCTCAACTTATATAGCGCTTTTCCACCTATGTTAGGCACTCAAAGCGCTTTACAGCTAGGATCCTCTCACCCATTCATACACCAATGTACGCAGACACTGGAGGCAAGCTGGGTGAAGTGTCTTGCCCAAGGACCCAACGACAGTGTGCACCTTCAGGAGGCGGGATTCGAACACCCGACCCTCCGATCATGAGACGACTCGCTCTACCATCTGCGCCACCGTCGCCCCAAATCGAATGTTGCATATTTCTCATGAATAACAGACTTGAATATAAACGGTTACGGTGAAAAAATGCTAACTTTAGCAGCTTACCTTTAGCTCGAGCTGTTAAATGACCGATAGCTTCCTCTCTCGGACAAAAAGACTTCATTTATGTGAAATCCATATGAAATAAAACGTATCTGACTCATATGTATCCATAAATATTCCACTGTCTCATGAGTTTGGTTGGTCTTTATCGCAGAAATACATTATTCCCGGAGTTTAGCAAACTTTAGCAAGGCAAGGCAAGGCAAGTTTATTTGTAGAGCACAATTCATACACAAGGCAATTCAAAGTGCTTCACAGTTGCATAAAATTACAAGAAAACAGATCAAATCAATCATTAAAACATCCAACATAAAAATTTATCAATGACAGTAAAAGGCAAGAGTGCAGATAAAATACTTTCAGTTTTCATATGCTCGTAGTGAACTCATTCTGCTGGCCCTTCGGACACCAGGCTGACCTACTTTCTGCACGTCTTTGAACTAACGCCAGAGTAATATGTATATATTTTTTGTGATGATAGTTTTAATTTAAAAGTAAAAACTGCCAAATCTGTCGTTCTGTTTCATAAAATGCATGTTTGTAACAATAAAACAATTCTGATAAAAAAAAAACGTGTAGTGCACGTGACATCACGCTGTGGGGAGAAAGCAGTGGGCTTCTGTCTGAATCACCAACAGAATCAGTGGACTATATAGTCTACTATATAGTGCAGGCCTGTGTTGTGAATGAGGGGGTGGTTGGTGGTGGTCGGAGGGGCCGTTGGCGCAGACTGGTTATCTCGCTTCCGTCAGTCTACCCCAGGGCAGCTGTGGCTACAATAGTAGCTTACTACCACCAAGTATGAAATGAATGAATAATGTGATGTAAACTTTGAGTGTCCAGAAAAGCGCTATATAAAATCAAAACATTAGTAGTATTATTTGAGTTCCGCCACCTTAAAAAGTGAAAAAAAAAACCCCCGACAATAATCAACACCAAATAAACAAAGAAGAAGAAAAATGTATGAGGAGTCTTGTGAATTTGCTGAAGCTGCACTGGACATAAGTCCACTCTTCATAGAGAAACTGGAGAAATAATCACGTAAGAACAGCAGCAGCTCAGCCCCCTCGTACACGCAGATTTAATGCGCCTATATATATATATATATATATATATATATATATATATATATATAATTTATATAACAGCATTTATCATGAAATCATCAACTCTGTGGTCATAAATAAATCTATAAACAGAGTCTACTCTTCCCAAGCTTTTGCCCACTTTTATTTCACAATTGGCTTTAAATGTTTGTTTTTAGAGATTATTTTAGGAATCACAATAAAGAGAAAAGGCGATAAAACAGCATGGGGTTTAGGGTTGGCGATGTCCCCTTAATTGGCAGTTGACGATGTTTACAGTGAATCATCGTGATGAATGATATTTTTTTTAAATATTTTTACATAGCCTATATATAGGTTGCATATTATTTATGTTCGGAGATTGCAGGATAAATGGATCTAAACTAAACATGATCTAAACAGAATCCATCCATCCATTTTTTCTTCTGCTCTATCCGGCGCCGGGTCGCAGGGGCAGCAGTCTCAGCAGAGATGCCCAGACTTCCCGATCCATGCACACCTCTTCCAGCTGTTCTGGGGGGACCCCGAGGCGACACCAGGCCAGCTCGGAGACATAGTCCCACCAGCGTGTCCTGGGCCTTCCATGAGGCCTCTTCCCAATGGGACATGCCTGGAGGCATCCAGAACAGATGCCCTAGCCACCTCAGCTGGATCCTTTTGACGTGAGGGAGCAGCGCCTCTACTCCGAGCTCCTCCCGGGTAACTGAGCTCCTCACCCGATCTCGGAGGGTGCGCCCAGCCACCCTGCGAAGGAAACTCATTTCGGCCGCTTGTATTCACAATCTTGTCCTTTCGGTCATTACCCAGATCTCATGACCATAGGTGAGGGTGGGAACGTAGATCGATCGGTAAATCGAGAGCTTTGCTGCTTGGCTCAGCTCCCTCTTCACCACAACAGTCCGATACAGCGACCGCATCACTGCTGACGCCGCACCGATCCGTCTATCGATCTCACGCTCCATCCGTCCCTCACTCGTGAACAGGACCCCGAGATACTTAAAGGACAACTAAGCACCAAATCAACTTTTTTTAGCTTATAAACTGCATAAATATGTTTCTTATAGCGCTCTCTACATGTCCTGGTAAATTTTTTGACATTTTAGTGCAAATTGGATAAAATCTCACTTTTGAGCTGTGGCGGCACGGTAGTACAGCGGTTAGCACTCGTGCTTCACAGCTAGAAGGTCCGGGTTCGATTCCCACCTGGACGGGGCCTTTCTGTCTGGAGTTTGCATGTTCTCCCAATTTTTTGTACGCAGATGATTTAGTCGTGTTTTGGTCCAAGTACGGCTAGTCTACAGCAGCTCCTCAATATCTGCTCAACTTGTGGGCTGGAACATGACATTAAGTACAATAGTTCAAAGAGTGTGGTTATGATTTGTAAAACCAAGGAAATAAGAACATGACATTTCCAAACTTTTGTTTGTGTAATGATGTTTTGCATGTTGTCACCAAAATCAAGTACCTCGGGCACATCATCACTGAGGACTTGTCTGATGATGATGACATTTATAGACAATGCAGAGTGTTGCATGCCCAGGCTAATACCCTGCCACGGATGTTTGGCTGTTGTACAGAGAGAGTGAAGCTTATCTCTGGTCTCATTATAAGAAAGCCAGCATGCAAGGCCGTGGGAACCCAGGGTGCTGAGGGTGCTGCAGCACCCCCTGGTGGATAATTTGTGAACTGCAGGCAATATTAATAAAAAAGGAAATATGCACTGAAAAAGCATTTTATTTATTGGTTTATTTGGTCGGGACAGTGCATGTTAATGCAAGTACATGGGTCTCATGCACGTAAAAAAGCCACACCGGATTGTAGCCTTGGGCTAATTTGCGTCCATCGTCCTCCATGCGCACTCTCAAACACACTCTCATTCATCCTGGCCTATTGTACATGTTTTTAGTGGTAGTTGTGAAGCACGAGCGCTAACCGCTGTACCCCTTTGTCCCTCAGCACCCCCTAACTAAAATGTCTTCCCACGTCTCTGCCAGCATGCGTAGGGAAAGCCTATAATGATGCTTTGCGTGTGCTTTTGAAGAAGCCGAGATGGTCAAGTGCCACAGAAATGTTTGTCAATGCCAGAGTGAACACTTTAAAGGCCGTGCTACGATTGTCGATTGAACATGTCTGAAATAATAGTGTCCTTCACAAATATAAAATGGAGTGCGACACGTTATCAATCTGACTGAGACATTGGCATGATTGTCTTTTTAAAATGCCATCTTAATTGTTTGTCTTGTCCTTTTATTTTAATTTTAATGGACTACTAGTCCGGAATAAAGTTGAATTGAATTGAATATAGTGTGTGTGTGTGTGTGTGTGTGTGTGTGTGTGTGTGTGTGTGTGTGTGTGTGTGTGTGTACTAGGCATATCAAGATTGACTGGTTTTACGATTATTAAAGGGAATAGTAGGTTAACTTAGGGGTGGGCGATATGACTATATTAGACCGTCTTTCGATCTCCAGAGCTGACGGTCTGTCATTTTTATGGGATCGTTTTATCACGATTTAAAACTCTTCTGCACAGTTGACTCTTTTCACGGTCAGTGACGCAAACCCAAGACGCTAACCCCGGTTTGCTTTTTACACAAAAGTAACTATGTTATCACTTTAATAAGGCTCGTATTGTAAAAGGGTCAGACAGCGACAGAGCGCCACATCCAATGGCCACTGGCTGCTCTGCTTTGCGATGATGACACCGGAGGCTGCCATTGCTCCGCCATTGCTGTAGTACCGCCATATAGCCACTAGTCCCCCATTGGAATCCATTGCACTTTAGACACGTTAAAAACAACTTTAATGCCCGGTGCCTAATTTTTTGGAACGGTCTACAGCTAGATGTTCCTCCTGTGATTACGCTGGGTTAGACACAATCAGAGGCACCGGGCTGGTTATCGTAGGATACATTTTAAAAGTCTCGTGGGCGGACTGTTAGCATTGGAGCTGCGCGAGCTACACGTCACGCAAGGGCCGAGTCTACAGTGAAGATCCCGCACTTATGCCCTTGTTAGGAACATGCTTCGTCAGAGCTGGGAAGGAGGAGTCTGTAAATTTGCCATAATTTCCCCCTCAAACATGGTCATTGTGGTAAAAGGGGAGGAGTGAGTAATGACGGTCTATTAATAATATGTCTATGGTCGCATCACACCAGCTTGACATCATGAGAGACATCTCAGAAAAAATGCCAAACAGCAACAGACACGAACAACAAGCCTTTACCAAACTTAGTGTTACTATTTGACTTTTATTGTCTGGAGTTTTATTGTGCTTTTTATTGTTGATTACCACAAAGTTGAATAAATTAGTATATTCATTCAATCTTTTTCTTCTTCAGTGTGTAATTTAAGTTATTCTTGTTACTATAAAAACATTGTGATAAAATCAAAATCTGGGGTGTTTGTAATTAAAAAATCATAATATTCTACTTTTGTCCTATCACCCACCCCTGTAAGAATTTTAGAAGCCATGATTACAAGGCAGAGGGATGCTCCCATCCAAAATGATTGAAGTCAGCAAGGTCTTTGGGGACCCAAGAGATGACCAAGGCGTTGTTGTCGCTGATGGACGTCCGTCATGTAAATCCTGTCGTAGGAAAGTTGCAGCAAAAGGTGTTAATACGTCGAATATGAAAAAACATCTTTGAGATAATCCTTTGCTGTAAATGTCCAAGTCAAGGAAATGAACTTCATAATTCCCAAAACAGTTTGTCCAAATGTTCGGAAACTGCCACTACAACTAGCTCAGGATGTAAACAAAAAGCTAATGTTCCACTCTGCTTCAGCGAAATAAACAGAAAGGAAAGTGAAAGTGCAAACACACATGATTTATTAGCTGTTCATGCAAGTCCCTTTAGTGCACTTCAGAAACATTTCCTTCGTCTGTTCATCAAAACATTGGACAAATAATTAAGCAGGCCGCATACGTTTTGAGAACATAAAAACCTAGCCTAGATCGCTTAATGATACTGTATAAATTAAAATAATTATGATAATTACAAAACAGTGTCAACTTTACTTTATATTATTCAATGTATTTATTTTCATGCAAAGGAGTCTTAAAGCCTTTTTATTTTTAGAAACAGTGAATGTTTACAAGTTCGAGCATTAAAAAGCATTTTAAATAGAAAAAACAAAAAAATATCAGTTGTTTCCTTTCATTTGATCGATAATTGGGAATAACCGTAAAATATTCTCACAAAAATCGTGACTCTGTAGTGTGCAAGGACGGGAGTCGGAGGCGGAGTGTCAAAAGACGGTGCTAAGTGTTTTAATGACATTAGCCCAAAAAATACAACAGCGGAGCAGTCTCGTGTCCACACACAACAACAACAAAACTAACCGGAAACCCCCTGTCTCAACAGTCCCCCCTGGAACTCTGTAACGCAACTAAGGTTCCGTATAGGTGAATTATGTAAATCCACTACACAAGCCCCCCCAGAATTCACCCATAGTCAAAGTCCCCGCGCCGGAAAGGGATGACAGCCCGACCACGGCGGGTACAGGTGGCAGGGGCCGAGGGGGGAAAAGGGGCGGAGGGCGCAGCTGGACAGGCCACCGGGCTGGGCGGCAACGGCGTAGGCAGGGCAGTGGGAAGCCCAGCCACGGCAGGGGGGCGAGGCGCCGGGGGGCGCCCACGGCGTGGGGCCTGGGCCAATTCCAATGGCCTGGAAACGTCCACGTGGGCAGGCTTAACCCTATCGATGGAGATGGTCTCTGGCCTACCACCCATGTCCACAACCAGGCTCTTATCCCCGTGCTGCAAGACCTTAAAAGGCCCGTCGTAAGGTGGACGCAATGGACCGCGGTGGGCGTCATGGCGGATGAACACAAACTCCGCCGCATGCAGGTCGGGGGGCATCCGGGAAACAGGGGTGCCGTGCTGTGATGTGGGGACGGGTGTGAATGCCCTGGCCACCTCCAGCAGGGAGGACCGCTGCCTGGCCGCAGACCAGGTTGTCGTAGGATCAGGAATGAAATCCCCGGGAACTCGCAGCACCTGGCCGTAGACGAGCTCAGCAGACGAGGACTGCAGGTCCTCCTTAGGGGCGGTCCTGAGTCCTAGCATGACCCAGGGAAGTTTATCCACCCAGTTGCTGTCCGTCAGGCTAGCACGCAGGGCCGCCTTCATGGAGCGGTGGAACCGCTCGCACAACCCGTTAGCCTGGGGGTGATATGCGGTCGTGCGGTGCAGCCTGACCCCCAGGTCCCTGGCGACCACGTTCCAGATCTCCGAAGTAAACTGCGCACCTCGGTCGGAGGAGAGGTCTGAAGGTGTTCCGAAGCGTGCGACCCACGTGCCGATGAACGCCCGGGCCACATCGGCTGACGATGTAGAGGCGAGAGGAACGGCTTCAGGCCAACGGGTCGTCCTGTCCACCATCGTGAGGAGGTAGGAGAAACCCTGCGAAGGGGGGAGTGGGCCCACCAGGTCGATGTTGACGTGGTCAAACCTCCTCTCAGGGACAGCAAACGGCTCCAATGGGGCCTTGGTGTGGCGGTGCACCTTTGCGCGCTGACAGGCCACGCATTTGTCGACCCAGGCTCGCACGTCTTTCTTCAGCCCTTTCCAGACAAACTTCTGTGCCACTAGCCTTGTAGAAGCCTTCCTGCCGGGATGGGAGAGGTTGTGTATAGCCTCAAAAACGGCCCGCTGCCAGCAGGCAGGGACCAGTGGCCTAGGCTGACCGGTAGAGAGGTCGCACCACAACCTGACCCCTGAGTCGCCGACCGAGACCTCCTCAGGGCGCAGACCAGTGTCCGAATCTTTGAGTGATTGAATCCCGTGGTCCAGGGCCTGTTCCGCAGACATGCGTGAGTAGTCAAGAACCAACTGCACCGTGCTGACGACCACTCTGGAGAGGCAATCCGCAACCACGTTTGACTTGCCGGCGATGTGTTGGATGTCAGTGGTGTATTCCGAGATAAAAGACAGCTGGCGCTGCTGGCGGGCGGACCAGGGTTCAGCCACCTTGGACATAGAGAAAGTAAGGGGTTTGTGGTCGACGAAAACCGTAAACCCGCGGCCCTCCAGGATGAAGCGGAAGTGGCGGATTGCCAACCAGACACCGAGTAGCTCCCTGTCAAAGGTGCTGTATTTGCGCTCCCTCGGGACCAGTTGGCGGCTGAAAAATGCGAGCGGTTGCCATGCGCCGCCGACCCACTGCTCAAACACAGCACCAACCGCGTAGTCAGATGCGTCAGTTGTGAGGGCGACCGGAGCTCCAGGCGACGGGTGGACCAACATGGCGGCCTGGCACAACGCAGCCTTAGTGTCCTCGAACGCCTTGACCCTCTCGTCGGTCCAGTCGATGTCCTGGTTAGGGGTTTTGCCTTTAAGGGCCTCGTATAGAGGGCGCATGATGTGGGCTGCCCGACGGATGAAACGGTGGTAGAACGTAACCATCCCAAGGAACTCCCGGAGCCCCCGGGCCGAGCGCGGGCAGGGAAAAGCAGAGACGGCTTCCACCTTCGACGGAAGGGGAGCGGCCCCATCACAGCAGATGAGATGCCCGAGAAACCGGATGGACGGCACTCCAAAGACACACTTCGCCGGGTTAATGATCAGGCCGTGCTGGTCGAGCCTTGAGAAGAGGGCCCGGAGGTGCGTCAGGTGCTCCTCCTCCGAGGAACTGGCGACGAGGACATCGTCCAAGTAGACAAAGACGAAGGGCATGTCCCTAAGTGTCGAGTCCATCAGTCGCTGGAAGGACTGGGCCGCGTTTTTCAGTCCGAATGGCATCCCGAGGAACTCAAATAACCCGAAAGGAGTCACCACCGCCGTTTTCGGAATGTCTGCAGGGTGCACCGGGACTTGGTGGTAACCTCGCACCAGGTCCACCTTTGAGAACAGGCGCTTCCCTGCCAAATGCACAGAGAAGTCCTGAATGTGAGGGACCGGGTAGCGGTCGGGCGTGGTGGCATCATTGAGGCGGCGGTAGTCGCCACACGGTCGCCAGCTACCGTCTGGCTTCGGAACCATGTGGAGCGGCGAGGCCCACGGGCTGTCGGAACGGCGAATGATGCCAAGGCGTTCCATGTTAGCAAATTCGGCCTTAGCAGACGCCAGTCTCTCAGGGTTGAGCCGTCGAGCCTTGGCATGGATGGGGGGCCCCTTGGTCTCGATGTGGTGCTGGACTCCGTGTTTAGCCGTGGCGGCCGAGAACGTGGGCTGCGTCAGGCTGGGAAACTCCCTGAGAAGCCGCTGGTATTTATCGCCCTCAGAGAGTGAGCTGGAGAGCCCGTCGTACGTCCCCTTGTCACATACACACGCGAACGAGGAGAAGGTCAATGCGTCCACCAGGCGGCCATTCCTGACATCCACAAGCAGCCCGTGGGCGCACAAAAAGTCTGCGCCGAGGAGGGGAAAGGAGATGTCGGCTGTGACAAAGTCCCATGTAAAGCGCTGACCCCCGAAACACACATCCGCAGTCCTTGTTCCATACGTCCGAATGGGGGCGTCGTTGGCGGATGTTAGGGGCGGGCCGTGTAACCCCCCAGCAGTGTCGTCCACTGTAGCTGGCAGGACGCTCCTCTGGGCGCCGGTGTCACAGAGGAATTTGCGCCCAGAGATGGTGTCTTTGATGAACAGCAGCCGGCCCTTTGTGCCTGCACTCACGGCCACTACTGAGCGCAGGCCCTGGCGTTTCCCGTCGCGTTGAAGTTGCAAGGGGAGCGGCACCTTTTAGCCTTGGCACCAAAACGTGCATGGAAGTAGCACAATCCTGAGCTGGCATGGCTGTCGGCGGCAGTGTGTACTTTGCCAGCGCCTGGGGGCATGTAGCTGCGCGTCGGGGCCAGCACATCAGGGGCGAAACGCTGCGTGGCCAGGAAGAATCGGTCCGCCTCCACTGCCAGAGCGCGTGGCTCAGCAATAGACGTATTCGCGAGCGCCGTCCGGACGTGCGGCGGCATGTGTTGCAGAAACAGTTCTATGAAGAGGAAATTCGGCTCCTCCGTACCCAGCAGGTTTAACATCATGTCCATGTGTTCAGAGGGTCTGCTGTCCCCAAGGCCCTGAATAGCAAGGAGGCGTCGGGCTCGTTCGGATCGCGACAGTTCAAAAGGTCTGAGAAGGTACGCCTTTAACCCTTCGTATTTATCACGGGCCGGAGGAGAAGTGATAAAACTCACTGTTCTGGCCGCAGTAGAGCTCCCAAGTGCTGAGACGACGTGGTAATAGCGCGTGGTATCATCTGTAATCCCGCGGAGGGCGAACTGAGCCTCCGCTTGCGCGAACCACGTTGCCGCGGACGTCTCCCAAAACTCAGGCAACTTGAGGACGGCGGAATTAGCCATGTCGTGTAGGTCGGTATCTTGTTCAGTCTCGGAATCTTCAGCGGGACTGACGTCGGGGTCACCAATGTAGTGTGCAAGGACGGGAGTCGGAGGCGGAGTGTCAAAAGACGGTGCTAAGTGTTTTAATGACATTAGCCCAAAAAATACAACAGCGGAGCAGTCTCGTGTCCACACACAACAACAAAACTAACCGGAAACCCCCTGTCTCAACAGTCCCCCCTGGAACTCTGTAACGCAACTAAGGTTCCGTATAGGTGAATTATGTAAATCCACTACAACTCAATAAATTGAAACGGTGACATCAATACGTGTGAGTTGTTTTCTATATGCTTTTCAAACAAGAAATGCATAATTTTTATTCTCGGATTGAGTGCCCAACTGGAAATGGCTGTTGCTAATAAACTAGCTTTGTTTTTCTTTGTTTTAGCCCAACATTAGCTAGGGATACAACAATTCACTTTTGTCACGATTCGATACGTATTTCGATATGAAGGTCACGATTTTGATTCCTTTTTTGAATCTTTTTTTTTTTATAAGATTATGCTGACGAGCAAAAATTCCTCAAAACCGAATTACACAATGTGCTGTGTTGTATCACAATAGGTTCTAGTGCAAAATATTCAAATGCTAAGCTCTTTAGACCTTTATAAATACTGTGTTTAAGTTTAGATTTTAGTTTACTTTGTATGAGCTGCTTACATTCATATTTTCTTTTAGAATTTACATCATTATACAGTAATGGAAGCTCAAAAGGAGTCGGCTAAAGCAAGAAAGCCAATATGTGCGGACTCCATATTAAATAGGCCTATACTTGACTCGTGCATTTAATAGTAACACATGCAGCTGCTGCTTTCCCCATAAGGAGCTCTTCCAATTATAACATGTCAGCATCTCACATACAATAACATTACTTTGACATTTGATAGAGCTTGTTTTAGTGTGTTAACTATACTTTTATGTGATCTACTGTAAAGTCACAAAAGCCGTCATGTGCAACTACAGACAACAGCAGGAGTGATATTTCTCATGTTTATTGGAGGAATTTTTTTGTTTTTTTAACCTTTTCTGTCCTCGCTGACAGCTGTACGAGAGGCATGACGCCATAGATGGAGCTCATGTTAGTTGTTTCCAGACACCATTATCTTTCCCTGGTCATTATAATTCATAGCAAAACCCTGCCACTGCTGATCTGTGCGAAGGTGGTGCGTTTTCTTGTTGCTCGCCGTGTCCTGTTGTCTGCAGTACACAAAGCTAAAAATGCTGCAAACACCAGCTGGCTAACACTTGTGTGGCTCCCTCCGCCTCCCAGGCAGACACACAGGAGGGAGGGGGTGCTTACGGGGAGGAGTTTCTCCCTGGTTGGAGAGGGCTGCTGTGTTTTTCAGTGAGAGAGCTCAGGGAAATGGCTGATAGTAGTTAGCGGGCCATTTCTTCTATTCCTATCAAACATATTTGCATATTGAATCGAAGAGGATGTATCGAACAATTCGATATAATATCGAATATCACAAATGTATGTTTATTTCTGCTTTTAAGCTTGTATTTGCTTGAGTGCCGATTGATTTGTGCTTCTTATGCAATGACTGTAAAGCTTATTGTTCTCATGTTATGGTTTAGGGTGATTGAGGAGGAGCTGAAAGAGGTGCCTGCAGATGACGTCCCACCCCTCACACCGCTGACCCATCAGGTTCAGTCTGTGCAGGAGCAGAAGGTGGTGACGCAACTGGCCAAAATGATCCGGATCATCGGAGACAAGGTCCAGGACGACCAAGACTTCCAGGAGTGAGTGCATGCGTTTGGCCCGCTCTGAGCTGTGCATTGTGGTTACCAAAACTACTGACCACTAAAGAGCAGCTGCTTCCCAAGATTTGTTCTATTCCCCCGAAAGGGCTGGGTCCCTTTCCATCCTTTTTTATTGCGGTGCTTTAACTGCGTTTATTTTACATCAGAGGGGCACTTTAAGGGCAGTGTGTCCCTATGTTACGGCCCTGCTGGGATTTTGTGAAGCCCAGTGAGTTTCGTCTCAGAAATGGAAAGTGTATCATGGCCAGGTTGCCTTCGACTCGCATTTATATTTTGATTATTAGAAAAAGCAGGAAGGAAGGGATGATTTCAAATCGGTTTCTAGACATTGTAACAAATATTTTTTTTGTGGTAGAAACGGTATCTATTTCATATGGATACCAATGTAATTCATATTAGAATTTTAACATTGGTCCACATTCATTTTGTGACTGCTATGTAACAGTCTTGTTCTTTTAAACATAAATGTAATATCTTATTTATCACAAACATCAACTGAGAAAGAATACAAACAGTTCCTAATTTTCTGATATAACCTCTGTCCCCAGCACAGTGCCCTTTTTATATTTTATCACTTATCCTGAGCCTGTGCTTTGTAAATGTGCTGCACACTTTTTAATGTATTCTAACTTACTGTTATTAACCATAACATTGGCTATATAACTACTTATTGGCTAAAACAGACAGGCCTAAATAAAATACAGAGATTCTGCTGAGGAGGAAGGCGGGTCATAACTCTTAGCTTTACGTAAAACAAGCTACTCTCTGACCTGTGCTCATGCCATGGAGTGCCGCCGCAAAAAGTGAACATAAAAGTTTAGAGACTTCTACGGGGAAGCGCAGCCATGGAGAGTCAGGCAGTCTTCCGGACAAAAAGTTCACTTGCCCCGGGCAAGTGGGTGTTTTTGACACTGTAATAACATTCACCTCCCTGTAACTAAAGCCTTGACATGTTTCTCAGTACAGAAGTCGCTGATCCAAAACCCGTCTTTTCCCTTTTTAAAACAATTTAGTTGCAAATGAGCTGTATTTCTTAGCCCCACGCAACTTTTAACATTGCCACATGTGGGGCAGTCCATATTTACTTCTACAAATGCAGTGTGCTCTACTTGATGTAGTGTCTTTTTCTGCGGATGTGGGGGACACATTTTTATCACAAAGGAGACGTATACCAATTGCATTTCATTAAATCCAAATCAATTATGCAGACCTAAACTTGTGTTTTTGCCTCATTTGGTTGCAGTGCCATTGATGGTGTGGCCCGTGCGCCGGGCTCCAAATGGGACCGCTTCAAACAGGTGGCAGACAAAGTTTTCGAGCATGGAATCACCTGGGAGAGAATCGCTGTGCTCTTCTACGTGGCAGGGCGGCTGGCGGTCAGGGTGGGTCACAACCCCAACGTGTAACAAGTACCACATATTGGTTTAAGTTTTTTTGAAAAAATGTGTCACTCTGGTTGAGCGGCCACTGCTCCTACCAAAATGATAGGTTGTGTTCACGTTCTTGAATCTGATGATGATATCATCTCTAAGGAAGAGAGTTCCTTTTAAAATAAATCTCCAAAAGGCTAATTGACAAATGTTGAAATTGATCATTATTTGAAAGTGATTGGATTCACAAACCACATTCTTCTTATGGTGAAAGTCCTTTTACCTGACCAACATTGTGCAAATGTTTTTGAATATTGTCTCCACCTTTATAAGAAAATAATGTATTATTTATACATAGTTATACATAATGACAGAGGACACTGAACTTTGTGACCATTTTTGTTTCATCTGGATTGTCCCAGTAATGACAGAGATATTAGCCAAAAACCAAGACCAAAAAAATGCTACTTGAAACTATAGATACAGAGGGCATTGCGTCATAGAAGGGGGCGTGGCCTCGCCGAGGGGGAAAACCATAGACTGTATAAAGAATAGACAGCTCCTCCTCACTCCTCCCCGTTTACCACAATGACCACGTTCGAGGGGGAAATCATGGCGGATTTACAAGCTCCTCCTCTCCAGCGCTGACGAAGCATGTTCCTAAAAAGGGCATAAGGGAGGGATCTTGACTGTCGACCCGGCCCTGCTTGGCCCTCGCGGGGCGTGTAATGGGCGTGTATTTCTGTTGTAATCACGCCCATGGCCAGGCAGCAACGTAAACGGCCTGTCAATCAAAGTCAGGCTCTCATTAATTAGGCAAGATTTCTAAAATTTGTATCTACGATAAAAAGCCCGGTGCCCCATATTGTTTTTAACCCAGCGTAATCACAGGAGGAATATCTAGCTCTAGCCACTTCTAAAACATTAGGCACCGGGCATTAAAGTTGTTTTTAACGTGTCTAAAGTCCAATGCATTGCAATGGGGGGATAGCGGTCATATGGAGGTACTACAGCAAAGGTGGAGCAATGGCGGCCTCCAGTGTCGTAGTCAAAAAGCAGAGCAGTCAGCGGCCATTGGGGAAAACAGATGTGATGAGAGCAACATCTATTGGATAGAGGAGCACTTTTCAAGCTCAAATCAGAAACCTATGATTTTTGGGGGAGATTTTAACATTGATCTGTTAAACCCAAATAAACATAAAAAGACTGACAAATGTATAAATACTTTATTCAGTAAAGGTTTGTTTCCTCTAATTACTAAACCGAGTACAATTACAACCCATAGAGCTACTTTGATTAATATTTTTTCCAATGAATTGGAAAGTGATACAGTCAGCGGACTAATGATTAAAACATTAAGAGGAAAACATGTATTGGTTTATAAGGGTAAACCAATACATAAATATAAGAAATATAAAAATAAGGTATCATCAGAAATATTGGACATTGTTAGAGGGTGTAAAAATAAAACATCGACAGATTATTATGAAATGGATATGAAGACTTTACAAAGTGTTATTGAAAGAATCTCTAAGCCGTTAACATACATTTGTAACTTATCGTTACAAACTTGTCTGATAGTATGAAAGTAGCTAAAGTGATTCCTCTGTTCAAGGCAGGAGATAAACATCTCTTTACCAACTACAGGCCTGTTTCCCTTTTACCGCAGTTTTCAAAAATCTTAGAGAAGGTTTTCAATTCTAGACTTGACAGCTTTATTGAAAAAAATAAATTACTCTCTGATCAATTCACACGCTCTCTTTGATATAATTAAAGAAATAACTAAATGCTGTAGACAAGAAATATGCAATAGGGTTATTTATTGACCTGAGTAAAGCATTTGACACAATAAATTATGACATTAATTAATAAGGTAGAACATTATGGGATTAGGGGGGTATCACTACAGTGGGTTACCGGTTATCTAAAAAATCAGAATAGGTTTCACAAACTAGGAATTTTTCTTGATGCGGACGTGCAACATAAAACATATAACACAGAATTTAGATAAAAATAAGCTATAAAACTTTAAACTATAAGGCTTTAGGGGGCATGCATAAGGAATATTAATAAGATATAAAATAAAAAGTAAATGTAAAGGCCGTTTTAGTTCTCCTTAAAATTGCTAAGTTATTATTTTGGTTTATAAGCACCACATTTGTGTTTTGGTGTGTTTGGGTGGGGCCAGGTAGCCATGCAGTTCTTTTAATGGACAGTTGGGGGAACCCTTCAGAGTAATGTGGAAGCTGGCCTGGGTTTAGGCCCAACAGTTTTTTGACTGTGCTAACTGTGGATCTGTGGAACTGTGGAACTCTGTCTGTTTGAACAGTGTGGAACTTGGACTACATTAAACAATCATCTCCGTTATCCTGTAAGTCTGGACATTCCATTTGTTTTTACTCAAAGGCACACGTCAAGCTAAAGCTACAGCCCAGGCTGCTTACTGTGGCAAGTCAACCTCACTAATTGCCATAACAATTGGTCAAAAAACTGGTGCACATTCAAGGATTACCAGCAACCCACCGGAACATTGTGTAAAAGGCAGTGGGCAGCTTTCTTAAAGGACTATTTGTGTTCAAACACAGTGTTTGAGACTCTTGGTATACCATCGGACTAAATGCTTTTATTTTGAACACAGAAACGTCTGTCCATCCATCGACGTTGAGTTCTGCTGTTTGGATGCATCGTTGGATCCTGGTGGATTATTCTAACTGTTGGATTATCCCAAATGATTAATGGCTGGAAATACTTCAGAAGTGGATGTGGCGGAAAACGTCCACAAGAGGGAGCCAAAGCTCACCAACAAGGCCATCGAAGCAAAGTTGACCCAATACCTCAATGGAAGGAGAAGCAAGTACAGACAATTGCAAGCAAAATTAAGAGCTACAGATGAACTGTTGAATGATGACCCACCTTATGATGAAATACAAGAAAGATTTAAAGACTTTGACGCACAGCTTGTGGCATTCAAACAACTAAACCTGTCTGTTCTGAAATATTTAAACAAAGATGAACACTCAGTGGACCAGGAAAGTTTGTTTCTACCAAAGCTCCAAGATCTGGTAGAATTTAAGAAGCAAGTGCATTTGTGGCTTCTGTCAAATAAACCTGTGGATGAAAATAATGAAAATGTGGAACACAAACAAGTGGATACAAGTAAACAAAAGGAAATGAACACTAAAGAAATAATTTCAGACACAAAACCTATACTTGCACCCCAACAAGCTGAGCTAGTGGTACAGGAACGAAAGGATGTATTGCTCATGGACAATGAAATGCTACCTATGGTGATGGCATTAAATGAGCCACGCCTTACAGCCTCCTCAGTCTCACTTTCCTCCAAAAGCAGGCGCTCAATCCGCTCAACATCCTCCTCTACACGACTAAAAGAGGAGGCAAAGAGGGCAGCTTTGGAAGCACAAGCCGCTGCCATACAACAGAGGAGAACTATTGCATTAAAGGAGGCCGCTCTTGCTATAGAAAAGGAGGAACTCCAGATCCAAACAGCGCTCGCAATGTCAGATGCAAAACTCAAAGTGTATGAGGGGTATGCACATGCAGATACAGAGGATGAGTTTGATGACCTGAAGTCAAATGCAAGTGTGGTGTCAGTAACGAACTATGAGGACAATGCTGCAGCACCTCCACCTGCACCAGAGTACAGGCCTCAGCCTGTAACCCAAGCTACTGGGGCCAGGCCCAAAACGCCTTATGCCACAACAACCTTCAGGTCAAGCAATGAGGATGTGGATTACAAAAGAGAGCTTGTGAACATTATAAGAGAACAAACCAAAATATCTAAAACTCTCGTATCACAACAACAAACAACACAACTCCCCAGACGTGATATACCTGTGTTTACAGGTGACCCGCTCGGTTTCAGATCCTTTATCAAGGCATTCAGGCTTGTTGTTGATTCTAAAACAAACAACAACGCTGATAAACTGCACTTTCTAGAGCAATACACTAGGGGAGAACCAAAACTCTAGTGAAAAGTTGTCAACACATGCCTGAACGCAGTGGGTTTGTACATGCAATGTCGCTACTGGAAGAACATTATGGACATCCCCTAACAATTGCCACTGGTTTGTTGGAAAGGCTTTACAATTGGCCTGCAATCAGGGCTGAGGATGCAAAAGCACTAAACAGTTTCTCGTTATTCCTGGTTTCTTGCCAGGTCACAATGCAAGATGTGGATTATATGGACGAGCTCGACAGCCCAGCCAATATGAGGGCAGTTATATCAAAGCTTCCATACAAGACAAGGGATAAATGGAGAACATGTGCATACGAAATAACAGAAAAACACAAAAGGCGGGTGAAATTTGTGGATCTCGTCTCATTTATCACACGTGAGGCAAAAATAGTGAATGACCCCTTATTCGGACACTTACAAGTTACTCCAGCTGGAAAACAAGAGAAAAGACCAGCCCTTTCTGAGTATTTGCCAAAAAAGGAAAAATCAAATGCAAGTAGCTTTGCCACAACTTTGACCACCCCACAGATTCAAATAAAAAACCCTGTTCTACTATCTCAAGATATTGCTCTAACTAAACCATGTTTGTTTTGCAAAAAAGGTCATGCCCTAATAGACTGTTATAGGTTTGCAGAAGAGTTACATCAAACGAAATTGGACTTTTTGAAAAAGGCGGGACTCTGTTTTAGTTGCCTAATTCAGGGGCATATGGCAAAAGACTGCAAAAAGAAATTAAGATGCTCAGTGTGTTCTTTGGAGCATCCCAAACTGTTGCATATATATAAAGGTGGAAAACATGTAAATGCAGGCTGCCAAACAGACATCAAAGCTACAGAACAGAGGTCCTCTCAAGCTTTGATAAACGCAAATCAAGTTGCTACTGTCTCAAATGGGGCCGGGGACAACTGCGTCCTTTCAATACTTCCTGTCAATGTTAAGTCACGAAAGGGGGACAAAACTATACAAACGTATGCATTTTTGGACTCCGGAAGCTCTGCATCTTTTTGCACTAGAGCTCTGGCAGAACAGTTAAACCTTTGTGGACAAAAAACAAAGGGAATTATTGTGTTGAAAACGATGAACTCACTGTCACAAACGAAATGCTGTGTCATAAAGAATTTGGAAATCAGTGGGATTAATGAGAACAAATACATCACTATTCCCAAGCTGTACATACAAGAAAGCATACCTGTGGAAAGGGAGAATATACCTTGCAAAGGAGACATTGAGAAATGGCAGTACCTCAAAGAAGTTACTTTGCCACAAATTGACTCGGAAATTGGACTGCTTATTGGTAATGATGTGTATGAAGCTTTTGAACCATGGAGAGTAGTAAACAGTAAAGATGATGGCCCATATGCTATAAAAACAACGTTGGGTTGGATTGTGAATGGGCCTATAAGGGAGCATGATAACAAGGAATTGATCATGTCCAACAGAATATCTCTAACCAATGTTGAAAACATGTTGATGCAGCAATACAAGGCAGACTTTCCTGAACATCATTATGATGAGAAAACTGAAATGTCCACAGAAGATGGGAAGTTCTTATGTTCTGTTTCTAGTTCTGCTCACCATAAAAATGGACATTATTACATCAAACTGCCAACTAGAAAAGAAGACCTGAACATGCCAAATAACCGAGAAACAGCATTCCAACGTGCCCTAACGTTAAAGAAAAGGCTCAGCAAAAACAGTCAGTTTCACAAAGAGTACACCGAGTACATGGGAGAAATGGTGAAAAAAGGATATGCTGTTAAAGTCCAAGAGTCACAGCTATGCAGAGAGGATGGAAAGCTTTGGTATATACCACACCATGGTGTACATCATCCCCAAAAGAAAAAACTTCGTGTTGTGTTTGACTGTGGTGCTAGCTTTCAGGGTGTATCTCTCAACAAAGTACTTATGCAAGGTCCGGACCTCACAAACTCAGTGGTTGGAGTACTCACTCGTTTCAGAGAAGAAAATGTGGCAATAATGGCAGACATCGAAGCAATGTACCATCAAGTCAGGGTTCCTGATGAAGACACTGACTTATTGCGATTCTTGTGGTGGCCAGAAGGGGATCTCACACAGCCACTTACGGAGTACAAAATGGTTGTTCACCTCTTTGGGGCCACTTCATCTGCCAGTTGTGCCAATTTTGCCCTTCGAAAAACAAGACAAATGCATCACCTGAAATTGTGGACACAGTGATGAGGAATTTTTATGTGGACGATTGCTTGAAATCGGTAAAAAGTGAGGAAGATGCAATCTCACTCAGAGAAAACCTCACTAAGCTATGTGCATCAGGAGGATTTAATCTCAACAAGTGGACTAGCAACAGTCGTGCTCTACTGCGAACCATCCCTGAACCTGAGAGAGCCAAAGAAATAAGGACACTCGATCTCACTAAAGATGCACTTCCAGTTGAAAGAGCTCTAGGAGTACTCTGGTGTGAAAATTCAGACACGTTCACATTCAGTGTCAGTATAAAACAAAGACCAGATACAAGGAGAGGAGTCCTGTCGACCGTGAGCTCAATATACGATCCTCTGGGCTTCCTTTCTCCGGTAATTCTCCCTGCTAAGAGCATTTTACAAAGGTTATCCAAAGATAAACTGTCCTGGGATGAAGCCATACCACTTCACCTTGCTGATGTGTGGTCTGATTGGCTGAGTCAGTTGTCTGAACTATGCAACTTTAAAATACCAAGATGCATAAAACCTGACAACTTTGGAAGGAGTACATCTGCTCAGCTCAACCACTTTTCAGATGCCAGTGAAAGCGGATATGGTTCAGTATCCTACTTGAAATTAACAAATGAAAAGGGACATGTTCACTGTGCATTCATGATGGGGAAGTCCAGGGTCGCCCCACTTAAACCCACCACTATCCCACGCATGAAAGTAACAGCAGCTGTACTGGCTGTTAATATGGACAAGATATTGAGAAGAGAGCTCACACTCAAACTTCAACCCTCTGCTTTCTGGACAGATAGCACGGCAGTGTTAAAGTATATTGCAAATGACGAACTGAGACTAAAGACCTTTGTTTCTAATAGAATGGAATCATGTTGGCACAAAAATGAATCCAGCTGATTTTGCATCACGTGGGCTAACAGTACAGCAGTTCTTGAACAGCCCCACCTGGTTTGAAGGTCCTTCGTTTCTGAAGGGTATAAGTGAAAAGAAGGGCATTGATAAATGCTTTAAGCTCTCCGAAGAAGACACTGAAGTCCGAAATGTGAAAGTTAATGCCATACAGGCGTCCATACACGTCTGCTCTGTGGAGAAGCTCATCAATCACTATTCAAGTTGGACGCGTCTCAGAAGAGCCGTTGCTTGGATTCTCAGAGTTAAAGACTATTTGCTTGATTCTGTACAGAAGGATAAAAAAGTTGACTCTGTTCCAAGACAAACCAGAGCTACTGCTCAAAGGAAACGTGACGGAAAACTACGTGAGCCTATAACTGTGGATGAGCTAAAAAGAGCAGAACATGTGATTATTCGTCATAGTCAGCTCATTTATTTCAAAGAAGAAATCCTTGCTTTGAGAAGTGGTAACGCCGTAGTGTCAAGAAAAAGCTCAATTTACAAGCTTGACCCTGTTCTGCAGGACAATGTTCTAAGGGTAGGCGGGCGTCTTAGTCGATCCGTGATGCCAGAAGAAGAAAAGCATCCTGTTATACTTCCCAAATGCCACCATATTACATCACTATTACTGAAAGACATACATGAAAAAACAGGACACTCTGGGCGTAATTACATGCTCTCTCGCCTTCGTCAACGCTATTGGGTTCCTGCTGCAAACTCAGCAATCAGAAATCTCCTGTCTCATTGTGTTACATGCAGAAGACTTCATGCTAAAGTCCAAGAGCAAAACATGTCTGATCTTCCATTAGAAAGACTACTGCCTGACAAGCCACCTTTTACAAGCGTGGGACTCGATTACTTCGGACCGTATGAAGTAAAAAGAGGAAGAAGCCTTGTCAAAAGGTATGGCATGTTGTTTACCTGTTTGACAACCCGAGCTCTGCACATTGAAGTTGCCCATTCCATGGACACTGATTCATGTATAAATGGACTCAGACGTTTCATGTGCAGAAGGGGTCAAGTGGAACTTATCCGATCTGATAATGGCACAAACATGGTGGGAGCTGAAAGGGAGTTGCGTGAATCACTCCGAGAAATGGATAAAAAAAAAAGGTTCAAAATTTCCTGTCAGACAAAGGTATTCAATGGATCTTTAATTCTCCCGCTGGAGCACATTTTGGTGGCATATGGGAGAGTCAGGTAAAGCTAGTAAAAAAAATCCTCAAGTCTGTCCTTCAACAACAAGCTATGGATGATGAATGTCTCCAAACACTCTTCTGTGAAGTTGAAGCTATAATAAATGGCAGACCAATAACCACACCTTCTGATCTAAATGACTTGGAGCCCCTAACTCCGAATCACCTGCTGCTGTTAAAGAAACAACCATTGCTGCCTCCAGGTCTGTTTAGCAGCAATGACTCCTACTCACGGCGCAGATGGAAACAGGCCCAATACATGGCGGACCTCTTTTGGAAGCGGTGGGTAAGAGAGTACCTGCCAAGCCTTCAACAAAGACAAAAATGGGTCAAAACAAGACAAAATCTTGTTCCAGATGACATTGTGCTTATTCTCGATGAAAACGCACCAAGAAATTCGTGGTTGCTTGGGAGAGTACTGAAAGCAATCACAGATGACAAAGGACTAGTTCGACGAGTACTGGTTAAGACAAAAACAAGTACACTTGAAAGACCAGTGGATAAACTGTGCCTTGTATTGAAGTCACAGACATAAACTAAGATGACGCAACATGGACTGCCATAATGGACATTCACATTCAGTGTTATAAAAGTTTCTGCTGTTTATGGTAATTATAAGTTTACCTTATAATTAGGGGCCGGGATTGTAAAGGCCGGTTTAGTTCTCCTTAAAATTGCTAAGTTATTATTTTGGTTTATAAGCACCACATTTGTGTTTTGGTGTGTTTGGGTGGGGCCAGGTAGCCATGCAGTTCTTTTAATGGACAGTTGGGGGAACCCTTCAGAGTAATGTGGAAGCTGGCCTGGGTTTAGGCCCAACAGTTTTTTGACTGTGCTAACTGTGGATCTGTGGAACTGTGGAACTCTGTCTGTTTGAACAGTGTGGAACTTGGACTACATTAAACAATCATCTCCGTTATCCTGTAAGTCTGGACATTCCATTTGTTTTTACTCAAAGGCACACGTCAAGCTAAAGCTACAGCCCAGGCTGCTTACTGTGGCAAGTCAACCTCACTAATTGCCATAACGGTAAAGATTAAAATATGGTAGGACGACAACAATTGATTTAGAACAACAGTGGGATTATATTTACAGATGTGTATGAGTATAAAGTAAAGTGATAAGTGATAGCAGCAGATCTGAGTGTGGACACACCGCACAGAGCAACAGGGCAGAAACATCCATGAGTCTGTAACTAAGCTACAGAGACTTGTTATTGTTCATGAGTCTGATGGCGGAGGGGAAAAAACTGTTCAAGTGGCGGGAGGTATGGGTCTGGATAGACCGTAACATCCTTCCTGAGGGGAGAGTCTATGTCAGGGGTGAGAGGGGTCAGCTGTGATCCGACCCACACGCCTCGGGGTCCTGGAGGTGAACAGGTCCTGGAGAGATGGAGCTCACAGCCGATCACCTTCTCGCACGCACAATGCGCTGCAGTCGGTGCCTGTCCCGTTCTGTAGCGCCGGGGAACCACACGGTGATGAAGGAGGTGAGTATGAACCACACGGTGATGGAGGAGGTGAGGATGGACCACACGGTGATGGAGGAGGTGAGTATGAACCACACGGTGATGGAGGAGGTGAGGATGGACTCGATGATGGCCGTGTAGAACTGCACCAGCATCTTGGTTGGCAGCTTAAGTTTCTTCAGCTGCCGCAGGAAGAACATCCTCTGCTGGGCCTTCTTGATGAGGGAGCTGATGTTTGGCTCCCATTTGAGGTCCTGTGTGATGGTGGTGCCCAAGAAACAGAAGGAGTCCACGATGGAAATGGGGGTGGGAGAGCCTGTCAGGGCAAGGGGGGATAGTGGGGCTGTGTCTTTCCTAAAGTCCAGGATCATCCCCACTGTCTTCTGAGCGTTCAGCTCCAGGTTGTTGTGGCTGCACCAGGACGCCAGCCGGTCCGCCTCTCTCCTGTAGGCGGACTCATCACCGTGCGAGATGAGCCCGATGAGGGTGGTGTCGTCCGCAAACTTGATCAGTTTAACGGACTGGTGACTGGAGGTTTAGCAGTTTGTGTACAGGGAGAAGAGCCACAGGGAAAGTACACAGCCCTGAGGAGTGCCAGTGTTTGTTGTCTGAGTGTCCAATACGATCTTCAGCCAGAGGTGGCTGGGTTCTCTGGAGGCTCTGGAGTGTGATGAGCTGATGGGTGTTCATGGCGGCAGTAGTGTGTATTCAGACCCTGGGCGAGGGACAGGTCGTTCAGAGTCCCGGGGGGGCTTGGGCTTATAGTTTGTGATGGCCTTAAGTCCCCTCCACACTGCTCCCGGGTCGTTTGAGGAGAATTGCTGTTAGAGACGGGCTGAATATACAGATTTGGCATTTCCCACTTCCCTTCTAAAGTGGTATTTTGCCTGTCTGTATCGTACTTCGTCCCTGTTTCTGTGTGCCACCTCTTTCTCCTTGCGAAGCTGCCGGAGTTTGGGTGTGAACCAGGGATTATCATTCTCATAACAGACCCTGGTGCGCGTTGGTATGATGCGCTCCTCATTGAACTGGATATATGAGGGCACGACGTCCGTGTATTCATCCAGGTTGATGGAAGCAGCCCCAAATGCCTCCCAGTCTGTTGTCTCCATACATGAGCACAGCTCCTCCACAGCGTCAGGAGTGTACCTCTTTGATATGCTCACTACCGGTTTAGCAAGTTTGAGCTTTTGTCTGTATGAGGGGATTACGTGGACCATCACGTGATCTGAAAATCCGAGTTTCAGATCACGGTTCAGCTATCTCACGGTTCGGTACGGTTCACGGTGCAGGACCCATGGTTCGGTGCATCATGGTACAAGTGCAATATAAATGGCTAATAAGTCAGTTTTTTTATAAAATAGCCTAAACAGCAGGAGAAACATTTGCAAAGGCCTCCAGTTTAGCGGTAAGTGATGATGACACACATGCGCTCGGTTTAGGTGCACGTGCATACGTCTGGCACGCCACGGAGCTTAAATGTGAAGAAATTTTGACTAAAACTTGCACCGTCACTTTAGTACGGTTCATATCGTCAGATTTCTGCACCGCGGTGCACCGTAGCACTAGTTATTACTGTTATTACTGGGAGAATCCACATGTAACCAAATCTGTCTCAAAGGTCATCGTTTTCTCTTCTAGCACATGTAAACTAGGTCCAATTATATTCTCTGAGAGGTGTCCAAAAGTGGTGACAGTATTATAAAACATGAGCATTTTGTTGGCCAGAAGAAAGGCCTTTTTGCCATAAGAATAAAATAATGGGTTTGTAAATCGAATCACTTCCAAATACTGAATCGGTACAACACTTGTCAATTTTATTTTGTATGCATCTGAGATTATGACATCAGCGCAATCTATTATATGACATTCTAGAACATTGTCAGTGCAACATATTGTTCCTCTGGGAGTTTCAAAATGACACATCCAGCTGTAGTGTGTACCACACTACAGCTGGATGTTTGTGTTTTAATTGTATGTTGTTCATGTGCAGCTGGTGGTGGACCATCTGCCTCAGTCAGTGCGGGAGATTGTGCAGTGGACAGTGGATTTTTTCAGAAACAACCTACTGGGCTGGATCCGTGACCACGGCGGATGGGTGTGTATTTTTCTCTGATATTGGACCCCTGAACTCCCGCTTCAAATCTTTATCACACAGGGTTTATGGAGGCTTTACAGTCCATAACAGTATGTGATATTGACACATTGATTGTTCAGCCCTAAACGTTACGCAATCACATTTAAATTACCTTTTTTATTTTCTTATATGGTGACATGAGTTCTGAAAACAACAAAATCAACTTTAACCTTTGGGATTCCAGGATTCATCATGTATAAAACCTTTTAACACGTCTGCGCTTATTACAAATGTAATCACAGTTTAATCACCGGGCAGAATTTTACCCAATAAATAAAATGTAAATCCAAGCATTTATACGACAGATATTTTCATCATTGAAAATTACCTCATACTGTAGATGTACAGCTGTGAGCGGCTCACCTCTCCTAAGATATGACTTTACCGGGAGTGGGTACGTGTTCAGCTCGTCTCCATGGCGATGTTGACTAAAGTCAGCAGAATTTGAGATTTAAATAGGTTAGATTCTCATCCAAATCCATTTGTTGATCACCCACTGCATTTTCTGTGTTGAGCTGGTCATTAGGAGCATGTTTTGTGTTGATGGTAACAGTATAGTCCAAAATGTGTGCCTTTTAAAGATTTTTCATGCAATTTAGAGATTTTTTAACCCCCACCTAAACCAAGTTTGGAATTACCCAAGTCTAAAAGCTTCTTGAAAAAAGTGGAGCAACAAAGAAAGCAACAAAAACAGGACAAAAGCACAAAAACACATCAAAAAATAGACTAAAACAGGACAAAAATACTACGAAAACACGACAAAAAAAGCTACAAAAACAGGACCCAAAAAAACTACGAAAACACAACAAAAAAACTACGAAAACCGGACAAAACTACTAAAACAGGAAAAAAAAAAAAACGGAAACATTTGACAGAATCGCAGTGATAAAAAAGTCAGTTTTGTAGGCCTGAGCTTTCTATGTAATCTCCAGTCGAGAAGCTTTTAGATTTTGGTCAAACTGAACTGGAGAAAATGCCCTCGGTTTAGGTGGGGGTTAAGAGGTTAATGTCGAAGTAAAAAAATGGACCAAACTCATGATGTCAGATTTTGTGTAAGGCAATCCAATACTGGTATCAGACATCGGAGCCACTACTAGAAATAATACAATATCGTTTAATCGGCTACAAATATCCGATACTGAACTGACACCCGTTATGACTGCTGACCGTTGTGCTGCAGCTATCGAATTTTTTTGTAATTGAGTATTCTGTCGATTTTTTTCATCGATTAATCAAGTAATCGTATAAATTACACTTTTGTGTTTGTAAATGATTATATCAATAGTGTGTTATGAAATATGAAAGATCTCTTAAAATGAGCAAGCAATGTTAAGTTATTCCTCAAAATCTTATTCAACTTAACAGTAAACAAGTGCCAGGGCAAAAATAAATTAAATATACAGCCTTAGGTTTATCATAATATTAAAAGAATAAAAAAACCGGGAGAGAATAAAAAATAAGTATAAAACTACTTAAAAGAAAATATATTAAAGTATTACTAATAATCCAATTCAAACATACAGTTTGGGTTTTCAATTATATCCAGATGAGGAAGAACCATTTTTGTCTGCTCAGTACTCTATGTTGAGAGACTTAAATAAAAGACTTAAATAAGTATGACTTTAAATAGCTGTATCATCTAATAAACAGAACCATGGGCACACGCTGCACATTTAGTCAGGTAAAGCCTATATCACCAAATGAAGATCCAGGAGCAGAGAAACAGTTTGGATCGACACAGCGGCACAGCCTGTAAAGTCCCAGGCAAGTGAGAGGCAAGGCAAGGCAAGGCAACTTTATTTATACCGCGCATTTCGTACACAAGGCAACTCAATGCGCCTTACAAAAGAAAATATGCGAAATTACAATCAGGTTAAGTTAAGGCAAAGCACATATATAGACACATCAAGACATGGGAAATACACAGCACACGAGGTCACGTGCGGAATTTTTTCTTGGGGAGGGGAAGGACGACCGGCCATTGACCGGGGGGCGGGGCTGAAGAAACGTGTTGAGGCAGACGCAGAACGACGGGGGCGTGGTTAGGGAGGGGGTACGTGGGTGCGGTTGTTTACAGTCTGAGAGGAGGGCAGAGCAGAAGTAGCAGCCCTCGCTATCGCTCCATTCTAAATGACACCCGTGGATATGCTGGCCACTTCCTACGTGTAAATATAACAAGTACAATGGATTTAACTGATCAGAAACTCATTTTAGTTGTGCAAAAGGTGCAGGGTTTTAGGAAAAAGTTACGAAGCTGCTATGATCCAATCCAATCCAACTTTATTTATAAAGCACTTTAAAAACAACAGCGTCGACCAAAGTGCTGAACACAGCAATAAGGATTACATTAATAAACAAATGAACATCCATCCATCCATTTTCTCCCACTTGTCCGTTGCCGGGTCGTGGGGGCAGCTATTGGAGCTGCCCAAGTCACAATGCACCAGTCCCCTATGGCTCCTCCTGCAGGTGGTGGGTCCACGGAAGGACGGCCTCATGGTTCCAAACGGGCCTGTTGGTCTCTCATAGGGGGCCCATTCACTCTCTCATTCATACGCCAGTGTACGCAGACACTGGAGGCAAGGAGGGTGAAGTGTCTTGCCCAAGGACACAACGACAATGTGCACCTTCAGGAGGCGGGATTCGAACCCCCGACCTTCCGATCATGAGACGACCCGCTCTACCATCTGCGCCACTGGAACAAATGAACAGTAAAAAAAAAAATTATAATAAACAAGTACAAAACATTCGAAAGTCAAACTTCTCAGGTTGTGTTAAAAGCCAAGGAAAAAAAGGTGCGTTTTAAGAGAGGATTTAAAAGGAACAAGAGACTCTGTCTAAGGTGCAGGGGCAGTGCGTTCCACAGTTTAGGACCAACAACAGCGAAAGAGCGGTCGCCTCTGGTTTTTCTTTTTGCTTTGGGAACAACCAGCAAAGACAGATCTGCTGACCTCAGGAGTTTCTCACGGAGTTTTCTTGATTTTGCGTTAATAGTTGCGATCGCAACATCAGGAAATCCTGGAGGGACTGGTTACTTATGCCTCATCACTATTAACTCATAATACAGGCTAAATGCATTACCGCTTTCAGAAGTAGTTTTTCATTCAGGTGAGGATGCTGCTGCATCATGGAAGTACTGTTACAGTAGTAGGATAAACCCCTTGTGAAGCGTAAAATGTCCTACAATTTAGACATTTTCTGTCTTTTTCCACGGTGTCCACGTTTTCCGCCATTGCCAGAGAGAAAATTATATGTGTTAAATTCTGTCCGGGTGAAACGGACTTTGTTGACATGAATTAAAGCTGGGGTTTTTTGTGTGTTGTAGAAGACATTTATTTTTGTTTCATTTTCTTAAGTTAAAAATCTTAATTTAGAGTGTCACAAAATGTCTCAAGCACCACAAAACAGATGTGCAATCTTTATTTTATCGTAGCCAATATGGACAAATTTGGTATAAATTCAACAGGTTTGGTCGGCGAATGCACATCAGTTCTAGGTGAAAGAGCGGAAATGTGGCACGATCAGTTTATCAACGAGTCCTTCCGTCCACTCCTTCCATCACGTCGGGGTCACCAAATTTGTCGGCGTACTCGTATATGGAGGAAAAGAAGACGAAGGCTCGATCGATTAAAATCAAAGTTTTATTCCCTCAACAATACAATTCTAAACACAAGTTATCTGAGCGCTAAATCTGTCCCTAGTAGCATGCAACAGGGGGCTCCGGACACGCCGAAATCCCTGCGCTCGAACACTATATAGACAGTTAATGAATATGCATGACAGGAGCGTAGACCCAAGGGACGCCTCTGGAATGTCCTTCTCGTCACTTCCTCATCTCAAACTGAAGCCATATGTGACCCGCCGTGGAATCCAAAGACACAAGTCGGCAGCTTGCGACTGGAGAAAAATGTAAACAAAGTATTTTTTTTGAAAATTGGTGATTTTCACTTTTTTGCAGAATCGTTCAGTTGAAGTCACGAAGAAGCCTCTCCATGTTTAAGCTACCAGTATTGGTATATTTAAAAGTGTAAACTTTTAGGTTCAAACCTGCTTGTTTTGGGGAGATTTTGGAGCGCGCTGTAGGGGCGTGACTTTGTCTGTGTGTATTTACATGCTGGGAGGAGGGGGGGCAGCACAGCCACACAGCTGCTTGGTTTGCATAGTCCACACATGCTTTAGCAAACAAATGCCACGCAAAAAAGGCAGTTTTATACATATGCCTATTGTCGATCAGTTTTCAGGTTGAAAAAGTCTGGTTTTGTCAGAGAAATAGCGCACGCCGTGGGGGCGTGTGCGGCTTCATGGCTGTACCCCCCCCTGTGTGGCTCTCAGAAGCTGCAGCTACTACACTGGAAATGGATTCACCACGAGTTTGCTGAGCAGAAGGCAAAGGTTCAGACGGGTGAGTGAAAGTTTGTTTGTTTTTATCGCTTGCGGGTGCTGTGCCAGTAGTTTTTTGACGAGTCTATTGTGCTTTTGGAAGCTAACGGCTAACGGCTAAGCTAACGTGCAGCTGAACCTGCTATTTACACAAAACCAAGACCTCTCCCAACTTAACTACTCCATAAATGTAGTCAGCGCATCCCTAGCTTTCAGACACTTCTTATTTGAGAGAGATCCGCTTCATATTTTCGGTTTTATGACCAGGGAAAATTACGCTAGATTACTGCAGTGAAATGTAAACAATGGGGAACGCGCGCGGCGATAAAACGCAAATTCGGCCTTTTCCTCTAGTGTATGTGCGTTACAAGTAGTACAGGGGACTTTCTAAAGTTATAAATGTAGTTATAAACGCATCCATAGCTCTCTCTCAGTGTGAGGCGGAGCAGACACAGGCAGAGAAGCAGCAGGCTTGTGTCTGTAAATTAAAGAGCAGCTACACTATGTCCATTATCTACATCACTATGGCCTAGTAAACATCAAAGTTTGTCATCTTGTGTTCATTCTAAAAACACGTACGTTATCTCATGTTTAGTCCATGTTTAGACTTTCTCATACCTATTGTTATTAACTAGCTCGGACACTCATGAGTTATAAGTCAAAAGTAAAAATATTCATCAATGTACAGGATTTTTTTTTTTATCCTTTTTTATCCTATGCCAAGTTTCCGCCAGAGACCAGCCTGCTAATCCAGTTTAAAGATCTGGTTACTGTGCTCCAGTTACAAGAGGTATGTGTACATTCTTTTATTCTTATTTTTCTGTTATGTCCCCTCTCTTCCTGTCTCCATCCCTCTCGCTGAGGTACTTTCACTTTACAGACTTCAGTGCAGTTTTCTGATTTGCTTCAATGAAACATTTAACTGAAGATCTTTTTTTCTTCTTCTGCCCCGTATGGATGGTCTTCCTGTCCTGGCCCCACCTGGACTAAACATCCACAGACCTATCTGTATGGAAACATCAGGCCATTCTAAAAGTGGTCAGGACTTTGTGGAGGAGGAGAGCGCGAGGACAACACCTGTCACCCACTGCACGGGACTGCAGAGGAGCAGCTCTGCAATGTCACTATCAACCAACCACCTGAATTTAGTTTTAGAGACTTTGTGTTACATTCACCCACCACTACCCACACTCCAGAAGAAGCAACGCAGATTCATCTCAGAACATCCTTTTGGCATGATTTTTGGATTTATTTATGTTTTGATTTTTGAGTAAATGCCAAAATATTTATGCTTTAAGAAGTGGACAATGACCACTCACAATGCTTGCCAAAACAGAAAACTTTTATTTATTTTTTCATAAAGTGCAAATGACTGTGCATACAATGTGGTGCAGATTAAGAGGAAAACATTGTTTAAGAACAGATGGCGTTGAGTGTAAAAAAAACAGTAAGGTTAAAGCATTGAATAATAAAAACTTGAAGGAATAAAAATCAACCTCCATGTGATGTGGTAAATATTAGGTATTGATCCGTTATTACTGAAATATTGATTCATATTCACTTAATTGGCAATTTTCTATGGCTTAAAGTAAAGTTGTAACTCACTTAAAGTATTTATATTATGAATTTTTTGGGGGGATGATGTGTAGAAACTGTGTGAGGTTTCATGAATCAGAGCATTGCAATAACATTAAAATACCCAAACACCAGATCTCTTCTGTTTTTTAAATATATTGTAAACTTATCTTTCATCATTCTTGTATGAAAAGCGCTCTCTAAGCAATGTTTGAGTGATTTGCTTTATTGATTGATATATACTTTTATTTTCAATAGTTTATTGCTTATTATTTATCATTAGCAAAAAACAACAATGGCAATAAAAACGATTCATACTCATACTGTATATAATATATCAGTTTTTGATTTGAACATTAACATTATTTTTAACATAAAAGTTACATGTGTTACACAACACGTTCTCAAGCCAGTGACAGTTTATCAATTGATATAAAAAAATGTAAGAGAACAATAACAACCTTCTGCTGTGAGGTGAGATCAATAAATGAAACCAAAAATAAAACAGATACACATAATGAAACTGGTAAACAATGGTTTGTTGTGGAAGCAATAACCTTCTGTGCTTTAGTGCTTTGAGGGGGAGTTTGACAGGGGGTATGGCTTATCCAAATGAGATGTAAATGCGCCCTATTGTCCCTCCCAACAGCAGAGAGGTGAGAATGGCCCAAAACTTCAGAGGCCGTTTAATCCCCTTTGGTTTTTTGGGAATTGCCAACTTCAAATCACCACTACGCCTCCAAATATTATCAGATTTCCATGTGTTACACATCATTGGAAAGCATGGAGACTACACTTTAACAATCTGTTATTATCTCATAATGTCCCAAAACGACTTGTGTCTTTGGTTCCTGTGACTGGTCACAAATGTCGTATTGTCTTCAGACTGCTGCCAAAACTCCACGTCAACAGAGCGCATCCCTGTAACTTTACACAGAGTGTGTGTGTGTGCACGTGCGCCTGTTTGTCTGTTTGCTTTATAAATAGAGTTTGATTTGATTTGATGATTAATACATCAACACAGTTATATATGAAATCAATAAAGCCTAGTATGCCTAGTAAAAATAGGTATCAAAATATTTCCACATTGGATAAAAATATTTCCACACTGGTAACCTACCAGTTTATTTATGTCCACATTTAGGCTATTGTAATAATAACATGTTATCAAAACATTACTCCGACACAAATTGTATCCAATTTAAAAGTATAGAAAGTTTGTTTTCATTGTTTTTTGCGCGTCCACCTGCAGCGTCTCTCCTTTATGCTTGTGCGCAGATCAACAGTTTCTCCGAGCTGGCGAACGCTTCGATGCACACAGTGGTGAGCGGCGGGCAGGTGTACGGTGTGTTGCTCATCTTTGTGGCCGGACTAGCTTTGGGCAGTCTGGTTACCTGGAGACTGCTGCACCACCACTGAACCCTCAAACCGTCACCATGGACCCTGGCCAGCTCCACCGGCGAGACCACACACCACCCCTTATGACCTTCTAATGACAAAATGGTGCTCGTGATGTTTTCATACCGAAGCTCAATTACAGCGAGACGTCGTGCAGCACGGAAACTTTATTTGAGCATAGAGGGGAGCAACATCTAGGTACTTTTGTCTTTTCTGGGTGATAGTAACCTCAAAGTGTAAACTAATCAATTGACACATTGACCTTTTCGCAAAAGCCCCACAACCTTAACCAATGTATGCTAGCTCCGTCAAGACGTGGAGTAACACACGTCAAAACGAAGAAGTACGTGTCAGGGGCCGAGTTTACATGCAGACCGAAATTCTGATCATAATCTGAATCTGAATCTTCTCCGATTATTGACATGTTAACAATATCATCTGATTTAATTCTGATCTTGCACACGCGTGCATAAAATAACCAGCAAACTACAGCAAAGAGGTCAAACTAATGTCACAAAGACAAAGATCAGAAGATGTTATGAAAAGATTGAATTTTTTTAAACAATGAAATAAAACAACACAAGGGTTCCATGAAATACATCTGTAATTTGTTTTCAACAGTTGAGTGGTTTAGGCTAATGCACATTATGGCAGGATGTTACTCCATCCTCAGTGTTGTGAGTTCAAATCCTAGTTCTGATCATTTTCTGTAGCTCCCTTCTCTTCACCCACACATATATTTGGGAAGTTGAAGCACGGTTTGTGCTATTTGTATTTTACTTTACGACTACAATTACTAAAGAAAATAAGACGGAGCTGACTGAGTTTGAGCCCCAAAGTTGAGTTATTAAACCTGTGCTGTATCCTCTGGGCATCAAGCACAAGACACTAATGGGCAACAGAAGTCCAAATATGGAGACACATCATTCTCCAGCTGGTCTGACTGAAGAAAGGTGTGGGGAGATATTTCAATCTGCTCTGGCTCATGTGGAACCCGCATTGGATGTGATTATTGGGTTTCTTCTGATCATGTAAACTCGATGTATGTTGAGCTTTGAAAATATCGTGATAACGATATTATTCAAGACCTTTTAACACCACAGAAACTCACTCTAAAGCTTCAAAAGGAGGAGATCCGGGGTGCTGTGAGGTTTGATTGGACAATGACCGTTTTTGAGAAAGGTCAATTGGCTTCTAGTTATCTGCAGCAACAAATAAAGGTTTGTTTGTTTTATCCGAAGGGGGGCTAACAGTGACTTCATAGAGGTTGCTCCCATCTATAGTGGTAATCCAAATAAAAGCTCAAGTAAAAGTCAAATAAAAGGACATGATAAAAATACTGAAGTTAAAGTGCATATGACACACAATTGTTTGCTAAAACATACTTGACACAATTACATTTAAGATGTTGCTAAAAAATCTTTCTTTTATTTTAATGTGGCCATTTTTATGATGATTATAGTTTCACTTTTTTCTTACACTCTGACAGGAAGTGACACAGATGTGTCACTTCGATTGTAAACTGTTGCTGTGCCGGCCATGTGATTTCAATGAGAAATGAGTCAAACTGCTCTGGAACTATGTCACTTCCTGTCAGCATCTTAAAAATTCTATTAAAAATAACCTTTCTGCTAGGCCTGGGCGATATGACGATATTAGACCGTCTTACGATCTCCAGAGCCGACGATCTGTCATTTTTGTGGGATCGTTTTATCACGTTTCTAAGCACTTCTGCACAGTTGACTCTTTTCACCGTCAGTGAAGCAAACCCAAGCCACTTACTGCTACACAATGTCGGACGCTAGTGCGAGCGTTTGTCAGCGAGCCGCTCCTCTACAGTCACATACACGACCAGGCTCCTCAATCTGGAGCTTTAAACCCAGCGTTCAGTCTCTATTTCAGAGGTATTTATGTCAGTGTGTTTCCCTCGTAACGCCGCTGCTCTGCGTAGATCACAGCGTGTGTTTATTTACCTGGCGACACATGTGTGAAGAAGCTAGCGTGTCCTTCATCCTTATCCATGTCTTTGAAAATATAAGACTTGTCCAACTTTGGCGAATTACCTGGTCAAGTAATAACTTATGGTAACTATCTGCTTCCAGTTAACATACGGTGTCTTTTATTGTGTAAAATGCTATCGCTTTAGTAAGACTCTTATTGTGAAAGGGTCAGACAGCAACAGAGCGCCATATCACAGCAGCTTGACGTCATGAGAGACGTCTCAGAAAAGATGCCAAACAGCAACAGACACGAACAACAAGCCTTTACCAAACTTAGTGTTACTATTTTACTTTTATTATCTGGAGTTTTATTGTGTTTAATGTATCGAGTTAGTTTGCTGTAGTTTTTTTTTTTTTTTTTGCTGTGTTATCACAAAGTTAAAGAATTATATATATTTATTCAATCTTTTTCTTCTTCAGTGTGTAATTTATTTTAGTTACTATAAAAAAATCGTGATAAAATTGATCTTGTGAGTTTATAATTCAAAAATCGTGATATCGTCATATCGCCCACCCCTACTTTCTGCCCCAAACGTCTTCATTAATTTGCTGCTTCACTGACAAAAAAACGATAATTATTACTTGCAACAGGCGTTATTCATCTAAATAAAAAGCATTCAAACCTGTCATAAGCACTTTAAGTACAGAATAATGTAAACAATTCTGAGATTCCCAAAGAACACGCCATAAAACTTTGATAAAGGTAACCATTTTTACAATAATGTCCATGAATCTTTTTTTAGATGAAGATTGTATTTTTATAATGTTATTTCCTCAACAAAAACTGAACCTGAAGTGTTTTTTTTTGTGTGTGTGGTTTTTTTGCTTCATATCGGGGCTGAGCTAGGATCGTTTTGCTCAGAGCTTGTGATTGTTTTGTTTCTAATCATGTTATCTGTGACCGTCACTTCACTGGTGACTGTTTGTGGATTGTCCGATAAAAGGATCCAAAGGGGAGCCCAGAGCCATGTATAAATGGAAATGCAAATGTTTTTTACAACTGTAAAAAAAAAAAATTCAAGCACAAATTCAGTCGTTTTAAAAGAATAATTCTCACTTTTTACGCATGCACGATTTACGAAATGGGTGGCACTAACACCGAGAGGGGCAGTGTCTCAGAGGAGGGTAGCATCTTGGGGTCGAAAGGAAAGTTACTCAAAAACATATGTGCCTATAGTTGACTTGGGATGGTGTAAGCTAGCACCCCCATCAACCTACAGTATTTTGAATAGGTTTACACGTTTTCGTTGTGGCTAGCAACTTTAGAAAACCACCAGCCACAGTAGCTGGGGACTGTGAAAAAGATTTTGATACCGGTTCTTGGTACGATACTTGGTACCTGAAAGATACCTATACTAAAATATTTGAACCAGAAAACAGAATATATAAAGAAGATCTAATTTTTCCGTACCTGCTTTCGATTCTTTTATTTTTTCCACACCAGTGGTACCTAAATGTTTTTTCAATCCCACACTGGTATTGTTTAACGGTGCCCAGCCCTACACTGGCAACAGCAGCTGGTTACCAGTCACTTCTTCACTGTCCCCGAATCCACTCCCCGCTCAGCCTCGCTCTTTATGTTTACATGTGAAGTCAGGGAAAGACGGGTTTCAACAAGCTCGCAATTACGGAAGTGTTCATTGGTTATAATGTTGGGATCTCTTTTAAACACAGTTAGGGCTGCACAGTTGAAAAAGGCAATATTTAATCAGTCTTTAATATTGTAATGACAATTGTTTGCGAACATGGAACTAAATGAGAACACTGTTTGCAAAAAAAATCTACATCCCTATATTCCAGGTGGTACTTTTTACCTCTACTTGAGTAATATTATAATAAAGTATCTGTACTCTTGAGTATACACAATAGTTACTCGTTGAGTAAATAAGTAAATCTTTAAGAGGCAAAAGCTTCATGTCACACATGTAGTTTGTGTTTCATGTCCTTTATTCTTCAGGAAAAAACATTGTTTTGTATATTTCTCTGACATTTTCTTTTGGACATACTTGGATTTTTACATCATTTCATGTTTTGTTTCTTATACTATGTCACGACTGAATCGTTAATCAGACTTTTATACTCTAGCAGTAAGTAGCATTTTCCACTTGAGTAATTATTTGGGTCTGTACTTTTTACTTAAATGGCAATAAACCCATTAAACATGTTGCTTTTTATTAACGTGGGAAAATGATGTTTCTGTATCTGTTATTGAAACTGGGTGAGACACAATTTTACAAATAAATGTCTAAAACTTGGAACCGGATATGAATGACTGATTTGTTTTATTGTGGTTGTCTTTACAACACAAAGATACATTCTGAACATTACAACCAAAGAAGGAATCTTTTAGCCTTTCCTATTCTCCACATTGGAACATGCTCCTCCTTTAGAATATGCATCCTCTCACATTACATTGAAAAATATATCACTATCTGTGACCCGGCCATAGTCTAAGCATTTGATGTTCTCTTATGAGTTCAAAAAATGGCCTAGTCCTTAACCCCTCATTCACTATATAGACCCGCACTATATTTCCTTGTACTAGATGTTCAATGATGTTCTTCTTTACTCAGTAGTTGAAGTCTTTGAACGTTTCGCCTCTCATCCAAAAGGCTTTGTTTGTTTAAGCCCGCAGCTGAGATAAATACCACAAGGAGAATTTGGGGTCTGCCCGGCTCCTCCCCTCTAATCACAGCTACTCTCACCTGTGGGTAAACACCTTTGAAGTAGAGCGTCTCGAACGATCTGCTCACCTCAGTATCGGTCAGTCCTGTCCTATTCATAGATGATCACTGCCCATTATCTGTCCTATTCATGGCTGATCACTGCTAATTACCTGCCTATTGTTCTTTTGTTGGCTGAGGTGCCGTCTCCTTGGACTGGCCATGCCCTGTCGGCTTTCCCCGAAGGAGATTGGAGTACAGTGATGGAAGATTAAATCTGAGGCCACCATTCCGGTTCATGGAGAGATTTTCTTTCTTGACAAACATAGCTTCTTTTACTCCTCTTTCAAACCAACGTTCTTCTTTAGCTAAAATGTTACTACAATCTTCTTCAGGGAAAGCCGACAGGCTTTTACTACAATCTCCTTCGGGGACAGCCGACAGGGCACGGCCAGTCCAATGAGACGGAAACGAAGTCGCTTTGACTACGGCGGTCTTTGTGCTACGATAAGTTCTGTACCCTGACTGAAATGTTTCAAATACACTATTGTCCTGTAGGTGGCGGCAAAGCTGTTTAGCCGCTACTTTTTCAAGGACTTTTGGTTTTTTTCAAAAGTGGTTTGATAACACCATATTTAAAGGACTTTGGCACATACCCATTTTCTAAAGACGAGTTAATTATTTTAAATTTGTTATCTGAGATTTCAGGAGAAATCCACAAGCTAAATTCTAAATCCTTAACTATCCAACAGAGATTAGAGTCCTGCGTGACTGAAGAGGCCTTCCTCAAGATTTGTAATTTCACACAAGTGGCTCAGATGGACCAACACAGAAGGTCCAAAGAGAGACAGAAAGGTCCATCCATCTATCCATCCATTTTCTTCCGCTTTATCCGGGGCCGGGTCGCGGGGGCAGCAGTCTCAGCAGAGATGCCCAGACCTCCCGATCCACGCACACCTCCTCCAGCTGTTCTGGGGGGACCCCGAGACGACACCAGGCCAGCTCGGAGACATAGTCCCACCAGCGTATCCTGGGCCTTCCACAAGGCCTCCTCCCAGTGGGACATGCCTGGAGCACCTCCCGAGGGAGGCGACCAGGAGGCATCCGGAACAGATGCCCTAGCCACCTCAGCTGGCTCCTTTCGACGTGGAGTAGCGGCTCGAGTCCGAGCTCCTCCCGGGTAACTGAGCTCCTCACCCGATCTCGGAGGGTGCGCCCAGCCACCCTGTGAAATAAACTCATTTCGGCCGCTTGTATTCGCGATCCTGTCCTTTCGGTCATTACCCAGATCTCATGACCTTAGGTGAGGGTGGGAACGTAGATCGATCGGTAAATCGAGAGCTTTGCCTCAGACTCAGCTCCCTCTTCACCACAACAGTCCGATACAGCGACCGCATCACTGCTGACGCCGCACCGATCCGTCTATCGATCTCACGCTCCATTGGTGCTCCTGGTCTTATATTTTATAACATCTATATTCTCATTCCATTCTATTCTATCCAAGTAGTTTATTGTAAATATGTTAAGTACAAGCAGATAAGCTAAATGCTTATGTTTAAATTAGAAATCCACTTTTATAGCCTAATAATTGTAGCAAATTGGCTACAATTGTACAAGGCATGAGTCTTAAAGTAAAGAGTAAAATGAGCTAGTCTTTAGTCTGCTTTGGTATGGTGCATGTATTACTGAGGTACAGTAAATAAAGTGATGAGATGTATGACTCTTTACAGGGCTCTGGAGCCAAGGCTACAACTGCCTTGGCAAGTCATTTTGAGCAGGATACCTTGTAGTTGCTGCTCTGCACATATGTTTTTTTGTTTGTTATTGTGTTTGCTCACTTACTTTTGTTCAAACAAACATGAAAACAGAGAAAAAGATCAGGCGCTTTTCAAAAAACAGACTCTGTACCGTTCAGTTTAAAGAGCCGTTCCAAAGAGCCGATTGGGTCCTGGACGTTACATCAGTAGAGGAGACTGCTGAGTGCAGCACTCTCACAGTGAGACGTGGTGGAGAGTGCAGAGCGTGGACAGCGGTCAGGCATGCGGGCTCCGGAGCTCCTGGTCCACACGAAACATGTCTCTGCTGAAGGAGCGCAACAGAGAGCTCGAGCACTTCGACGGACTGTCCCTCATCTACTGGTACGTCCCTCTGAAACACCGCGCCTCGGCAACAGCTTCAGGGTTTGTTTTTTTGATGGGACTGAAAAGCATTGCAGATTGACTGTTCTCCAAATCCAAATATCCAGACTTAAGTTGTAGCTGTAGTTTAGACATCTACACACATGTACATGATTCTTGTTCAGTTTAGCAGTTCATATTTCAGTCTCCTAAAGATTTGTTTGTTGGTTTATCCTTCCTTTAAGGTCCCATCATCAAATCTGTAAACATTAAAATCATCAAATCTGTAAACATTAAAAGCTTTAGTGATGGATTAGTGGCTTTTTACAGGGATCCCTCAGGCTGGACGATAGGACAAAAACTGAAAAACTGAATTGTGTTATCCAAGAGACAATCTGCTTTTATAGAGAACTTGTCCCATTGTTATTTGTATTTCTTCTGGTATGCTGCTCTATGCTTAACACTGTTGGGAATGGCCTGCACCTTTGTCTGCAGAACCTATTGTGCACATCTGGCTGTGTGCATCATGCTCTCTGCTCCAAAAACGACTTCCTTGTGGCCTGACCCGCGGCTTGTCATCCCCACAGCGTTGGTGTTTGCTGATGATTGTTTTCCGTTTTGCCTGATGAATGAACGGAGAGACTTGCACAATGCCTGTGCGTGAAGTCTGCCCTGATCGTTGGCTTATTTATTTTTATTTTTTTTACCGCTGTTCCTCCTCATTCTCTTTGACTACGACCGTATTCCTACATGAATAAAACAGCGACACAAATACTGGTCAATACTATCAGTCACAGGGGCCTCCCCCACTTTACCCCCCATTCAGTTACTATGAACATCTTTGACCTGATAGTACATACATACAAACACCGGTCTTCATGCAAACAGCAAAAAAAATAAAAAAATAATAATTGTTGAGCAACTTTTTTTTTTTTTTTACAGTAACGCAAATAGTTACTTTCCCTGGTAACTAGTAACTTTTATTATAGAGTAATTCAGTTACTAACTCACTTTTTGGAACAAGTAGTGAGTATATAGAACTAATTCCTTTTTTAATGAACGTTCCCAACACTGATGTTCAAAGACGGACACTTTTCTCCAACGGCTCATTATGGTCTGCCTTGGTAACTGGGACTGAATCTGTAAGCTTAAAGGAACAGGCCACAGTTTTTCCATACTGAGATATGTTCTTACCTGAGCTTAGACGAGTTGATGTGTACCTGTTCTGTTCCAGGTGTTAATATGGTGCCCCTTTTTATCCGCTTACAAAATCGATGTTTAATTTTGTGTGACTAGATTTGGATACTTGAAAAAACGGTGGCCTTTTCCTTTAAAGCCACACCACGGAACATTTCACTGAATAAATTACAAGCATTTATTTTATTACCCTGAAAAATTACCGAAAAAAACCTGTGTGAGAGGCTCAGCGCTCCTCAGACCTGTAACTTTACTGGGAGCGGGACGTCTCCAGGAAGCTGAATTCAAGATTTAAATATTATTCCCTCATCCACATTCATTCTTTGATTGCAAAAATATAATTTTCTGTGTTAAATTGGTCATTATGGGCATGTTTATTGCTGGCAACTGTATAATCCAGAATGTTTTGCCGTGTACTTTTCATTTTATGAATGGAATGCCCCATGAGGTGTGCGATCTTGTTTTAGAGGGGTCCATAAACACAGAATACAGATTACAATTCAGTTCAGGACAAACACAAACAGGACAAACATAGAAGCAGAGGATAGACAGCGATTATGAGTCAAATGCTTTGTGGAACAGGTGAGTTCCTGACGTGGACGGAGACTGAGTTCTTGAGGGTGAGAGTATGGCAAAGGAATGATCCAGTGAGGTCCCGTTTTTTGGTGATGGGTTGGGGTCGGTTGGAGTAGACGGAGCGGCAATGGTGTAGAATACAATACAACACAATAATAATAAATGGCACTTATGAAGATAGACTAAACCGAATCTCTTGTGCACCGTTGGCGCGCCTCCATCTGCTTTCCATGTTGGAAAGGTCTGAGCTGTTCTTCCGACATTGACGACTGTAGTCCAAATTGCCATCTACAGCATTAATCAAGAATCTGAATCCGTCAGTGTGAGGGGGTGGAGCCTGTCAGGGGAATGCACTGCTGAGTGGACCAGAGACCAGAGGGGCGAGCTGCTATAGGGACGTCTCAAGTTATAGAAAGCTGTGCACAGAGAAGACATCCAGGTTTGTCTCACCTGAGGACATCCCCAGCAGAGCAGTCCACATGATCCTTTCCTCCAAGAAGCTCCCCGAGCTGTGGGACTACTTCCTGATGTACGTGTCTGGAGCGCTGGACTTTAACCCGGACTGTAAGGACATTGACCTGGGATTGTTCCCACTGAGGATGAACCCCACCATCAAGATCAGGTGAGGCCTACAGTCACATTCCTTAGGTGCATTTTGTCAGATAATTGTTCTGTGACTCTTTTGTTCAGCAAGATTTTTTCATTTATTTATTTAATATGGACATAGCAATTACATTAAACAAACCAGATACATTGTTTAAACATGTGTTATAGCACATGTGCTAATTTTCAACACCTGTCCATAGGGGGCTTTTAGGTTACAAAGATAAAACAAATTATTAAACACGGTTACAATAAACCACATTATTAAACAAAATAAGGGACAGTTTACACATGGGAACAACTTTGTCCTGATTAGAGCCACTGTATGAGCTCTCTGGTAAAGATGTTAATATTTATATAATATATATATATATTAGAAAAGCTCTATACAACTCGACTAGACGCATTTATAGATAAATACAATATTTTAAATGACAGTCAACATGGCTTTCGCAAAAGCAGATCTCCCACTCTCGCGTTAATGGAACTCAGAGGAAATTACAAATAATATCGACAAGAAAAAGTATTCAATAGGTATTTTCATCGACCTTAAGAAGGCTTTCGACACTATGAATCACAATATACTCCTGAACAAACAAAAAATATGGGATAAGAGGTATTGCTTTCAACTGGATTGAATCCTATTTAACAAACCGTAAACAGTATGTTCAAATGGGGCAATGCAGATCCATGTGTGATACCCTAGTGTGTGGAGTCCCCCAGGGATCGGTGCTGGGACCTACACTATTTTTATTAAAAAATCAATGATTTGTACTTGGTTTCCAAGAAGCTTAAACTGGCTCTTTTTGCAGATGATACAACAATCATACTCTCAGGTGCAGACTTATAGCAAATGGTGATAGAGATTACAGAAGAAATTGATAAATTTAAAGATTGGTTCTGCGTAAACAAATTGTCTTTAAACATTACAAAAAACAAAGCAATGTTCTTTGGAAATCGCGTAATGAATTTACAATTACCAGTTAAAATTGGCAACAAAACTATTGAAACAGTCCATGAACATACATTTCTTTTTTTTCTTCTTTAAAACTAAAGTTGCAAAGATTTTAGCCCTAATTAATAAATCTAAATATATCATTGCCAACAAAGCTCGATATACTATATACTGTTCACTCATCCTTCCCCATTCAACATATTGTGTAGAGATCTGGGTAAATGCGTATAAAAGTAATCATGACACATTGTTTAAAGTTCAGAAAAAGGCAATAAGAATAATCCATTTAGCTGGATACCGTGAACACACAAATCCATTATTCTTAAAATTAAAAACAATGAAATTTGAGGACCTTACTGAATTTAAGATGCCTCAAATCATGTTCAAAGCCTCACAAATTAGTTTAAAAAGTCATTAAAAACATTGGGTGTTTCTTTACCCTGGGCATTATAGGAAACAAACTTATAAAGATGATCACTTGGCCTGCACAGAATAAATAACTAGATCAGGAGTCTCCTTTTTTAATCCCATGCACTCACTCAGCTCTGGCTAAAGATCCCACTCTAACAGTGGGCTGGTGAGGTTACACCTAAGACCATCGCCTTTACGTCATAGTGAGCTTGGACTTTGAAAGTCTATTCATCTCTGACTTTAGTAATAGACAATGTGGTGTGGCACATTAATGTGGTGTGGCACATTAATGCCCCCGGCAGCCGAATCGTTGGGTTGTTTTCATTGAAAAGGGCTGTTTAAAAAACTGGCTCATTGATATTGTTAGAAAACGCATATTGTCCAAGACCAATTTTACTCAGAGGTAGGAGATTTTATTAAAATGACTATGAAATGCATGTGATGGAAAAAAAATGTGATGTCATAAATGAAGAAATGAAAGAAGAGACTTTCGCAAAGTATTTTTTTTGTGTATAAACCATTCACTGGTTTTGCTCGTGTGTTATTGTGCTTGTGTGTTTGCATAGTTACATTTGAGTGAAAGATTGAAGAAGATTTGTCTTTTTGAAAATGAGATCTGCTTTGAAGTGTGCATGTTAAAGAACCGTCACATCCCTAGAGCATCCCCAGTGCATACCGGACACTGTATGGTTGCTTTGTTTTATTGGTCAGACTGAGCAGTCAAACATGGCATATACACATGTTTACATATTCATGTTTTTGCTTGCGTGTTATAATTATATTCTCAAAATGCAACCTTAGCTAAATTAAAACATGCTATTTGTTGGCATGTTGCGCCTGATTTAGGATTTGAAATGACTAGTACTACAGTATTACATCTGATATGTGAATGAGAGAATGCTGTGTGAGTAAAACATGCACAACTGCTGACCCACTTTGCAAGTGGCAGTAAAAGATCACATGACTTGGTTAGCCTTTGTATGACCATGTTTTTATCATCTACTCTGGATATAAGCTTTAAGGTGAAATTATGCGGGTGACGGTGGCTCAGATGGTCAAGAGGGTTGCTGTTTGAATCCCAGTTCCTGTGAGTGAGGTTGTGTCCTTGGGTTAGGGTGTAAGAATGTAGTGCTATTGGTATTTGAAGTTATTGCACCTCCAGCCCTATGGAATAGAATGACTGAGGTTAAGGTAGGTCTATGTTATGCATATAAACCATCTGAACCAAGTGGTTAGTGGGACTAAATGTGCTGCTAGCCAAATTGAAAACCTAGCATTTGGAGCTGCACTCCATTTGCAGGTCCGCGTGTGGCACAGCCTGTGATGAAAAACATCTTGAATTCTGAGCCAGTATTTTATGACTGAGGTATTGGTCGGCTTTGGTGTCCTCGCCTCTCAGTGTGTTTGTGTCTGTGTATGTCCTGTCCTCTCAAATCTGTCCTCTGTGCTGACTGCTCTCATTCTGTCGACTCCATCGGCCTGTGCACCAGCTGATTGACACACCTTTGTTTCCCTGTGTATGTCCACACAATGAGCTGCAGGACATGCTTTTATTTGAATGCATTACTATTCTTATGTCATAATATTCTCATATTATATTCTAATGTTCGAGTATCAAAAAAGTAGTAGACTGAACCACACACTCTGCCTGGTCAAAGACGAAGTTTTAGTTTTCAAAACATGTCCCGCCCAAAGCTTAACCCAGTTTAGACTTATGGCAGTACTCCTGCCGTGTGGGGTGTGTTCAGACAGCCCTCGTCTGCTCGGAAGGATGTTAGGACTGCTCCGATCTCAAATCAACATTTAACATGTTGGATTGTTTTGGCACGATTTCTCCTCGTGTGGTGAGCCACAAGGACAAACGAGTATAAGTTTTTCAGTTAAAAACAAACTACAATCTATGGCCACTGCCTTTTCTTCTTTTGCCATGTTTGTTTACTCTGAAGTCACGTTTAATCTCGAAAGGTTTTGCGAGATTTCCCGTCTGACCTGGGAATGTTTGTGAGTGAAATCAGTTTGTGTTATGCGTTGATTTTGCTGTGTGGCTGCACCACCATGACCAAAACATTATACATTGTGATTTTTTTATCACCGTGTGTGGGCTCTCAATAATCTTAAAAACCTCCCGTATGATCCAGACTTTAGTTTAGATGGTATGCTTGATTTGAACGTTATGCACAGTCAGTTTCAGTTTTACAGAGTAAGAGATAATCATCTCTCGGACTCTACTCCTACCAGACACTCTATTCTATTCTTTCTGTGTCTGTCTTGTGCATTGACCTGCTATAATTGTTTGTGGAGTAGATAGTTTGTTACATTACCCACTCATTGACTCCTCTGATCTTCACTGACTATCATTGATTTCTCCGCCTCTCCTCCTTCATCCTGGGCCTGGGAGCAGCTGTCTGTCAGTGTGAGGCTGCTGACAAGTGGACCATTCGGACAGCGAGAGGAGGGAGTCTTTTCATTTTGAAGTAAACATATCATGTAGAATTGTGGCTTTCAAACACGAGTCCCAGAGCTGTAGAGCCTTTTACACCCAGAGTGAGCTCTAGTCCCAGAGCTGTAGAGCCTTTTACACCCAGAGTGAGCTCTAGTCCCAGAGCCGTAGAGCCTTTTACACCCAGAGTGAGCTCTAGTCCCAGAGCTGTAGAGCCTTTTAGACCCAGAGTGAGCTCTAGTCCCAGAGCCGTAGAGCCTTTTACACCCAGAGTGAGCTCTAGTCCCAGAGCTGTAGAGCCTTTTACGCCCAGAGTGAGCTCTAGTCCCAGAGCCGTAGAGCCTTTTACGCCCAGAGTGAGCTCTAGTCCCAGAGCTGTAGAGCCTTTTACGCCCAGAGTGAGCTCTAGTCCCAGAGCCGTAGAGCCTTTTACGCCCAGAGTGAGCTCTAGTCCCAGAGCTGTAGAGCCTTTTACGCCCAGAGTGAGCTCTAGTCCCAGAGCCGTAGAGCCTTTTACACCCAGAGTGAGCTCTAGTCCCAGAGCCGTAGAGCCTTTTACACCCAGAGTGAGCTCTAGTCCCAGAGCTGTAGAGCCTTTTACACCCAGAGTGAGCTCTAGTCCCAGAGCCGTAGAGCCTTTTACACCCGGAGTGAGCTCTAGTCCCAGAGCTGTAGAGCCTTTTACACCCAGAGTGAGCTCTAGTCCCAGAGCTGTAGAGCCTTTTACACCCAGAGTGAGCTCTAGTCCCAGAGCCGTAGAGCCTTTTACACCCAGAGTGAGCTCTAGTCCCAGAGCCGTAGAGCCTTTTACACCCGGAGTGAGCTCTTTTACACCCGGAGTGAGCTCTAGTCCCAGAGCCGTAGAGCCTTTTACACCCGGAGTGAGCTCTAGTCCCAGAGCCGTAGAGCCTTTTACACCCGGAGTGAGCTCTAGTCCCAGAGCTGTAGAGCCTTTTACACCCGGAGTGAGCTCTAGTCCCAGAGCCGTAGAGCCTTTTACACACGGAGTGAGCTCTAGTCCCAGAGCCGTAGAGCCTTTTACACCCAGAGTGAGCTCTAGTCCCAGAGCCGTAGAGCCTTTTACACCCAGAGTGAGCTCTAGTCCCAGAGCCGTGGAGCCTTTTACACCCAGAGTGAGCTCTAGTCCCAGAGCTGTAGAGCCTTTTACACCCAGAGTGAGCTCTAGTCCCAGAGCTGTAGAGCCTTTCACGCCCACAGTGAGCTCTAGTCCCAGAGCTGTGGAGCCTTTTTACACCCAGAGTGAGCTCTAGTCCCAGAGCTGTAGAGCCTTTTACACTCAGAGTGAGCTCTAGTCCCAGAGCTGTGGAGCCTTTTACACCCAGAGTGAGCTCTAGTCCCAGAGCTGTAGAGCCTTTTACACTCAGAGTGAGCTCTAGTCCCAGAGCTGTAGAGCCTTTCACGCCCACAGTGAGCTCTAGTCCCAGAGCTGTAGAGCCTTTTACACCCAGAGTGAGCTCTAGTCCCAGAGCTGTGGAGCCTTTTACACCCAGAGTGAGCTCTAGTCCCAGAGCCGTAGAGCCTTTTACACCCAGAGTGAGCTCTAGTCCCAGAGCTGTAGAGCCTTTTACACCCAGAGTGAGCTCTAGTCCCAGAGCCGTAGAGCCTTTTACACCCAGAGTGAGCTCTAGTCCCAGAGCTGTAGAGCCTTTTACACCCAGAGTGAGCTCTAGTCCCAGAGCTATAGAGCCTTTTACACCCAGAGTGAGCTCTAGTCCCAGAGCTGTAGAGCCTTTTACACCCAGAGTGAGCTCTAGTCCCAGAGCCGTAGAGCCTTTTACACCCGGAGTGAGCTCTAGTCCCAGAGCTGTAGAGCCTTTTACACCCGGAGTGAGCTCTAGTCCCAGAGCTGTAGAGCCTTTTACACCCGGAGTGAGCTCTAGTCCCAGAGCTGTAGAGCCTTTTACACCCAGAGTGAGCTCTAGTCCCAGAGCTGTAGAGCCTTTTACACCCGGAGTGAGCTCTAGTCCCAGAGCCGTAGAGCCTTTTACACACGGAGTGAGCTCTAGTCCCAGAGCCGTAGAGCCTTTTACACCCAGAGTGAGCTCTAGTCCCAGAGCCGTAGAGCCTTTTACACCCAGAGTGAGCTCTAGTCCCAGAGCTGTAGAGCCTTTCACGCCCACAGTGAGCTCTAGTCCCAGAGCTGTAGAGCCTTTTACACCCAGAGTGAGCTCTAGTCCCAGAGCTGTGGAGCCTTTTACACCCAGAGTGAGCTCTAGTCCCAGAGCCGTAGAGCCTTTTACACCCAGAGTGAGCTCTAGTCCCAGAGCTGTAGAGCCTTTTACACCCAGAGTGAGCTCTAGTCCCAGAGCCGTAGAGCCTTTTACACCCAGAGTGAGCTCTAGTCCCAGAGCTGTAGAGCCTTTTACACCCAGAGTGAGCTCTAGTCCCAGAGCTGTAGAGCCTTTTACACCCAGAGTGAGCTCTAGTCCCAGAGCTGTAGAGCCTTTTACACCCAGAGTGAGCTCTAGTCCCAGAGCTGTAGAGCCTTTTACACCCAGAGTGAGCTCTAGTCCCAGAGCCGTAGAGCCTTTTACACCCAGAGTGAGCTCTAGTCCCAGAGCTGTAGAGCCTTTTACACCCAGAGTGAGCTCTAGTCCCAGAGCTGTAGAGCATGTGGCTGGGCAGCTCCTCCTGTGCAGAAACTGATGGTTTAGTCCGTTGTCCTGCAGAGACACAAAGGACATGCACATATCAGAAGAATTGAGTTAGTTTGGATTATTGTCCCCGAGGGAAAGTTCGTTTTATAATATACCTAACTCTTTGGCATGAGCTTAAAGTGGAGATATTTTACAACAACTTTCCTTGGATGTGTATGAAGGACCATCTCTGAACTAAACCCCTGAGCAGGTCGGCCTCGTGGGGGCTCAGTCCTGTTTTAGGAAACACTGTCATCCACCACAAACTTCTCTGTAAATAAACAAAATTAAAAAAACAAATGGTAAATCATTGAAGTTACTTCAGTGGTGATGTTTATACGTTTCAGATAACGTAGCTACAGTACCAATAAATCCTATATTGAAACATAACAAAATAAGCATGATTTCTGCACCTGCCCTGGATCCAGTACAGATAAATGCTGTATAAAAACAATACTTCAAATTATACTCATGATAATGCAATATAGAACACTTTTGTAGCGCTCCTTCTTTGTATTTCAGCCAAACAATTCTAGTGGTGATGTTATACTAGCAAATACAGTGAAGTAAAAAAGTAGAAAAGTGGCCGAGCGTGAGTACATTAGCGCGGCGACGTACGTACGAAGGGCAGCTGCTCCGGTTGTTAAGAGCGGGGATATCGAGCTTATGAAGCCCCCGCCCTGACAAACTGACCCCCCAGGTCATCTTAACATAGTAGCTTCATCGCCTGAAATGGCCTTAAACATTCATTTTGTATTTAAAGAACGATGATATTAAGAGATTTGACTGAGCGTAATGGCGTCCGCTCCGCTCTGAGGCTTCCTCGACAGCTGTGCCGCTCCCGTTGCTTTCCCCCTCTTGGGCCGTAGGAGCCTAGATACAGGTGACGCGTCATACGGGACCATGGGCCGTTACGGCGGACAAAACTGGTTTCATGCGCCACTGAGCACAACCATTGAAAGAGATAGGAGCTGGGACAGCATGCCTCTTCCATATATTTACTTCAATGGCTTAGAGACCAGCTTGGAAGAAATGATGGTGTTTAACGCCGGGCTGTAATCAATAAATTTTCAAACATTTTTAACAAATAAACAACTGAAAAATTGGGCGTGCAATATTATTCAGCCCCTTTACTTTCAGTGCAGCAAACTCTCTCCAGAAGTTCAGTGAGGATCTCTGAATGATCCAATGTTGACCTAAATGACTAATGATGATAAATAGAATCCACCTGTGTGTAAACAAGTCTCCGTATAAATGCACCTGCTCTGTGATAGTCTCAGAGGTCAGTTTAAAGCGCAGAGAGCATCATGAAAAACAAGGAACACACCAGGCAGGTCCGAGATACTGTTGTGGAGAAGTTTAAAGCCGGATTTGGATACAAAAAGATTTCCCAAGCTTTAAACCTCCCAAGGAGCACTGTGCAAGCAATAATATTGAAATGGAAGGAGTATCAGACCACTGCAAATCTACAAAGACCCGGCCGCCCCTCTAAACTTTCAGCTCATACAAGGAGAAAACTGATCAGAGATGCTGCCAAGAGGCCCATGATCACTCTGGATGAACTGCAGAAATGTACAGCTGAGGTGGGAGACTCTGTCCATAGGACAACAATCAGTCGTATACTGCACAACTCTGGCCTTTATGGAAGAGTGGCAAGAAGAAAGCCATTTCTTAAAGATATCCATAAAAAGTGTTGTTTAAAGTTTGCCACAAGCCACCTGGGAGACACACCAAACATGTGGAAGAAGGTGCTCTGGTCCGATGAAACCAAAATCCAACTTTTTGGCAACAATGCAAAACGTTATGTTTGGCGTAAAAGCAACACAGCTCATCACCCTGAACACACCATCCCCACTGTCAAACATGGTGGTGGCAGCATCATGGTTTGGGCCTGCTTTTCTTCAGCAGGGACAGGGAAGATGGTTCAAACTGATGGGAAGATGGTTGGAGCCAAATAAAGGACCATTCTGGAAGAAAACCTGATGGAGTCTGCAAAAGACCTGAGACTGGGACGGAGATTTGTCTTCCAACAAGACAATGATCCAAAACATAAAGCAAAATCTACAATAGAGTGGTTCACAAATAAACATCTCCAGGTGTTAGAATGGCCAAGTCAAAGTCCAGACCTGAATCCAATCGAGAATCTGTGGAAAGAACTGAAAACTGCTGTTCACAAACGCTGTCCATCCAACTTCACTGAGCTCCAGCTGTTTTGCAAATATTTCAGTCTCTCAATGTGCAAAACTGATAGAGACAACCCCCAAGGACTTACAGCAGTAATCGCAGCAAAAGGTGGAGCTACAAAGTATTCACTTAAGGGGGCTGAATCATTTTGCATGCCCAATTTTTCAGTTTTTTATTTGTTAAAAATGTTTGAAATATCCGAAATGTTGCAAAAGATCGAAAAGTTCAAGGGGGCCGAATACTTTCGCAAGGCACTGTACATGTGTGGTATTAAAGCAGAACTAAGTAATTAATGCCCCTAGAGGCCATAAGCACCACTGCAAGTGTCGTAGCATGTTGCATTTTATTTTACTCATAATTGTCCGTGAGAGTTAATACTACGCTGACAGAAAAGGGACAGAGGGATATAGTTCATCCAATTACACAATGGAGATCTTTTTTTTTACACAAACTTGGCTGTAAATACTGTTTAAGTGGCACTATCCCTTAGTTAGCTTTGCCCGTTAGCCTGTTAACTTCTTCTTCGTGATTCCATTAGTGTGTATTGGTGGCTCCAACCCGGTGGCAGGAAAGTTGCAATTGTGTTTTTTATAGCCAGAGACACCAGGGGGGGAAAGACAATCATCCCATTAACACTTGTATTACCCCCAGAGGGACTACGTAAAGGATTTATTAACGTAAACAAGTTACTTAGTTCTGTTTTAAAGACGTAAAGTGTGTATTGAACATGGTACATGGTGACCCCGACATCGTCATCCCATTGCTTGAGTGTTGAAGAAGAAGAAGATCTTTATTTATATAGCGCCTTTCACAGACATGGTCACAAAGCGACCATCAGAAAAAGATTCATATTAATCCTGAGTCCAAATATTGTCCTTGGAGGCAGTTTTAGTCCAGTTTGTAACAGCAGCAACTTGTGGCTCTGTATCTCTGTGGTGTCCAAGTTTCCGCTCCACTTTGTTTAAACTTAGTAAAAACATATTTTCTTTTGTAGATGTGTGAATTTATGCTGGAGTTTCTTTATTTTTAGGAGCCACTGTTTATTTCAGATAATTTGAATAAACTGTTTCCCCAGTCAGGTCAGTGCAGCCCGTCTACACTGCTGCATGCATTCAAGTGCGCTACATCACGGCGCAGTAAATAATTCAAAGAAAAAAATATCGGCCATCCCTAGCTCTATCAGTAGTTCAGTTGGGATCCGAAAATGACGGTCCTTGTGTACCTCTGAGACTGTGACTTTGTTGTTCCATGTATGTTCCTTTTACCTGCCTTAGGACAACATATGCAATTTAGCCCATCCATCCATCCATCCATCTTCGTCCACTTGTCCGTTGCCGGGTCGTGGGGGCAGCGGTTGCAACTGCCCAAATCACATTGCACCAGCCCCTATGGCTCCTCCCGCAGGTCCACAGAAGGACGGCCTCATGGTTCTAACCGGGCCTGTTGGTCTCTCATAAGGGGCTTCTGAACCGCTCTTTGTCTGACCCGTCACCTAGGACCTGTTTTCCATGGGAGACCCTACCAGGGGCTGGAGCCCCCGACAACAGAGCTCCAGGATCATTCAGGCTCAAACCCTCCACCACGTTAAGGTGGCGGTTCCAGGAGGAACAATTTAGCTATTATGCTAATTCTAGTACATTTAGATTGAGGCTATCTGCTAACATGTTGATTAATGAGCACTAAATAATTATAATAAATATGTATATATAAGATCGTAAATAAAATATTGCACAATTAGTGCGCTTACATGGACTAATGGAAAGACGGATCTCTTTCCGTTCGGCTTGCCGACCTGCCTGGGCCGATTGCGGTAAGAGTGAAGCAGCATGTAACAAAAAAAACAACACCACTCAAATAGCATTGTGTTAGCTACATTTTGTTAGTTTTTCAGCAAAGTTGTGTATTACCACTCCACCACAGATGCTCATTCTAGTGGCTAAACCAGCGCTGAGAATGTATGTGTTCCTGTTTGTAAACCAGGCAAAGATCCCAGTGCAGCAGAGAGTTATAGGTCTATAGCCGTAAAGCTGAACTAAGCTGTGTCTTTTTTAATTGTTTTGTCAGTAGTATAATAGTATAGTAGTATAGTATAGTATAGTATAGTTGTGAAATATTGTGTAATTTTGACAGCCCCGATTTGAGTGTCTCTGATTGTTGATGATGGTGTCATGTGGAGGTGGGGTAGGAACATTAAATATATTGTTAAAACGTTGCAGCAAGCTATTAGTATGGTGGAGGCATGGACTTTAAAGTGGGGTTTAGGGTGGCATTGATTCCGTTTATTTTAGATTTTGGATCTGTGGTGTATAACTCTGCAGCAAAACGTAACCTGCAGAAGCTCCATGTGGTTCAATATCAAGCCTTGAGAATCTGCAATGAGATTAACCCCAGTGTCAGCCCTACAGGTGGAGGTAGGGGAGATGCCTTTTGAGGCATAGGAGGCTGCCGTTGCCTCTGAACTACTGGGCGAATCTATGTGGGAATATTCTGGTCGAACTATGTTGAAACCGTCCCAAGAGAAAGCTTGGGTGGATAATAGAGAAAAGGCAGCCAGAGATGCTGGAGTAAGACATTTAGAGCTGAGCAGCAGCGCCACCTGCATCTGCATCTCCGGGGAAAAGCTCAGCTTCAGCACCACCTGCATCTATAGTAAATGATTCAGCCGAAGGAGCACTTTCATCAACTCCACCACAGGCCTTGAGCCCAAATGCTACATCTACACCCTCCAGAGATTTTTCTGAATCATTCCCATCTCCAAAGTCACCTATGGGATTTCCCAACCATTTTGAATCTTTTTCTGATGGATTGTCGCTACATCTGCGTGGTGAGTGGTGCAAAAGTTTCTCCGTCCTGACGCCAGATTTATAACTTTCCATTTGTTAGCGTAGCATAGCTTTTACCTTTCTGTCATCTTGTAGGTTTACTACAGTGATGATGATAATGGCTGTATTCATGTTTACTGTGCCCACGTTTGTCATGTTAATGACCCGTGAAAATGAGGCGATAAGTCGCATTTTCACGCATATTTCACTATTTGCATTTGCGATCGTTAGCGCTTTTTACATTGAAAACAATACAGTTCAACGCGCATGCTAATCTTGTAAATCTACTGTTTGCCTTTTGCCTGCTCTCAGTTCAGTATAAGGTGCTATTAAAATGACATGACGCTATTTTTTGCAATCCAAAGCTTCATACAGAGCTGTCCTCAGAGAAGTCCATCTGATTTGTTTAAAAACATGTAGCTCAAACAACATGGTAGGCTACATGTTTAAATAAAACAAATAGTAGCCTAGCATATTCCCAGTGATTCCCAGTTACTGTTTCCCAGTAATAGAGGAGATGGGTGAAAGTATAATAATAAGTAGGTCTGAGTAAATATTTAGCCAAAAACAACATGACATTTCACTCCAAAATTGCATTTGATCTTTTTTAATATTTTTCTAATAAAAAGGATTGTTTGTTCCATCATAGTGTGTGAGACAGTGAGTCCCAGAAGCATTGTATTGTTTATTTTCCAATAGTGGAACGATAATTTGAAAACTTTACAACATTTGAGTGAGCCTTTCTATTGATTTTAAACGTCAAAATAAATATTGGCAAATATCGGATATCAGCCACAGCATTGAGGCAAATATCGGATATTGATATCGTCAGAAAATGTTTATATCGGATCATCCCTAGATAGAGCTTACTTAATTACAGCCGCATTTACGTGCAGGAACCATCAATGTTTTTAGTTTATTTAGGTCGAATAAACTCAAAAACAATGAGAAAATAGTCGGTATGCTCTTTCCATCACTATCCATCAAGTTTTATTGACAAGAGAGGAGAGCGGCATGTTCCAAGCAGTGCCTGATTGTTCCACTGGAGGGGGCTGTGTGAACAGCTGTGTGTGGCTGATTTTTCCTCACCAGATGCTTCATACTAGGGGTTCGAAAAACTTTCAGGCCGTGACCCCAAAGTCACTCAAACAACAACTTGGGACCATCTTCTGTAAAATGTAATTAGATTTAATAATAATATAAGGTGCAAAACATTTAAAATCTGTTTTAATAATGTTTGGATATACTGTACTTTGATTTGTTGCTTAATTTCTCAAAAATATGCTGTTTTCTCTTTTTTATTATTGTTGTTTGTATTTTTAAAGAAATACTAATCCATTATCGTAGAATAAAAAGCTGAGGAGTCTTCTGAATCTTCATCCAGAAGTTTTGAGTATTTTAAGTAAGTAAGTAAGTAAGTGCTTTATTGTCATTGTAGAAGTGTACAATGAAATAGTGTTCAGGTGTTAGTCCTGAGCCGCTGCGGCTGAGCCGCGCTGCCACTGTGTCAACCTGACCCGCATGACCTTGGAGGTCGGGGAAACTGTAGCACTCGGAAGAAACCTGGCTGGCTGCCCTCTGTCTCCTCTGATCCTCTGAAATGGTGCACCGCCTCCTCGGTTTGTCCCTGTTTCAGAGCGTGGTGTCCTGCACTGGTCAGCTCCTTCTTCCTCTTCCTCCTGCAGCTCCCTCCTTCAATCTTTTACCATCTTCTCGTTTGTCCCTTACTTGTTTCCTGTAGCTCCTCTTGTGACGCCTCCACTGCGCTGCAGCTGTGGGGGCTGTTGGTGCCTCTTCAGTGTCTCAGAAGAAGAAATGTGTAGGTCTCAAATGGGTTTAGCTGATAAGCCATCTGGAGTCATCCGCATCCACACCCCGTAGGTGGTAAGTGCTTCGATGTGCTGAAACCACGAGGCTGGATCACTCTGCCAAAACTCTGAAAGTTTCTCAGCAGAGGAGGCGGGAGAGACGGTGAGGACGAGTCCGCGGTTGAGACCGAGCCCATGACTACGGCCAAACCAACCAGTCGGAGAAACACTTCCTTCCACCAGAATCGTCATGCTCACGACAGGGGACACCACAATGTAAATAATGTCAATAATTACTCAAATAAATCCAATCAATCAACATCGGTAGTAACAGATTAGAAAGTATTACATTTATGTTACACAACTCTGATCTAAAATACAGAATAGTTCTTAGCCTCATGTTTTTACAGATGTAGGAGTATTTGTCGTCACGTCCCGATGGTCTCAGGAGAAAAGAAGATCCGGTGTATTTCAAAATAAAATATGTCCGCTTACTACTTATTTGGTCTCGTTTACCACCTGTAAACGCGTGTAACGTCGGAAATGTAAAAAATGTTCCATTACCAGTGACACGGGGGCATTAGTGTGTTGCAAAGCATCCACTTCACTGGGGAGAGTCGTTGTTCTGGCAAATACGGCTTTTGTTACAAAAACTACCTATACACACGGCCGGATTTATGCAGGGGCTTAGAGGGGCTAAGCCCAGGGGCCCAGCAGGTTGAAGGGCCCATGGGCATAAGGAGAAAAATGTATGCTCAGCGCGGGTTGTCAAACTGGTTCCCTCTCTCTTTGCATACTGCCTCACATGTAAGGCTTTATCAGATAACTTTGTACCCAAGACTAAACCAGTTCTAAACAAGGTCTGAGCCATTTTCATTGAGTTGACACTGGAAAAAAAAAAAGTACCTATTAGTCTGTTAAAATGCATGAGAATGCACCAAATTGCACCATTAACATAAAATAAAAAACTCAGCGGGAGGACCCCCCTTTTAAATGTGTCCCCCCACCAGTCTGGCAGTAGTAAAGGTTCTTCCATGAAGGCCACGGACCTCAAATTGGGGTCATTATGTTAAACTGTTCACAAATGTGTTGTTTCTTAAACTACCATGTTTAAGAAGTTACTTTTGCATGTTCAAATAAAAAAAAAATCATTAATTTATCCTTTCATTGTAGAGAGAGAGAAATCCGACAGACAGACATGCAGTATATGGGGGCCCAGAAAAAACGTTAGCCCCGGAGCCCATTTTACTTAAATCAGGCCCTGCTTATACACGGGGCTATTTATCACGTGAACTCGCACTAACCCCTGGCTCACACTGAATCCGGTTAACGCCAGGTACGGCGTCCGCCAACTTAGGAAGTCATTAAACCAATGTAGCACACTCACACCGCTCCGCGAAGTCCGGCTCCGGCTACCGAGGCCATCCGGCGGCCTTCCGGCGGCAACGGAAAGAATCCGCAAGAAGTCTATCTTTGCCGGATACCAGAGCCCCCAACGGATCAAGCTGACGAAAAACACGTGCCAAACAGGAAGTCAGGTCTCGTGGGAGAGGAAGATCCGGTGTATTTCAAAATAAAATCTGTCTGCTTACTACTTATTTGGTCTCGTTTTCCGCCTGTAAACGCGTGTAATGTCGTAAATGTAAACATTTCTCCATTACCAGTGACACGGGGGCATTACTGTGTTTAAAGCATCCACTTCACTGGGGAGAGTCGTTGTACTGGCAAATACGGCTTTTGTTACAAAAACTACCTATATAAGGGGCGACTTATGACGTGACCTCGCACCAAGAGGGAAACTCACGTGCACTTCTGTTCTCGCGAGGGCCGTTCCTGTGCCTGGCGCAGCATCTGGCGCCGGAGCTGGCCACAGTGTCAGCCGGACTCAATGTGAGTGGTAGTTTGGGGCAAACCCGGACCGGATCAGGACCGGATCAGGACCGAAACCGGACCGGATTCAGTGTGAGCCGGGCGTAAGCGTCTGGCGCTGGCCACAGTGTCAGCCGGATTCACTGTGAGTGGTAGTTTGGGGCAAACCCGGACTGGATCTGGACCGAACCCGGACGGTAGTTAATGTGAGCCGTTAATGTAACGCCGAATTTACACGTCACTTTTTTCCATTCTAACCTATCATGATATTTACACTAGCATTGTTGCACGCGCGTCGGACGGGCGTATTGACGCGAGGCTGCGCCTAAATTAGAATGGAGTTCTAATTTGGACGCGTATACGTGGCAAACTCCGGCAAACTCCAGAATTTTAGACGGGAAAATGGCACAGTCTTTCAAAGTTAACTTCCGACACCCTGTCAAAATAAGTTTTTTATGTTGATTTGTCGAAGTCACAACACGCAGCATCCTTGTGTTTGCGATGGATGACGAAAAGTTGATTGTCGAGGTGGAGAAATACAGCATACTTTACGATGCTCAACACACATTTTACAAAGACACAGTGGCTCAGTCGCCACAAGTTTAAATTGCGACGGTAAGTAAACATTAGCATACAATAATAGTGCCCATCATTTAGCGAATGCTAATACTTCACATCATTTTTAAGATGTAACATCTAAACACTGCATAATAGCTCAATTCATATCTAAAATGCTATATGTTTTTGCAGTTATAGCGTTTAATATACTCATAAAATCATAACATAAGAATATATTGATCTCACAAATAATGGAGAAATGTAATTACTTTTTAAATGTGTACTTTTTTTTGCTATAAACACATATTACATAGGAAGAGACACCCGAACACAAGCGTAGCTTTAGCTGCTCTGACGCCGTATGTGTAAATTTGCGCTTTCGAAAATGCGCACGTATACCGCGCCGCGTACGTCACCGAGACCGAGAGCGACAGATTCTTTTAACTATTGGAGCAGACAAGTCATTCTGTTCCAAGTGTGTCTTGTACAATCCAGTATAAATATGCTGTTTTCAATGAAAAATACAAAAATCAAATTCAATGTCATAAATGTAAAAATATTGTCTTAAAATCATATTGCGAGCCCCGATTCAGGGTCCCGCGTCCCCCACATTGGGAACCACAGCTTTATAGTATAACCACGGGTTATACGGCTACTCCCCTCTAATCACAGCTACTCTCACCTGTGGGTAAACACCTTTGAAGTAGAGCGGCTATAACGACCTGCTCACCTCAGTATCGGTCAGGCCTGTCCTATTCATAGATGATCACTGCTAATTACCTGCCTATTGTTCTTTTGTTGGCTGAGGTGCCGTCTCCTTGGACTGGGCGTGCCCTTTCGGTTTCTCCCGAAGGAGATTGGAGTAAAGTGACGGGAGATTAAATCTGAGACCGCCATTCCGGTTCATGGAGGGATTTTCTTTCCTGACAAAAATAGCTTCTTTAACTCCTCTTTCAAACCAACGTTCTTCTTTAGCTAAACTGTTGACCTCCCCGTCCTCAAAGGAGTGGTTGGAGGCTTTGAGGTGGAGGTGCACCGCCGACTGAGGGCCACTTGTGCTTTCTCTTCGGTGTTGATAAAGTCTCTTCTGTAAAACTTGTTTAGTTTCTCCAATATAATGTTGTTTGCATTCTTCTTCTTTGCATCGAATAGAATAAACCACAGTGCTTTGTTTGTGGCTCGGAGTTTTGTATTTGGGATGAACTCATGTTTGTCTCGGTGTGTTCACCGGTTTGTGGTTCACTGGAATCCTGTGCTGCCTAAAGATTCTCTGAAGTTCCTCTGAGACCCCGGCTACATACGGCACTACAGCTCCCTTTCTTCTGGGCTCTGGAGTCTGTCTGTCTTGTTCTTTGGGTCTTCTTGCCCTTTGTGCTTTAGTGAAAGACCAGTTCGGATAGCCACAGTCTGAGAGGGCTCTCTGGACATGTTGCTCCTCTTTGGTCTTTCCTTCTGCACTGGTAGGCACCTCTTTAGCTCTATGTCTGAGCATCATGATGACCCCTAGTTTGTGCTGGAGTGGATGGTTAGAGTCAAACATCAAATACTGGTCAGTATGAGTTGTCTTCCTGTAAACCTCTGCCTGAAGTTGTCCATTTTCCCCTATGATAACTTTACAATCTAGAAAGGCAAGTTCTTTCTCTTTGGCGTCCACACGAGTAAATTTAATGCTGGGGTCCACAGCATTGATGTGATCTGTAAAAAGTGCCACTTCCTTCTGCTTAATTTTGACCCACGTGTCATCTACATATCTAAACCAGTGGCTGGGTTTGTTTCCTGGGTATGAGGCCAAGGGATTCCTCTCCATTTCCTCCATGTAGAGGTTAGTCACTATGGGTGAAACTGGAGAGCCCATGGCACAGCCATGGATCTGTCTGTAGAAGTTGCCCCTGAACTGAAAGTATGTGTGCTAAGACAGATCTCCAGAAGTTGGCAAATGTGGTCAGGAGAGAACTCAGGCTCTTCCTCACCGCTGTGGCTGCTGCTGAGGTTGGGACAGATGTAAACAGTGCTGTCACATCGTAGGACACCATGGTGTCATCTTTATTTGTGGTTGGCACGTTTTACACAACACACGTCAACATCACAGTAGCACCGGCGCCTAGTGGTAACAGACATGTACTGCTGTTCACTACATTAGAGGGCGCCGCCAATAATGGCGCCAAACCTATGCCCTTCTTTAGGCCTTATATTTTTCTGGAGTGACTTCCACACTTTATGATCTAAAAGGCCACAGTAATTTGTCTATGCCATTTTGCATTAAAAAAGAATGAGCCAAAATCAAAGTCACATAGGAAATCACATTACATTTCTGAGGCTAAACTCACTGGGCTTTACAAAATCCCAGCAACTAGATTGATGCAAATGAAGCTAGAAGCTTAAATTAAACTCAGCAGCTATAGGTTTCATTCACAAAGTGTCAGTGGCTTAAATGCTGATTTTATTGCCATCGATACGCTCTCAAACTTGAGGCTGAGGTTACGGAGGAACTGCTTACCACTGTCTCTGCTGTTGTACATGTTTTCTGGTGGAGCAAGCCAAGATGGCGCCGAGGAAGGCAGCCACGGTGCTTTCGTGCGCTCTGTTGTGTCTGTTATTGTGCGTTTACTGTGTGTCCGCGTGCTCTTACACCCGTGAAGAGCTTCTGAACATCAGGTCAATCACCTCTACGGACCTACTGCCAGTTTTTTTGGCAACAGCCGCGGATTTGGTCCACTTTTTGACCAGACGAGTGAGACGCCGCCGGAGGGGAAAGCGTGCGGGGGCCCTTGTTCGCCTTCGCAGGAGGTGCACGCACGCCTTTACCTGGCGTATTCCTCACGAACGCTCGCTCACTTCCCAACAAGATGGACGAACTAGCGCTGCTGATGAGAAGAAACAAGGACCTCTCCTCGTCCTGCGTTCTCTGTTTCACGGAGACATGGCTGAGCGCGAAGGTCCCGGACAGCGCGGTTCACCTGGAGGGCTTTCAGCTTCTCCGCGCAGATCGGGACCCGACGCTCTCCGGGAAAACAAAAGGCGGTGGAGTTTGTTTCTACATCAACAGCAGCTGGTGTACTGATACTACAGCGATCTCCCAACACTGCTCTCCTGCTCTGGAATATCTCATCATTAACTGTAAGCCTTTTTATTCACCGCGGGAAATAGTTTCATTCATTCTGGTGGCTGCGTATCTACCGCCGGGCACGGACATTCTCGAAGCTCAGCGCGCGCTCGCGGAGCAGATACTACACACGGAGCGGACCTTCCCGGACTCTCTTGTTATTGTGCTTGGTGACTTTAACAAGGGGAACCTGAGCCAGGAATTACCCAAATACAGACAGTTTATTAAATGCCCCACCAGAGAGAAGAACACGCTGGATCACTGTTACACTACAATACGCAACGCATACCACGCTGTCCCCCGCGCTGCACTCAGACTCTCAGATCACGTGATGGTCCACTTAATCCCCTCATACAGACAAAGACTGAAACTCGCTAAACCTGTAGTCAGCACAATAAAGACGTTCACCACTGAGGCTGTGGAGGAGCTGCGCTCATGTTTGGAGACTACAGACTGGGAAGCGTTAAAGGCTGGTAACAACCTGGATGAATATACGGACACTGTGACCTCATACATCCAGTTCAATGAGGAGCGCATCATACCAACGCGCACTAGGGTTTGTTTTAATAATGATAAACCCTGGTTCACCCCCAAACTCCGACACCTACGAAAGGAGAAAGAGACGGACAACAAAAGTGGCGACAGAGACCATTACAGGGAGGCAAGGTACAGCTTTATCAGGGAGGTGGAGAAAGCTAAAGCTGCATACTCAGCCCGTCTCCAACATCAGTTCTCCTCCAATGACTCTGGAGCAGTGTGGCGGGGTCTTAGGGCGATCACCAATTACAAGCCCAAGGCCCCCAGGGCTCTGAACGACCTGTGCCTCGCCCAGAGTCTGAATACACATTACTGCCGCCACGAACGCCCATCAGCCTTTGACACCTCTCTAGACACTCCAGCTGCCCCTGCTCCCCCCATCATCACCTCTACCATCAACGACCCCAGCACTTCATCAAAGGTCTCCACAAACCCTCCCTCCCCCCCTGCTCTCTCCATCCAAGAAGAGGAAGTGCGTCGGCAATTCCTGAAGCTGACCCCGCGGAAGGCCCCTGGGCCGGATGGTGTCTCCCCCTCCACCCTGAGACACTGCGCGGATCAGCTGGCTCCCGTCTTCACAGAGATTTTCAACACCTCCCTGGAGTCATGCCACGTGCCGTCCTGCTTCAAATCGTCCACCATCGTCCCTGTCCCTAAAAAAACACAGATCACAGGACTTAATGACTCCTCCCCTCCTGGACCCGCTGCAGTTCGCCTACAGAGCCAACAGGTCTGTGGACGACGCAGTCAATCTGGCCCTCCATTTCACCCTGGAGCATCTGGACTCACCAGGAACCTACGCCAGGGTCCTGTTTGTGGACTTCAGCTCTGCCTTCAACACCATCCTCCCTGGACTGCTACGAGACAAGCTCTACCAGCTCAGCGTGTCCGACTCCCTCTGCAGGTGGATCACCGACTTCCTGACGGACCGGAGACAGCACGTGCGGCTGGGGAAGATCGTCTCGGACACTCGGACTACAAACACTGGAACTCCTCAGGGCTGTGTACTTTCCCCCTGGCTCTTCTCCCTGTATACAAACTGCTGCACCTCCAGCCACCAGACCGTTAAACTGATCAAGTTTGCGGACGACACCACACTCATCGGGCTCATCTCGGACGGTGATGAGTCCGCCTACAGGAGAGAGGTGGAACGGCTGGCGTCCTGGTGCAGCCACAACAACCTGGAGCTGAACGCCCAGAAGACAGTGGAGATGATCGTGGACTTTAGGAAAGACACAGCCCCACCGTCCCCCCTTGCCCTGACAGACTCTTCCACCCCCATTTCCATCGTGGACTCCTTCCGTTTCCTGGGCACCACCATCACCCAGGACCTCAAATGGGAGCCAACCATCAGCTCCCTCATCAAGAAGGCCCAGCAGAGGATGTTCTTCCTGCGGCAGCTGAGGAAACTCAAGCTGCCAACCAAGATGCTGGTGCAGTTCTACACGGCCATCATCGAGTCCATCCTCACCTCCTCCATCACCGTGTGGTTCCCCGGCGCTACAGAACGGGACAGGCACCGACTGCAGCGCATTGTGTGTGCTGCAGAGAAGGTGATTGGCTGTGAGCTCCCATCTCTCCAGGACCTGTTCACCTCCAGGACCCGGAGGCGTGTGGGTCGGATCACAGCTGACCCTTCTCACCCTGGACACGGACATCTGTATATACAATCCCGCTGTTGTTCATTGTCAAATTGTTGTTGTCTTACCATATGTCACTTTATTTTATCTTTTTTATTTAATATTTTTTATTTTATGCATGCCCTTATAGCCTTATAGTTGAACGTTCTTAGCTTATATTTTATCTTAATTCTGTGTTATATGTTTTATGTCGCACGTTTGCACCAAGTAAAATTCCTAGTTTGTTCACAAACCTTGCATTAAAAGAATTCTGATTCTGATTCTGATTCTGATTCTATAAAGAAGACCACTAAACGCTGTGCCACCAGCGATTAGCACTTGTGCTTCACAGCTAAAAGGTCCCGGGTTCGATCCCCCGACCTGTGTTTGTTTACCACCAAAAAATGTATGAAAAAGCGCTTTATAAATAAAGTTTGACCGACTTTACTGTTTGTACTGTCTGGTTCCTTTAGAAACAACATGTTCTGTAAAACTGGGGTCAAATAATAGAGTGGCAGTAGATAGTAGCTAATCCCAATACTAACTAAAACCATTTAAGATAAGATAAGCATTATTGATCTCACATTGGAGAAATACACTTGTTACATCAGCTCTCAAGAAACACTTAAACACGCAAGACAGGACATGTGCAAACAGGACAAGATCGCGAATACAAGTGGCCTAAATGAGTTTCCTTCGCAGGGTGGCTGGGCGCACCCTCCGAGATCGGGTGAGGAGCTCAGTTACCCGGGAGGAGCTCGGAGTCGAGTCGCTGCTCCTTCACGTCGAAAGGAGCAGCTGAGGTGGCTAGGGCATCTGTTCCGGATGCCTCCTGGTCGCCTCCCTCAGGAGGTGCTCCAGGCATGTCCCATTGGGAGGAGGCCTCGTGGAAGGCCCAGGACACGCTGGTGGGACTATGTCTCCGAGCTGGCCTGGTGTGGCCTCGGGGTCCCCCCAGAACAGCTGGAGGAGGTGTGCGTGGATCGGTAGGTCTGGGCATCTCTGCTGAGACTGCTGCCCCCGCGACCCTGCCCCGGATAAAGCGGAAGAAAATGGATGGATGTGCAAACAGTCAAATAGTAGATAGTCTGACAGCAGTGGGGGTGTTACTTTACTGTAGTGTTGTACAGTCTGACAGCAGTGGGGATGTTACTTTACTGTAGTGTTGTACAGTCTGACAGCAGTGGGGATGTTACTTTACTGTAGTGTTGTACAGTCTGACAGCAGTGGGGGTGTTACTTTACAGTAGTGTTGTACAGTCTGACAGCAGTGGGGATGTTACTTTACTGTAGTGTTGTACAGTCTGACAGCAGTGGGGGTGTTACTTTACAGTAGTGTTGTACAGTCTGACAGCAGTGGGGGTGTCACTTTACTGTAGTGTTGTACAGTCTGACAGCAGTGGGGGTGTTACTTTACAGTAGTGTTGCACAGTCTGACAGCAGTGGGGATGTTACTTTACAGTAGTGTTGTACAGTCTGACAGCAGTGGGGGTGTTACTTTACAGTAGTATTGTACAGTCTGACTGCAGTGAGGGTGTTACTTTACTGTAGTGTTGTACAGTCTGACAGCAGTGGGGGTGTTACTTTACAGTAGTGTTGTACAGTCTGACAGCAGTGGGGGTGTTACTTTACAGTAGTGTTGTACAGGTGTTACTTTACTGTAGTGTTGTACAGTCTGACAGCAGTGGGGTGTTTCTTTACTGTAGTGTTGTACAGTCTGACAGCAGTGGGGGTGTTACTTTACAGTAGTGTTGTACAGTCTGACAGCAGTGGGGGTGTTACTTTACGGTAGTGTTGTACAGTCTGACTGCAGTGGGGGTGTTACTTTACAGTAGTGTTGTACAGTCTGACAGCAGTGGGGGTGTTACTTTACAGTAGTGTTGTACAGTCTGACAGCAGTGGGGTGTTACTTTACTGTAGTGTTGTACAGGTGTTACTTTACTGTAGTGTTGTACAGTCTGACAGCAGTGGGGATGTTACTTTACAGTAGTGTTGTACAGTCTGACAGCAATGGGAGTGTTACTTTACAGTAGTGTTGTACAGTCTGACAGCAGTGGGGATGTTACTTTACTGTAGTGTTGTACAGTCTGACAGCAGTGGGGGTGTTACTCTACAGTAGTGTTGTACAGTCTGACAGCAGTGGGGGTGTTACTCTACAGTAGTGCTGTACAGTCTGACAGCAGTGGGGATGTTACTTTACTGTAGTGTTGTACAGTCTGACAACAATGGGGGTGTTACTTTACAGTAGTGTTGTACAGTCTGACAGCAGTGGGTATGTTACTTTACAGTAGTGTTGTACAGTCTGACAGCAGTGGGGATGTTACTTTACAGTAGTGTTGTACAGTCTGACAGCAGTGGGGGGGTTACTTTACAGTAGTGTTGTACAGTCTGACAGCAGTGGGGGTGTTACTTTACAGTAGTGTTGTACAGTCTGACAGCAGTGGGTATGTTACTTTACAGTAGTGTTGTACAGTCTGACAGCAGTGGGGGTGTTACTTTACAGTAGTGTTGTACAGTCTGACAGCAGTGGGGGTGTTACTTTACTGTAGTGTTGTACAGTCTGACAGCAGTGGGGGTGTTACTTTACTGTAGTGTTGTACAGTCTGACAGCAGTGGGGATGTTACTTTACAGTAGTGTTGTACAGTCTGACAGCAGTGGGGGTGTTACTTTACTGTAGTGTTGTACAGTCTGACAGCAGTGGGGATGTTACTTTACAGTAGTGTTGTACAGTCTGACAGCAATGGGGTGTTACTCTACAGTAGTGTTGTACAGTCTGACAGCAGTGGGGATGTTACTTTACAGTAGTGTTGTACAGTCTGACAGCAGTGGGGATGTTACTTTACAGTAGTGTTGTACAGTCTGACAGCAATGGGGGTGTTACTTTACAGTAGTGTTGTACAGTCTGACAGCAGTGGGGATGTTACTCTACAGTAGTGTTGTACAGTCTGACAGCAGTGGGGATGTTACTTTACTGTAGTGTTGTACAGTCTGACAGCAGTGGGGGTGTTACTTTACAGTAGTGTTGTACAGTCTGACAGCAGTGGGGATGTTACTTTACAGTAGTGTTGTACAGTCTGACAGCAGTGGGGATGTTACTTTACTGTAGTGTTGTACAGTCTGACAGCAGTGGGGATGTTACTTTACAGTAGTGTTGTACAGTCTGACAGCAGTGGGGATGTTACTTTACAGTAGTGTTGTACAGTCTGACAGCAGTGGGGATGTTACTTTACTGTAGTGTTGTACAGTCTGACAGCAGTGGGGATGTTACTTTACTGTAGTGTTGTACAGTCTGACAGCAGTGGGGATGTTACTTTACAGTAGTGTTGTACAGTCTGACAGCAGTGGGGATGTTAATTTACTGTAGTGTTGTACAGTCTGACAGCAGTGGGTATGTTACTTTACAGTAGTGTTGTACAGTCTGACAGCAGTGGGGATGTTACTTTACAGTAGTGTTGTACAGTCTGACAGCAGTGGGTATGTTACTTTACAGTAGTGTTGTACAGTCTGACAGCAGTGGGGGTGTTACTTTACAGTAGTGTTGTACAGTCTGACAGCAGTGGGGGTGTTACTTTACAGTAGTGTTGTACAGTCTGACAGCAGTGGGTATGTTACTTTACAGTAGTGTTGTACAGTCTGACAGCAGTGGGGGTGTTACTTTACAGTAGTGTTGTACAGGTGTTACTTTACTGTAGTGTTGTACAGTCTGACAGCAGTGGGGTGTTTCTTTACTGTAGTGTTGTACAGTCTGACAGCAGTGGGGGTGTTACTTTACAGTAGTGTTGTACAGTCTGACAGCAGTGGGGGTGTTACTCTACAGTAGTGTTGTACAGTCTGACAGCAGTGGGGATGTTACTTTACAGTAGTGTTGTACAGTCTGACAGCAGTGGGGATGTTACTTTACTGTCGTGTTGTACAGTCTGACAGCAGTGGGGGTGTTACTCTACAGTTGTGTTGTACAGTCTGACAGCAGTGGGTATGTTACTTTACAGTAGTGTTGTACAGTCTGACAGCAGTGGGGGTGTTACTCTACAGTAGTGTTGTACAGTCTGACAGCAGTGGGGATGTTACTTTACTGTAGTGTTGTACAGTCTGACAACAATGGGGGTGTTACTTTACAGTAGTGTTGTACAGTCTGACAGCAGTGGGGGTGTTACTTTACAGTAGTGTTGTACAGTCTGACAGCAGTGGGGGTGTTACTTTACTGTAGTGTTGTACAGTCTGACAGCAGTGGGGGTGTTACTTTACTGTAGTGTTGTACAGTCTGACAGCAGTGGGTATGTTACTTTACAGTAGTGTTGTACAGTCTGACAGCAGTGGGGGTGTTACTTTACAGTAGTGTTGTACAGTCTGACAGCAGTGGGTATGTTACTTTACAGTAGTGTTGTACAGTCTGACAGCAGTGGGGGTGTTACTTTACAATAGTGTTGTACAGTCTGACAGCAGTGGGGGTGTTACTTTACTGTAGTGTTGTACAGTCTGACAGCAGTGGGGGTGTTACTTTACTGTAGTGTTGTACAGTCTGACAGCAGTGGGGATGTTACTTTACAGTAGTGTTGTACAGTCTGACAGCAGTGGGGGTGTTACTTTACTGTAGTGTTGTACAGTCTGACAGCAGTGGGGATGTTACTTTACAGTAGTGTTGTACAGTCTGACAGCAATGGGGGTGTTACTCTACAGTAGTGTTGTACAGTCTGACAGCAGTGGGGATGTTACTTTACAGTAGTGTTGTACAGTCTGACAGCAGTGGGGATGTTACTTTACAGTAGTGTTGTACAGTCTGACAGCAGTGGGGATGTTACTTTACTGTAGTGTTGTACAGTCTGACAGCAGTGGGGATGTTACTTTACAGTCGTGTTGTACAGTCTGACAGCAGTGGGGATGTTACTTTACTGTAGTGTTGTACAGTCTGACAGCAGTGGGTATGTTACTTTACAGTAGTGTTGTACAGTCTGACAGCAGTGGGGGTGTTACTTTACAGTAGTGTTGTACAGTCTGACAGCAGTGGGTATGTTACTTTACAGTAGTGTTGTACAGTCTGACAGCAGTGGGGGTGTTACTTTACAGTAGTGTTGTACAGTCTGACAGCAGTGGGGGTGTTACTTTACTGTAGTGTTGTACAGTCTGACAGCAGTGGGTATGTTACTTTACAGTAGTGTTGTACAGTCTGACAGCAGTGGGGGTGTTACTCTACAGTAGTGTTGTACAGTCTGACAGCAGTGGGGATGTTACTTTACTGTAGTGTTGTACAGTCTGACAGCAATGGGGGTGTTACTTTACAGTAGTATTGTACAGTCTGACAGCAGTGGGGGTGTTACTTTACAGTAGTGTTGTACAGTCTGACAGCAGTGGGTATGTTACTTTACAGTAGTGTTGTACAGTCTGACAGCAGTGGGGGTGTTACTTTACAATAGTGTTGTACAGTCTGACAGCAGTGGGGGTGTTACTTTACTGTAGTGTTGTACAGTCTGACAGCAGTGGGGGTGTTACTTTACTGTAGTGTTGTACAGTCTGACAGCAGTGGGGATGTTACTTTACAGTAGTGTTGTACAGTCTGACAGCAGTGGGGGTGTTACTTTACTGAAGTGTTGTACAGTCTGACAGCAGTGGGGATGTTACTTTACAGTAGTGTTGTACAGTCTGACAGCAATGGGGGTGTTACTCTACAGTAGTGTTGTACAGTCTGACAGCAGTGGGGATGTTACTTTACAGTAGTGTTGTACAGTCTGACAGCAGTGGGGATGTTACTTTACAGTAGTGTTGTACAGTCTGACAGCAGTGGGGATGTTACTTTACTGTAGTGTTGTACAGTCTGACAGCAGTGGGGATGTTACTTTACAGTCGTGTTGTACAGTCTGACAGCAGTGGGGATGTTACTTTACTGTAGTGTTGTACAGTCTGACAGCAGTGGGTATGTTACTTTACAGTAGTGTTGTACAGTCTGACAGCAGTGGGGGTGTTACTTTACAGTAGTGTTGTACAGTCTGACAGCAGTGGGTATGTTACTTTACAGTAGTGTTGTACAGTCTGACAGCAGTGGGGGTGTTACTTTACAGTAGTGTTGTACAGTCTGACAGCAGTGGGGGTGTTACTTTACTGTAGTGTTGTACAGTCTGACAGCAGTGGGGGTGTTACTTTACTGTAGTGTTGTACAGTCTGACAGCAGTGGGTATGTTACTTTACAGTAGTGTTGTACAGTCTGACAGCAGTGGGGGTGTTACTCTACAGTAGTGTTGTACAGTCTGACAGCAGTGGGGATGTTACTTTACTGTAGTGTTGTACAGTCTGACAGCAATGGGGGTGTTACTTTACAGTAGTATTGTACAGTCTGACAGCAGTGGGGGTGTTACTTTACAGTAGTGTTGTACAGTCTGACAGCAGTGGGTATGTTACTTTACAGTAGTGTTGTACAGTCTGACAGCAGTGGGGGTGTTACTTTACAGTAGTGTTGTACAGTCTGACAGCAGTGGGGGTGTTACTTTACTGTAGTGTTGTACAGTCTGACAGCAGTGGGGGTGTTACTTTACTGTAGTGTTGTACAGTCTGACAGCAGTGGGGATGTTACTTTACAGTAGTGTTGTACAGTCTGACAGCAGTGGGGGTGTTACTTTACTGTAGTGTTGTACAGTCTGACAGCAGTGGGGGTGTTACTTTACTGTAGTGTTGTACAGTCTGACAGCAGTGGGGATGTTACTTTACAGTAGTGTTGTACAGTCTGACAGCAATGGGGGTGTTACTCTACAGTAGTGTTGTACAGTCTGACAGCAGTGGGGATGTTACTTTACAGTAGTGTTGTACAGTCTGACAGCAATGGGGGTGTTACTTTACAGTAGTGTTGTACAGTCTGACAGCAGTGGGGATGTTACTCTACAGTAGTGTTGTACAGTCTGACAGCAGTGGGGATGTTACTCTACAGTAGTGTTGTACAGTCTGACAGCAGTGGGGATGTTACTTTACTGTAGTGTTGTACAGTCTGACAGCAGTGGGGATGTTACTTTACAGTAGTGTTGTACAGTCTGACAGCAGTGGGGATGTTACTTTACTGTAGTGTTGTACAGTCTGACAGCAGTGGGTATGTTACTTTACAGTAGTGTTGTACAGTCTGACAGCAGTGGGGGTGTTACTTTACAGTAGTGTTGTACAGTCTGACAGCAGTGGGTATGTTACTTTACAGTAGTGTTGTACAGTCTGACAGCAGTGGGGATGTTACTTTACTGTAATGTTGTACAGTCTGACAGCAGTGGGGGTGTTACTCTACAGTAGTGTTGTACAGTCTGACAGCAGTGGGGATGTTACTTTACAGTAGTGTTGTACAGTCTGACAGCAGTGGGGGTGTTACTCTACAGTAGTGTTGTACAGTCTGACAGCAGTGGGGATGTTACTTAACTGTAGTGTTGTACAGTCTGACAGCAGTAGGGATGTTACTTTACAGTAGTGTTGTACAGTCTGACAGCAGTGGGGATGTTACTTTACAGTAGTGTTGTACAGTCTGACAGCAGTGGGGATGTTACTCTACAGTAGTGTTGTACAGTCTGACAGCAGTGGGGATGTTACTTTACAGTAGTGTTGTACAGTCTGACTGCAATGGGGGTGTTACTCTACAGTAGTGTTGTACAGTCTGACAGCAGTGGGGATGTTACTTTACAGTAGTGTTGTACAGTCTGACAGCAATGGGGGTGTTACTCTACAGTAGTGTTGTACAGTCTGACAGCAGTGGGGATGTTACTTTACTGTAGTGTTGTACAGTCTGACAGCAGTGGGGATGTTACTTTACTGTAGTGTTGTACAGTCTGACAGCAGTGGGGATGTTACTTTACTGTAGTGTTGTACAGTCTGACAGCAGTGGGTATGTTACTTTACAGTAGTGTTGTACAGTCTGACAGCAGTGGGGGTGTTACTTTACAGTAGTGTTGTACAGTCTGACAGCAGTGGGTATGTTACTTTACAGTAGTGTTGTACAGTCTGACAGCAGTGGGGATGTTACTTTACTGTAATGTTGTACAGTCTGACAGCAGTGGGGGTGTTACTCTACAGTAGTGTTGTACAGTCTGACAGCAGTGGGGATGTTACTTTACAGTAGTGTTGTACAGTCTGACAGCAGTGGGGGTGTTACTCTACAGTAGTGTTGTACAGTCTGACAGCAGTGGGGATGTTACTTAACTGTAGTGTTGTACAGTCTGACAGCAGTAGGGATGTTACTTTACAGTAGTGTTGTACAGTCTGACAGCAGTGGGGATGTTACTTTACAGTAGTGTTGTACAGTCTGACAGCAGTGGGGATGTTACTCTACAGTAGTGTTGTACAGTCTGACAGCAGTGGGGATGTTACTTTACAGTAGTGTTGTACAGTCTGACTGCAATGGGGGTGTTACTCTACAGTAGTGTTGTACAGTCTGACAGCAGTGGGGATGTTACTTTACAGTAGTGTTGTACAGTCTGACAGCAATGGGGGTGTTACTCTACAGTAGTGTTGTACAGTCTGACAGCAGTGGGGATGTTACTTTACTGTAGTGTTGTACAGTCTGACAGCAGTGGGGATGTTACTTTACTGTAGTGTTGTACAGTCTGACAGCAGTGGGGATGTTACTTTACAGTAGTGCTGTACAGTCTGACAGCAGTGGGGATGTTACTTTACTGTAGTGTTGTACAGTCTGACAGCAGTGGGGATGTTACTTTACTGTCGTTTTGTACAGTCTGACAGCAGTGGGGGTGTTACTCTACAGTAGTGTTGTACAGTCTGACAGCAGTGGGGGTGTTACTTTACTGTAGTGTTGTACAGTCTGACAGCAGTGGGGATGTTACTTTACAGTAGTGTTGTACAGTCTGACAGCAGTGGGGATGTTACTCTACAGTAGTGTTGTACAGTCTGACAGCAGTGGGGATGTTACTTTACAGTAGTGTTGTACAGTCTGACTGCAATGGGGGTGTTACTCTACAGTAGTGTTGTACAGTCTGACAGCAGTGGGGATGTTACTTTACAGTAGTGTTGTACAGTCTGACAGCAGTGGGGATGTTACTTTACTGTAGTGTTGTACAGTCTGACAGCAGTGGGGATGTTACTTTACTGTAGTGTTGTACAGTCTGACAGCAGTGGGGATGTTACTTTACAGTAGTGTTGTACAGTCTGACAGCAGTGGGGATGTTACTTTACTGTAGTGTTGTACAGTCTGACAGCAGTGGGGATGTTACTTTACAGTAGTGTTGTACAGTCTGACAGAAGTGGGGGTGTTACTTTACTGTCGTGTTGTACAGTCTGACAGCAGTGGGGGTGTTACTTTACAGTAGTGTTGTACAGTCTGACAGCAGTGGGGATGTTACTTTACTGTAGTGTTGTACAGTCTGACAGCAGTGGGGGTGTTACTTTACAGTAGTGTTGTACAGTCTGACAGCAGTGGGGATGTTACTTTACAGTAGTGTTGTACAGTCTGACAGCAGTGGGGATGTTACTTTACTGTAGTGTTGTACAGTCTGACAGCAGTGGGGGTGTTACTTTACAGTAGTGTTGTACAGTCTGACAGCAGTGGGGATGTTACTTTACTGTAGTGTTGTACAGTCTGACACCAGTGGGGGTGTTACTTTACTGTAGTGTTGTACAGTCTGACAGCAGTGGGGGTGTTACTCTACAGTAGTGTTGTACAGTCTGACAGCAATGACTTTACAGTAGTGTTGTACAGTCTGACAGCAGTGGGGATGTTACTTTACAGTAGTGTTGTACAGTCTGACAGCAGTGGGGATGTTACTTTACTGTAGTGTTGTACAGTCTGACAGCAGTGGGTATGTTACTTTACAGTAGTGTTGTACAGTCTGACAGCAGTGGGGGTGTTACTTTACAGTAGTGTTGTACAGTCTGACAGCAGTGGGTATGTTACTTTACAGTAGTGTTGTACAGTCTGACAGCAGTGGGGGTGTTACTTTACAGTAGTGTTGTACAGTCTGACAGCAGTGGGTATGTTACTTTACAGTAGTGTTGTACAGTCTGACAGCAGTGGGGGTGTTACTTTACAGTAGTGTTGTACAGTCTGACAGCAGTGGGGGTGTTACTTTACTGTAGTGTTGTACAGTCTGACAGCAGTGGGGGTGTTACTTTACTGTAGTGTTGTACAGTCTGACAGCAGTGGGTATGTTACTTTACAGTAGTGTTGTACAGTCTGACAGCAGTGGGGGTGTTACTCTACAGTAGTGTTGTACAGTCTGACAGCAGTGGGGATGTTACTTTACTGTAGTGTTGTACCGTCTGACAGCAATGGGGGTGTTACTTTACAGTAGTATTGTACAGTCTGACAGCAGTGGGTATGTTACTTTACAGTAGTGTTGTACAGTCTGACAGCAGTGGGGATGTTACTTTACAGTAGTGTTGTACAGTCTGACAGCAGTGGGGGTGTTACTTTACAGTAGTGTTGTACAGTCTGGCAGCAGTGGGGGTGTTACTTTACTGTAGTGTTGTACAGTCTGACAGCAGTGGGGGTGTTACTTTACTGTAGTGTTGTACAGTCTGACAGCAGTGGGTATGTTACTTTACAGTAGTGTTGTACAGTCTGACAGCAGTGGGGGTGTTACTTTACAGTAGTGTTGTACAGTCTGACAGCAGTGGGGGTGTTACTTTACTGTAGTGTTGTACAGTCTGACAGCAGTGGGGATGTTACTTTACTGTAGTGTTGTACAGTCTGACAGCAGTGGGGGTGTTACTTTACTGTAGTGTTGTACAGTCTGACAGCAGTGGGGGTGTTACTTTACTGTAGTGTTGTACAGTCTGACAGCAGTGGGGATGTTACTTTACAGTAGTGTTGTACAGTCTGACAGCAATGGGGGTGTTACTCTACAGTAGTGTTGTACAGTCTGACAGCAGTGGGGATGTTACTTTACAGTAGTGTTGTACAGTCTGACAGCAATGGGGGTGTTACTTTACAGTAGTGTTGTACAGTCTGACAGCAGTGGGGATGTTACTCTACAGTAGTGTTGTACAGTCTGACAGCAGTGGGGATGTTACTCTACAGTAGTGTTGTACAGTCTGACAGCAGTGGGGATGTTACTTTACTGTAGTGTTGTACAGTCTGACAGCAGTGGGGATGTTACTTTACAGTAGTGTTGTACAGTCTGACAGCAGTGGGGATGTTACTTTACTGTAGTGTTGTACAGTCTGACAGCAGTGGGTATGTTACTTTACAGTAGTGTTGTACAGTCTGACAGCAGTGTGGATGTTACTTTACTGTAATGTTGTACAGTCTGACAGCAGTGGGGGTGTTACTCTACAGTAGTGTTGTACAGTCTGACAGCAGTGGGGATGTTACTTTACTGTAATGTTGTACAGTCTGACAGCAGTGGGGGTGTTACTCTACAGTAGTGTTGTACAGTCTGACAGCAGTGGGGATGTTACTTTACAGTAGTGTTGTACAGTCTGACAGCAGTGGGGGTGTTACTCTACAGTAGTGTTGTACAGTCTGACAGCAGTGGGGATGTTACTTAACTGTAGTGTTGTACAGTCTGACAGCAGTAGGGATGTTACTTTACAGTAGTGTTGTACAGTCTGACAGCAGTGGGGATGTTACTTTACAGTAGTGTTGTACAGTCTGACAGCAGTGGGGATGTTACTCTACAGTAGTGTTGTACAGTCTGACAGCAGTGGGGATGTTACTTTACAGTAGTGTTGTACAGTCTGACTGCAATGGGGGTGTTACTCTACAGTAGTGTTGTACAGTCTGACAGCAGTGGGGATGTTACTTTACAGTAGTGTTGTACAGTCTGACAGCAATGGGGGTGTTACTCTACAGTAGTGTTGTACAGTCTGACAGCAGTGGGGATGTTACTTTACTGTAGTGTTGTACAGTCTGACAGCAGTGGGGATGTTACTTTACTGTAGTGTTGTACAGTCTGACAGCAGTGGGGATGTTACTTTACAGTAGTGCTGTACAGTCTGACAGCAGTGGGGATGTTACTTTACTGTCGTGTTGTACAGTCTGACAGCAGTGGGGGTGTTACTCTACAGTAGTGTTGTACAGTCTGACAGCAGTGGGGGTGTTACTTTACTGTAGTGTTGTACAGTCTGACAGCAGTGGGGATGTTACTTTACAGTAGTGTTGTACAGTCTGACAGCAGTGGGGATGTTACTTTACTGTAGTGTTGTACAGTCTGACAGCAGTGGGGATGTTACTTTACTGTCGTGTTGTACAGTCTGACAGCAGTGGGGGTGTTACTCTACAGTAGTGTTGTACAGTCTGACAGCAGTGGGGGTGTTACTTTACTGTAGTGTTGTACAGTCTGACAGCAGTGGGGATGTTACTTTACAGTAGTGTTGTACAGTCTGACAGCAGTGGGGATGTTACTCTACAGTAGTGTTGTACAGTCTGACAGCAGTGGGGATGTTACTTTACAGTAGTGTTGTACAGTCTGACTGCAATGGGGGTGTTACTCTACAGTAGTGTTGTACAGTCTGACAGCAGTGGGGATGTTACTTTACAGTAGTGTTGTACAGTCTGGCAGCAGTGGGGATGTTACTTTACTGTAGTGTTGTACAGTCTGACAGCAGTGGGGATGTTACTTTACTGTAGTGTTGTACAGTCTGACAGCAGTGGGGATGTTACTTTACTGTAGTGTTGTACAGTCTGACAGCAGTGGGGATGTTACTTTACAGTAGTGTTGTACAGTCTGACAGCAGTGGGGATGTTACTTTACTGTAGTGTTGTACAGTCTGACAGCAGTGGGGATGTTACTTTACAGTAGTGTTGTACAGTCTGACAGAAGTGGGGGTGTTACTTTACTGTCGTGTTGTACAGTCTGACAGCAGTGGGGGTGTTACTTTACAGTAGTGTTGTACAGTCTGACAGCAGTGGGGATGTTACTTTACTGTAGTGTTGTACAGTCTGACAGCAGTGGGGGTGTTACTTTACAGTAGTGTTGTACAGTCTGACAGCAGTGGGGATGTTACTTTACAGTAGTGTTGTACAGTCTGACAGCAGTGGGGATGTTACTTTACTGTAGTGTTGTACAGTCTGACAGCAGTGGGGGTGTTACTTTACAGTAGTGTTGTACAGTCTGACAGCAGTGGGGATGTTACTTTACTGTAGTGTTGTACAGTCTGACAGCAGTGGGGGTGTTACTCTACAGTAGTGTTGTACAGTCTGACAGCAATGACTTTACAGTAGTGTTGTACAGTCTGACAGCAGTGGGGATGTTACTTTACAGTAGTGTTGTACAGTCTGACAGCAGTGGGGATGTTACTCTACAGTAGTGTTGTACAGTCTGACAGCAATGGGAGTGTTACTTTACAGTAGTGTTGTACAGTCTGACAGCAGTGGGGGTGTTACTTTACAGTAGTGTTGTACAGTCTGACAGCAGTGGGGATGTTACTTTACAGTAGTGTTGTACAGTCTGACAGCAGTGGGGATGTTACTTTACTGTAGTCTTGTACAGTCTGACAGCAGTGGGGGTGTTACTTTACTGTAGTGTTGTACAGTCTGACAAAGAGCGGTTCAGAAGCCCAACAGGCCCGGTTAGAACCATGAGGCCGTCCTTCTGTGGACCCACCACCTGCAGGAGGAGCCATAGGGGGCTGGTGCAGCTCCAACAGCTGCCCCCACGACCCGGCAACGGACAAGTGGAAGAAAATGGATGGACGATAACAGCACAAAAACATTATTTACATCTTCAATTAAGGTACGTGGGTCATCTTCTGTACTCAGTAGTAGAAGTCTTCGAATGTTTCGCCTTTTTTTACAGCACAAAGTCATTTTTTAAATATTTACATTTGAGTATGATGAGGGGCCTGGGTCACGGAGGTGAATTTAATGTAACATATTCGGTATTAACAACAGAGCATCATTCAATGTCATTCTTCAGATATTGTGATCCATATTGAATGAAGAAGCCTTGGCCCTGAGACTTATTTACGCACGCGTCTTTGGCACGGGTCGGGGGTGGATTTGCGCGTGATCCCTCCGTTAATCTCTGCCTCGGTGCAGGCGCGCTCTCCTTGCCGTGTGCGCGTCGCGGCTGTGGCGGAGGGGGAAACGCGCTAACGGCAGCCTGCGCGGCCGCGTCAAGGAGACATGCTGCAGAGGTTAAAGGTGCCACTGAGTGTCGCCAGGTAAGTGCTCCGGATGGGATCACACTGCCCTGCGCGCACACAACACTGGCTCAGCTCCGAAAACAATGGCATTAGCGTGATCCTGTTAGCGCTGCCCCTGCGCACGGCATGGCGACGGTCTGGCGCTGCGCCTTCTCCAAAGAAGGAGCGCTTAAAACGGGTCGACAATTAGCCTAATACGTACGTTTAATGGGCTAAGGACTGGTGGAGCACTGAGGAGGGACTGCCTAATCGGCGTGACATCACGTTTTTGATCTTAAAGTGCGCAGCGGTTGTCAAACATTTCACTCCGTGAAAAGCAAGAGTAATCTGGAGATAAAAGGGTCTGAAATCGGCCTAAACTGGGTGCAAGCTAAAAACATCAAACTTAAATCCATTAATAAAGCATCATTTAGTGATACCACCTTGGATCGATGGAACTGTACATTAGTGACATAAACATAAGATATATGTAGCACGCTGTAGCCGGTTTGGGGCCACGTCGGTTCTCTTAACTCACGAAGAAATTGAGTTTTTGCATTGAGTTACCGGTTCTTTTGGTAAAAGCTAGTTTAACCCCAGTCTGACAAAATCTTGGTATCTGGGTCACAACATTTAAACTTGGCTCCATCCGTTATTCCGATTTTGTTCCAACAAATTGCCCCTGGCAATTTTGGGTATTTTCACACATTAAATATTTATGGAAATATGAAATTACATTGACAAGTTATGTTGTGCATATGTTGTCGCCACAGTGTAACAAAAGGGCTCTGAGGTTACAATAATATGAAGAAACAATAATGAACTCTTTATTGTAAAGATTAGTCAATGCATTGGTTTCCAGGTGGAGGTTTACATGTTGAGATCAAACTGGCAGTAAACTGATCAATTAGATGAAAATGGTAATGTTATAATAATTAGGCTACAATAAAAATGAAACGGTCTCCCTTAAACGCATGCATATTATGTTGATGTTATTTTTGATTAACGGACAGTTTGGATGTAGACATAAGCAAACATAATTGGACTGCATGTCTAATAAATCAAAATGTCCATCAGTGTGTGGGCCACAAAGTCCTGCCCGGTCGACTGCAGAGGGGGGATTGTCCGCGCGCCGGTCGCCCTGCTCGCGATGACGTGTTGCGCACACGAAACTTGGCTGTTTCCCAATAGCGGGACCCTCGGCGTCTCGACCACTTCGGACATGATTCACGTCATCACAGCGCCGCCTAGTGGTGTTCCACTTCACTCAGACCACTCGCCCCTCGCAGCTCGACTCCTCCGTTTGGCTCATTTACGAAGGACCCTCCGCTGCCTCGGAGAACTGAAATTACCCAGGATGCACTGCAACACTTTTTTCTTTCTTCCCTTTTCTCGCAAAACTTTATTAGTTTGAAGTTTTTTTCCACATTTGTGCAAAAAAATAATTGTAATAAAAAAATCATTGGTAGAAGTGTTGTAAGCAAGTAAAGATGTAAAAAAGAGGTTTATATAAAGTTAATGGTTGTTAACGTAAGTCTGCAATTGAAGGTGATTAGTGATAAACTGGACCTGCTAAATATATTTGATATTTGAATTGAATTTCTTACAAATCCTTGCAGAGATGTAATTATTTTATTGTTCAAACATCTGACCCAAACCAGTTTATAAACAGCTTGTATTCATAAAACAGTAGTTTGTGTAAGCATATAGATTTTCTTTTTATTATCTGATTTGACACGTGCCCTGACGCAGCCGCTCGCTCCGGAGGCCGTTCCAGTTGAGCTCAAACGTGGGGGTGAGAGGACACTCGCCTCCGTTTGGAAGGAGCCCACCACCGAGGACGTCAACACAGTGGACAAACGGAGGGCGGATCCTCGCAATTGGGAAACAGCCATTGTGTCCATACCCGCCCCACGCACGGCCCAGCCGGCGGAAGGGCACTAGTGATAATGGGTGGGATTAAAGAGTCATCAGGGGTCAGGCGCTGCAGGAGTGTTTTTAACGCTAAGCCCGTCCTGGTGAGTGGAGCGCGCTCATGCTGAGGGACGGGCCACGTGCACGGACTTCCGCGAACTTAGCGCCTCGTCATGTTAAAATTTAAATACAAAAAAATATGTCAATCTTTTGTGCTACGTTTGTGCTGTAAAAACGTGTCAGGAGTGCACGACAACACACACTGCATGCACAAAACAATCATTAATATCTCAAGCAGTACAAACGTAGCACAAACGATTGACATATTTTTGTATTCAAATTTTAGCATGATGGCCCCAGGCTAACTAAATGACTAAAAACACATGCAAAAAAATATATGCATGATCAGAAAAAAGAAGTAGCTTTATTTAACACTACCTTGATACATTTTACTTAGTACAATGTATTCTGCTTTGTAACTATCTGTAACCATAGGGCAGGCAGGGGTCTCCCTTTCTGATGTTAAACATAATACACTCACAGGTAAGTCCGGCAAAAATAGGAACTGAGGCAAGAGTAGTAGCAAAACAGGTATTATTTTATTCAAATTGAAGAGTGTTAAAATTACTTTCTTTTAATAATACAACTTTAAGAGCTTACTGTTCTCTTAAACATTAAGAGAACAGTTTTTCCTATTAGCATTAGACTTTCACAAGTCGTATCTATGAAGAAAATGTATGAATTACAAAAATTATCATTAATATCAGTCACTGGGTCCATGATCTCTCTGTACAAGACCAAAAATCTCCTCAAAAACAAAATAATTTGACCTCTATATAATATGATAGGCCTTTAGAGCGCTGTGATGTCACCTGAAACCCAGCAATACATTATGTACCTCCAAATACTATTACACGTTATTCTGGTTGGTGTTCTCATGGGACAGTTAGGGCTGTGTGTCTCACAGAGTCAGTTGGGGCTATTTGTCTCACGAGTTCAGTTGGGGCTGGTTGTCTCACAGGGTCAGTTGGGGCTGATTGTGTCACGGGCGGTTGGGGCTGGTTGTCTCATGGGGCGGTTGGGGCAGAGGTATCTGCCAAAACCCTGAGACCGCATCCAGGGATGTAAACATGGTGGCACCGCTCAGTTTTTGCAGTGATTTCCTCTGCAGTTGGGAGAACATATCTCCCTCTTCACAGCCTCGTTTAAATTTAACCGGTGTTGCGCCAATCACAATTTCAACTGTCCATTGATCCTTCTCTCTCTTAGTGTCTGTGACAGCACCGAGGAATAATGGCGTCTGAGAAACAGTAGATGCGTCTGTCACCTCTCTGACTGACTTACTGTGGCACATTCTTTCCCAGTGGCCCACTTTCTTGCATTTGTTGCACGTTGATTTATTGGCTGGACACTTATCCTGGTCTCTGTGCTTTAGTTTGCCACATCTTCCACATTTTGGTTCACCACTTTCTCTCTTTTTATTTTTCCACTGCTGCCTTCCTCTGTATGTGAGACCTCCTGCACCGCTGCGCACGCATCGCCCTGCTGGTTCACCTGCCTGGTCACCTCCTCTGGTTTGGGATAATGTAAGCTGTATCTCCAACTGCAGTTTACGAGACATCTCCTTGTCGCTAATTCCCACCACTATACGGTCTCTGATGTGCTCCTCTCTCTGTGCGCCAAAGTCACAATGTTCCGATAGTTCATAAAGAGCCCTGATAAACATTTCAGCTTTCTCACCGGGCCACTGCACCCTCTGGTGGAAACATGCGCGCTCATAAATAACATTCCTTTTGGGGTAGAAGTATTCATCGTATTTTCCTAACACGACGTCAAACGTTTTTTTATCGTCGTCCTCCGCAAAAGTGAATGCCTTCAAAATATTTTCAGCCTCCGGGCCCATGGCGTATATCAATGAACTGACTTGGACCTCACCGTCCTCCTTGTTCAGCTTCGTAGCGACGCGAAAACGCTGGAAGCGTTGCTTCCAATCGCTCCATTGAGTCGGGCGGTCGAACGGGTAACTCTCCGGTGGATTAAACTTGGCCATTTTCCTGAAGCCGTACGTCCGTCACCAGCTTCTGACACCATGTAAAGTAATTGAACGTCCACACAAAACGTAGTGCGTAGTGCAAGGCTTTTACTTCGGGTTCGGAACTAGCATAATCAACATGCAGGTTAACAACCAGAGGTATATAGTGTGTCCTCGCGGGAGTTACCCCGGTAACCAGGCCAGATGTAATTTACGGCACGTGAGACTACTGTCGTAAAGTATCCCTTATATGACACATCCCTCTACCTATGGAGCTAAGGCAGCTATAGTGGACACTTTGGATTAATATTGTCAAAGCACTGAGCTCATGTATTTGCAGAAAACAGAGGGACGACTTTACAGTTCAGCCAAGATTAATTGAATCATTTCATAATTAGAGCAAACTCGCCTGGGAGACAAATATTTGACAGAATGTTTCAGCCATTCAGCATACTCGATGGGTGAAACAATATTTTGATCAGGCTCATCTAGTAGGAGGAAAGCACAGGGAGACGGACAGGAAACAGCCAAACTGAACTTCCTGTGATTGTACCGTCCAAAAAAGCTCAATTTGGAGCAAAACACTTTCACATTAAAGCTTCTTTCTGTGACAGAGGGGTAGTATATCTACGTATGAGTCTAAAAGTGTGGCTTTTGTGAATAAAGGGGGAATTTGGAAAAAACTCTGACAGAGGCCAACATGCTGCCAGAAGAACAACTCTGGCTATTGTCACGGAGGATGGGCGGGCCACTTACAAGCCATCTTAAGCAGGTGGCGCTGTTCTGACACTTTGATCAGGCTGTATAAGTGGAGCGGTTACTTTTACCCCCACATGTTATACATTTTAGGAAAGCTCTGACTAAGGCGCATGTGATCTAGGGATGGGACGAATAACCGATTTGTATCGATACACGGATTTGTGCACGAGAGATGCGAGTGCATCGGCAGAGAAGCCACAGATCGATGCAGTTCAGAGGATAAACACAAGATGCATTAGATTTTACGCTCATATCGATTTAATCTAGATACTTACGGCTGCAAAGCCCCGCGGGCCACTGCGCGCGTCATTTGCGTGCATGTGTGACGTGTGTTTTATCGGTAAACTTCAGGCTGAGGGCGACAGAAACACTTCCGCAGCGGTGTGGAGTTGGGTTGGCCGCAGCGCTGTGTTTAATCAAGGACGTCTTAATCACCATGATCAGCCATCAAAAATGTTGAAAAAGCGAAAGAAAAAAAAAATTCAATATCTATTGAATCATTGCATCAAACATAGCGTGGATGGCGAAACATCGAGATGCATGGTGATAATTGTCCTAAATGGAATGGTATCGGGCTGGTGGTCACAGACGTGTGGATCGAGATGCATCGTCATGGTGATGATTCCAATCGCAGCTCTGGTGTCGCAAGATGTATCTTAAATGAATGGGATCGTGGCAGATGTATCGAGATGCAAATCGTATCGGACAGAGGCCTAAGATTCCCATCCCTAATGTGATCCCTATGACGGGGAAGGCCTGTCTGATTATTTTCACAACTCCATACCATCCCGATTTTTTGATTGGAATTTTTCAAGAAAAAACCTTGAAGGGGGCGCCAGTGGGTCATTTTTGGCCATAGTGGCTTGCACATGGTTAGGTCCAGCTCGAGAATGTGCACGCACGCCGTACTGGGTCCGTTGCAATCCGACAAAGTCTGTGAAAGATATGAGACTTTGAATGACCACGCCCAATAATATTTCCCAAATTGAAATGAGGATTTGGAAAGCCACATGGGTCTGGGGCATTTTGGCCAAAAATTGAAGCTTTTGATTGAAAACTCGGGGATCAGGGGTCACAAGTTCAACAGGTACGATTTTGAAGGTTCGAGGTTTGGGCCAAGATGGCCGACTTCCTGCAGAGTTTAGGGCGGGGTCATAATATATTTTTTGACATGTCCTGACGTGGTCTATGTCCCTGGCCAGTGTCACCTTTGTACCATGACATTTTTTGCCACCGGGCTCTCATTGCCTCAGTGTAAACTGCCTGTTTGAGGGGGCGCCACTGAGCCATCTTTTATTCGTTTCTCTTGTCCACGTTTGCTAATTGAATTCTTGCATTTGCCGTCCCTGTTATTGATTTTAATTAGTCCCTCGCTGCTCGGGCCTAATAATTAAAAAACATAATTTATACACAACAACAACAAAAAGTTTGTAACCTACAACATTATTTTAACATGCAGCTGTCTTACTCTGTCTTACCCTGAACTGAGTGCATTTGCTTCACTTCGGATTTACCCAAATCTAAAAGCTTCTCGACCGGAGAAACTAAGACCTTCAAAAGTTTTGTCACGTTGTTGCCGCGTTTTTTTCTTTTTTTTTCATTGTTTTCGTCACGTTTTTGTCACTTTATTGTCGCATTTTTGTGCCAGCACGTTTCTGTCGCACTTTTGTCACTTTTTGGGGGGTAAAGCCAAACGAGAGAACGTGCTCGGTTAAGGTGGGGGTTATGAGGTTAAACTGACGCCGGAGCCGTTTGGAAGTGAGCGGCTCCTCCCGCGCCCTGGTTCATGTTTCGGGCTGACTTTGGTTACGTAAGAGATTAAGGACGGGACTGGAGGTGCTGCTGGAGCGGCTCAGAGGCGTCAGAGCGCGACCAGAGGACGGACGAACGGACGCAGTGGAGCGGGCGCGCGGCAGCAGAGCCAACACACGGGGAAAGGCAACGACGCAAAGCGGACTTCACAGCAGCGCACAGCCGACCACGGAGCAGCGCCATGCGGCTGAAAGCAGCGCGCGGCACCCGCTGAGCACCGTCCCGGCAGCCTCCGTGTGACAATGCCCACCTTCTCTGTCATGTACAGGGGAGCGGTGATCATCAGCAGGTAGGAGCCAGACCCCGCGTGCTTGGCCGTTGTTATTGTTGCTGGACCGTGGCGGGTCAAACAGGGGGGGAGGTCTCCCGGTCCTGGGAGGTCGGAGGGTTAGATCGGTGGTGCGAGCGTGTGCTATAATGCTCCTCCGGGGTCTCGTTGTCCCCTCCGTCCCTATTTAGACAATGTCACTTTACATATGATTATATGTAGGCGAATCTCTGGCGTCTAGACTTTTTGGTTTGCAATTTCTGTGACACCTTTTTAGGGCTACACACTAGGCTTATTGCGAAGTCCAATTGGTGAGGTTAGACCGTGATCGCAAGAAGCCACAATATAGCCTATGGAAATGACACTTTTTGTTTTGCTCGCAGCATACAAAAACAAGCCATGATTAGTATACACGACTAGTGTAGTGTAGCGCTAAACTTTGTTTGCATCGGTACTATGTTGAACTGTCAAATAAATGAATTCCATCCGTGGGCAGCTGTTGGAGCTGCACCAGCCCCTATAGCGCCCCCTGCAGGTGGTGGGTCCACAGAAGGACGGCCTCATGGTTCTAACCGGGCCTGTTGGTCTCTCATAAGGGGCTTCTGAACCGCTCTTTGTCTGACCCGTCACCTAGGACCTGTTTGCCCTGAGTGACCCTACTAGGGGCACGAAGCCCCCGACAACAGAGCTCCAGGATCATTCAGGCTCAAACCCCTGCACCACGTTAAGGTGGAGGTTCCAGGAGGGGAATAAATGAATTAATTAAATAAAATGTACCTCTTTTAATGCCTATTTAGCTTTGTTTTGATCCTTATTTCGTAGCCTATTTTAAGTTCACCTTTTTATAATATAAAACACTTTTATACTTTTATTTTACACACGGGGGTAATTTATCGAAAACATACAATATACTATGTTGTGGCAGTGATCTGATTTAACATTTGAAATGATGTGTAGTACGGTATTAGACTTACTGTAAGTAAGAGGATGCTGCGCGAGTGAATAGGCCTAATGCACAAATGACTGAACTGCTCCTCATCAGGAGCACATGCTTCCTAAATGACCCGTCACGGTTTTGTCTAAAGTTTTAAATTCAGTCTCTTTCTCTGTGGAAATGGTTTCCTGAAATATCTCATTCTCATCACACGGCACGGTAGTACAGCGGTAGAAGTTCCAGGTTCCATTCCCACCGGGGCCTTTCTGTGCGGAGTTTACATGTTCTCCCTGTGTCTGCGTAGGGGTACTCCGGTTTCACCCACCAGTAAAAACATGTACAATAGGCCAGGGTGAGTGTGTTTGGGAATGCGCATGGGGGACGACAGATGGAAATTAGCCCAAGGCTACAATCCTGTGTGGCTGGTTCCTTAACTTACACTGTCCCGACCAAATAAACTAACAAATAAATAAATCATATGGAAATGGATTCAGATGGTCTTTGCGTTGTGATAAAAGCTTCATGTACCAGCCAAAGGCAGTGTGTGAATTATTATCAATCCGTGTAGCATTCATTCATTCCACTTTGGACTTATAACAGAGAATGAAGAATGAAGAAACCAATCCGTCATCCGATTCTTGTATCATTGAATGATGTGCGTGTGCGCAGTAGCGCCTTTCCGTCACCAGGCGGTGATCAGTTGTTTTGAGGAGGTGTTTAGTGTTTCCAAAGTTGAATGTAAAGAAACAAAGCTCGTCCTCACACTGACCTCAGTTCCTATAGGACCACGATTATTTTCTCTACAATGATCACTCTCGATTAGATTTTTTTGTTTTGGTATTAAAAACGATACATGTGGGTTTGATCTGATTCTTTTACGTCTCTCTGCAGAGACTGAGCGTTTGTGCAGCTTTCTCTGTGTTCAGCTGGTTCTTGATGAAGAAATAAGTTTGTTCTATTATGCAGTTTCGTTCAAACGATCCATTGGCAGTTGTTACAGATGCTTTCCCTTTGTAAACGAGGAGGCGCCTCCTGCTGGCCAATTATCTGCAACTGCAACTGTCCTCCTCATTAGATCATCAGTCACAGTCAATCAATCAATCAATCAATCAATCAATCAATCAATCAATCAATGGTTTTGTATAGCCCAATATCACAACAGGAGTTGCCTCATAGGGCTGTAACAAACATTAAGGCAATAAAACCGAGCAGTAAATAAGACAGTGTAAAGTTCCGGCGAATCAAATATCCAGGCAAACATAAAGTCCAAATAAGCGTCAGCAGTGGAGACGAGCAGCTCGGGTGTCCCCTGTCCTTAGACTCTCCAGCACGGCGAGGAAAAACTCAAAAACCCAGTCGGCTCCAGTAATAGCCAGTCAGATCCGGCTCAGCGCTGGTGACTTTTGTTTGGGGTCTTCCACTTTTTTTGTTCCATAACCCTCAGGATCTTTTCAGTCTCAGAGGGCCTCAGTCGGGCCCTCGCAGTTTTAGTTCCCTTTTTTGTTGACACATGAGCACTACACCGCGCCCTTTTGCCTTTGCCATCACGTATACCAACATTTTGAATCAGATCAACTGATTTATGTTGAAAATCACAAAACACAACGCATGCCAAAAAGTTACTACAGGGCGGAGTGTGGGAACTTCCTTATGTGCAAAGGGGGTTGAAATGTTAAGGAGGGTCATGGTGGGGTGGGGGAGGGCCCTACTGAAGGAGATGGAGGGGGTTTGTGTCTAGAGGTCGATCGGTCAATATTATTGGCCGATGTTGTCTCGTCTATAATCCTTTGTATGAAGCTTCTGAACTGTAAACTGTGTTTGGGCAGAACTTTCATGTTCAGTCGATACTTCAGAGGAAGCTCATTTTTAAGGCAGCGTGATGTTTAAAAGACAGGCCGACATCTATTTCAGTCCCCAAGTGTTTGAAGTACTGCACCTGAGCCACTTGCTGACCTTGGAGCGGCACGATTGTTATTTGGCTTGTATGCTTTCATTGATAGGACGGGTCGGGGGTCGTTTGGCAGTGCTTATTTAAGTTTAGCCCCAGATACAGTGTTGCCCATGCCAATACTGTAGTGTTTCAATGCTGTCATGTGAAACATAACCACAACGTTTTACATTTTAAAATCCTCATTAACTTAGTATTATGGACAGCGCCACTCTTCCCAGAATGCTTTGCAGTTCGACACAGTCCCAAGCTCTGTGGGCTACAGGAGGATGTTAATCAAAGCAGGACTAAGTGTGTGGGCCGCTGTCCTGTCCTGTCCTGTCTGAGCGACCAGAGCGACTTAACTGCAGGTGACTAATCCCCCGGCTCATGTGCTCATGCAGGGGACAGTTCCTGAGCTCTCAGTGGGGGGGGGTGATAACTCCCCTTCCTCTAAAGTGCATTGCTGTGTCAGTGATGTATCAACACATGGAGGGACTGGGGAAATTTCAAACTTTTATGGTATGGCCAAATAAAACATTTCACATGTAAAAATTGTTAATCAGTGTGGTTCCCTGTCCCTCAGAGCTGCTGAAGCTCGATGGGAAATCCAAACAAAGATCTGCTTCAGAAAGCAGCCTCTAATTGGCTCATTCCAGGCAAGGCAAGGCAAGGCAACTTTATTTATACCGCGCATTTCGTACACAAGGCAACTCAATGCGCATGACTTGTGAAGCACAGCATATGCAGACCTGCAGACCTGCAGACCTGCAGCACAAGGGCCCTGTATCTCAGTCATTATTCTTTCATTAGAAAGGCCAGTCCTTTTTGCTGTTGTGGATCTGTCTATTCATCTGTGAGCCATTATCTAATATGGCTTCTATCAGTAGTTATTTGCAAATTTTGGGCAGATTTTCATGAAATAAAATGTGTCTTGAAAATGTGTAATGGGACACACGTTCAAAGGAGACATGCGACCGTCATGCAAAATCAACTTAATGACTTATTAAGCATGTTATAATGTTTCCTTCTCACACAGATTCGAGTCACTGCACATTTTCCTGACTATTTGCACCCCATGTGTGCTTGAGAGCTGAATGTCTCCATCGTGACATCAGTAAAGAGTCAGGCTGAGCTCTGGATCATATGGAAAAACAGAACAGATCAATTAAAGGGGCCTTCACACACTCATATGCTCCTGTGGAGACGTACAGAAGGCAGCGCAAATAGCACCAAGCTTTACATCCCACTATTCTGCTGCGCACTCAGGTAAACCAGCACCTCATAGTCCACAGGTGAACGCCACTCCGTTACTGTGGTTACAGCCGGATTATACAGCACTGATATTTGCGCCGTAATACCATCATTCTGGGGTCTCCGGTCTGTGCTGTTAGGATGTTCTTAGGCCGTGTTCCTCAAAATGAAGCCCTTCAGTTTTCAAAGCCGGATATTCCAGACACCGAGTGGGAGAGACCCAGGTGTTGCTTTGTGGGCTAAAAGCCCCAGTTCTGAGTAACACAATGATCCAGGGTCAGGCCATTCCAAACAAAGTCCAGTTTAAAATAAACAACGGCGATAGGGATGGCAAACCGACAGTATCTGCAATAAACCACACATCCTAGATTACACCAACGTTCAGCCGTTCAAGGATCAAAACAAAACCATCACGGATTGTTTTAGCCGCGTCCTTTCAAACACAACTTGATGGCGCTCACTGTGTCATTGATTGACAGTGGCTTTGTCCAATGAGATGCGTGAATGTCACCTTGGGCCAGTTAGTGGGACCTGGAGACTTGTAACCTTCTGATTGGCTGCAGGGTGCCTGTTGTTTTACATGGAGCAGAACCGTCAGAGGTCAATCTGCGGGCCGAAGCAGAGACATCTCCTCTTTTGGGCCAAGGACCAGAAATCGAATTGGATGACGATCTAACATTATAAAACATAGAGAAAATATTATTTTGAGCTATATATTTATAGTATTTAATAGGATGAATAATAAAATACAGTCCCCGTTCGTACTGATACTTGTCTCCATAAACCTGAAACCTGTATTTATTCAAAGATTACATTGGTTGCTTTGGGGCTCTGCTGTATTGTTGTGGACGTGCGGATGTGCCTGTCAAAGCGGAGGGTATTTTTGGAGCACGCTGCTGAAAGTGCTGTGTCTGCTCTCGCTGCTCTGTGTGGACGAGGATCTTTGTGACTGTGACAGCAGAGACATGAAGTGTGTCTTCAGCCTTATTCAAACGTCACTGTGACGTGTGCTTCTTATAGTCATGCATACTGCATGCTGCAGAGTTATCTGTAGGATATGTCACATGGGGCGACAGTGGCTCAGATGGTAGATCGGGTCCTTTAAAATGGGAAGGCATGGAACACTATTGAGTCCACTGGGGTCAAACTCATATGGAGCAAAGGCCAACAATGTAAACAGACTACTCTCTGAAGCCTTTTTTCATAGAGTAAATATCAATTTGACTACTTTTTTATTGACATAATATACAGTGCCTTGCGAAAGTATTCGACCCCCTTGAACTTTTCGACCTTTTGCCACATTTCAGGCTTCAAACATAAAGATATAAAACTGTAATTTTTTGTGAAGAACCAACAACAAGTGGGACACAATCATGAAGTGAAACGAAATTTATTGGATATTTCAAAACATTTTTAACAAATAAACAACTGAAAAATTGGGCGTGCAAAATTATTCAGCCCCTTTACTTTCAGTGCAGCAAACTCTCTCCATTCAGTGAGGATCTCTGAATGATCCAATGTTGACCTAAATGACTAATGATGATAAATAGAATCCACCTGTGTGTGAACAAGTCTCCGTATAAATGCACCTGCTCTGTGATAGTCTCAGAGGTCAGTTTAAAGCGCAGAGAGCATCATGAAGAACAAGGAACACACCAGGCAGATCCCAGATACTGTTTAAGGGAAGTTAGACAAGGAAGTTTAAAACCGGATTTGGATACAATAAGATTTCCCAAGCTTTAAACATCCCAAGGAGCACTGTGCAAGCGATAATATTGAAATGGAAGGAGTATCAGACCACTGCAAATCTACAAAGACCCGGCCGTCCCTCTAAACTTTCAGCTCATACAAGGAGAAAACTGATCAGAGATGCTGCCAAGAGGCCCATGATCACTCTGGATGAACTGCAGAAATGTACAGCTGAGGTGGGAGACTCTGTCCATAGGACAACAATCAGTCGTATACTGCACAACTCTGGCCTTTATGGAAGAGTGGCAAGAAGAAAGCCATTTCTTAAAGAGATCCATAAAAAGTGTCGTTTAAAGTTTGCCACAAGCCACCTGGGAGACACACCAAACATGTGGAAGAAGGTGCTCTGGTCAGATGAAACCAAAATCCAACTTTTTGGCAACAATGCAAAACGTTATGTTTGGCGTAAAAGCAACACAGCTCATCACCCTGAACACACCATCCCCACTGTCAAACATGGTGGTGGCAGCATCATGGTTTGGGCCTGCTTTTCTTCAGCAGGGACAGGGAAGATGGTTCAAATTGATGGGAAGATGGATGGAGCCAAATACAGGACCATTCTGGAAGAAAACCAGAAGACCTGAGACTGGGACGGAGATTTGTCTTCCAACAAGACAATGATCCAAAACATAAAGCAAAATCTACAATAGAGTGGTTCACAAATAAACATCTCCAGGTGTTAGAATGGCCAAGTCAAAGTCCAGACCTGAATCCAATCGAGAATCTGTGGAAAGAACTGAAAACTGCTGTTCACAAACGCTGTCCATCCAACTTCACTGAGCTCCAGCTGTTTTGCAAGGAGGAATGGGCAAATATTTCAGTCTCTCAATGTGCAAAACTGATGGAGACAAACCCCAAGGACTTACAGCAGTAATCGCAGCAAAAGGTGGCGCTACAAAGTATTAACTTAAGGGGCTGAATAATTTTGCACGCCCAATTTTTCAGTTTTTTATTTGTTGAAAATGTTTGAAATGAGAGACCAACAGGCCCGTTTGGAACCGTTTGGAACCATGAGGCCGTCCTCCCGTGGACCCACCACCTGCAGGAGGAGCCATAGGGGACTGGTGCAATGTGACTTGGGCAGCTCCAATAGCTGCCCCCACGACCCGGCAACGGACAAGTGGGAGAAAATGGATGGATGGATGGATGTTTGAAATATCCAATAAATTTCGTTTCACTTCATGATTGTGTCCCACTTGTTGTTGGTTCTTCACAAAAAATTACAGTTTTATATCTTTATGTTTGAAGCCTGAAATGTGGCAAAAGGTCGAAAAGTTCAAGGGGGCCGAATACTTTCGCAAGGCACTGTATCTTTTCAATAGGCTGCACATTACCTATCCACATGTTTTAAGATTCCAGGGGTTTTCATAAGTTAAATACCAACTCAGAGGCCACAAACTCAGACAATGTGTGTTTTTGTAATAAGCTCATAGCTGATAATGCATGTATTACTAATTACTGACAGTGACTGGGTTTTTAGGAGCATTAGTCAGCATATGAAAAGATACTTTGTACCAGACTTTAGCTCTTGGAGCTAATTCATCTTCATCTGTTCCACTTTATGTTTCTGTAACAGTGGCTCACTGCTGCTGCTTTTAGGTTCAGCATTTGACTATGTCCTCCACACGACTCACTGGTATAATATAGACAAATACATTATTGCTAATGTATACTGCAAAATATAGGACGTATAAAGTAGTTGTAAATCCTGAAGTCCATGATCCTATATCGGAGCCGTTCAGAGCAGTTCTGAGCTGAAAGTGTGTTCACCGCCACAGGGTTACCTTTATTTTAAGGAAAGAACTGGTGTGTTATAACGCTGAATGATGACAACAATAGAAACAAGCAGCGTCATGTCTCCTCTCATAAAACAGTCTCTTTTAATCTATTCAGTGTCCTCCGTCCAAACCAAACTTTCCCAAAGAAGCTCTAAGGATGGGAAATCTCAGATCATTTCTCGTTCTGGGGATAAAATAGTCTAAGTCAGTGGTCAGAGCCAGTCTGGCTCCCGGACACATCCATTTGCTGTCGGAAAAGAGGGAGTTATCCTGCTTTGAAATAAAAAATATTAGAGTTTATCGATTGCCAGTCTACTATCTGCCAATGTTCATTGGGAAATAGCGCCACCTGGTGGCCGTGTATCATGCCCTTTGTGAATACTTTAATCGGTAATCCCATTAAACTTCATTACACATGTTAAACTGACATGACAATGTCATGACTGTTTATTTACCCTTAAGGTAAAAGTTGTACCTAATGTTTAACTTCCAAATTACTGACAAGGCAGATTCAGACGGGCAGAAACTCTGAGAACTTCAGTCATTTTCACTTTTTGCCTGAGGTCCTCGGTCATTCTAATCCCGTGGCAATTGGCCATTATTTCAAATTGTAAAGGGTAAATGATCAATGCTGGGGCACCCAAAAAAATGCTTTTAAGCTGAAGTATTGCAGGATATGTCTACTTCCATTTGAGCGTTCGTATCAGTGAAAACATATGCCGAAATCCCTGGATAAATTATTGATTTTCATGGTGTAAGAAACTGCCTTTATCCTAAACAGTGTTAAGTATACTGACCAGTGTGTGTCCCCTTTATAGGACTCTGATGGGCCCGTACGGGGTGGACCGGGCCGTGCACTCGCTGGACTTCATCGACTGTGAGAACGGCCTGGGTAAGTACCTCAGGATAGAATTCTATTTCAGTAGGAGCACGTGGCAATACAACTCCCTGGGAGAGAAACTGTTTTTTTTTTAAATGACAAGAGAACATGTGGAAATGTTTCCCTGATCATTATTTGACAGTGATTGGATTCACAAACCTGCCACATTATTCTTGTTGTACTGACCAACATTACGCACATGTTTTTACAATAATAATAATGCATTAGTTTTAGGTATATAGCGCTTTCTGGACCCTTTAGAGATGCTTTACATTGCATTATTTATTCACTCAATACTTGATGTTGGTAAGCTACTCCTGTAGCCACATCTGCCCTGGGGTAGACTGATGGAAGCTTCGAGGATTGGGCAGAGCAAAAGCTTTAAATATTTGAATATTGTCTCCACTTTTGGAAACCTTTATGAGGAAATAATTAGACCATAGTTCATACGAGCTGGAAGAGAGGACTTTGAACTTTATGACAGCTTTTGTTTCATGTGAATTGGTCCAGGAATTACAGAGAAATTAGCAACAAACTAAGACTAGAAATCTACACAAAGACAGTAACCATAGTTACCAGCATGGAAGTCTCCAACTCAGTTTTAAACTATAGGCTCCTCAGAATGTTGTGATGTCATCTGAATGCAACCTATTGGAAAAAGATGTAACGGTACCAAGCCCTAGTGAGCCGGAGATATCCAGGCTATAATCACTATAATCCAAATATGGTCATTTCCTTTCTGGTAGACAGACAGAGAACTTTAGTGGCTCCTACAGACTCCACACAGGCTCAACAATCTGACGTTTGCACTGACTAAAGTGACGCTGCAAGTTTTAGTCCATCCATCCATCTTCTTCCACTTGTCTGTTGCCGGGTCGTGGGGGCAGCTGTTGGAGCTGCACCAGCCCCTATGGCTCCTCCTGCAGGTGGTGGGTCCACAGAAGGACGGCCTCATGGTTCTAACCGGGCCTGTTGGTCTCTCATAAGGGGCTTCTGAAACGCTCTTTGTCTGACCCGTCACCGAGGACCTGTTTGCCCTGGGAGACCCTACCAGGTGCACGAAGCCCCTGACAACAGAGCTCCAGGATCATTCGGGCGCTCAAACCCCTTCCAGGATGGGAGAGTTTTAGTCTATATTTCTTAATATTTAAGCTGCGTAGCGCGTGTCATGCGTGTGTATGTGCTCCCAAACAGAGCGCATGTGCATCATCACTTACCGCTAAGCTGAAGGCTGCAGAGTCCAGACCTGCAAAGTTACATCCTCCAAAAGCACATGGCTGATTCTCCAGCAGATGAAAAGACTGCGGTAAATGTCCAGTAAAGATCCGCCTTAAAAGAGGTTTCCAAAAATGTCCAAGCAGAATGTTGTCCAGGAACAACCCAAATACGAGCCTCAGATGAATGCTCTGTGTTTTAGCTGTCATGAAAGCAAAACTGAAACTTACTACTTAACAAGCTCATAGCCTACACTTTGTTTTCTATTTTATTAAATTGCATTGTGAAGGATTTTTTTTATATTTAATTCCTGCGTGATATATTGTGCTTTGAACCCAAAGAACAAGGCAAAATGTCATTTTTTTTGTTTACAGATTTGTGGCCTGTGGGCTATATGCACGATGTCCCCACGTGATCTCTTCCTGGACGGTAAGATCGATCGGCGCTGTACTTCCTGTCCCGTATGTTTTACATTCAAAATGAGCAGGGTCCCAAACAAAAGGAGAGATAGCTCAGGATTGAGTTTCTGATGGACAGTCACTGTTACGTGTTAAAACCATCATGTTCACTGTGAATCCTGCCCGAAAGAAAACGCCAGTGCTTGTTAAGGGACCTGCTCATTTTGAATGTAAAAGATATGGGACAGGAAGGACAGCGCTGAGATACTGTCCAGGCGGAAAGGGGTCAGCCTATTGATTAAGATTAGACACCAGCCCACTAGCCTTAAGATTAGTGTCTAGGGCAGGCTCAGGGTTAAGCTGATTGATATATGTATGGCGTTTCACTCTCATGACTTGTGATTGGTCGGTGTACTAACTCACATTTGAAAAAAAAATTGCACCCGGGGGAACATAGGACCTGGGGAACATAGGACCGGAGGAACATAGGCCCTGGAGAACATAGGACCTGGGGAACATAGGACCTGGGGAATATAGGACCTGGAGAACATAGGACCTGGGGAACATAGGACCTGGAGAACATAGGACCTGGAGAACATAGGACCTGGAGAACATAGGACCTGGGGAACATAGGACCTGGGGAACATAGGACCTGGGGAACATAGGACCTGGGGAACATAGGACCTGGGGAACATAGGACCTGGGGAACATAGGACCTGGAGAACATAGGACCTGGGGAACATAGGACCTGGGGAACATAGGACCTGGGGAACATAGGACCTGGGGAACATAGGACCGGAGGAACATAGGACCTGGGGAACATAGGACCTGGGGAACATAGGACCTGGGGAACATAGGACCTGGGGAACATGGGACCTGGGGAACATGGGACCTGGGGAACATGGGACCTGGGGAACATAGGACCTGGGGAACATAGGACCGGAGGAACATAGGACCTGGGGAACATAGGACCTGGGGAACATGGGACCTGGGGAACATGGGACCTGGGGAACATGGGACCTGGGGAACATAGGACCTGGAGAACATAGGACCTGGGGAACATAGGACCTGGGGAATATAGGACCTGGAGAACATAGGACCTGGGGAACATAGGACCTGGGGAACATAGGACCTGGAGAACATAGGACCTGGAAAACATAGGACCTGGAGAACATAGGACCTGGGGAACATAGGACCTGGGGAATATATGACCTGGGGAACATAGGACCTGGAGAACATAGGACCTGGGGAACATAGGACCTGGGGAATATAGGACCTGGAGAACATAGGACCTGGGGAACATAGGACCTGGAGAACATATGACCTGGAGAACATAGGACCTGGAGAACATAGGACCTGGGGAACATAGGACCTGGGGAACATAGGACCTGGGGAATATAGGACCTGGAGAACATAGGACCTGGGGAACATAGGACCTGGAGAACATAGGACCTGGGGAACATAGGACCTGGGGAACATAGGTACACACTCGGCGGATATCACGTGGAGTCACTGTGCATTTAACCCATTCAAAAAATAAATATCAAAATAAACCCATACATTTAAACCTGGTCTTGTCAATTATTTAGATTTCATCGCTGAAAATATAGATGTTTTGGCCATGTTCTTTCTTACTTTCATTTTGAAACACACTTGCAATACATGATTTTCCTCATACGATAACGTCCAGCAGAAGTTTCAAATTGATGTCTCAAAGTGCGAGCCGCTGAATGGATACGTCAGGAACAACTTGACCCCACATGAAATGTTTTAATCATTGTGAATGAATCAACACCCCCCCCCCCTCCCCCGTTAAGCCACATTATGTAATGACAGTTCAAAATGTAAATAAAACCACATTTTGTAAGAATGTGCCGCATTTTGTTATAAAAATGGCGAATACACACTATCAAGCAGTTAGTAATGCATTAGTATCATTTACATTGACACCGTTTCCTAACCATTGTTAACTTGAGTGCAGATAGGAGCCATAGTGTTCCAATGAACAGTGAGAAAACGACTGTAAAATGTGGTTTTATTGCACAAAGAAGTGAAACTCTATTACATTTGACCTGTTATTACATAATACAGTGTCATGACACAGAAGGGCTCCACCTGGACCCACTAACCACTGTTGTGCACTTTACCAGGCAAATGAAAGACCCATAGTAATCTGTTTTGGTCTGGTGTACACTCCACTTTCCGTTCTTCTTCTAATACTTGATCTCAGCTTACACCATGTATAAGTTTAGATTTTACTTTTACAGAACAAAATGATCAGAGAGCTACTCACTGTATGCTTCAAAAACACTTGTGTAGACTCAGGAGGAGTTCACCCTGGAGAGTGTGTGGCCAAGAACAAAATGAAAATGAAAGAAAATGACTTGAATTTGTTGTTCTTTCCTTTATTTGCCTAATTGGTTTGCAGATTCTGTTCAAAAGGTTCAGAACAAAAAGAAACGACAAAGCCTTTGGCGAGAGAACGTCCAAGATCCCTGGTTTAGATACACAAAGACAAGGGGCTTAAACTCTTTTTCTAATGTTAACCAGACCAGGGGGGGTTAGCATCTGTTCAGGAGCTTATTGATGATAAACAGTGATTAGTAAAGCTGTAGAAATGACTGATCAATGATGACTGAAGAATTTACCAAAGCAATAGTGCTCTAATGTGCGACTCTTTGCCCTGAGCGAGCGTCTGTGGCAAAGACGTGTGAATGACAGAGTGGCTCCTGGAGGAGAAGCTGTTTGGAGCTAAATGTAGCTGCAGAGCGCATGTGCCTTAAGATGACTCTGATTTAAGAGATCTTTCAGTCATGACCCTCGTCCTGGGTTATTTCGGTGGTGTAACAGTGACCGTTGCTTATCCCGGCACATCCTGCGAGTCCAGCTGTTGTGGTTGGCGGGTGCCGTATCGGGCTCCTGAGTGAGGTGTGTCTGGACAGAAGTAGGTCAGCGCTTAAAGCCCTAACCCACTTCTGCGTGAGGGCGTGTGGGCCGGAGACACAGCAGACTGGGGCTAATCCGCCAACAGCACCACGGGACAGGCCCCAGCAGTCCTATTGTCAGGCCAAACCACGTCCAATTCACTCGGGGCGAGATCTGTATATTATAGACCTTCAGGCTTTATCTTCAGAGGGGACATATCTTACTTAGGTTTATACGTAAGGCATTTAGAGGAGCAATATCAATTTGGAACTTCTGCTGTAGATTACTGGCATAAGTATGAGGGAAAAAATTCACTGCAAGCTGTTGTTTTATGTTTTCATGAAAACAAAGGCGTTTTCTGTCATAATGGATACAGCCAGCTTTGAATTGATGGTTTTATTTTGCAGATATTTTTGCTCCAAAGATTTCCCAGAGGGGATTTTGGATTGTTATGAACAAACTATTTTTTTGTGGAAAAATAAGTGTCCAGTCCAAGATGGGAAAGTTTGGAGTTGGTAGGAGCATTTTAAAGCCCAAATAGAACATTTAAATGGCACAAATGCAAAAAGAAAAAAAGTGCACATTTAATTTCTTAAGATTTGTAAACATTTCACTTTGAATTGGAGGAAATTGGCCACTTTTGAGCAAACAAATAAAATGTAAATGTTAGCTCAAACTGCAGCTGAAGGTTTTAGTCCATCATATTGATAGTTTTGATGAACAGTAAAAATTGTTGAGCAATGTCATAGTTTTCCAATAAATTTAGATTTGATGCCAGTTTGAGTCAAATGTAATGCATTTTAAAGGTCCTATATCATGCAAAATCGACTCTTTTGAGCTTTTAATCATGTTGTTATGCTATTTCCTTCTCAAAAACACCCCCAGAGCGGTTTTTGGATTCATTCACGCAGTTCTCAGTAATCCTCCTGAGTCCTGCTCTCTGAGCAGCTGTTCCGCCCTCTCCTGGTAAACGACTGGCTTGTTCAGTTGTGTCGTCACAGCGGAACCGAAGTGCTCGACGGCCTGATTTTTCATTATTTCTGTCGTAAGAAAGAAAAAAAAAAAAGAAAATAAATAAGGAAGTGCCTGACGCGTCCGTGCTGCCCCTGCAGAGAAATCAAACGCACCCCCTGAGCGTCTGAGCAGATGTCGTGTTTGCACCGAAAGCTGTGAAGAAGGAGCTCTTTCTAACCTACTCTGGAGTCTGGACACCTGTTCTTTTTTCTAACGATAATGTCACGGAGAAAAGCGCGTTTGGCTACGAGGACAGGACTTTATTCAACCTTCCTAAAGAAGAGGCCACTCGCCAGAAGTTGGAATTTCTCTCCAGGATTCAGTGACTAGCAGCCAAACTAGTGTTTGTCTGTGACCGTCACTGATGGATGTTTGGTGAACCTCGGCCAGAATCAAACTTTATAACCAACATAATGGAATCATCAGAGCGGTGAGTCAATCAAAATGCATGTTAGCGTGTGTGTTAGCCATTTATGAAGCTGAGTTGCACATGTTAACTCCTTATAACTGCATCGTGAAGTAACTTCGCTTTTTGCTGTGATATATATATTTGTACTACTGCTAAATGTATGAGCGGAGAGAGGGGGCGGAGTTAACTGAATCCAAGCGTTTTGTCTTCCGGGTTGGAAAAATACCTCCAGAAAATACTTATATTTATCACAAAAATTAGTGCTCCGTAGTGGTAGAGGTACAATATATCATATTAAATGCCTATACTTTACTTTGGAATGGCTAAAATAGCATGATACAGGTCCTTTAATGACATTTAAAGGGGCTAGAGGTAATTGTTATACTCACTACTGCCACCTCAGGTATTACACGTAACTGCAGTCTCTATATTAAGCTCATGGTTCTAACCGGGCCTGTTGGTCTCTCATAAGGGGCTTCTGAACCGCTCTTTGTCTGACCCGTCACCTAGGACCTGTTTGCCCTGGGAGACCCTACCAAGGGCACCAAGCCCCCGACAACAGAGCCCCAGGATCATTCAGGCTCAAACCCCTCCACCACGTTAAGGTGGAGGTTCCAGGAGGGGACACTGGACCATACTTTTTGTATATTTTTATGAACTTATGGCATAAGATAAAGAAATGTAGATTTAATGCCGACTTGAAACAACTGTAATGCTTTTCAGTGACATTTAAGGCCTTCATTTTGGCACAATTTGGACGGAGGGACAAAGGTCTAAGAGGGACAGGTGCTTACCCTATTCACTCATACTCCGTTCCTCTGGTCATGAACTGTGGGTCTGAATCCCAGTCGGGACGGTCACTCTTATCCTTTTTTTATGTAGCCAACCCAAGAGCGGAAAAGCGCATTAAGAAAATCTCTTCCCCTGCAAATCATGGACAGTATCTGCAGCGCTCGCCAAGTCTGAGCGTGTCTTTCTTTTATCGCCGGGCTGCCGCGTGCATGCTCACGTGCGCGCTGTCAGCGACATGCCCTCGGTCGCTCGCTACACGAATAAAGACATGAAAGTGCTACTTATCAGATGGTTCGAGGGGCTTCTTTCAGCATCCCATAATTACCCCCCGTCCTCAGATACTGCGCCAGCTAGAGTTCACTGTGTTCTGTACAAGTGCCTGGGGGGGACGCCTGACGGGACGAGGAGATGGAGGGGGCAGTGAACACTTTAAGAGGAAAGAGGATACTTCCACTCACTAATGCTGCTCCACTTTCTCTACAACACTTTAAGCTCAGTGAAACAATGGATGTAAGTAGTATGAAATAAGTTCCAACTAATTATAAAATCATTTACATTGTTTATACTAGACCCTTTAAGTTAATTCAACTTTGGGTTAATCAGTCCACAGTATATGTGACCAGTCACAGAACCCAAAGACACAAGTCGTTTTGGGGCATTATGAGATAAGAACAGATTGTTAAAGTGTAGTCTCCAAGCTTTCCAATGATGTGTAACACATGGAAATCTGATAATATTTGGAGGTGTAGCGGTGATTTGAAGTTGGCAATTCCCAAAAAACCAAAGGGGTTTAAACGGCCTCTGAAGTTTTGGGCCATTCTCACCTCTCTGCTGTTGGGAGGGACAATAGGGCTCATTTACATCTCATTTGGATAAGCCACACCCCCTGTCAAACTCCCCCTCAAAGCAGTAAAGCACAGGGAGGGAGCACAAAGGTTATTGCTTCCACAACAAACCATTGTTTACCAGTTTCATTATGTGTATCTGTTTTATTTTTGGTTTCATTTATTGATCTCACCTCACAGCAGAAGGTTGTTATTGTTCTCTTACATTTTTTTATATCAATTGATAAACTGTCACTGGCTTGAGAACGTGTTGTGTAACACATGTAACTTTTATGTTAAAAATAATGTTCAAATCAAAAACAGTGATATATTATATACAGTATGAGTATGAATCGTTTTTATTGCCATTGTTGTTTTTTGCTAATGATAAATAATAAGCAATAAACTATTGAAAATAAAAGTATATATCAATTAATAAAGCAAATCACTCAAACATTGCTTAGAGAGCGCTTTTCATACAAGAATGATGAAAGATAAGTTTACAATATATTTAAAAAAACAACAGAAGAGATCTGGTGTTTGGGTATTTTAATGTTATTGCAATGCTCTGATTCATGAAACCTCACACAGTTTCTACACATCATCCCCCCAAAAAATTCATAATATAAATACTTTAAGTGAGTTACAACTTTACTTTAAGCCATAGAAAATTGCCAATTGAGTGAATATGAATCCATATTTCAGTAATAACGGATCAATACCTAATATTTACCACATCACATGGAGGTTGATTTTTATTCCTTCAAGTTTTTATTATTCAATGCTTTAACCTTACTGTTTTTTTACACTCAACGCCATCTGTTCTTAAACAATGTTTTCCTCTAAATCTGCACCACATAGTATGCACAGTCATTTGCACTTCATGAAAAAAGAAATAAAAGTTTTCTGTTTTGGCAAGCATTGTGAGTGGTCATTGTCCACTTCTTAAAGCATAAATATTTTGGCATTTACTCAAAAATCAAAACATAAATAAATCCAAAAATAATGCACAACAGTTTGTCTTCCTGATAAAGGTCTAGTAGGATGTTCTGAGATGAATAGGCGTTGCTTCTTCTGGAGTGTGGGTAGTGGTGGGTGAATGTAACACAAAGTCTCTAAAACTAAATTCAGGTGGTTGGTTGATAAAGTGACATTGCAGAGCTGCTCCTCTGCAGTCCCGTGCAGTGGGTGAACTCTCCTCCTCCACAAAGTCCTGACCACTTTTAGAATGGCCTGATGTTTCCATACAGATAGGTCTGTCTGTGGATGTTTAGTCCAGGTGGGGCCAGGACAGGAAGACCGTCCATACGGGGCAGAAGAAGAAAAAAAGATCTTCAGTTAAATGTTTCATTGAAGCAAATCAGAAAACTACACTGAAGTCGGTAAAGTGAAAGTACCTCAGCGATCTCTGCCAAAGTGTTGACTCCTGTCTTCATGGAGGCTTGATCAGTCCAAAGCCACAGTCAGGGGAAAACAGTGTGGCAGCAATAAGGAAGTTGATTTCAATTTTATCGTGAAGCTTGTGTCCAACACGCCAGGCATGAAGTTGTTCTTGTTCGGCCCACTGCAGTTGTCACAATGAAGATCCACCTCTGTTTCAGGAAGTACATTGGTCCTGGCTGGAGAGGGTTTGCGGGAAAGTGTAACTGTAGGAGAGAGGGAACTTGGATTAGATTAAATGAAATGTGTGCCTTTTCATAACTGTCTAACAAAGGTAAACATTACTATATTGATGCTATTCTGCATTATTTCACGCTACTATCAGGCTGCTTATTCTCATGAATAAATCACCCTTTAAGGGACATTAATAAATTAATAAAGTAAAGTGAATGTGTGTTAAAGATCACCTGCTGAGCAAAATCAAAACATTAATGTACATAAAATATAAATAAAACAGGGATGGAGGCATGAGGGGGAGGAGAGGGATGGAGACAGGAAGAGAGGGGACATAACAGAAAAATAAGAATAAAAGAATAGACACATACCTCTGGTCTCTGGCGGAAACTTGGCATAAAGATTTTCTTCCTGCATCTGGTCGGGCTGGAGCTGTTAGACCCGGCCTGAAGAAAAAAAAAGATCTCAGAGTCTGTATCTGTACTTCCTGGTTTATTCTTGGTTTAGACCTCAGTTAGTGGTTGGCCCTGGTTTGAGTCAAAGGAAAAATCCTGTACATTGATGAATACTTTTACCTTATAACGCACGAGTGTCCGAGCTAGCTAATAACAATAGGTATGAGAAAGTCTAAACATGGACTTAACATGAGATAACGTACGTGTTTTTAGAATGAACACAAGATGATGTTTACTAGGCCATAGTGATGTAGATAATGGACATAGTGTAGCTGCTCTTTAATTTACAGACACAATCCTGCGTGTTTCTCTGTCTGCGTCTGCTCCGCCTCACACTGAGAGAGAGCTATGGATGCGTTTATAACTACATTTATAACTTTAGAAGCCTCCTGTACTACTTGTAATGCACATACACGAGAGGAAAAGGCCGAATTTGCGTTTTATCGCCGCGCGCCTTCCCCATTGTTTACATTTCACTGCAGTGATCCAGAGTAACTTTATTTGGTCATAAAACCGAAAATATGAAGCGGATCTCTCTCAAATAAGAAGTGGCTGAAAGCTAGGGGTGCACTGACTACATTTATGGAGTAGTTTAAGTTGGGAGAGGTCTTGGTTTTAGTGTAAATAGCAGGTTCAGCTGCACGTTAGCTTAGCCGCTAGCTTAGACGTTAGCCGTTAGCTAATAACAGCACAATAGACTCGTCAAAACTGGCACAGCACCCGCAAGCGATAAAAACAAACAAACTTTCACTCACCCGTCTGAACCTTTGCCTTCTGCTCAGCAAACTCGTGGTAAATCCATTTTCCAGTGTAGTAGTGGCAGCTTCTGAGAGCCACACAGGGGGGGCTTACAGCCATGAAGCCCACACGCCCCCACGGCGTGCGCTATTTCTCTGACAAAACCAGACTTTTTCAACCTGAAAACTCATCGACAATAGGCGTATGTATAAAACTGCCTTTTTTGCGTGGCATTTGTTTGCTAAAGCCTGTGTCGACTATGCAAACCAAGCAGCTGTGTGGCTGTGCTGCCCCCCCTCCTCCCAGCATGTAAATACACACAGACAAAGTCACGCCCCCACAGCGGCTCCCAAATCTCCCAAAAACAAGCAGGTTTGAACCTAAAAGTTTACGCTTTTAAATATACCAATACTGGTAGCTTAAACATGGAGAGGCTTCTTCGTGACTTCAACTGAACGATTCTGGAAAAAAGTGAAAATCACCAATTTTCAAAATAAAAACTTTGTTTACGTTTTTCTCCAAACGCAAGCTGCCGACTTGTGTCTTTGGATTCCACGGCGGGTCACATATTTTTCCAGTAGTGCTGTGGAGCATCCAAGTGCAAAGATAAATAGTTTAGGTGGAACACCAGCGTGTTGGAAAAACGGAACTGCACCAACATCAAAACCCTCTCCTCACTGAAGTCTGGAGCAGGAGCATCATGGTGTTAAACCCTCTCCTCACTGAAGTCTGGAGCAGGAGCATCATGGTGTTAAACCCTCTCCTTACTGAAGTCTGGAGCAGGAGCATCATGGAGTTAAACCCTCTCCTTACTGAAGTCTGGAGCAGGAGCATCATGGAGTTAAACCCTCTCCTTACTGAAGTCTGGAGCAGGAGCATCATGGTGTTAAACCCTCTCCTCACTGTGAAGTCTGGAGCAGGAGCATCATGGTGTTAAACCCTCTCCTTACTGAAGTCTGGAGCAGGAGCATCATGGAGTTAAACCCTCTCCTTACTGAAGTCTGGAGCAGGAGCATCATGGTGTTAAACCCTCTCCTCACTGTGAAGTCTGGAGCAGGAGCATCATGGTGTTAAACCCTCTCCTTACTGAAGTCTGGAGCAGGAGCATCATGGTGTTAAACCTTCTCCTCACTGTGAAGTCTGGAGCAGGAGCATCATGGTGTTAAACCCTCTCCTCACTGTGAAGTCTGGAGCAGGAGCATCATGGTGTTAAACCTTCTTCTCACTGAAGTCTGGAGAAGGAGCATCATGGAGTTAAACCCTCTCCTTACTGAAGTCTGGAGCAGGAGCATCATGGTGTTAGACCCTCTCCTCACTGTGAAGTCTGGAGCAGGAGCATCATGGTGTTAGACCCTCTCCTTACTGAAGTCTGGAGCAGGAGCATCATGGTGTTAAACCTTCTCCTCACTGTGAAGAATGGAGCAGGAGCATCATGGTGTTAAACCCTCTCCTCACTGTGAAGTCTGGAGCAGGAGCATCATGGTGTTAAACCCTCTCCTCACTGTGAAGTCTGGAGCAGGAGCATCATGGTGTTAAACCCTCTCCTCACTGAAGTCTGGAGCAGGAGCATCATGGTGTTAAACCTTCTCCTCACTGTGAAGTCTGGAACAGGAGCATCATGGTGTTAAACCCTCTCCTCACTGTGAAGTCTGGAGCAGGAGCATCATGGTGTTAAACCTTCTCCTCACTGTGAAGAATGGAGCAGGAGCATCATGGTGTTAAACCCTCTCCTCACTGTGAAGTCTGGAGCAGGAGCATCATGGTGTTAGACCCTCTCCTTACTGAAGTCTGGAGCAGGAGCATCAGGGTGTTAAACCCTCTCCTCACTGTGAAGTCTGGAGCAGGAGCATCATGGTGTTAAACCCTCTCCTCACTGTGAAGAATGGAGCAGGAGCATCATGGTGTTAGACCCTCTCCTCACTGTGAAGTCTGGAGCAGGAGCATCATGGTGTTAAACCCTCTCCTTACTGAAGTCTGGAGCAGGAGCATCATGGTGTTAAACCCTCTCCTCACTGTGAAGTCTGGAACAGGAGCATCATGGTGTTAAACCCTCTCCTCACTGTGAAGTCTGGGGCAGGAGCATCATGGAGTTAAACCTTCTCCTCACTGTGAAGTCTGGGGCAGGAGCATCATGGAGTTAAACCCTCTCCTCAGTGTGAAGTCTGGGGCAGGAGCATCATGGTGTTAAACCTTCTCCTCACTGTGAAGAATGGAGCAGGAGCATCATGGTGTTAAACCTTCTCCTCACTGTGAAGTCTGGAGCAGGAGCATCATGGTGTTAAACCTTCTTCTCACTGAAGTCTGGAGCAGGAGCATCATGGTGTTAAACCTTCTCCTCACTGTGAAGTCTGGAGCAGGAGCATCATGGTGTTAGACCCTCTCCTTACTGAAGTCTGGAGCAGGAGCATCATGGTGTTAGACCCTCTCCTTACTGAAGTCTGGAGCAGGAGCATCATGGTGTTAAACCCTCTCCTCACTGTGAAGTCTGGAGCAGGAGCATCATGGTGTTAAACCTTCTCCTCACTGTGAAGTCTGGAGCAGGAGCATCATGGTGTTAAACCTTCTCCTCACTGTGAAGTCTGGAGCAGGAGCATCATGGTGTTAAACCTTCTCCTCACTGTGAAGTCTGGAGCAGGAGCATCATGGTGTTAGACCCTCTCCTTACTGAAGTCTGGAGCAGGAGCATCATGGTGTTAAACCCTCTCCTCACTGTGAAGTCTGGAGCAGGAGCATCATGGTGTTAAACCTTCTCCTCACTGTGAAGTCTGGAGCAGGAGCATCATGGTGTTAAACCCTCTCCTCACTGTGAAGTCTGGAGCAGGAGCATCATGGTGTTAAACCTTCTCCTCACTGAAGTCTGGAGCAGGAGCATCATGGTGTTAAACCCTCTCCTTACTGAAGTCTGGAGCAGGAGCATCATGGAGTTAAACCCTCTCCTCACTGAAGTCTGGAGCAGGAGCATCATGGTGTTAAACCTTCTCCTCACTGCGAAGTCTGGAGCAGGAGCATCATGGTGTGGGGCTGTTTGGTTTCCTCAGGGTCTGGACAACTTGTTATCATCAATAGAAATATAAATTCCCAAGTTTATCAAGATATTTGCCGAAAAACCTGAGACATTCACAACAGTGTGGAATAAGTAAGTGAACCCTTGTATTAAATATCTGTCTGATTCTTCTTTTACAGCAATAACTGCTTTCCTGTAGTTGCAGATTAGACGCTCAAACGATCAGGATGAATCTTGGAACATTCCTCTTTACAAAACTGCTGTAGTTCAGCGAGATTCCTGGGTTCACTTACTTTTTCCTCCCTGTGCTGTGTATGTGTTCATGTTATGGCCACTAAAAAAGATTTGTTTAAGCAGACACTGTTCATTCATTCTTATGATTTTAATAACGATCAGACCACATTTTCCAAATTCCAAAAGGTGTACTTACTTTTTCCTCCCAATGTAGACACACTTATCTCAGCTGGTTCAAGTCCTCAACACACTGCGGAGGTCTCCAGTAGGCATGATCTGGCTCGATCATGCAACTTTAAAAAAATAATAATTCTGTGCTGCTTTGTGTAGCGGTGTGTCAGTCGTCATAACCATTCCTGACAGAGAGGACTTTCACACAAACAGGGCTCTGACAGACGGAGTGTGAGGGCTGAACTAAGAAGACAGGAGGACTGACAGATATCACTGAGCAGAGGCACATCGTGTTTTTGGAGTTTGTTTGGATTATCACAGGACAGTTGGACAGTTGGACTACGCATTTCTTTGCCAGACAATACGGTTCTAAGATTTTACCCGTGGAAATATATATACACTCAACAAAAATATAAACGCAACACCTTTTTTTCTGCTCCCATTTTTCATGAGATGGACTTAAAGATCTAAAATTCATTCCAGATACACAATATTACCATTTCTCTCAAACATTGTTCACAAATCAGTCCAAATGTGTGATAGTGAGCACTTCTGCTTTGCTGAGATAATCCATCCCACCTCACAGGTGTGCCACATCAAGATGCTGATCTGACATCATGATTAGTGCACAGGTGTACCTTATACTGCCCACAATAAAAGGCCACCCTGAAATGTGCAGTTTTGTCTCACAGCAAAATGCCACAGATGCCACAAGCACTTGGCATGCTGACAGCAGGAATGTCAACCAGATCTGTTGCTCGTGCATTGAATGTTCATTTCTCCACCATAAGCCGTCTCCAAAGGCGTTTCAGAGAATATGGCAGTACATCCAACCGGCCTCACAACCGCAGACCACGTGTAACCACACCAGCCCAGGACCTCCACATCCAGCAGGTTCACCTCCAAGATCGTCTGAGACCAGCCACTCAGACAGCTGCTGAAACAATTGGTTTGCATAACCAAACAATTTCTGCACAAACTGTCAGAAACCGTCTCAGGGAAGCTCAACTGCATGCTCGTCGACCTCATCGGGGTCTTGACCTGACTTCAGCTCGTCGTCCTTATCGGGGTCTTGACCTGACTCCAGCTCGTCGTCCTCATCGGGGTCTTGACCTGACTCCAGCTCGTCGTCCTTATCGGGGTCTTGACCTGACTCCAGCTCGTCGTCCTCATCGGGGTCTTGACCTGACTCCAGCTCGTCGTCCTCATCGGGGTCTTGACCTGACTCCAGCTCGTCGCCGTAACAGACTTGAGTGGGCAAATGCTCACATTCGATGGCGTCTGGCACGTTGGAGAGGTGTTCTCTTCACGGATGAATCTCGGTTTACATTGTTCAGGGCAGATGGCAGACAGCGTGTGTGGCGTCGTGTGGGTGAGCGCTTTGCTGATCGAGTGGCCCATGGTGGTGGTGGGGTTATGGTAAATGTCCCAGTTCTTGCATGGCCAGCATTCTCACCGGACATGTCACCCATTGAGCATGTTTGGGATGTGCTTGACCGGCGAATACGACAGCGTGTACCAGTTCCCACTAATATCCAGCCATTGAAGAGGAGTGGACCAACATTCCACAGGCCACAATTGACAATCTGATAAACTCTATGGAAGAAGATGTGTTGCACTGCATGAGGCAAATGGTGGTCACACCAGATACTGACTGGTTCTGAGTCCCCAGACCCCCAATAAAGCAAAAAACTGCACATTTCAGGGTGGCCTTTTATTGTGGGCAGTATAAGGTACACCTGTGCACTAATCATGAAGTCAGATCAGCATCTTGATGTGGCACACCTGTGAGGTGGGATGGATTATCTCAGCAGAGCAGAAGTGCTCACTATCCCACATTTGGACTGATTTGTGAACAATGTTTGAGAGAAATGGTAATATTGTGTATCTGGAATGAATTTTAGATCTTTAAGTCCATCTCATGAAAAATGGAGCAGAAACAAAGGTGTTGCGTTTATATTTTTGTTGAGTGTATTCTTTAAGATTTAAAACCTGATGGGGCGACAGTGGTTGGTAGAGCGTGTTGTCTCTTGATCGGAACTGAGTCCTCCCGAAGATACACACTGTCGTTGTGTCCTTGGGCAAGACACTTCACCCTCCTCGCCTCCAGTGTCTGCGTACACTGGTGTATGAGTGAGAGTGTGAATGGGTGTCTGGATTAGTGTGTGGATCGGGACACTTTGTTTTGTCCGAGATCGGCCCTTGTCCGACAGAGGAGTGATCAAATCCGAACCGAGCCCGACAGGAGTTAAGATATTTGTGTCCGAGTCCGACCGTGCCCGACACGATTCAAATCAGGGACGTGGGAACTATATTGTGAGAGGAGGGGCGGGAGCTCTGGAACCCGCTGTTACCTCCTGGCGCAGGTGAATTCAATAATGCAGTCTTTGGGTAAACCATTAAAGCAAACGCACACAGTTTCACCACATTAATGAGAGGAAAACACAGGCTCTTTACCTCTCTGCAGTGGGACAGGTAACTCTATGGCCTTTGCTGGGGAGGGATGAGAGAAGCAGCGGAAAAAGAGAAACCTTTGTCAGAACTTGACTGTGGGCAGGTAAACTCCTGTCTGTCGCCGTTAACTCGCTGTTACCCTGCGAAAACAATGACTTACGTGTTTGAGTTGATTTTTGATAAATGGATAAGTCTTGTGTTTAAAGCTCTGCACGGTTTGAGAAAAGCCTTTAAACTGCACACTACAGTGTGTGTTGGCACCGCACAGTTAACCATTTCTAACGTGCACAAAAACAAACACCAAGTGAAACCAGATTAAATGTTTTGCACATTCAATGATTATAAAAGCTCATTACATTTTATAGAAGGGGCTCCCGAGTTGTTGGTTTGAATGATTTTGAAGGTTGTGGATTTAAATGTTTGGGAACCCCTGTCCTACATGATCCACCAGTGGGCGGTTACACAGGACGGTGCACAGGTGTTTGATATATGATCCATTTGTTTGGAGTCCGAGGAAAGTGGAATGTCCCTCTCACGCTGAGTGTCCTCGGTGTCCTCTGTGTCCTCAGGGATCAAAGTGATGGGGGGAGTGAAGGAGCAGACCAGAGAGGAGTTCGGGGTCTTCGTCAAACGCATTCTCCCCGGAGGATTGGCGGCGTGTGACGGTACGGCCACAGACACACCAGCTCACACCCCTGGGGAATGAGTTCTGTTTAGGTTTAGTCGGGTTACTGCTGTTACTCCCAAAACTAACAACTACGGCTGAAAGATATATCGTATCCATGTCGAGATATGAACATTCAAGATATGAATATTGCAAAAGAAAAATATATCGTTATCGTATTCATATCAAGATATGAACATTCAAAATATTAAAATTTAAAAAGCAAGATATAAACGATATAAGATTTTCATCAATAAAACTGCACTCTTCGGTATTATGATTTTATTTTTCTGAAAAATGTTTAGTTTTCACCTAACCCATAGTTATATCGTATCGATATTGAGATGTCTGGCATGAATATCGAGATATGACATTTTTTCCATATCGTTCAGCCCTACAAACAACCAGAGAGCTCCAACCCAGCCCCACAAAAACAATATTACAGTTTAGTTTAAAGTGAGCATATTGTTTTATTCTATTTGTTTATTTATTCATGACATCCTTTGACAGAGACTGTGCACATTAATGGACATTTCTGTAAATGTGTCAGTATTAGCTACAGAATGGCTCGTTGACTTTTCTCTTTACTGCCCTGGGAAACTAGTGTTTCAATGCAGTGCTACTTCATCCTGAAACTAGTTCATCCTTTCATACTTCCGCGACAGCTCTGCGTTTACATGCTGGACGCCCGTGGGGGCCAATCAGGGAGTTCTGATGTGCACCCGCCGCACAAGGTGACTCCACATCAAGTGCTGCAGAACGCAAAACAAGGAAACACACAACCAACTCCTTCAGTCTCACTCTTCCAACTTATTTTAGATTCATATATTGTTCCTATGATTTAAGAAAGGGTAACACTTTATTTACACTACCTTGATATATTGCACCCAACTAAATTTAGTACAATGTAATGTGCTATGTAAAAATGTGTAATAACTTGTGTAATGTGTCTTTGTACTTTGGAGATACGTAATGTAATAAGACATAAGACCCTTAGAGATCCTCTGGTCGCCTCCCTCGGGAGGTGTTCCAGGCATCCTATTGGGAGGAGGCCTCATGGAAGACCCAGGACACGCTGGGACTGTGTCTCTGAGCTGGCCTGGTGTCACCTCGGGGTCCCCCCAGAACAAATGGAGGAGGTGTGCGTGGATTGGGAAGTCTGGGCATCTCTGCTCAGACTGCTGACCCCGCGACCCGGCCCCGGATAAAGTGGAAGAAAATGGATGAATGGACCCTTACGGTAAGGGCTTAGGGTTACGGTTAGAGATGGGTCTTATGTCTTATTACATTATGTACCACAGAAATACTAATACACATTATTTCATTATAACATTGTGTATGTAACCTACAGGTTACATACACAATGTTACATAGCACACAGAGTTACATTGCACATTACATTGTACTTAAAGTGGCAGATACAATGTATCAAGGGTAGTGTCAAATAAAGTGGTACCAGAAAAGGTAATCTACTCGAACACATTACATTGTGTTTTAAGCCAGTGTTTGTGGTTTGTCCAGGGAACCTTCTGCCCGGAGACCAGATCCTGGAGGTGAACGGGGACAGTCTGGTGGGAGTGACCAGTGACCGGTACGAACCTGAATCAGACTGTGTCGGACACTGACTGTTCATGTGTTTAGACTGTGTTGGACACTGAGTGTTCATGTGTTTAGACTGTGTCAGACACTGACTGTTCATGTGTTTAGACTGTGTCGGACACAGACTGTTCATGTGTTTAGACTGTCAGACACTGACTGTTCTTGTGTTTAGACTGTGTTGGACACTGACTGTTCATGTGTTTAGACTGTGTCGGACACTGACTGTTCATGCGTTTAGACTGTCAGACACTGACTGTTCTTGTGTTTAGACTGTGTTGGACACTGACTGTTCATGTGTTTAGACTGTGTCGGACACTGACTGTTCATGTGTTTAGACTGTGTCAGACACTGACTGTTCATGTGTTTAGACTGTGTCAGACACTGACTGTTCATGTGTTTAGACTGTGTCGGACACTGACTGTTCTTGTGTTTAGACTGTGTCGGACACTGACTGTTCATGTGTTTAGACTGTGTCGGACACTGACTGTTCATGTGTTTAGACTGTGTCAGACACTGACTGTTCATGTGTTTAGACTGTGTCGGACACTGACTGTTCATGTGTTTAGACTGTGTCAGACACTGACTGTTCATGTGTTTAGACTGTGTCGGACACTGACTGTTCCTGTGTTTAGACTGTGTCAGACACTGACTGTTCATGTGTTTAGACTGTGTCGGACACTGACTGTTCATGTGTTTAGACTGTGTCAGACACTGACTGTTCATGTGTTTAGACTGTGTCAGACACTGACTGTTCATGTGTTTAGACTGTGTTTGACACTGACTGTTCATGTGTTTAGACTGTGTCGGACACTGACTGTTCATGTGTTTAGACTGTGTCGGACACTGACTGTTCATGTGTTTAGACTGTGTCGGACACTGACTGTTCATGTGTTTAGACTGTGTCGGACACTGACTGGTCATGTGTTTAGACTGTGTCGGACACTGACTGGTCATGTGTTTAGACTGTGTCAGACACTGACTGTTCTTGTGTTTAGACTGTGTCAGACACTGACTGTTCTTGTGTTTAGACTGTGTCGGACACTGACTATTCTTGTGTTTAGACTGTGTCAGACACTGACTGGTCATGTGTTTAGACTGTGTCAGACACTGACTGTTCATGTGTTTAGACTGTGTCAGACACTGACTGTTCGTGTGTTTAGACTGTGTCGGACACTGACTGTTCATGTGTTTAGACTGTGTCGGACACTGACTGTTCATGTGTTTAGACTGTGTCGGACACTGACTGTTCATGTGTTTAGACTGTGTCGGACACTGACTGTTCATGTGTTTAGACTGTGTCGGACACTGACTGTTCTTGTGTTTAGACTGTGTTGGACACTGACTGTTCATGTGTTTAGACTGTGTCTGACACTGACTGTTCATGTGTTTAGACTGTGTCAGACACTGACTGTTCATGTGTTTAGACTGTGTCGGACACTGACTGTTCATGTGTTTAGACTGTGTCGGACACTGACTGTTCATGTGTTTAGACTGTGTTGGACACTGACTGTTCTTGTGTTTAGACTGTGTTGGACACTGACTGTTCTTGTGTTTAGACTGTGTCGGACACTGACTGTTCATGTGTTTAGACTGTGTCGGACACTGACTGTTCATGTGTTTAGACTGTGTTGGACACTGACTGTTCATGTGTTTAGACTGTGTTTGACACTGAGTGTTTATGTGTTTAGACTGTGTCGGACACTGACTGTTCCTGTGTTTAGACTGTGTCGGACACTGACTGTTCATGTGTTTAGACTGTGTCGGACACTGACTGTTCATGTGTTTAGACTGTGTCGGACACTGACTGTTCATGTGTTTAGACTGTGTTGGACACTGACTGTTCATGTGTTTAGACTGTGTTGGACACTGACTGTTCATGTGTTTAGACTGTGTTGGACACTGACTGTTCATGTGTTTAGACTGTGTCGGACACTGACTGTTCATGTGTTTAGACTGTGTCGGACACTGACTGTTCATGTGTTTAGACTGTCAGACACTGACTGGTCATGTGTTTAGACTGTGTCAGACACTGACTGTTCTTGTGTTTAGACTGTGTCGGACACTGACTGTTCATGTGTTTAGACTGTGTCAGACACTGAGTGTTCATGTGTTTAGACTGTGTTGGACACTGACTGTTCATGTGTTTAGACTGTGTCAGACACTGACTGTTCATGTGTTTAGACTGTGTCAGACACTGACTGTTCTTGTGTTTAGACTGTGTCAGACACTGAGTGTTCATGTGTTTAGACTGTGTTGGACACTGACTGTATATGTGTTTAGACTGTGTTGGACACTGACTGTTCCTGTGTTTAGACTGTGTCAGACACTGAGTGTTCATGTGTTTAGACTGTGTTGGACACTGACTGTTCATGTGTTTAGACTGTGTCGGACACTGACTGTTCTTGTGTTTAGACTGTGTCAGACACTGACTGTTCATGTGTTTAGACTGTCAGACACTGACTGTTCATGTGTTTAGACTGTGTTGGACGCTGACTGTTCCTGTGTTTAGACTGTGTCGGACACTGACTGTTCATGTGTTTAGACTGTGTCAGACACTGAGTGTTCATGTGTTTAGACTGTGTTGGACACTGACTGTTCCTGTGTTTAGACTGTGTCGGACACTGACTGTTCCTGTGTTTAGACTGTGTTGGACACGGACTGTTCATGTGTTTAGACTGTGTCGGACACTGACTGTTCCTGTGTTTAGACTGTGTTGGACACTGACTGTTCATGTGTTTAGACTGTGTCGGACACTGACTGTTCCTGTGTTTAGACTGTGTCGGACACTGACTGTTCATGTGTTTAGACTGTGTCGGACACTGACTGTTCTTGTGTTTAGACTGTGTCGGACACTGACTGTTCATGTGTTTAGACTGTCGGACACTGACTGTTCCTGTGTTTAGACTGTGTCGGACACTGACTGTTCATGTGTTTAGACTGTGTCGGACACTGACTGTTATTGTGTTTAGACTGTGTTGGACACTGACTGTTCATGTGTTTAGACTGTCAGACACTGACTGTTCTTGTGTTTAGACTGTGTTGGACACTGACTGTTCCTGTGTTTAGACTGTGTCGGACACTGACTGTTCATGTGTTTAGACTGTGTTGGACACTGACTGGTCATGTGTTTAGACTGTGTCGGACACTGACTGTTCCTGTGTTTAGACTGTGTTGGACACTGACTGTTCATGTGTTTAGACTGTGTTGGACACTGACTGGTCATGTGTTTAGACTGTGTCGGACACTGACTGTTCTTGTGTTTAGACTGTGTCAGACACTGACTGTTCTTGTGTTTAGACTGTGTCAGACACTGACTGGTCATGTGTTTAGACTGTGTCGGACACTGACTGGTCATGTGTTTAGACTGTGTCAGACACTGACTGTTCTTGTGTTTAGACTGTGTCAGACTGTGTTGGACACTGACTGTTCATGTGTTTAGACTGTGTTGGACACTGACTGTTCCTGTGTTTAGACTGTGTTGGACACTGACTGTTCCTGTGTTTAGACTGTGTTGGACACTGACTGTTCCTGTGTTTAGACTGTGTCGGACACTGACTGTTCCTGTGTTTAGACTGTGTTGGACACTGACTGTTCATGTGTTTAGACTGTCAGACACTGACTGTTCTTGTGTTTAGACTGTGTTGGACACTGACTGTTCATGTGTTTAGACTGTGTTGGACACTGACTGTTCATGTGTTTAGACTGTCAGACACTGACTGTTCTTGTGTTTAGACTGTGTTGGACACTGACTGTTCCTGTGTTTAGACTGTGTCGGACACTGACTGTTCCTGTGTTTAGACTGTGTCGGACACTGACTGTTTATGTGTTTAGACTGTGTCGGACACTGACTGTTCCTGTGTTTAGACTGTGTCGGACACTGACTGTTTATGTGTTTAGACTGTGTCGGACACTGACTGTTCATGTGTTTAGACTGTGTCGGACACTGACTGTTTATGTGTTTAGACTGTGTCGGACACTGACTGTTCCTGTGTTTTCATGGCAGGGCTGTGGACATCCTTAGAGCTGCGTCTGCCACTAACCACATGCGGCTGCTCATCGCCCGGGACGAGGAGGCCAAGTAACTCTCACACCACAGCAGCATCTTACATGTTACATTTCATTCTTCTAATTAGTGGAAATTACAGTGAAAACTGTGATTGTATGGGTGTATGGGTGTCTAATGTTGACAATTTATTTATTTATTTATTTTGTGTTTGTTTTTTTACCTAGGAGGGAGTTTGCTGAGCTAATGGAGAAGTATGGCTCCAACGGCTCCACTGGATCCACCCGGAACTCCCCCATTCAACAGACTGCCGACCAACAGGGCAACCAGCCCCCCAACAACAGCAAGACCTCCAACGGTAACCGGAATATCAGCAGCTCACTTTTCCCCCTGTCACAACGACTGTCTGGAGTACAAGCAATGTTGGTTAATAATAGGATTCATTTTTTATCCAGTTCATAAGTGATTACATTTCCAACTCAATCTGACAAGATACGTGCGGGTTATAAAGAATAATATGCAATCTTTGGGACATTTAGCCTGGCCACGCCCACATCTTACAAAATATCACATGAGTGTAAAACATTTTTTTTTTTTTTCATAGTGTACAATATACCTACCCAAAGACAATATTCCCCTGCCGGGGACTGCGTCTCCCTAATAATAATAATAATAATACATCTACAGTGGTAGGAAAAATGAAATGGAATTTCTTACATTTCTGCCTAAATTGCTCATAACATGTGGTTTGATCTTTATTAAAATCATAAGAATGAGTAAACAGTGTCTGCTTAAACTATCCATCCATCCATCCATCCATCCATTTTCTCCCACTTGTCCGTTGCCGGGTCGTGGGGGCAGCTGTTGGAGCTGCCCAAGTCACATAGCACCAGTCCCCTATGGCTCCTCCTGCAGGTGGTGGGTCCACGGAAGGACGGCCTCATGGTTCCAAACGGGCCTGTTGGTCTCTCATAGGGGGCCCATTCACTCTCTCATTCATACGCCAGTGTACGCAGACACTGGAGGCAAGGAGGGTGAAGTGTCTTGCCCAAGGACACAAAGACAATGTGCACCTTCAGGAGGCGGGATTCGAATACCCGACCTTCCAATCATGAGACGACCCGCTCTACCATCTGCGCCACTGTCGCCCCTGCTTAAACTAATACCACCCAAACATTTACATGTTGTCCATTTTTTACCGGCCATAACCTGTAAACATTCACAGGACAGGGAAAAAGTAAGTGAACAGTTGGATTTAATAACTGGTTGACCCTTTTTTGGAAGCAATAACTTCATCCAGACGTTTCCTGTAGTTCAAGATTAGACGTGCACAATGATCGGGATGAATCTTGGACCATTCCTCTTCACAAGATGTCTGGTGTGAATGCTTTTCTTGAGGTCATGTCACAGCGTCTCAATGGCGTTTGGGTCAGGACTTTGACTGGGCCATTCTAGAACTCGTATTTTATTCTTCTGAAAGCATTCTGAAGTGAATGCTTTTGTGCTTTGCGTCATTGTCTCTTTGCAGCACCCATTCTCTGTTGAGCTTCAGCTGTTGGACAGATCAAAATGTTTTGATAAACTTGTGAATTCATTTTTCCATTGATTGGAAAAAAACAAGTTGTCCAGGCCCTGAGGCCGCAATTGCACACCCACATCACGATTCTCCCTGCACCATACTTCCCAGCAGGGGTCACCGACCTTTTTTCAGCCCAGGGCGACTTCAAGAGTTTGAGTTGTTCGAGAGCTACCAGTTAAAAACAAATCCTAAACACTTAAACGAGTTTGAGTTGTTCGAGTGCTACCAGTTAAAAACAAATCCTAAAGACTTAAACGTACACTGTTTACTTTGAGGATATTGACCCCATAATATATCAATAGCTTTATTTTAAAGTCGTACTGAGTCACAAGGACAGAAATAATTGTATAACAGTATGTTCCATGTTTCCTGCACACATGACGTTGTGTGTTCCTCCCAAACTATTCAACTCTGGGTTCATCAGTCCACAGAATATTTTGAGTGCTCTTTGGCAAACTTCAAACGTGCAGCAGTGGCTTTCTCCCATGAACCTTATTCTGTTTATAATGTTTTACGAATAATAGACTTGTCGACAGAGTTGACAGTGATCTCTGTAAGTCTTTAGCTGACACTCTAGGGTTCTTTTTACCTCATTGAGTATTCTGCGCTGTGCCCTTGGAGTCAAACTGTCTCCATTTATAGACAATTTCTGAACATCAAGACTTTTAGAGATGGTTCTGTAAATGTTTCCAGCTTTATACAAATCAATAATTGTTGATCGTTGGTCTTCAGAGAGCTCTTTTGAGTGAGGCATGGTGAACATCAGACAATGCTTCTCAACAAGGGACAATTCTTAACTAGTGTGTGTTTTTCAGTGGCAAGGAAAGCTTTAAAGAGACTTGATGCAAGTTGGTCATTTTATACTCACTACTGCCACCTCAGGTCTTATGCGTAACTGCAATCTCTTTATTAAGCTCATGCATGACGGCACTTTGGACCTGAAGTTTCAACTTTTGAGTGACGGTGCAGGATTTTAGAGGCAGTTGTGGTGAACAGGTCTGGGCTCGTTCTACACCTTAGTACATGGCTGGAACGTGTACTGGGAAGAAAATACTTAGTTTATCCATTTTTAACCTCTGTAAATTCCCTTTAAGGCGAGACATGACATTTTTCATGCACTGGTAAAAGTGGAGATTTTTAGCTAGTTTCTTCCGTTTACATCTTAGTTTGTCAGAGTATAAAAATGACAAAACTTACCCCGTACGATGCTTATTTTATGATGTTTCATCCGCCGCTTCGCAAAGCCGTCTTTCCCACGGGTATTCATTTACAAATATTGACATATTTTACATCCACGTGTCCTGTGAAGGGTGCCAGCGATGACGCCATCAACCAAATATAATATTTGTGCTTCCGGGCGCCACCAGATACGGAAGAGCGAAGAAAGGTGCCACGCACTCGGTACAAACCTTCAGGGCCAGTTTTCTTGAAAGGAGGTTTTTCCTCCACTCTCTTATAGGAGCTCAGACGGAATGCAAACGTTCCAGTCTTTGGCTTAACCAGATTTTTAAGGGTTTTTCAGTGGGATATTTTAATATCTAATTCCAAACCTGATTTATTGAGCTTTGAACCCAAAAAAACAAGGCGTAATTTGAATTATTTACAGTTTTTGTTCCACTTATGATTAGTTTAATCAAAAACTAAACAAAATATCCAAAATCTCCTCTGAAAAAATCTTTGTTACTAATATGTCAATAAAATAAAATCATAAATTTTAATCTGGGTCTATTCACTATTTAGATTTCACGGCTGAAAACATAGGTAATTTGGGCTATTTTCTTGCATAAAATGCTTTATTTTTATGAAAACAGAAAAAATACAGAACAATTGCAATACATTTTTTTTCTCATGTTTATATCAGTAATGTTCAACAAACGTTTCAAATTGATATCTCCACATTATTTTATTTTTTCCCTATTCACCTGCAGTGTCTCGCCTTAAGCCACACCTTAGTGATTGGACCTTATGTTGGCTCACACCTGACTCGAAATGTCTGCAAATATTTGTCTAATTAGCTCTTGGAGGATCCTCAGCCAGCGGGTTCACTTACTTATTCCTCCCTGTCCTGTGAATGTTTACATGTTATGGCCAACATGTAATGTTGTTACTCATTCTTATCTTCAATGAAGGTACTTGATTCATCTTCTGTACTCAGTAGTTGGAGTCTCGAACGTTTCGCCTCTCATCCAAAAGGCTTCGTCAGCGGACTAAAGTCCCGCTCAGCCCGCAGCTTAGATAAAGACCAACAGGGTGGAGTTAGGGTTGGCCCGGCTCCTCCCCTCGAATCACAGCTACTCTCACCCGTGGGTAAACACCTTTGAAGTAGAGCGTCTCTTACCATCTGCTCACCTCAGTATCGGTCAGTCCTGTCCTATTCATAGATGATCACTGCCCAGTATCTGTCCTATTCATGGCTGATACTGCTAATTACCTGCCTATTGTTCTTTTGTTGGCTGAGGTGCCGTCTCCTTGGACTGGCCGTGCCCTTTCGGTTTCTCCCGAAGGAGATTGGAGTACAGTGATGGAAGATTAAATCTGAGACCGCCATTCCGGTTCATGGAGGGATTTTCTTTCCTGACAAAAATAGCTTCTTTAACTCCTCTTTCAAACCAACGTTCTTCTTTAGCTAAAATGTTTTTAGTTTTCTGTGATTAGAGGGGAGGAGCCGGGCCATCCCCAACTCCTCCTTGTGGTCTTTATCTAAGCTGCGGGCTGAGCGGGACTTTAGTCCGCTGACGAAGCCTTTTGGATGAGAGGCGAAACGTTCGAGACTTAAACTACTCAGTTATGCTGCGTTTACACATAAGCACGATGCGTTACGAATGTCATTTTTCCATCATTCGTGACGTTCGTGACGTGACTTAACGCATCTCAATGGGATTCTTAACAGAACGCATCAGTTCGTGACGTTCGTGGAGAAAGTTTTTGTCTGTCAAAAAATCTTCTACGAATGTCACGAATCACCCTCTGTTCGTGGAGTTGCAACGGAGCGTGTCCTTTCATGAGGAGTAGTGGCGCTTCGTAATTCAGCGTGAGAGCATTCGTGGAGCATTCGTGGAGCATTCGCAGAGCATTCGTAGAGCAGAATCACTGTTTTCACGCTCAAAATTGACAGAAACACACGCTACGCCCAAAGTAAATGTTCGTACCTGCAGTAGCTATGCCAAGGAAAAGTGTCACAAAGTCGGCCAATCCGCGCTCCAAGTCACGGACAGCACCTGTCGCTGCCGCTCCGCGGGGTGCTGAAAGTGTTCCTCCGACCTTTCTTCCTCCTGGGTCGTACCTGATGTTCGGGAGTTGGAGCCAGACGAGCCCAATGACTCAGGGGAGAGCACGGCCTCTGCTCCGCCTCCAACCCGGTGGCAGAAGATCACTCCACATTCGCCCAATTCTTGACAGATTTAGAACAGAACGCGAATATTCCTAGTGACCCGTAACATCCCGTGGCAGCGCGCAACAACACGCAGCAGCACGCAACACCACGCAGCAGCGCGGGACGCATATTCGTGACCGTGCGTAATAATTCGTGCCATTAATCGTAACGCGTAGTAACAAGTCGCAACAGTTAGTGGCGGCGCGTGAAATCTCTGCCCCGAATCATCAAATTCGTGATCCTTGGCCACGAATGTGGATTTGTGGCATTCGTAACGCATCGTGCTTATGTGTAAACGCAGCATTAAGAAGATGACTCAAGTACCTTCATTGAAGATGGACAACTCCTGTACGACTGAGAGCTTACTCAGATAATCATTCTTATGATTTTGATGAAGATCAGACCACATTGTATGAACAATTTCCAAACGGTTAACATACTTTAAGCCACTGTATTTATTAGGCGGATTTCTGGACACTCGAGGTCAGCTAAAATACAGAGTTATGAATAGCATTCATGTAATAATTTGTTGTGGAGGTCAGGGGGGAGAGTGTTCCAGAGCTGGGGGAGCAGAGTGGATGAAGATTCTGTTCCACATGGTGACAAGTCGTGCAGGCATGGCAGTATGAAGGAGGATGGTGAGGGCTGTAAGGAGAGACATGGCCGGGGAAAACATTTTCATGCATTGGGCAATGTTGACATTTTTGGGTAGTTTTAATGTGAAAAATAGACCATACTCACCCAAAACAATGTACTATATATTCTATGATGTTTTTGCCTTGGATTTTGTCTGATAACACTCCATCATGTTCACGGTCCGCCATGTTTCCCACACGTATCCATTCACAAACACTGACATGTTTGGGATCCACCTGACACACAGATTGCCCACGACAACACTTTTTAATCCAAATACCGTCGTACGGAAGACGGTGCCACCTGCAAAGGTCAACGGGGATGTACTCGTGCATATACAAAACAGAACCGCACATTTAAACCTGGCTCTAGCCTTTGTTTACATTATGTCACAGAAAAAAACAGTATTCACATTGTAGATTCTCACTGAAGGCATTCATTTATGAAGGAACACATTTGGAATTATCTTTATATTAATATCAACTAATTGCTTTGATTACTCCATAGTGTAATGTTGTCAATGAGAATCACACAATGTAAATAGTGTTGAAAATAAAGAAAAGCCGATACATTAAAAGTATTTCCAAACCTTTTGCGGGTCCTGGAATTTGTACGCAGTAAATGCCTCAATTTAGATGTAGATTTATTACAGTACTCTTGCAATACATGTTTTGTCCTATTTATGTTGGTAATCTACACGAGGAGAAACATGGCAACCTGTGCTGGGGTGGTCCCACCATATGTATAGAGTGTGATGTTTTTGGCATAGTAAATTAGCCTAACCTTTCTAATTGCATTTGTGAAAGTGAAGCAGCCTGTATGAATAGCTTATAAAAAGCGCTCTTGCCTGTTACACAATCAGTAACGTGCCAGCGCCTGAGCGTCTGTCCAGCTGCTGTGGCCAGGAGGCTTTAACCAGGCTGACCACAGCTGTCCTCGTCTGACCACACACACACACACACACACACACACACACACACACTGCTCTGTGCCAGGGTGATTCCTGTCTGACCTTATCAGTCAGTCTGTGCAACCTGTCCATGCTGCATATGGACCTGGAAATATCCTCATCATATTAAGCTCATCCAACTTTTTAGTTTTTGGTGTTTACCCAGCAGGCTTTGCAGGACAGGACAGTACATCCCGGGTGATGGGAGGGGCAACTCAGCAAACGGTGCACATTTTTTAAAGGGAGGGTATTATGCAAAATTGGCCCTTTAAAGTTTTTTTTACCATGTTAATTTTGCTCCCTCATTAAAACAGACCTGGAGTTGTGTTTTAAGTCACTTGCGCATCTTTCAGCACTCTCTGAATCTTCTCCGGTGACTATAATTGCCGCTATGGCAGCTTATAGTATAACGCTAGAGGCAACTCACAAATGAGTTCCCTCCACTGCACACGAGCACATGTTTTAGTGTGAGATGTGTTCAGAGGAGCAGCAGGAGGCAACTAAAATGTGAAACATTTTCTTGCAGTTCTAACAGTATTTTTCAACTGATGGTGTTGTTGCTTATAGGTATGATCAAAACTATGATCATTTGTATGTTAGATATTTTTAGCAGGGAGTGCTACAATCTTTCAGTTCCATGGCCAGCAGAGACAGCACTTTTTAAAGAAATGTCGTCCTTTGATGCAATGCTTACTTTGTAAATTAATAGAACCCATGTGGTAATAGGCCCAAACATTTTCCGGGGCACACACACATTAAACACTATTACTATTACTATACTCCACCAATCCACCAATAATATAAACAGTAAGGGCCTTAGGGGACATCCTTGAGGAGTCCTACCTTCATCAGAACAACACTAAACTGTTGATTATCCACATACTAAATCCTTTCCTGTGCTCAGTTGTGTTGGCCTATCTGCTGACCCACAGAGGCGCACAGATGTGGAGTGTCTGCGCGGCTTCCGGCTCTCTCATGCCTGAGGATGGCCGTGTTTGTAGAGCCGGATGGGCATATGGCTCTGCTCAGACTGAAGCAGAAAGAAAAGCCTTTTGCCTGCCAGCTGTTGCCTGTGCAGCGCCCCCTACACTTCAGAGAAAGACACGTCATTATTACATGACTTCTGTATGGGCAGTACTTGGATTCAGTACATGAACTCATAACTGGTTAATGAGTTTGTACTGTAGTTTAGCTGGTTCATTTATCTATTCATAGTTTTATCGTCCAAGTACTAGATTTGTTTCATCTGACCATATCAACAAAAAAAAATCCTTGACACGGCAGGTGAAAAAATTGGTTTGTCATACAATGATCAACTTCCAAATATAAGGTATATAAAAAAAACAACAACATTGGAATTAAAAAAAAGGGGAGGTGGGGAGCAAATTAATGTAGGATGGAAGTCTTTTTTTAATTCCATTTTAGTAGGGATGTAACGATTCACTCAAGCCCCGATTCGTTTCGATTATCCATTTAAATTTCTAATTCCGATTTTTTTCACTTTTTTTTTTGTACCTATTTTCTTTACAAAATGAATATGACTAATTTTATAACCAAAATAAGTTTCTTTTATTTTAACATCTGCATTTTTGCCCTTGTATCAGATCAGACTGTAACTGCGCTTTGTTATTGCCAGAACTAAACATAAACAATAAATAAATGTACAATAGAATTGATCGTTATCACAAAATCTTTTAATGGTCTAAATTGTTCTTTTTATAATTTGAACATCTGCACTTATACTAACCTGAACTTGTCTTGATATACAGAACTTGCTTTTACACATTATAACTTTATTTAAAAAAAAGTTGTGATCTTTGCAAAGTAACAATGTCCCCTGCTGTTGAGAAGACTTGGTACAGAAGTTGCTGCTGTGGTGACGTAGGATTTTGCAAGCGGAGAAAGTAGTGGGTAGAGCTTAACATGCTTAGGTTCTTCAATTCTGTACCTGCTGTTTTCTGTTTCTAGTCTTTTAATGTGGTCTGAAGCAACATGTGTAGGTGAAACAAAAGTCCCTTCTAGAAGATCTTCTAAGGGAGGGGGCTGTGCTGTCTCAAGCTGCTCTATTGCAGGAGTTGAACTGGGTTCTGCTCCTCCATCACCTCTGGTATGCTGGACAATACAGCAGTAACACACACACACAATAGGAAAATTAACAAAAGCAAAAATTCTCTTTTTCTCTTTTTTGTTTTCATGCTATCATAGTATTTAGGCATATTCTACCACAGCAATATTAATATTAAGCAATATTAAGAAATATTGACCATAACAAAAAATGTATATGGTTAATACCTGGTTGAGTAGCTGCACAGCTTTATCCTTGACCCTGTGGTTTTCCTCCAGATTAGGTAGTGCACTCCAGCAGGTACTCCCGTGCATACCTGATGGCAGCCTTCATATCAGTCTCTGTGGCTGAGGTGTCTTCATTACGTGAAGGGGAGAAAAAGCTTTTTGTTGAAATAAAAACTTTAATAATGCTAACAAGCCTGTCAAATTTCTTAAAATGTACTTTAATATATGCATATATTTGTTGATACGTGAGTGTCTCCCCTCACTGCTGCGCTTACAGTCTGAGGAAGGAACTCGCCGCTCTCCTCTCCTCCCGCACTTGACTTCTCAATAAAACTAATGGAAAAGCATTAGAACTATTTTCTGATCGTTTTTGAGTAAAACCTTTTGATCAAATTAAACTACAGACATCGCGTGTTTTCACATAAATGCAGCGAACGTAAATAAGCTCCATAAACCAGGTGTAACCCGAAAATGTGAATACCTCCGTAAATATTTCACCAATTAACATGAAACAAAACGCGTTGTGATGCTGGCCGTCCTCTCTCCAGCATAACAATATCAGTGTAAAGCTTTTGTGAAAGATCGCCCCATGAGAAGACGTGCCCCCTACGCCCCTCACATCAGTGGGAGCAGCAGGACTCATTTACAGGAGCTCGAAGACGCTCTGACTCTGCCCAGCTCCAGCTCCTGTCCACACATGTAAATGCTCAGAAGGGAAAGGTTGTGAGATATTAGTGGGACTGTCCCTGCCAGGCCAAAGTTGGTGGGGACATGTCCACACCAGTCCTTCAGGAAGTTACGCCCCTGGTGTACGTGATCAGTCTCTTGCAACGCTTACATACTGTCTGTGTCCTGTACGGAGTTTTCTCACCATTTAGTTTTGTAAACACAGGGACTGACTTTCAGGGCTGTTAATGACCAAACACATGCTCGGACCAGCGATTAGTCCACCAACCTTTCTGACCCAAACTGCACTCATAAGACATCAAACTTAGCTCGTGCTGTAACTACTATTTATACACAGCCGCCACGTAAACGGTGCATTTATGTGTAAAAGTTAATCTCACCTTTAATCTCAGGCCTCGGTTACACCGCAGGCGGATTCGTGAACGAACTGGCGAGCGAACCAGTCTGTGCCATCAAATGTGCAAACGTCACTTTTATAAAGCAATTTCACATCGATCCAATCTTGTACTTGGAATACATAAGGAAATATAACTTTAGGCATATTAATAACATCATTTTCCATGTACTAATACATTTAGATTTTTGTTTTATTATATGCATACATGTTGCACTTTAAGGAGACAGTGCTGCTTTAGAATGGACCACGGGGAGTTGTGTTGAGGCCAGTACTAGTCTAGGCACTTCACCCCCGCTTCGTGGCGGTTTGAATACATGGTGCTCGCCGCGAGGTAGTTTGGCCACCAAGGGCGCTCGGCTCTGCGCTCGGCGTGCGCTGTGAAAGAGGCCTCAGACTCCAGCTCCCAGCTGTCCACATCCATATAATCCAAATAAAATCCTCCATTATTGTCCCTGCTCTCAAATGTCCTCTGGGTCAGGCATCTCCATGTGACACGTGTCTCTGTTTCACTGTAATGTAAACACGCACCATGTGTTTTATTGTGAAAGGCTCCGCCCGTGTGTCAGACTTCCTCTCAGGCCGCTTCATTTCTTCAAGTTTTGCGCTGCACTGTGTAGTGAATCGGTTCACATCACGCCAAGCTCCTTGTCTTATTTATTCCAGAAAAGGACAGAATGAAGCGGAGAAAGACACAGCAGGTCCATGAGCTGCTGAGCCAGAAGACAGGTGTCAGACTCAGTATCGGCTATTTCACGGTAGAACCAGGGTATTTGTGGTTTAAACAACTGTAGAAGTCTGGCCTATTGAAGGCAACATCTCTCCAAGACACAGAGCCCCTGATCTTTGTTTTTTTTTGCAAAAGCATTTCACACAAACAAATCAAACGTCACTCTGTCTGTAAAGCAACTCAAGCTCTGTCCCATTAGAAGGAGAGCGTTTGTGAACAGCAGTTTTCAGGTCTTTCCACAGATTTTCAATAGAATTTAGGTCAGGACTTTGACTGGGCCATTCTAACACATTAATATGTTTGTTTTGAAACCATTCCATTGTAGATGTAGCTTTGTGTTTAGGGTCATTGTCCTGCTGGAAGGTGAATCTCCGCCCCAGCCTCAATTCTCTTGCTGACTCCAGCAGGTTTTCCTTCAAAATGTCTCTGTATTTGGCTCCATCCATCTTCCCAACTATTCTTACAATCTTCCCAGTCCCCGCTGAGGAAAAGCAGCCCCATAGCATGATGCTCCCCCCACCATATTTGACCCTGGGGATGGTGCACTCAGGACGATGAGCAGTGTTAGGTTTGCTCCATACATAACGTTTTGCATTTGGGCCAAAAAGTTCAATTTTTGTCTCATCTGACCAAAGCACCTTCTTCCACATGGTAGCTGTGTCCTCCATATGACTTCTAGCAAACTTCAAACGGGATTTCTTATGGCCTCCTTTCAATAATGGCTTTCTTCTTACCACTCGTCCATGAAGGCCAGATTTGTGTAGAGTACGACTTATAGTTGTCCCATGTACAGATTCCCCCAGCTCAGCGGCAGGACGTCCCAGCTCCTCCAGAGTTTTCTTGGGGCACTTGGTTGCATTTCTGACCAGTGCTCTCCTTGTTCGGTCTGTTAGTTTAGGTGCAGTCATTAGGAATGTTATAAAGGCAATTTAATGCACTCAGAAAAATGCTGTATGAATACTTCTGCACGCCCCACTTTTCACTTTTCTATTTTTTGAAAAATTACAGAATCCTGTATCATTTTGCTTTCACTTCACAGTTGTCTGTTACTTGTGTGTGAACTTTCAGTAAAAAATTCAAAATCTTTATGTTTATGGTTGTAAACATGACAAAATGTGCAAAGGTTCAAGGTGTATTAGTACTTTGGAGAGGCACTGTATCACTTGCTGGTACTATCAGTCAAAATCTAGAAAGTTAGAAATATTTGAGATTCTGCGGATCGACTGTATGGACTTACCGTCCAACAAATTACAGAAAAACAATATCTTCTTAGGCTCAACAATCATTGTCAGTACAGTGGTCCCTCGCTATATCGCGGTTCACCTTTCGCTGCCTCGCTCTTTCGCGGATTTATTTTTAGCACAATTGTGTATGCTTTTTTACAGCGTATGAACGCCATATGTGTATTGTGTTCTGCGTCCTGATTGGCTAGTCGCAGAGTGAGCCTCTCTCGTTGCATAGAGGATCTTTGTGTGTCCCGTCAACACATCAGCGCACACACTACACACAGGCCGGGCACAGTCCAACTCACTTTCTCTGAGGGGTTTTACAGCCTTAAAATATAATATAATAATGGTAAAAAATAAAGCTGTCTACTTCGTGGATTTTGTTTATTGCGGATTATTTTTAGAACGTAACCCCCGCGATAAACGAGGGACCGCTGTAGATTGATTTTCCATTTTTATTCTATTTTTGTAATACTTGAACAACTTTAATGAAGTAAATGGTGTTTCATTGAGTTTTATGTCAACTCGTGTGCTATAAGGGCTATGTCAATATAGTATGTACTTTTAGAACATGGGACTACTGAGATTTCCATTTTTTAAGTTGATTTCAGTGGCATTAGTGATCCTCAACAATATTGTTTGTCGCAATATTTTTCTGCCTCAGTATATCAAACTTCACTTCATGACAGTTAGTTTCACTTCCTGGTTGTCCAAGTAATCTCACCTTTGTAGCGGTTTCATTAAAAAGGAAATAACAAAAGGCCTTGCGTTGATGTCGTGACCCAATGGCGAGTGTTTTTACTCTGCGATGAAAGGATTAGGCTTGGCATCTTGATGATTAGACATTGTTAACCTTTGTGTGGATTCTTTTCTGTGCAGGGGGGCGGTACCTGGACAGCACATCGTCAGGCTCCTCCTCCCGCTCCCAGAGTCCTTTGCTGCTGAGCCCAGCTGGCTCTCAGAACACATACAACAACAACGGGCCACTGCTGCGATCGCTCAGGTCAGAAGGTCTTAGCCCGTTAGATCCTCCTACCCTTGTCCAATGTTTATTGTTTATCTGCAGATTCTATTATAGTTACAATTCAAGATTCATGCTTATAACAATATTCAATTGTCATTTAAAAAAGAGCAATAAGACATACTCAAGACTAAAGTATGAACTACTTAAGTATTATAAGAACATGTTGGTAGAGTTAAAGTGGACCTGCGTGCTGAGGAAGGGTTAGCTGCACGACCGTGTGACATTACTCAGTTCTATTGAAGGAGCGTGGTTCTCCAGGTGGGCGTTCCACTTAAAGTACACAGTGAACAGGTTTTACTAGACTCCTATGGACGGACAGGGACATAGCCGTCGATACCTTTAACTTGTTTGCACATTATCCTGTTCTAATTGATTGCACTGGTTGTAACAAGTGAATTTCTCCACTGTGAGATCAGTAAAGTCTTATCTTATCCTCGTTAACGTTCCTCCGCAGTCACCCTGGGGAGGGAGTGATCCAGCTCATCTCAGTGGCACGCTCCTCCAGCCTGGGTATCACCATTGGGGGAGGCTCCAACCGGCCGGACGGCCCTGCGGTCTTCATCCAGGAGGTGCTGTCCGGAGGAGATTGCCACAAGGTGAGACTACACGCTATGTATGACTCTGCCCACAAACATAACTATAACGGAAGTCCTGATCAGAACAAGCTGAAGTCTAGTCCATGAAAAACACTTCATGGATGACTCCATATGACGTTCATCACAGTCTGGACTGGCAATTTGAGGGCAGAACGGGGAGACAGAGTAAATATTTACTATCTAACATTTGCAAATAAATAACACTCAATTGTGTTTTGATTAGGAGAGGACACAGCATGAAACATGATCACTGACCGCACTTTCCTTCTTTGTTGCTTTCTTCCTTTGCATGCACATGAGAGTATTATAAGGATATACTTGTATTGTTGTATCTGACTGACAAAACCTAAAATATTGTGAAACGCTGATACTTTTAATCAATAAACCCAAGGATATGAGCATGCCACTGACAGATGATCAATGCAATTTCAGTGTACAATTGTATAATAACAAGCACTTTACCAAATGTGAGAAGATTAATATTTCAAAAATAATGTTACTCAGTAGAGCTGGGCGATTTTGGAAAAAAAATAATCATGTTTATTTTCCCCATATTGATCGATCTCGATTTTCGATTCGATTTTTTTGTTTAAAAGAAAAGAAAAAAACAATAAACGTGGTGTTCCTAGGACTAGCAAGTAAACAGATGCAGCTGCCAAACTGAAAACTCCTGCTAACTCAGCAGCAAAAACAAACTCCACACTTCTAGCCTCACAGTGAAACATCCCCTCACAACAACACACACAAATCTGCAAAGAAGATGCAAAAAAGTGGAACGTTTGAAGACTGTCAGAAGCAGACAACGAGTTTGTCAAAAGGCCAAGACTTCACGGAGTGAAGCGCTAACAACTTAATGTACATAAAGAAATACTCGTAAACAGCGCATCTATAAAAGACAATCAAACTTACAGTTCACTGTTAGAAGTCCAGCTAATCCACAGCCTCAAAAATAGTCCACATGGTCCTAATAGCAATAGGACGTTTTCCCCTTCGGCTCTGCATGTTTCTGTTTTGCCCTTCAGACGAGTTAGCACAACTTTGTAGCTAATTTTACACGTAAAATCACCAGGTCCTTTCTTTATAAGCCGAATGCCCATCTCGTCTTGCCCATTGCATTATGGGTAATGGAATGTCTTTTGGCTACCAAACAACATTGATAGTTAGCGTAAAGCAACGAAGAAAGCTCTGATTTGGACCGTTTAAACGGCTGGAAAGTTGATGATTTAAAGTGGTTTTGTCGTCGCCATGGAGACTGTTACAATATTAGCTTCAAGTCTATTTTTACGACCAGCTGTCTGTAAACGACAGAGACGAAACTGCCATTCATACGAAGAGATGCTTCAAAAGTGACGACCAGTCCTTGTTCATATCGTTGGAATAACTATGTGAGAAAAACATTTCTGACCCTTGAAGGCGAGTGTTGGACAAAGTCCAGAGTCTGAAACTGTGGCCTCATGTCGCCGATATTCACAACATTTAAACTGAAATGAGAAATAAAAACATAGAATCACTCTTTTTTTTGTCAATAAGGAGGTGGACAGTAGACACAATCTTTTTCTTAATCCTGACCAGAGAGATCCACATACACACATAGGCTATGCATCTAAATGTACTTTATTTGTATTTTTTTACGAGCGATCTGATGGTGAACAACAGAGCTAATCGGTCGCTAATTTGACAGACGGAAATGTACCCACTATATTTAACATCAACACCGTTTTGGAACTTTTTCCTGTGATTCCAAGACGAATTCAAATGATTTAAAAAGTGAGGGTGTCGGGCTGATCCCAGGTCCTGTCGTTCCCCTGTCCGCTATGGCCCGCTCCTGCCTACGGAGCCGCGGCCCTGACGGTCCCCTCGCTTTAAGATATTGACAACTTAAATATGTGCAAGAATTGTCACTTGAGACTGTTGGCATATTCTTCACTATGGACAGAAGACGGACACTTGTTCTATTAAAATCAAAACCATTGCTTTATTCCCTGAATTACATTCTAAACATAAGTTATGCGGAGAGCTCATGGGCGTCGGAACCATTCATTGTGAGGGGGAAGTGTCCCCCCCACTTTTGAAAAGTGGTTGTTTGGTCCCCCCCACTTTCACAACGTGAATTTTCATTGACTTTACATTTACTAGTTTAGACTGGACCTTTTCAATAGGCTCCCCGAGGCCAAACGATTAAATATGACCCGCGCCTTATTTTCCATAAAAAACAATCTTTTTTGGCATTATCCACGATGGTCTCGCGTCGCCCCGCGGCGTATACTGAAATGTAAACATGTCTCTGTAAACCGCTGAGAAACGGCTGAAGTGAGAATACTGGAGGATTATCGTTGGACAGATTTGACCAAACCAAAGCACAAGGACTCGTGCATCGTGTCTTCGGAGTTTTTCACGGATTCTCACATGGAGGAGCAGGACTTTTCGCGTCCTCGGCAGGTGGACAGCGTGTCTTCATCCCCACAGCGCGGGGCGGCCGTGGGGGAGAATCGAGTTGGTGATCATTGATCTGTTGTGTTGAACTTATTTTTAACGAAAAGATGCAGAATCGGTGGAGACGCGTCTTTCCCCGCTCCCTCTCACTCTCTCAGCTCTCTCCACTCCAGAGGGACAGCAGGCCGATAACTTTCTGTTAGGACATTAACCTTATATTTGCTGATTGTTTTCCGTTTTGCCTGATGAATGAACAGAGAGACTTTATGCACAATGCCTGAGCGTAAAGTCTGCCCTGATCGTTGGCACATGTTTCTTTTACTCCTGTTCCTCCTCATTCTCTTTGAATACGGCCGTATTCCTACATTAATAAAACAGCAGCACAAATACTGGTCAATACCATTCAGTCACAGAGGCCCCCCCTCTACTCTACCCCCCATTCAGTTCATTCAGTTACTATGAACATCTTTTACATGATAGTACATAAATACAAACACCTGTCTGTTCTACTCATTTCAACTGACTATTGAAAACTGAAAAAAAAAATCTAAATAGTTTGATATAAAGCCTTTTTTTTTAAACAGTAACGCAAATAGTTACTTTCCCTGGTAATGAGTTACTTTCATTATAGAGTAATTCAGTTACTAACTCAGTTACTTTTTGGAACAAGTAGTGAGTAACTATAACTAATTACTTTTTTAAAGTAACGTTCCCAACACTGCTGACCAGTAACTTTAAGGTGAGGAACATCAGTTTTGGATGTGTTTGTAAAGCGAGTGATGAAACTGATGTTGCGTGATAAATGTTAAATGTTTGCTTCCTTTAACCCCTTGACTCAGTTTTATCTGCGTTCGTGGGAAATGTGAAGATACGAGCGTTGAGGTGTTTCTTTGTGATGGCAGAAGTTAACGGGTGTGGCTGAAGCCAAATGTGGATGCAAACACGAGTTGTCTTATAAGAGTTTCATTCACTGAGTTTTTTTTACAAAGAGTCATGAAGCCAGGGCTGGACAGGAGAACAGCGGCTCCACAGGTGTTTGGTTATCGCCCTATACGTCCACCCAGCTGCCAGGAGGAGGCGCTGCTGAGCTGATCGAGTCTCTCATGTTTTCCTGAAGTAACGCCTGATTTGGATGTAGTCCCGCTAAAGCCCTAACATTGCCCTGTTTTTGCCCTGACCTTGTCCCACTGTAGTTCTTAATTTTATGAAGTCGACCCCCCAAATTTTTTAAATGTGTCCCGCCCACCTTCCAAACGCGAAACACATCTTGGCATGTTTGTCGGCCAGCGAGGAGAGAAGAGAGGCCGCACCTTCTGTGCGTGAATCATTTATAGGAACAGGAAGTAGGCGTCTCCTTGTCGAACCAATCAGTGCTCTTGGAATGTTCTTGTCGGCACTTCCTCTGCGCAATCTGACTCCTCCTTCTAACACACTGCCCCCCAGTGGATCCAAATGTAAAGACAACAATGGCGCAGCAAAATGGAATGGCCGTTCAGTTATAAACCCGTTTCAAATGAACCGTAAAGCCTAATATGACAAAAACATGTATACAAATATTTCCACAAGACTTATAGTCTTTAAACCAATGCCCGTAAGCCTTATAGTTCACGGTCATGGCTCAATATACTTCAGTGTTCACGCTCCGCTACCTGAACTCGCTCGCACGTTTCAATGGCGGTGTGGTTTGTTTGGGCTGAAATGAGGAGCCTGATTGACTCACACATGCACAGTCGTGATGGGCATTCGGCATATTGCCGCATGTAGCATGCTCCTGTGCTTCCTGTTTGGGCTGAGTGATCCCTGGGATTGACCTGACAGGCGCTGCAGTATTGCGTCGTCCTTTTTTTTTTTTTTCAGACAGGATTGGCCAATTCTCCTCGATTAAAGCCCACCACGCGATTCGTGATATCGTGATCGACCTTTATTCTAATCACGACTAGATTCAAATGTGATTAATTGCCCAGCCCTAATCAAGAGTGAGCGTGTTTGAAACTCTTAGGAATAAAAAGGCTGTTTAGTTACAAATATCAAACACTGTTGCTAAGGTTTCCACTATTTGATATAGACTGGATTCCCCTGATGTGCTCCTTTGAACAGGCCTCGCTGGGTCTAATCCCTCTGAATATGCAGCAGGATTAGTTCTGAGCATGAATGGAGTGCTCCCCTCACAGGGACAGTGTGGAGGTCACAAAGAAGGGGGTGCTTTTGGGTCGTTTCGTTGAAAACGTGTAACTTAACTCCACAACATCTGAAAGATAAATGTAACACTTTCTCCTCCACTACATGTCTGAAATGTAAAAGCGTAATGTTGGGAATGTGTTTGTCCTCCTGAAAAACCTTTGGGCGAACACTCCAGAACAGTAGGGGGCAGCGTGCAGATTTACTGTCAGTGTCACCGCCTAGGTTTATATGGTGATGTGTTTATATTCACTTCAGAAATCGGATTTATTGGTTTATTTGGTCAGGACAGTGCAAGTTAATGAACATACATGGGTCTCATGCATGTAAACAAGCCACACCGGATTGTAGCCTTGGGCTAATTTCCATCCGTCGTCCCCCATGTGCACTCTCCAACACACTCTCATTCATCCTGGCCTATTGTACATGTTTTTAGTGGTAGGGGAAACCGGAGAACCCTGAGGAAACCTACGCAGACACGGGGAGAACATGCAAACTCCACACAGAAAGGTCCCGTCCCTGGTGGGAATCGAATCTGGGACCTTCTAGCTGTGAAGCACGAGCTCTAGCACAGCGGCAGATCATCCAGTCTTTGGGTTCTACATGGGCCAGAGCAACTGAACTCTCTCTCTTCCTTCAGAACCAGGTGGTGAATGATTGCACCTCCATATTTGGAGTCAAAGTGACTCCAAGTCACAAGTTTCATGGATAACCTTTGTGGGTTTTGATATTTGCCTTTGGGACATTACTTTGCCTTTTTGCTGTATTTTCCTGGTTAGTTAATGCACACGTGTGTAAGATCAGAAATAAATCATTATATCGAGATTATATATTATTATAATTATAATATATTATATTATATATTATATCAGATAATGTAATCAGATCAGATTACGCTGTTTACAAGCCACTTCAACAATCTGAGAACTCCAGAAATCAGACTCAAGACAAAGAAGGTTTGTCCCTGTGGTGTTGCCATACAGCTGGTAAATTCAGGCTCAGTCTAACCCTGTCGCTAGAGCCATGTGGACTGGGCTTGCCCAGGGGGCACGGGGGCGGCGGGATGGCCCAGTGTCAGTCAGGTTGATGAATGAGTTGTGTATACAGCAGAACAGACTGACACCTGCTGAGCTCAGGCTGTCCTCTCAGCCTTCACTGTGCACAGTCAGCTTCAGATCACCATTCAGATCCTCCTCCACCGGGACCCACTGGGACCCACCGGGACCCACGGGACCCACCGGGACCGGGACCCACCGGGACCTACCGAGACTGGGCGCTCCATAAGGCTGGGGACGTACTGGATGGAGCAATACCATAGACATCTGCTAAAGCATTGTCCATAGACTGACATTGGTGAAAAACAATGTAGAGACAGGAGGTGTAGAACACCTCCATATACCTGCTAACCTGGCGAGCCTACACACGCGTTCCCCATTCTTTACAAAGACGTGTAGTTATTCCCATGAGTTCTAAATGGCATGACATGAACGGATCAGAGACACGCACGATCCGTCCAACATGACGACTTACACAAGTACAAAGACATTGACTCTAACAAGAAATATTGCATTTAATTAAAAGTCCATCAGAAAAAGTCCTCTCCCAAATCAGCAGACAAAACGATTGTAAATATAGGGGAGAGACTTTCTAAAGTTTGTTCTGAATGATACGCGATTTGAGAGTCTTTGAGTGACATAATACAGATTAACCCCCTGGTCCCGTCATGGAACCGCCACCTTAACGTGGTGGAGGGGTTTGAGCCTGAATGATCCTGGAGCTCTGTTGTCGGGGGCTTCGTGCCCCTGGTAGGGTCTCCCATGGCAAACAGGTCCTAGGTGACGGGTCAGACAAAGAGCGGTTCAGAAGCCCCTTATGAGAGACCAACAGGCCCGGTTAGAACCATGAGGCCGTCCTTCTGTGGACCAACCACCTGCAGGGGGCGCTATAGGGGCTGGTGCAGCTCCAACAGCTGCCCCCATGACCCGGCAACGGACAAGTGGAAGAAAATGAATGGATGGTTACAGATTAGCATCTTGATAAAACTCTTTAGGGCAGGGGTCACAAATTAAATTTCACCAAGGTCTGAATTTTAAAAAACCTTGTCAAGGAAAGGTCCGGAACATACGGGGTTAATTGAGGATGAGGATTGTTAAGCCTTTATTAAATCTATCACTGTAATTTGAAAATAATGCCAGGACTAAACCTCCTGGCTTAGTCCAGGTTTAGTCCAGGTTTAGTTCAGGTTTAGTTCAGGTTTAGTCCAGGTTTAGTTCAGGTTTAGTCCTGGTTTAGTCCAGGTTTAGTCCTGGGTCAGACCTGCTCGCTGCTGATTGGGAAACAGCCAGGCTAATTGCGTGTATATTTAATTAGGGCGTCCTGAGTTTTAAAACTTTAGCGAGCCGTATTTCAGTCCTTCCGCAGCCGTTTCTAAAAATATAAAAAGTGTTTTAAAGCTCAGAGGTGGAACTTTCTCTTTCTGTCCATCGAGGCTGTAGTCATCGCTTTGCTGTAGCAGCTGCTCCTGAATCCCTCAAGGGAGTCACGGTCGGGACCAAAGTTTGGATTCAAGGTTCGGGTCCGGACGGGTTAGTGCGTGGGTCCGGGTCCAGACTGAGGGCCATTTAATGACCTCTGCTTTAGGGATTGGCTGCGGGGTACGTCCCGTTGCGAGCAATATGTTTGTTAAGTGTGACATCACGCACAATAATTAGCTACCTCTGGGTCCAAACAGCTGAGAGTTCCATAGATAAACACAGCAAAAAACACAGACAAGCATTACGAAAGAAAATCAATACTTCTGTGTGATCAGATGTTTGTAGTGGGCTCTACAGCAGGTTCAAATCAGCTAAAGCCCATCATAGTGAATAGGGCTAAAGTTCCGTTGGACCTGGAAGTAGAGTGATGAGATAGTCACTTAACAAACGTATGGAAGTTTTTGATCATTTGCACAAATTTGCCAGATATTGATGTTTGAATGATCAGACCAACCGTAGATAAATAAGAGTCTTTTTTTTAAAAGCGCTCTATAAATAAAGTTTGATTTGATTTGATTTAAAATGTGGTTCTATTCCACGGCGCTCCAGTGGGCAGGGCTCAGTCACCTGTCGCTCTGCTGCTCCGAGGCGCGATATCAGTGTGCGACCTTTTTATTTCATTCAGTCAGAGCTCATTTAGCCACTGTTTGCAGTACGTTGCGCTCCTTGTGTTTCTCACGGCCAGGTGCCGAAAACGTGCACCACATGAATGCGGGTAAATGAGAAAATGGCGAAATGCAGCAGTTTAACTACTGCTCAACATACTTGTTTTTTCTTTGAATAAACATCTATTCCATGTCTGTTCTCTGTTTCCATTCCCCCTGACGCCCATTGTACATCGTCGTCATTTTCTTGTTGGCGATAATGCACTGCTGGTAGTGCAGATGAGAGGATTAGATAGTGAGCCTGTGGAGCGGTGATGGAGGGGTCTTGTCCCGACAGGAGCACAGCCACATGAACACAGAGCCGTGCCTTTGAGCTGTCTCCAATCCCATCCTCTACGCCTCAGCCCCCATACTCCAAACACTGCAGCCTTTCTTACACCCACAGCGGAGCAGTGGAGCTTTTCTATCCAACAGGTCTGCTCAGGGTTTGAATCTCTCCTATCTCCCCCACAGTTGTTCCCATGGTAACAGATGTAATAGATGGTTGTCCTATGGTAACAAAGACAAAGTTCTCTTTGGTAACAGCGCTGTGTGTTTGGACATCAAGTCTCTGAGGGGCACCACACTGAGGCCACTGTGATCGATTGGCATTGTACAGTATTAACGCAGCTGGTCCTGTATTCAAAGAGAACAATGAGAAAGAAGAGCTAAATGTGGCCACTGATGGTACAGGGCACGTTGGAATCTCTGTGCTGCGCGAGGAGACTTTCCGCATACACAGTCATGTTCTCTGGTGCCTACGCTCACAGCAGACAGTGAACAAGGAAAGGGGGAAGAGGGAAAACACATCTGAGCTAAAATGCACTGCAGCTGCAGGGACGGGGCAGAGACATTCAGGTTCAGGGGTAGAGGGCACCATCATCTAAACTCTTTTCACTGCAGGTGAATAGGAAAACATTTACATTTAGATTCCCCATATTTTTTACGACGAAATCTGAATAATGGATCGAGCCAGGTTTAAATTTATGGTTTTGTTTCATTAGTTACAAAGATTTTGGATTTCTAAATAAGATTAATTTTTGTGGAATAATCTGTAAAAAGAAAATTAAATTTTTCCTTGTATTTTGAAATTCTAAACTCAATAAATCAGGTTAGAAATTATCCATCCATCTATTTTCTTTCGCGTTATCCGGGGCCGGGTCGCGGGGGCAGCAGTCTCAGCAGAGATGCCCAGACTTCCCGATCCACGCACACCTCCTCCAGCTGTTATGGGGGGACCCCGAGGTGACACCAGGCCAGATCGGAGACATAGTCCCACCAGCGTGTCCTGGGTCTTCCACGAGGCCTCCTCCCAATAGGACATGCCTGGAGCACCTCCCGAGGGAGGCGACCAGGAGGCATCCGGAACAGATGCCCTAGCCACCTCAGCTGGCTCCTTTCGACGTGGAGGAGTAGCGACTCGAGTTCGAGCTCCTCCCGGGTAACTGAGCTCCTCACCCGATCTCGGAGGGTGCGCCCAGCCACCCTGCGAAGGAAACTCATTTCGGCCGCTTGTATTCGCGATCTTGTCCTTTCGGTCATTACCCAAATCTCATGACCATAGGTGAGGGTGGGAACGTAGATCGATCGGTAAATCGAGAGCTTTGCTGCTTGGCTCAGCTCCCTCTTCACCACAACAGTCCGATACAGCGACCGCATCACTGCTGACGCCGCACCGATCCGTCTATCGACCTCACGCTCCATCCGTCCCTCACTCGTGAACATGACCCCGAGATACTTGAACTCCTCCACTTGGGGCAAGGACTCCCCACCGACCTGAAGCGGGGAAGCCACCTTTTTCCGGTGGAGAACCATGGCCTCAGATTTGGAGGTGCTGATCCTCATCCCGGCCGCTTCACACTCGGCTGCAAACCGCCCCAGTGCGCGCTGAAGGTCCTGATTTGATGAAGCCAACAGAACAACATCTGTCCATATAGGTAATGAACAGAACCGGTGACAAAGGGCAGCCCTGGCGGAGCCCAACACGCACCGGGAACAGGTCTGACTTACTGCCGGCAATGCGAACCAAGCTCCTGCTGCGGTCATACAGGGAACGGACAGCCCTTAGTAGAGGGCCCCGGACCCCATACTCCCGGAGCACCCCCCACAGGGCACCACGAGGGACACGGTCGAACGCTTTCTCCATATCCACAAAACACATGTGGACTGGTTGGACGAACTCCCACAAACCCTCGAGCACCCGATGAAGGGTATAGAGCTGGTCCAGTGTTCCACGACCGGGACGCAAACCGCATTGTTCCTCCTGAATCCGAGGTTCGGCTATTGGCCGGATCCTCCTCTCCAGCACCCTGGAGTAGACCTTACCAGGGAGGCTGAGAAGTGTGATCCCTCTGTAATTGGAGCACACTCTCCGATCCCCCTTCTTGAAGAGAGGGACCACCACCCCGGTCTGCCAATCCAGAGGCACTGTCCCCAACCGCCACGCGATGTTGCAGAGACGTGTCAGCCAAGACAGCCCTACAACATCCAGAGACTTAAGGTACTCAGCAGTGTTAATTTTGACAACATATTTTAATTTAGTTTTAGTCTTAGTCTTTTGACGAAAATGTAATAGAATTTTAGTCGAGTTTTAGTCAAAAAAATATCTTCAATTTTAGTCGAGATTTTGTCAACTAAAATTGCAAGTCAATTTAGTCGACTATATTTAAGACACATTTAGTCGACTTTGTATTTATAATATTCATTATAATCATATTTAATCGGGGTCCTGCTTCATGGAGCTGCTCCCTCATGAACAAAGCTCAGAGCTGCTCCTTTGGCAGTGAATTTACATGATATGAGGCTCTTTCAGACTGTCAATAGAAAATTGGATGATTTTAGTCTCTCCTTTTCATTTTTATTTAGTCTTATTTTAGTCGACTAAAATATCTGGACATTTTAGTCATAGTTTTAGTCGCATGAAAAAGTTTTAATTTAGTTTTAGTCCAATTTTAGTCGGCAAAAAAATCACTTTGACTAAAATTAAGACTAAATATTTTAGTCGACGAAATTAACACTGGTACTCAGGACGAATCTCATCCACCCCCGGGGCCTTGCCACCAAGGAGCTTTCTAACCACCTCGGTGACTTCAGCCTGGGTGATGGACGAGCCCCCCTCCGAGTCCCCAGCCTCTGCTTCCTCATCGGAAGACGTGACAGTGGGATTGAGGAGATCCTCGAAGTACTCCTTCAGATTAAACTGAGCGAAAGTCTGTTTACGAAACCTCGTTACATACGGCGCTCCACGTGGAAAAAGGCCATGTCTGTAGTTTAATTAGGTCAGAGGTTTAAACGAAAACGACTCTATGCTCTTTGCATATCCAAGTATTTAAATGCCATGTATTCAGAGCCAGTTCAGCTCGTGTGGCCTCACGGGGCTCGGGTCATCTCACTCGTACACTGTGAGGTCAGTTCAGCTCGTGTGGCCTCACGGGGCTCGGGTCATCTCACTCGTACACTGTGAGGTCAGTTCAGCTTGTGTGGCCTCACGGGGCTCGGGTCATCTCACTCGTACACTGTGAGGTCAGTTCAGCTTGTGTGGCCTCACGGGGCTCGGGTCATCTCACTCGTACACTGTGAGGTCAGTCAGTCGTGGGTTAACAGTGTTTATTTACCTCCGTGGGCTAAGACTTTCTTCATACATGTATGTGCGTCAGTAGCATTTAGCATGTTCAAAATCGCCTCAAACATGTCCGTTTAAGGCCTGTTTTAGCATGTCCCAAACACGGCTTTTTCCAGAGTTGCGCGAGGACGTCTTTTCAAATGTTACGGAGGCTGATCGTTTGGACAATCATCTTAAAATGTGAAAATAAACCGCCATGTGAAACGAAAACTCGCCCTGGAAACCAATGGCTCAGAGCGACTTCAGCATCTCACCGGAAATTCCCCCATCCTCGTTTCTACATGAGCCCCCCAGGAATAAGGTGGATATGTCAAAATTAGGATTTTTCTTCTTTTTTTGCAGTTTTCACAAGTCAGTGTAAATGAGTAGAACAGACAGGTGTTTGTATGTATGTACTATCATGTCAAAGATGTTCATAGTAACTGAATGAACTGAATAGGTGGAATGAGGAGGAACAGGAGGAAATGAAACATGGCCAACGATCAGGGCAGACTTTACGCACAGGCATTGTGCATAAAGTCTCTCTGTTCATTCATCAGGCAAAACGGAAAACAATCATCAGCAAATATAAGGCTAAATGCCCTAACAGAAAGGTAGCAGCCGCTTCTCTGGAGCAGAGAGCGGGGAGAGAGGAAGAAGAAAAGGCGCTGAGAGAGAGAGTGAGGGGGGGGGGGAGACGCGTCTCCACCGATTCTGCGTCTTTGTGTTAAAAATAAGTTCCAACACTATTGATCAGTGATCACCAACTGGATTCTCCCCCGCACCGGACACAAACAGCGCTGTGGAGATGACGAGCCGCGGCTCAGGGACAGTCAGATGTGCGCGTTAATTTCTGCTCCGTGAGACGCCCACAAAACAACGGTGTCCGACTGTCCGTGCGTGTTGTACAAACTTCACTGAAACAAGCCAGAAAATAATCATATAATAGTTGATCTAGTAGTTTATACCTACAGAGAAGTTGAGTAGTATTAGTAGCAGATGAGTAGTGTCACTAATAACAGTAATTGTGCTGTAGCTACAAAACATGTGAGTAGTAACGGTGGTAATGGTGCTGTATTTACAATGGCAAAAATAATGCTGCTAACGTTAGCTTTTCTTAGCCGCAAAATAAGCTCGACTGTTCACGGATTTATAAGTAGTGAAACGAGTACAAAAAGTAAACACTGGACAGGTGCTTTTTTACAATATAGTTGACGAGTTAGCTACGCTAACTTTGGGCCCAGGGAATTGAAGAGACGATTTAGGCTTTTCCTAGTAGCATTTCTACCAGTGGAATAATTGTATTATTACAATTAGGCGTTTATCCATACAACGTAAATTATTTTTTTTTCTTTCTCCTTCAAACGTCAGTTATTCGTTTATCTGTATTATTCGGCTTCTTCCCTCGATTCACTTTGCTGCATTTGCTCAAGTATCGTATCTTATATTGTCAAACTGATTTGGTCTAAATATCTCACAAAACAGTAACGTTTCTTACCTCAGTTGAAGTCACGCCTGCAAATCTGTAAATGGACCAGGACGGGACTGTTATTTCTGGTGCTCTTAAAGCCTGAGCGCCTCATGCACGAGCTCATGGAGGCTGCAGTTACGCGTTTGGCCTGAGGGGGCAATAGTGAGCACATAACTGTCAAACTCCACATAGCCCCTTTAACAGACCAGAGACAATTGTTCCTATGGTAACAGATACGTTGTTCTTGTGGCAACAGATGCATGGTTCCTATGGCAACAGATATGTTGGTCCATTGGTAGCAGATAGACCTGTTCCTATGGTAACAGACCCAGTTGTTGCTATGGCAACAGGCATGGTTGTGTTCTGAGGGAGATATTTCACATGTGGCTGTGCACTTGGGATGAGTCAGAGGGATTAAGTCGTCAGGATTTCTGTCAGAAGGAGCATAACGGAGCTAAAGCCCTGCTGCAGCACACCACGGACTCTGACTCCAAAAGTGCATCCACCCCGTTGAGTATCACTGACCGTACTGTGTTCAAGAGGAGAAAAGTTAGTGTGATTGAATATGTAATAATGGTGCATCAAACAAACTGATCCCCATAAGAGCCTCTGTTTCTGTGTGCGTGTGCGTGTGTCTGTGTCTGTGCGTGTGCGTGTGCGTGCGCGTGTGTCTGTGCGTGTGCGTGTGTGTGCGCAGGACGGACGTCTCCGCCCCGGAGACCAGCTCATCGCCATCAACAAGGAGTCTCTGATCGGAGTGACCCACGAGGAGGCCAAGAGCATGCTCAGCAGAGTCAAAGCCGGGTCAGTGCGTGACTTATTACTGCAGGTCATTAGGGTTAAGGCGCCTCTGCAGGGGAACGGGAACTAACGCTGGCTGTAGATTCATGATAACTATGAGGAGAACGTATAGTTGGGGACGATGTCTGCCATTGTCCCCAGAGTGTGAGAAAATGGCCTTTGAAGCGACATGTTCCATCAAATGGACCGAGATTATTGTGTAGATTCTACTATACAATAAGTACACAATACACAGATAAATACATATTTGCAGCTACAAATGCAACGTCAACGCTTCACTGCGGGTAACATCTTTCATTTGAACTTTTCATTTTGATCTTGACAAGATGCATCGTGTGTCTTTTCCACGAATAGACATTATTTTAAACATCAAGGCACCAACAAGCAGGTTAATCGGACACATTTCTGCAGGTCCACTTTAACTCTACCAACATGTTCTTATAATACTTAAGTAGTTCATACTTTAGTCTTGAGTATGTGTTATTGCTCTTTTTTAAATGGCAATTGAATATTGTTATAAGCATGAATCTTGAATTGCAACTATAATAGAATCTGCAGATAAACAATAAACATTGGATAAGGGTAGGAGGATCTAACGGACCTTCTGACAAGTCAATCATTTACAGCGAACGTTGAAAAGTGATGTCTCTACAGGAACATGAAGAAACCGGTAAAAAAAAAAAGCATAATAAAATGAGGCTCAAACCCATCGCTGCCTTGTTTCGATGATGTTAGCCGATTAGTGAAGGCGATTTGGACTCTGAAATGGTCAGAAAGAGTCCCGCTGATTGTGTCAATGTCAGTTTTGTCTCCTTTCATGCTGACGTGTGTGTGTGTGTGTGTGTGTGTGTGTGTGTGTGTGTGTGCTCTCAGTCAGGACAGCGTGGTGGAGGTCGCCTTCATCCCAGGGAAAGGCTTGTTTCCCAGCAGCGCGTCCCTGCACAACGGAGTCCAGCGGGCCGCGGGACGCCTCAAAGTGCACATCCGCTCACCCGAGGTCAGCCTTCTTCTTCATTCCATTTGTCTCAGTCTGATGAAAATGTTACGTGTGGACGGAAATGGACAGTTAATGACGTGTTGGATGGATGTTGCCTTCATTAGGCCACATTAAAACTCCGACGAGTCGAGGAGCACGAAGACCTCGGAGTTTGTCAAATGACCCTAAGCAGTGGTGATTTTGATGATGAGATGTTTACCCAGTGTTCACCTAACAAACATGAGGCTTTGCTGTGAGCGGCTCAGCTCACATGGCTAAGACCTGACTGTAACTTTACCAGGAGTGGGTACGTCTCCAGCTCGTCTCCATGGCGATGTGACTAAAGTCAGCAGAATTTGAAAAGGTTCTCATCCAAATCCATTCTTTGATTAAGGTCTCCTTATACTTAATCACTAGCAGCCTTTGATGCTCTGTTCGGCAGCTGCAGAATGTCCACACTGGTTCAGGAGGTATTCTCCTGACTGTGTACACACGTGTACTATACCAGATGACAGTCGTAGAAGTAAAACATATATTAAAAATCATTTACCATGTGTTGATCCCAATTCTCTTTGTATCCCGATCATTTAAATGTCGATACCGTCGTATTCCATAGTGTACGAGTCACTGTCCTCCACCATCTCTTTCCGTGCAGACCGTCCGCGTAGTAAGAAATTATAATCCCACCTTCAGCCACTGCAGAAAGAGCATTTTCTGTGTGAGCTGGTCATTAAGTGCCCCGGCAAAGTGCATACTGAGCCGGTCATTATGCACTTTAAAGGTTCATTATGCATCTTTTTATGTAAAAAGCTTATTTTTTATTTGTTTTACATAAAAATCAGAATAATGCACCTTGAACATCTCTAGTTTTCACTCCACTTTTGCAACAACCAACACTCCAAACAGCATTAGGCCTAACGATATTGGAAAGTTTTGTTTTGTTCTCAGGGATTATTTAATATTTGATTCCTGCCTCATTTGAGTTTTTGAATTTGATTGTTTCATTAATAAATAAATAACGTATTCAAAAACTAAACAGGATCCAAAATCCCTCCGAGCAAATCTTTATAACGAATATGTCACAAAATAAAATGATCAAATGAAACCTGGGTCTATCCATTGTTTTGAAATTGGCAATTTAGGCCATTTTTATTCATGAAACATGATATTTTATATGACACTATTAGGAACAGTAACAACAGGCATTACATTTACATTTCTTTGGAAACTATTCTTTTGTTCCATATGATCGTCAAAAATACAAAATATATGGTTCAAAAAACGTCCTTTGGCAGGTTTGGCTGAAAAGTTTACAGTTTGCTTTAAATATCCACATTTTCTATAATTCCTTTACTTACTGGAATTCATACAAATCTTTAGAAATGACAAAAGCATTGATTCTTTTTTGTATTGTCCATGTTATGTTTAGGGATTAAACTGGTATTAAATGGGAATAACCTGTATAACTGTGGCTGTTGTTTCAGATCTGCGCCGAGGAGCCGTCTCAGGTGTCCTCTCCGTCCCCTGACATCTGTCCCCCGGACATTCACATCTCAGGTACGGCCTCTGCAGGAGTCCTGTCCAAACGGAAACACAGATGTGTGTCATCATGCACCAGGACGACCGAGGGTCAAGTCATAAGCTGGATTTTCTTTTGAAATGATATTCGTGCATGTTACGGAACACACATCCACCCCTAGTCCCTCACGCACAATCACTCTCTCATTCATCCCGGCCTATTGTACATGTTTTTAGTCTTAGGGGAAACCGGAGCGCCCAGGGAACACCTATGCAGACATGTAGCCACGACATGGAAACCTACACAGTCGGGCCACGCCCAGGGATACTGTTCCACTGCCACCAACATTTCATTTATGTGTAAAAATGATTGTTTTTTTGGGTTAAAGCTCAACAAACACACTAGCAATGAGACGATAACAAATCCTGCTGAGCAAGCTAGTGCAAAAGGACAAACAGTATAGTTCCGAAGTGTCTCTAGTCCCTGGCAGGGGTCAAACGCTGGAGACCCTTGGTTCCTGGGGATGTTGGAACTCCAGAGGTTATGCTTTGACGAGATTCCCCCGGAGACACGCGGATATGAACAGACGCGCAGACCCCGGCAGCTCGGCATAATCCTATTGGCCCGGGATTAGCCACAAGGTTATTTCCTAGGTGCCGGGCCACAGCGCTCCGGGGATCTGATTGGTGGAGCTGGTTGCTAACTGTGGCAGATGTCTGTGCTTTGAGGTGTTTTGTTAGTGATGTCCCCATCAAGTTCACCGGGCTGGATCTTTTAAAACTTCATTTAGGATAATACAACACAATACATTACCCATGTTTGAGTTGTACCACCTGCCTATCCATAAGGACTCGTGTGGTTTCAGCTCTAACTGCTTTCCCTACAGAGCAGGTTAACATTCTCCATCACGGCTGCTTGATTTGATTACGCCAAAAGTTCTGGCCCCACTCTAAAGGCTAAAGGAAATCAGCAGCAGCAGAATCATCTCAACCACTGTACTCTGCTTTGAAATAACTGCACTTTGCACATCCTTCCTCACTGTCGGCACCAGCTCCTTGATCGCTTACCAGCTCCTCAAAGGCGCCTTCTCCCACTTATAAAACATCTGTATGAATTTCTTAAACCTCAGCCTATTTTTATGGTATTTCTGTGACAGTGACCCTGAAAAGTTGTGTTTCTTCGGCCCTCTGAAGAAAAGCTAGGAATGAGTTTGGACACAACTAACATTTTAATTTAGTGGCTTCCTCTTTCATTGTTTGTAATAGAAACAAACCTCATGTATAAGGCCTTTAAGGGCTGCTGAGCAGTTTGCTATGATATAAAGTACACATATAATGAAGGATGGTAAAGTTTAACAGCTACAATTTTAGCTATCAATGATCAGGTTAATCCTTTGTGGATTTTTCTTTCCTTATTCCTTGTAAAAAAAATAATACCATATAATCAGGAGATGGGGAAACGTTAGCCTCCTCCTCACTCCTGACTTTAGCTCGCTGTTTTCTGACCATTGCTCCCGGTCATTAATCTCTTGTGCCAAGTGTCCTGGAGAATGTGGATATATACGTCATCGCAGCTGTCAATCCTGTTAAACAGGTGAGCATGTCTGTGTTGGCCCTGACAGTAACAGAGCTGATCACGGTCGGTCAGGTGACGTCCTGTGGGAGGGGCATAACAGACCTTTCAGTGACCCAGTATGGGTGGTTAGCATGTCACCTTTAGTTTTCATCATGATGGCCTTTATGACGCCCCAGGATCAGGCCCCAGGTGTTTAGGGTTTTTGGTATGTGGATGGAATGTAGCGTAACCATGGCGATGGTTCCATCAGCTGTGAAAACCTACCAGAAAGGCCTAAACAACAATTGATCCTGGAGCATCATGGAGTAACCCAAACAAACCACATTCAAACACCAATGGACACAGACACTGGAGGCAAGGCAGGTGAAGTGTCTTGCCCAAGGACACAACGACAGCGTGCACATGCAGGAACTGGGATTCAAACCCCCGACCTTCCGACCCGCTCTGAATGTACCTGACATGAGCAATGGAGACAGCAGAAGACCACACCAGGAGACCACAAGTTAAAAAAAGTCTAGTAAATGAATAGTCAGTCAGTATAGTACTATAGGGCCCACTTTGTGTCCAGGGGTAAATCCACACGTGTGTAGATGTGGGACAGTACTCATCCAATTAATATGTGGGCCTGGCACTGAGCCCTCCCAGCTCTCATCTGTAATCACAGTTATACCTTTTTAATCACCCCCAGCACACGAACCAGCACAGCCTCAACCAGTCACCTCTTAAGCCTCTCAAACTAGTGCTCTCTGTTCCCTCCTTCTTACTGCCCCCACACCAGCAGACTCATCAGCCGCCCCCTCCTCTTCACCACCAGTGTTTAGGTCCTTTAGTGCAGTGTTTTTCAACCTTTTTTGAGCCAAGGCACATTTTTTTCATTGAAAAAAATCACGAGGCACACCATACACCAGAATTTTTTTTTAAATGTAACTCTGTAGCCTATATTCACAATATAAAGTGCATCCATGCATCGCTAATTGTTTTGTCTCAAAGAATTTAGCTACCTGTGGCCACTTTCTGATATGAAAGAGTTTTACATGGTTACTCAGCCGATCACTAGACAGCACAGAGACTTGACAATGGCACATTATTTGCAGGTAATTATTGATTTATTTTCAAAAAATATTTTTTAGACACACTAGGTGAAATTGGATAATTTCCCAAGGCACACCAGACAATATCTCACGGCACACTAGTGTGCCCCGGCACAGTGGTTGAAAAACACTGCTTTAGTGGAACTATTTTTCTCATCGTGACTGGTGCTACTACCTGTCAAAGTTACGGCGCCAACGTTCCATAAGTCTTTCAGAGATGTTTTCATCTATCATATCTCTTCATTTAGGCTCAAGTCAGAGGTCACCCACGGATCAAAGGTCACCCACTGGTAGCAAGCCCAAGATCACCCTGGACCCCTACATCCGACTCAAGGCCGACAAGCTGGACCTGGTGAGTCCTGGGCTGCGCGTGACATTTCCAAAGATCTTGTGTAACTCATGTGCCGTGAGCTCTGTTCACTCCTCTGTGACGATCACAGCTCTGGTGGATGTCCCATAGGTTTTAGGTTGTCCCCTTTATCCTCTGCTGTGTCTGCAGGGCAGTGGTCGTCTTGGAGGTGCGTTGGGGTTGTGCTCATGTTGAAGCGCACACCTGTGGCCCAGTTTGCAAAGGGAGAGGATCATGCTCTGCTTCAGTATGGCACAGGACATGTTGGTATTCATGGATCTCAATAATGGGTGGGGGGTCAGCAGTTTGCTTTTCTCGTCAGATGATGTCATGCATGTGTGGTGGCAACAGGTGAGGTGAACAAAGAGGTGCCTCATGCCTACAGAGAAGTTGTCTCGCCAGCCAGCCGTCCATTCCTGCTTTTTGTATCCGTTCAAAAGCAGGACCGTCTAGAACTTTGCTAACAGCAAAGCGTGGTGGTGGGAGTGTCATGGTCTGGGGTTGAATGGATCCCCCACTTCCTTCTGAAACTGGGCCACAGGGGTGTACTCCAACAGGATAATGACCCCAAATACACCTCCGTGACGACCACTGCCCTGACCAAGAAGCTGAGGATAAAGGTGACTGGCCAAGCATGTCCCTCAATCTAAACTCACTCCTCGCCGAGGAGTGAGTCCAGTGGCCGACTGTGAAGCTCTGGTGAATTCTATGGGCAAGAACATATTGACATTCTAATATATATTTGGGAATTTCATTGAGGGTGGTGAATAGTAGTAAATAGTGATGAGCAATAGTGAATAATGGTGAATAGCGGTTAGCATTAGTGAATAGTGGTGAGTAGTCGTGAACAACAGTTAATATTAGTGAATAGTGGTGAGCAGAAGTGAATTGTGGCAGTAGTGGTGAGCAGTAGTGAATAGTGGTGACCAGGAGTAAATAGTGGTGAGCAGTAGTAAATAGTGGTGAGTATAGGTGAATACTGGTGAGGGGTAGTGAATAGTGGTGAGTATAGGTGAATACTGGTGAGGGGTAGTGAATAATGGTGAGTATAGGTGAATATTAGTGAGCAGTAGTAAATAGTGGTGAGTATAGGTGAATACTGGTGAGGGGTAGTGAATAGTGGTGAGTATAGGTGAATACTGGTGAGGGGTAGTGAATAGTGGTGGGTATAGGTGAATACTGGTGAGGGGTAGTGAATAGTGGTGAGTATAGGTGAATACTGGTGAGCAGTAGTAAATAGTGGTGAGTATAGGTGAATACTGGTGAGGGGTAGTGAATAATGGTGAGTATAGGTGAATATTAGTGAGCAGTAGTAAATAGTGGTGAGTATAGGTGAATACTGGTGAGGGGTAGTGAATAGTGGTGAGTATAGGTGAATACTGGTGAGGGGTAGTGAATAGTGGTGAGTATAGGTGAATACTGGTGAGGGGTAGTGAATAGTGGTGAGTATAGGTGAATACTGGTGAGGGGTAGTGAATAGTGGTGAGTATAGGTGAATACTGGTGAGGGGTAGTGAATAGTGGTGAGTATAGGTGAATACTGGTGAGCAGTAGTAAATAGTGGTGAGTATAGGTGAATACTGGTGAGGGGTAGTGAATAGTGGTGAGTATAGGTGAATATTAGTGAGCAGTAGTAAATAGTGGTGAGTATAGGTGAATACTGGTGAGCAGTAGTGAATAGTGGTGAGTATAGGTGAATATTAGTGAGCAGTAGTAAATAGAGGTGAGTATAGGTGAATACTGGTGAGCAGTAATAAATGGTAAATGGACTCAACTTAACTCAACGCTTTTCTACCTTTATCAAGTCTAAAACGCTTTACAGTAAAGAACCAGTCACCCATCCACCACACTCTCATTCATACACCGATGTACGCAGACACTGGTAGTGAATAGTGGTGAGCAGTAGTGAATAGTGATGAATAGTGGCGAGTAGTGGTGAGTAGCTGTTAGCATTAGTGAGTAGTGGTTCCTCCCGTGGACCCACCACCTGCAGGAGGAGCCATAGGGGACTGGTGCTATGTGATTTGGGCAGCTCGAACAGCTGCCCCCACGACCCGGCAACGGACAAGTGGGAGACAATGGATGGATGGATGGAGTAGTGGTTCGTTTTATCCCGTAAATTACTCTGCCCCTCCAAACTGAACTCACTAGCCTCACGATAACTTCCACCTGCAGAATTCTGAGTGGCAGTTGTCGCGAGGTTGCGTAGCTGTCAAGTCTCCCCTTTTGGCCAGGAAACAATTGTATTTTGACCCGTCTTGGAGCTTGGTTGCGCTGGTGGGACCTATTACCCATATTTTCAAAACCAAACCTTGATAGGTATGGCATTAATGAATAGAGGTGAATAGCGGTGAGTAGTGGTGAATAGCGGCTAGCCCCTGTTGAATGGCGGTGAGCAGTCAGGAGTAATGGAGTGCACCTGTCTGAGCATACACTGAGGTTTCTGAATACCTTTCAGGCGCTGACGTTCCTCGGATTAGAGGTGCCTGAGGAGCAGAGGAAGAAGCTCTTACAAGTCCTGAGTCCGGACCCCCAGGGAACTGTGTCTTACGGAGGTACAGGACCTGCATGTACAAATACATACACATGCACACAAGGACATGCACGCACATATGAAGGAACAGCTGCCAAAACAGAACTGTGAAAACAAATTTTAGGCAAATCACCTCCTTCAATCAATAAAGTCTGATCTTATAGGCTCCGATGTGAAAAATGCCCTCCTTCTCACGTTGTATGACTTGGTTTTAGTCAGATGGAGCTCTGGTGGGCTGTTCTGTGTGTCTGTGAGGAGTCATGTCCTTCAGTAAAGCCTTGCGCTTGTTCTTCAGACTTTGTGGAGGCCACGCGGAGCCTCTTCCAGGACAGGCTGGAGGAGCTGGGCATGGGAGCAGGACCTTTCATGTTCTCCTATCACGAAGCAGCCAGTCTGATGGACACGTCAGCCTTCCACTCTCCAGTGAGCACTTGTGTTTTGTTTCACCTGAACTCGTCCTGTTTTAGTCTTGACTGAACCTTCTCATGCAGACGTACGAGTCGGAGTTCAGTTGCAGCTCGGAGGAGATGGAGAGCTTCCAGACTGAGGTGCGACAGCTGCACGGCCAGATGAGGCAGCTGAAGGTGCGCCCAGAGCCATAAACCTTATTTTTCAATAGCAAGGTTCAGATTTATCACATTAGTCCATTTACACTTGAATCTTTGGCAGAACTCGTTGACGGACATGGAGAACCGTAAGAAGACCTTGGAGGAGGAGCTACAGAAGACGTCCGAGGTAACGGCCCATCACAGCCCTCAGTGCAGGCATAGATCAGTCGACTTTTGCTTGATTCAAGTGAGCAGTGGTGTTAGTGAGGAGCAGTGGTGTTAGTGATGAGCAGTGGTGTTAGTGAGGAGCAGTGGTGTTAGTGATGAGCAGTGGTGTTAGTGAGGAGCAGTGGTGTTAGTGATGAGCAGTGGTGTTAGTGATGAGCAGTGGTGTTAGTGAGGAGCAGTGGTGTTAGTGAGGAGCAGTGGTGTTAGTGATGAGCAGTGGTGTTAGTGAGGAGCAGTGGTGTTAGTGATGAGCAGTGGTGTTAGTGATGAGCAGTGGTGTTAGTGAGGAGCAGTGGTGTTAGTGATGAGCAGTGGTGTTAGTGATGAGCAGTGGTGTTAGTGAGGAGCAGTGGTGTTAGTGAGGATCAGTGGTGTTAGTGATGAGCAGTGGTGTTAGTGAGGAGCAGTGGTGTTAGTGAGGAGCAGTGGTGTTAGTGATGAGCAGTGGTGTTAGTGATGAGCAGTGGTGTTAGTGATGAGCAGTGGTGTTAGTGAGGAGCAGTGGTGTTAGTGATGAGCAGTGGTGTTAGTGATGAGCAGTGGTGTTAGTGAGGAGCAGTGGTGTTAGTGATGAGCAGTGGTGTTAGTGATGAGCAGTGGTGTTAGTGAGGAGCAGTGGTGTTAGTGATGAGCAGTGGTGTTAGTGATGAGCAGTGGTGTTAGTGAGGAGCAGTGGTGTTAGTGAGGAGCAGTGGTGTTAGTGAGGAGCAGTGGTGTTAGTGAGGAGCAGTGGTGTTAGTGACGGACTGGCCATTGGGCAATGTGGGCAAATGCCACTGCGGCCGCCTGGTCTCATCACTTGTTGTGGCCTCATCACAAACAAATAAATAGGCTAAATAAAGCGAGGAAGCGGCCGCCTATTGGCGCATTTAGAACAGTCCATTGCTTTATACGTGTCAGTTCTACGTTTTCGCTTTTCTGCTGCAAATGCTCCGTGTATTTGTGCTGTTTGGACTGACTTTTGGCATTTCTTTCCAAACTTTCGATACGTCGCTAATGTCATAACACACGGGGTTCATCGCTGCTGCACCCGCGGTCTGTCTCCCCGCGCCGCTGTGCTCTGAGCCCGGGTCCGAGGCTGACTGTCTCCCCGCGCCGCTGTGCTCTGAGCTCGGGTCCGAGGCTGTCTGTCTCCCCGCGCCGCTGTGCTCTGAGCCCGGGTCCGAGGCTGACTGTCTCCCCGCGCCGCTGTGCTCTGAGCCCGGGTCTGAGGCTGTCTCTCCCCCCGCGCCGCTGTGCTCTGAGCCCGGGTCCGAGGCTGTCTCTCTCCCCGCGCCGCTGTGCTCTGAGCTCGGGTCCGAGGCGGTCTGTCTCCCCGCGCCGCTGTGCTCTGAGCCCGGGTCCGAGGCTGTCTCTCTCCCCGCGCCGCTGTGCTCTGAGCCCGGGTCCGAGGCTGACTGTCCCCGTTCTGAGCGCAGCCTCCGCTCAGGCCCGGGGCTCAGAGCGGAGGCTGCGGGTGCCTGTCCCCGCCCTGTGCGCACTGCGAGCGGGTCTAACTTCTGTCCGTCCCCGCTGAGTGGCTACAAGAACTTTGTGATACCTTTCAGTATGAAAAGCGCTTTATAAATGAAGTTTGATAGATTGACGAGCGGATCGGCTGATCTCTGGCAGCTCTGGCTGCAGCCACAGCGACACACGGACAGGGGGAAGGAGAATGTAGCGCCGAATGAAGCAGAAATTGATGACAATCTGTAGGGTTTGGGCTGAGTTTAGGTGCTTGTTTAGGTGTTACAAAACAGCATCAATCAAGTGATGAACTGGTTTTGTAGAAACATGCTATACAGACAAGTAGGCTTGCTTTTTATTTACATAACCTGATTCATCTGTGTTAATAGTAAATGCAGTCAAATGGAGGGCTGTCCCATTTCTTAGGGCGGTCTTTTCAACCCTCGCCCTTAGCCCTTGGTTTCAGGGTGTAGGGAAAGGGCAAGGGCTAGGGGTAGAAAAGAGAATTGAGATTGAGCCAAAAAGGCTAAATAAATTAGTAAATCGGAAATGGGGCCGCCTTTTGGCGGATTGGCCGCCCGCAGATGACTTAAGACAAATGTGGCCTCTCTGCTAAAATTGCCAGGGCCTCTTTTTGGTGCCAGTCCGCCACTGGCAGTGGTGTTAGTGATGAGCAGTGGTGTTAGTGATGAGCAGTGGCGTTAGTGATAAGCAGTGGTGTTAGTGATGAGCAGTGGTGTTAGTGATGAGCAGTGGTGTTAGTGAGGAGCAGTGGTGTTAGTGATGAGCAGTGGTGTTAGTGAGGAGCAGTGGCGTTAGTGAGGAGCAGTGGCGTTAGTGAGGAGCAGTGGCGTTAGTGATGAGCAGTGGCGTTAGTGATGAGCAGTGGCGTTAGTGATGAGCAGTGGCGTTAGTGATGAGCAGTGGCGTTAGTGAGGAGCAGTGGCGTTAGTGATGAGCAGTGGCGTTAGTGAGGAGCAGTGATGTTAGTGATGAGCAGTGGTGTTAGTGATGAGCAGTGGTGTTAGTGATGAGCAGTGGTGTTAGTGAGGAGCAGTGGTGTTAGTGATGAGCAGTGGTGTTAGTGAGGAGCAGTGGTGTTAGTGATGAGCAGTGGTGTTAGTGATGAGCAGTGGTGTTAGTGAGGAGCAGTGGTGTTAGTGATGAGCAGTGGTGTTAGTGAGGAGCAGTGGTGTTAGTGATGAGCAGTGGTGTTAGTGAGGAGCAGTGGTGTTAGTGATGAGCAGTGGTGTTAGTGATGAGCAGTGGTGTTAGTGAGGAGCAGTGGTGTTAGTGAGGAGCAGTGGTGTTAGTGATGAGCAGTGGTGTTAGTGAGGAGCAGTGGTGTTAGTGAGGAGCAGTGGTGTTAGTGATGAGCAGTGGTGTTAGTGAGGAGCAGTGGTGTTAGTGATGAGCAGTGGTGTTAGTGATGAGCAGTGGTGTTAGTGATGAGCAGTGGTGTTAGTGATGAGCAGTGGTGTTAGTGAGGAGCAGTGGTGTTAGTGAGGAGCAGTGGTGTTAGTGATGAGCAGTGGTGTTAGTGATGAGCAGTGGTGTTAGTGAGGAGCAGTGGTGTTAGTGAGGAGCAGTGGTGTTAGTGAGGAGCAGTGGTGTTAGTGATGAGCAGTGGTGTTAGTGATGAGCAGTGGTGTTAGTGAGGAGCAGTGGTGTTAGTGATGAGCAGTGGTGTTAGTGATGAGCAGTGGTGTTAGTGAGGAGCAGTGGTGTTAGTGATGAGCAGTGGTGTTAGTGATGAGCAGTGGTGTTAGTGAGGAGCAGTGGTGTTAGTGATGAGCAGTGGTGTTAGTGAGGAGCAGTGGTGTTAGTGATGAGCAGTGGTGTTAGTGATGAGCAGTGGTGTTAGTGAGGAGCAGTGGTGTTAGTGATGAGCAGTGGTGTTAGTGAGGAGCAGTGGTGTTAGTGAGGAGCAGTGGTGTTAGTGAGGAGCAGTGGTGTTAGTGATGAGCAGTGGTGTTAGTGATGAGCAGTGGTGTTAGTGATGAGCAGTGGTGTTAGTGATGAGCAGTGGTGTTAGTGAGGAGCAGTGGTGTTAGTGATGAGCAGTGGTGTTAGTGAGGAGCAGTGGTGTTAGTGATGAGCAGTGGTGTTAGTGATGAGCAGTGGTGTTAGTGAGGAGCAGTGGTGTTAGTGATGAGCAGTGGTGTTAGTGAGGAGCAGTGGTGTTAGTGATGAGCAGTGGTGTTAGTGATGAGCAGTGGTGTTAGTGAGGAGCAGTGGTGTTAGTGATGAGCAGTGGTGTTAGTGAGGAGCAGTGGTGTTAGTGAGGAGCAGTGGTGTTAGTGATGAGCAGTGGTGTTAGTGATGAGCAGTGGTGTTAGTGAGGAGCAGTGGTGTTAGTGAGGAGCAGTGGTGTTAGTGATGAGCAGTGGTGTTAGTGATGAGCAGTGGTGTTAGTGAGGAGCAGTGGTGTTAGTGATGAGCAGTGGTGTTAGTGATGAGCAGTGGTGTTAGTGAGGAGCAGTGGTGTTAGTGAGGAGCAGTGGTGTTAGTGAGGAGCAGTGGTGTTAGTGATGAGCAGTGGTGTTAGTGAGGAGCAGTGGTGTTAGTGAGGAGCAGTGGTGTTAGTGATGAGCAGTGGTGTTAGTGATGAGCAGTGGTGTTAGTAATGAGCAGTGGTGTTAGTGATGAGCAGTGGTGTTAGTGATGAGCAGTGGTGTTAGTGATGAGCAGTGGTGTTAGTGAGGAGCAGTGGTGTTAGTGAGGAGCAGTGGTGTTAGTGATGAGCAGTGGTGTTAGTGATGAGCAGTGGTGTTAGTGAGGAGCAGTGGGGAGCAGCACTAGAGACTAGAGGTATGCAATGATGAGTAGAAGTGAGTGGTGATTAGTGGTTTGTATGAACAAGCTTTAAATTGTATGTTGAAGATGTTAAGTACATCCACAGAGCTTCGTCAGCCATACGAATGCACTCTGACCACAGACGGACTCTGTGAAACCTATTTTTGTTGGAGCCTGAGTATGACCGTGTCCCATGTGTTGCAGAAGGCGTGTGTGACGGTGGAGGAGAACACCCGGCTGCGCTCCCGGCTGCAGGCTGTGGAGCAGAGGCAGAGCAGCAGCGCTGAACAGGACTACGAGGAAGTCATCGGGCTGTTGGAGGCCGAGATCCAAGACCTGAAGAACCAGCTGGCCTCCAAGAGACCGGGAGAGGCAGGCAAGGTGTGCAACGCTACAGCAGGCAGCTTTGAAATGTATTAGGACTGGTAATCTTAGGAATATGTTGACTTTCACATGTGAAAGAATCAAATCATAGAAAAAATTAAATTGTATTATGTAATAGTACATACCAAGCAAAAAGTTTGTTTATTTGAGCAGCAAACACTCTGCTTAAAAGGAGTGGGCTGATGCAAGAGCTTATAAGCGCCCACCCCCAAAATCAATGCAATTAAAATCATTATTTCACAAGAACATAGTGGAACAACAAGGAACAAAATAGCAACAAGGAAACAACAGCAAAAAAATAAAAATACAATAAAAATAGACCATACACACGGTGGTACTTACATTATGGCTTTACATGACTGATACTTCTGCACTGTATACATTCCCCAAAATGGAGCAATACCGATTACGTAATAACTAATTACGAAACAACTATGATAACGCTACATACTTACAAACTATTTACAAAGAACTATAACTTACAAAACACTGTTTGAAGTGTTCGTACATCAGAAAAGAAGCACAATTAAAGCCGCAAGCGGCATCGAGAGGCCCTCGCGGGTCTTATGGGCTGGTTACCGCACGCTATGGCACGCCGCCGCAATAACCGGGAGGCGCTGCTGCGCCCTACGTGGTTATAATGTCGCTGCCACCCTAGGTCGAGATTATAAAAGAGCAAAGGCGAGAAATGGCGCCTTCGGCGCTGATTACTCGATTTTTCCCAAAATGGCCGACCACCTGTTGGTCGCCTAGCAACCATGTAATGGAGGCCTCCCTTAGTGCCTCTATTGCCGCGCCATAACCCCACACTACATTTTATTGCCCTGATGTGCCATTAATCTTTGTGAGTAAACATCAAAACGAGATTTTTCGTGTCTCCATGTGAATGATGGCTCCAACCTGCAGAGGGCGCTAGCGCGCCCCAAATCTTTTTTATTTCACAAGCAGCATCGTACGGCCCTGACGGGCCGTACTTCAATCACTCCTGTCCACAAGCTCCTCACAGAGGGCGCTAACGCGCTGTAATTGTGTATAATGTGAGATTTGTGTGTCAGTCCTATTGGATTAACATGGGGAGCCTCGGTCGTCTCCATGGCAACACCGTACAAAATACGGTATGGGTCTCATTGGCTTTTTGGATCGGGATGCCATCAGCTATTTTTGTGCCGAATTTTATCCATTTCCGAGAAACTAATTTTTTTTCCATAATGCATTTTTTGTTCTCAGCCTAGAGGGGGCGCTATCGCGCCAAATGTCACTTTTTCACATTGGTTGTGTCCGGGGGCGAAAGATCAATAAAATGTATATTTCCGATTTTTAATCAGAGTTAGTTTGTGCGAATGGGAGCAATTTGTTGTTTTCGGTAAGTCGAAAAATTCTTCATAAAGATTGCGGCTTCGCCGCAAACAAACCGTAAAACGTAGCCAAAAAATTTGGATAACTTTTGATGCCCCACATCTCGGGATGAGCTGGAGCGATTTTGGGCTCATTTGGTGAAACGCCCTAGGAGGGGTTCGTTAAAATGCGACGTCAGCGAAAACGCTGACTCACCATTTTCCCGACTTCCTGTCAAAATGGCGGACTTCCGGTTTGTTTGGGGGCGTGGCCACAATAATGTTTTTTGGTTGTCGTCACATGACGAATGTCTGTACCGAATCTCGTCGCTCTACGACAAAGTTTATGTTGGCCCCCTCCCCATAGGCGCAATGTATTTTCACTTTTGTAGGTGGCGCTGTCGCGCCATTTTTTATTTCCCAAAAACGAAACACATATTTTAATTAATTTTTCGCCGGATCTGAATTTTGGGCAAAGTTTGGTGAGTTTTTGATTATGTTCAGGGGGTCAAATTCCTGCTCAAAGAGCAGAAGAAGAAGAAGAAAGAATAAAGAAGAATTAAAGCCGCAAGCGGCATCGAGAGGCCCTCGCGAGACGCGGTGGCCGGTTGACGCCGGTTGCCGCACGCCGCCGCAATAACCGGGAGGCGCTGCCGCGCCCTACGTGGTTTATAACGTCGCTGCCACCCTAGGTCGAGATTATAAAAGAGCAAAGGCGAGAAATGGCGCCTTCGGCGCTGATTACTCGATTTTTCCCAAAATGGCCGACCACCTGTTGGTCGCCTAGCAACCATGTAATGGAGGCCTCCCTTAGTGCCTCCATTGCCGTGCCATAACCCACCGAGGGCGCCAACGTGGCCACACTACATTTTATTGCCCTGATGTGCCATTAATCTTTGTGAGTAAACATCAAAACGAGATTTTTCGCGTCTCCATGTGAATGATGGCTCCAACCTGGAGAGGGCGCTAGCGCGCACCAAATCTTTTTTATTTCACAAGCAGCATCGGACGACCCTGACGGGCCGTACTTCAATTTACCACTGTTCACAAGAACATTACAGAGGGCGCTAACGAGCTGTAATGTGTATAATGTGTGATATGCGGGTCAGTCCCATTGGAATAACATGGCGAGCCTCGGTCGTCTCCATGGCAACACCGTACAAAATACGGTATGGGTCTCATTGGCTTTTTGGATCGGGATGCCATCAGCTATTATTGTGCCGAATTTTATCCATTTCCGAGAAACTAATTTTTTTCCCATAATGCATTTTTTCTTCTCAGCCTGGAGGGGGCGCTATCGCGCCAAATGTCACTTTTTCACATTTGTTGTGTCCGGGGGTGAAAGGTCAATAAAATGTATATTTCCGATTTTTAATCGGAGTTCGTTTGTGCAAATGGGAGCATTTTGTTGTTTTCGGAAAGTCGCAAAAATCTTCGTAAAGATTGCGGCTTCGCTGCAAACAAACCGTAAAACTTAGCCAAAAAATTTGGATAACTTTTGATGTCCCACATCTCGAGATGAAGTGGAGCGATTTTGGGCTCATTTGGTGAAACTCCCTAGGAGGAGTTCGTTAAAATGCGACGTCAGCGAAAACGCTGACTCAGCATTTTCCCGACTTCCTGTCAAAATGGCGGACTTCCGGTTTGTCTGGGGGCGTGGCCACAATAATATATTTTGTTTGTCCTCACAGGACGAATGTCTGTACCGAATCCCGTCGCTCTGCGACAAAGTTTATGTTGGCCCCCTCCCCATAGGCGCAATGTATTTTCACTTTTGTAGGTGGCGCTGTCGCGCCATTTTTTATTTCCCCAAAACGAAACACACATTTTAATAAATTTTTCGCCGGATCTGAATTTTGGGCAAAGTTTGGTGAGTTTTTGACTACGTTCAGGGGGTCAAATTCCTGCTCAAAGAGCAGAAGAAGAAAGAAGAAGAAGAAGAAGAATAAAGAAGAATAATAATATTTCTTGCAAAAACAATATAGTCGCTTTCGCGACTACAACATATTATGCATTTTTTTAAAGCTTTCGACTTCCCCGACGCACCGGTGGGGCTCGGAGGTGAATGACGAGCGCTTCGCGCTCGTCATCCACCTCCGTATGACAGTTGGCCATATACCCCCATTCATTTTGCTGCAATTATAAGTATAAGGGCCCACACCAGAGGTGTGGGCAGTCACTGTTTTACACGGTGAGTTTACGTTTGACATGGGGACAGCGCTTCGCGCTGTTTTCGTGCGCTCCGCGCACCTCAGTACAGTGCGCTGCGCGCACTGCGTTGCGATTACAATAGGCCCTTGCTACGGCAGGCCGCTCGGGCCTAATAATAATATTTCTTGCAAAAACAATATAGTCGCTTTCGCGACAACATGATATTATACATTTTTGGAAAGCTTTTGACTTCCCCTACACACCCGTGGGGCTCGGAGGTGGATGACGAGCGCTTCGCGCTCGTCATCCACCTCCGTATGACAGTTGGCCATATTCCCCCATTCATTTTCATGCAATTATAAGTATAAGGGCCCACACCAGACGTGTGGGCAGTCACTGTTTTACACGGTGAGTTTACGGTTGACATGGGGACAGCGCTTCGCGCTGTTTTCGTGCGCTCCGCGCACCTCGGTACAGTGCGCTGCGCGCACTGCGTTGCGATTACAATAGGCCCTTGCTACGGCAGGCCGCTCGGGCCTAATTACAACAACGGTCTAGTTTCAAGTACGAGGTCTAGTACAAAGCAAGTAACCAAAGGCGATCATTACCATGCCTAACATTGTTAGTACCAAAAGTCACTAGTTTTATGTTAAAAAGACAGATTAATATACATATTATACTCCGTGAATATTATTATGTACATTTTACAATTACAACAACGCTCTCATTTCATGTACGATGTCTGGTACAAAGCAAGTGACAAAGGGCCATTACTTTATTACAGACGGTTATTAAAGCCAAACACCGTAAACATTCCTGAAAGTCACTAGTTTTGTGTTAAAAAGAACATTAAATACATATTATCAGTGATCTTGCTGCTTCCCAGTTGTCATTTCCATCCTTGATATGATATTGATTAGTGTACAATTTTGCCTGGTTGCTTCCTTTTTTTATGTCTTTTTTTTTTCATGTACAATGAATGATGTAATATGTGAGCCCTGTATAATGTAGTGTGTTAAAAGCCAGGGTGTAGAGTGGGTCCATTGAAGAGGGCAGTAGCTCCTCATCAACAAACCCCCACCCAGCTGCCCCAAGTAGCAAATTGATCCTAGTCCCCCTAGTGACAATGCGTTTCTTCTTCTCTGTACTTTTCAAAAGTCTTTTGTTTGTGCCTTTTGTTGTGTTTTTTATGTTTTTTTGTTGTTTTCATCCTCATTTATGTCTTTTTTTTTTTGCTATTTTGAACGATTTTTTTTCAATAAGCTTTTAGATTTGGGTAAAGCCGAATTATTTTGTACAGGGTTTAAACTCAAAGAACCTCCATTCTGCGGAAATGACTCTTTCTGTTAAATGGTAACTAATGAAAGCATTGATTCCTCAGGACGACGTGGTGGAGCTGACCCGGAGGCTCTCGTCCATAGACTGTCAGCTGAGGAGGTCCGAGCTGAGCCGCAGACACCTGGAGCTGTCCAACAGGAAGCTGCTGGGGTTCGCACAGGTACGTCCGTCTGGGCTACTCTTTAAAGGTGCATCATGGGGCGGGAAAAACAACCCTGAGTTTGTGCGTAACTGATGATGAGGGGTTAGTACGATGCCTTTACGGTCCGTGTACTTTTGCGTTCATTATATTTTCCAAATTAAAAATTGCGTTTTTTACATATTCTGCACTGTTGCGATATAGAAAAAAAAATATTTAGTTTTTTCCATTTCCCTGTATCAGACAAGGATTTCATAACTGAGTATGCAAAAAAGGAAAATACAATAATTAAGTTTTTATTGGTTACGTTAAATCCTTTTCTGCGTCAGCTCAAATACCCGGAAGTGAAACTTGCTCGTTGAGGAAAAGTGAAGTTCTCCTGAAGCTCCATGTTTTACATTTGTTTGCTGGAGAGGGTATCATGTTGGCTGTCCAGTCTGTGACATCATCCTCACTATGGGCACATCTAAGTTCAGCAAACTGCCAACAGCCTATGTGTCGTATCTGTTTATGCCAGTCCAGTATTGTCCTCGCACACCGAGTCTGAGTGCGCTCAGTCTCCACAGAACGCACTGTGCACATTTGGCAAGAGCGCAAACATACAGATGCGCTCCTGGTATAGCCGTGCGTGAACGGCACATCACATGACCAGAGCGCACGTAGTGTTTGTGAACGTAGTGTTTGTGAACGTGAGCAGACCAGAGTGTTTGTGAACGTGGGGTTTGTGAACGTAGTGTTTGTGAACGTAGTGTTTGTGAACGTAGTGTTTGTGAACATAGCGTTTGTGAACGTAGTGTTTGTGAACGTAGTGTTTGTGAACGTGGGGTTTGTGAACGTAGTGTTTGTGAACGTGAGCAGAGCCAATTCGAGCTGACGCAGGAACGGATTCAACGTGACCAATAAAGGTTCATTATTGTATTTTCTGTTATCAAGTGAATGTCTTATATAGACAAATGAAAAAACACAATAGTCAGTATTTATATATTGCAACAGTGTAAAAACTTTGCATATTGCTTTTAAAATCGAAAATACAATGAACGCAAAAGTACATACCACCTTTAAACCAGCTGGCAACCTTTTCACCCTAACAGACACCGTGACGTGGACTTTTCATCATTTCAAAGATAGAATCATTTTGTTTAGCAACAACAACTTCCTTGCATCACTTTGGACCGATGGATAAATGTGACTTACATAAATCTGTAAAATCCTTATCATCAGTCTCCTTCATTACTGCATAAAGTCCGCTGCTCCTTAAGTATAAACATATAAACTGTGTGTCAATTAAAGAAAATAGGAGGAGTAGTAGAAAATGTATTCATTCTTAGTGAGTAAAAAAATACACAAAGACAACATTGACCACATGTAAAGAACAGGCCTGAGCTCAAACCACGGCCCATGGCCCCGCCCCATCAACCTCAAATTATGTTAAAATCATTCCCTATTTTCCATTATAGCACTCTCCCACAGACCAGCTGTACAGAGTCAAACAATCTCCATTGGCTCCTTTTTTATTTCATTTCTTTAATTAACAAACAGGACAAAAACATTCATACAACACATACACTCAACAAAAATATAAACGCAACACCTTTGTTTCTGCTCCCATTTTTCATGAGATGGACTTAAAGATCTAAAATTCATTCCAGATACACAATATTACCATTTCTCTCAAACATTGTTCACAAATCAGTCCAAATGTGTGATAGTGAGCACTTCTGCTTTGCTGAGATAATCCATCCCACCTCACAGGTGTGCCACATCAAGATGCTGATCTGACATCATGATTAGTGCACAGGTGTACCTTATACTGCCCACAATAAAAGGCCACCCTGAAATGTGCAGTTTTGTCTCACAGCAAAATGCCACAGATGCCACAAGCATTGAGGGAGCGTGCACTTGGCATGCTGACAGCAGGAATGTCAACCAGATCTGTTGCTCGTGCATTGAATGTTCATTTCTCCACCATAAGCCGTCTCCAAAGGCGTTTCAGAGAATATGGCAGTACATCCAACCGGCCTCACAACCGCAGACCACGTGTAACCACACCAGCCCAGGACCTCCACATCCAGCAGGTTCACCTCCAAGATCGTCTGAGACCAGCCACTCAGACAGCTGCTGAAACAATTGGTTTGCATAACCAAACAATTTCGGCACAAACTGTCAGAAACCGTCTCAGGGAAGCTCAACTGCTCGTCGTCCTCATCGGGGTCTTGACCTGACTCCAGCTCGTCGTCCTTATCGGGGTCTTGACCTGACTCCAGCTCGTCGTCCTCATCGGGGTCTTGACCTGACTCCAGCTCGTCGTCCTCATCGGGGTCTTGACCTGACTCCAGCTCGTCGCCGTAACAGACTTGAGTGGGCAAATGCTCACATTCGATGGCGTCTGGCACGTTGGAGAGGTGTTCTCTTCACGGATGAATCTCGGTTTACATTGTTCAGGGCAGATGGCAGACAGCGTGTGTGGCGTCGTGTGGGTGAGCGCTTTGCTGATGTCAATGTTGTGGATGGAGTGGCCCATGGTGGTGGTGGGGTTATGGTATGGGCAGGCATCTGTTATGGACGAAGAACACAGGTGCATTTTATTGATGCCATTTTGAATGCACAGAGATGAGATCCTGAGGCCCATTGTTGTGCCATACATCCATGAACATCATGTTTCAGCAAGATAATGCACGGCCCCATGTTGCAAGGATCTGTACACAATTCTTGGAAGCTGAAAATGTCCCAGTTCTTGCATGGCCAGCATACTCACCGGACATGTCACCCATTGAGCATGTTTGGGATGTGCTTGACCGGCGAATACGACAGCGTGTACCAGTTCCCACTAATATCCAGCAACTTCGCACAGCCATTGAAGAGGAGTGGACCAACATTCCACAGGCCACAACTGACAATCTGATAAACTCTATGAAGAAGATGTGTTGCACTGCATGAGGCAAATGGTGGTCACACCAGATACTGACTGGTTCTGAGTCCCCAGACCCCCAATAAAGCAAAAAACTGCACATTTCAGGGTGGCCTTTTATTGTGGGCAGTATAAGGTACACCTGTGCACTAATCATGATGTCAGATCAGCATCTTGATGTGGCACACCTGTGAGGTGGGATGGATTATCTCAGCAAAGCAGAAGTGCTCACTATCACACATTTGGACTGATTTGTGAACAATGTTTGAGAGAAATGGTAATATTGTGTATCTGGAATGAATTTTAGATCTTTAAGTCCATCTAATGAAAAATGGGAGCAGAAACAAAGATGTTTATATTTTTGTTGAGTGTACGTATGCAGAGGAGAAACACATGAGGTCACAAATAACAAAAGGAAGATGGAATAGGACGTACAAACAGTTTTGTGTGTGAAATATTGGGGTGTGTGGAGTGAATGTGTGCGTGGATGTAATTAAGAGACAAAATCATAGGAGGGGGGGGGGAATGACTAATAATATATAACAAAAAATATATAAAAAGTAATATAGTAATGATCATGGTAATCATGATAATCCCAGTGAATAGAAAGATAGAGAATCTAACCATAATAAAGGAAACCTTCAGAGCAAAGCGAAAACAAGACAAATTAAAGCCGCAAGCGGCATCGAGAGGCCCTCGCGGGACGCGGTGGCCGGTTGACGCCGGTTGCCGCACGCCGCCGCAATAACCGGGAGGCGCTGCCGCGCCCTACGTTCATATAATGTCGCTGCCACCCTAGGTCGAGATTATAAAAGAGCAAAGGCGAGAAATGGCGCCTTCGGCGCTGATTACTCGATTTTTCCCAAAATGGCCGACCACCTGTTGGTCGCCTAGCAACCATGTAATGGAGGCCTCCCTTAGTGACTCCATTGCCGTGCCATAACCCTACCGGGGGCGCCAACGTGGCCACACTACATTGTATTGCCCTGATGAGCCATTAATCTTTGAGTAAACATCAAAACGACATTTTTAGCGTCTTCATGTGAATGATGGCTCCAGCCTGCAGAGGGCGCTAGCGCGCCCCAAATCTTTTTTATTTCACAAGCAGCATCGGACGGGCCGTACTTCCATGACCACTGTCCACAAGCTCCTCACAGAGGGCGCTAACGCGCTGTAATGTGTATAATGTGTGATATGCGGGTCAGTCCCATTGGAATAACATGGCGAGCCTCGGTCGTCTCCATGGCAACACCGTACAAAATACGGTATGGGTCTCATTGGCTTTTTGGATCGGGATGCCATCAGCTAATATTGTGCCAAATTTTATTCATTTCCGAGAAACTAATTTTTTTCCCATAATGCATTTTTTGTTCTCGGCCTAGAGGGGGCGCTATCGCGCCAAATCTCACTTTTTCACATTTGTTGTGTCCGGGGGTGAAAGGTCAATAAAATGTATATTTCCGATTTTTAATCGGAGTTCGTTTGTGCAAATGGGAGCATTTTGTTGTTTTCGGTAAGTCGCAAAATTCTTCGTAAAGATTGCGGCTTCGCCGCAAACAAACCGTAAAACTTAGCCAAAAAATTTGGATAACTTTTGATGCCCCATATCTCGAGATGAGCTGGAGCGATTTGGAGCTCATTTGGTGAAACGCCCTAGGAGGAGTTCGTTAAAATGCGACGTCAGCGAAAACGCTGACTCACCATTTTCCCGACTTCCTGTCAAAATGGCGGACTTCCGGTTTGTCTGGGGGCGTGGCCACAATAATATATTTTGTTTGTCCTCACAGGACGAAGGTCTGTACCGAATCCCGTCGCTCTGCGACAAAGTTTATGTTGGCCCCCTCCCCATAGGCGCAATGTATTTTCACTTTTGTAGGTGGCGCTGTCGCGCCATTTTTTATTTCCCCAAAACGAAACACACATTTTAATAAATTTTTCGCCGGATCTGAATTTTGGGCAAAGTTTGGTGAGTTTTCAACTACGTTCAGGGGGTCAAATTCCTGCTCAAAGAGCAGAAGAAGAAAGAAGAAGAAGAAGAAGAATAAAGAAGAATAATAATATTTCTTGCAAAAACAATATAGTCGCTTTCGCGACTACAACATATTATGCATTTTTTTAAAGCTTTCGACTTCCCCGACGCACCGGTGGGGCTCGGAGGTGAATGACGAGCGCTTCGCGCTCGTCATCCACCTCCGTATGACAGTTGGCCATATACCCCCATTCATTTTGCTGCAATTATAAGTATAAGGGCCCACACCAGAGGTGTGGGCAGTCACTGTTTTACACGGTGAGTTTACGTTTGACATGGGGACAGCGCTTCGCGCTGTTTTCGTGCGCTCCGCGCACCTCAGTACAGTGCGCTGTGCGCACTGCGTTGCGATTACAATAGGCCCTTGCTACGGCAGGCCGCTCGGGCCTAAAAATGGAGACAATTACCATCTCAATTGGCTACTTAACCTCTTAACCCCCACCTGAACTGAGCACATTTTCCAAATCTAAAAGCTTCTTGAAAAAGTGTCAAAACATTGACAAAAACAATGATGAAAATGCAACAAAAGAGCGACAAAAATGTGACCAAAAAACATGAAAAATGTGTGATGAAAACGTGACAGAAAAATGACAAATAGAGATGGAAAAAGTGACAAGAATGTGATGTAAAGAATGAGCAACAACTAAAAACCTACAAAAAAGTGACAACAACAGGAACAAGGTGAGGAAAAAGCTCCAATGGAGACATACACAACTCTTTAGATGAGTTTCTAGGTCGTAGCTTTCAATTGTGGCCTGTAGGCTGTGACCTTATGAATTTGGGTAAAGCAGAACTGGAGAAAATACTTACTTAAAAGGTGAAGAAAATGTGTGTGTGTTTAATTGTGAGGTGACGGCCTGGTCCTGTTTGTAGACCGGGCTGGGCCTGAGGGGAGCAGCTGAAACTCTCTAAGCGGAGGATGTTTGGAGTCTGATATTATTGTGTCTGCTTTTCCCAGAGCTCAACTAGGGGGTCCTGCAGACCCTTCAGAGGAACGCTTGCAGCTGTACTTATTTTTCTGAGGGAAAATAAGTTATGGCCCCGTACCAATAGACAATACAAAAAGTCAGAGTGCTCTCCACAAAAGCACCTGAACGGACACCAGTTTCTTCATAGAATATAGTCTCTGTTGACCCTTTTATGTCATGTGGTCTATTTTTCTGTTTAATTCCTTATCTCAGATCACAGCCCGATACTTGTGCTCAGAAAGGCAATCCATGACTTCTCCTTTTATGGGCTGTGCATAGACTCTGGGGAGTAAATGTGCATAACATTGTTATTTCATTATTGTTTTATGGTTTTATGACAAATTATTTAGTATCGTTATCTAAAACCGATCGTTAAAGTACCGGTATGGGGAAAACTGTAATGGTACTCAGCCCTACTCCTGCGTAAGTTACAGCTCCATATGTGTATGACCATGAGCACTTAAGCCCCGCCTTTTTCTTGCGTTCTTGCCGTCACAAAGTTTTTTTCATCACGTTTTTGTCACTGCAATTTAGTTTCTTTTTTTACGCCTATTTTGTTGTTCTTTTATCACTTTTTGTCACGTTTCTGTCACCATTTTGTGTCACTGTTTTGATGCTTTTTCAAGGATCTTTTGGATTTGGGTGGGGAGAACTGGAGAAAGCGTGGCCGGTTCAGGGGGGGTTAGGAGTTGTAGAAAGTCTGTGTGTTGATGACTGCCTCCTGCTGTGTTGCAGAGCGTTCACAAAGTGCTGTCCACTCCCAGCATGTTGGCCGCAGACGTGGGGTAAGTCTCTGCCCCGTCCCCCCGTCCCGCCCGCACGGCTGTTTGATCTCCTCATGTAACCTGTGGTCATGTGTTGTTCAGCAGCAGCTCGTCCCCCGCGGCTGACTCCCCCGTCTCCCCCGTCTCCCCCCTGGACAACGCCCTGCAGCTGGCTGTGGAGGCCAAGGAGCTGATGGAGGAGCACAAAGGTAACTGTGAATACTCTGGATTCACAAATCTGGACAAAGTAGTTCTTTACACACTGGGGGTAAAGCATGTCGACTGTTTTCACACAATATTTCCTCTGAAGTCGATGATAAAATGAGCAACAGAAGGTTCAAGTTCAGCCTTTAGTGTGGCGTGGAGCCTGCGGGCAGGAGCAGAGCTGACACAGGCAGCAGAGGGTTATTAAAACAAGATGAAATAAATCGATCAAATAAAGAATAAGAGTAAGGTTAGTGCAGTGGTTAGCACGCATGCTTCACAGCAAGAAGGCTGTGAAGCAGCCAGAGCCTGACGACAGTCGTTGGTCTGGGCTTTGGCCTGTCGTTGGTCTGGGCTCTGGCGTGTCGTTGGTCTGGGCTCTGGCCTGTCGTTGGTCTGGGCTCTGGCCTGTCGTTGGTCTGGTGTCTGGCCCGTCGTTGGTCTGGGCTCTGGCCTGTGGTTGGTCTGGGCTCTGGCCTGTCGTTGGTCTGGTGTCTGGCCCGTCGTTGGTCTGGGCTCTGGCCCGTCGTTGGTCTGGTGTCTGGCCCGTCGTTGGTCTGGTGTCTGGCCCGTCGTTGGTCTGGGCTCTGGCCCGTCGTTGGTCTGGGCTCTGGCCCGTCGTTGGTCTGGGCTCTGGCCCGTCGTTGGTCTGGGCTCTGGCCTGTCGTTGGGCTGGGCTCTGGCCTGTCGTTGGTCTGGGCTCTGGCCTGTCGTTGGTCTGGTGTCTGGCCTGTCGTTGGTCTGGGCTCTGGCCTGTCGTTGGTCTGGTGTCTGGCCTGTCGTTGGTCTGGGCTCTGGCCTGTCGTTGGTCTGGGCTCTGGCCTGTCGTTGGTCTGGTGTCTGGCCTGTCGTCGGTCTGGGCTCTGGCCTGTCGTCGGTCTGGGCTCTGGCCTGTCGTTGGTCTGGGCTCTGGCGTGTCGTTGGCCTGGGCTCTGGCCTGTCGTCGGTCTGGGCTCTGGCGTGTCGTTGGCCTGGGCTCTGGCCTGTCGTTGGTCTGGGCTCTGGCCTGTCGTTGGTCTGGGCTCTGGCCTGTCGTTGGTCTGGGCTCTGGCCTGTCGTTGGTCTGGGCTCTGGCCGGTCGTTGGTCTGGGCTCTGGCCTGTCGTTGGTCTGGGCTCTGGCCTGTCGTTGGTCTGGGCTCTGGCCTGTCGTTGGTCTGGTGTCTGGCCTGTCGTTGGTCTGGGCTCTGGCCTGTGGTTGGTCTGGGCTCTGGCCTGTCGTTGGTCTGGTGTCTGGCCTGTCGTTGGTCTGGGCTCTGGCCTGTGGTTGGTCTGGGCTCTGGCCTGTCGTTGGTCTGGGCTCTGGCCTGTCGTTGGTCTGGGCTCTGGCCGGTCGTTGGTCTGGGCTCTGGCCTGTCGTTGGTCTGGGCTCTGGCCTGTCGTTGGTCTGGGCTCTGGCCTGTCGTTGGTCTGGTGTCTGGCCTGTCGTTGGTCTGGGCTCTGGCCTGTGGTTGGTCTGGGCTCTGGCCTGTCGTTGGTCTGGGCTCTGGCGTGTCGTTGGCCTGGGCTCTGGCCTGTCGTTGGTCTGGGCTCTGGCCTGTCGTTGGTCTGGGCTCTGGCCTGTCGTTGGTCTGGGCTCTGGCCTGTCGTTGGTCTGGGCTCTGGCCGGTCGTTGGTCTGGGCTCTGGCCTGTCGTTGGTCTGGGCTCTGGCCTGTCGTTGGTCTGGGCTCTGGCCTGTCGTTGGTCTGGTGTCTGGCCTGTCGTTGGTCTGGGCTCTGGCCTGTGGTTGGTCTGGGCTCTGGCCTGTCGTTGGTCTGGGCTCTGGCGTGTCGTTGGCCTGGGCTCTGGCCTGTCGTTGGTCTGGGCTCTGGCCTGTCGTTGGTCTGGGCTCTGGCCTGTCGTTGGTCTGGGCTCTGGCCGGTCGTTGGTCTGGGCTCTGGCCTGTCGTTGGTCTGGTGTCTGGCCTGTCGTTGGTCTGGGCTCTGGCCTGTGGTTGGTCTGGGCTCTGGCCTGTCGTTGGTCTGGGCTCTGGCGTGTCGTTGGCCTGGGCTCTGGCCTGTCGTTGGCCTGGGCTCTGGCCTGTCGTTGGCCTGGGCTCTGGCCTGTCGTTGGTCTGGGCTCTGGCCTGTCGTTGGTCTGGGCTCTGGCCTGTCGTTGGTCTGGGCTCTGGCCGGTCGTTGGTCTGGGCTCTGGCCCGTCGTTGGTCTGGTGTCTGGCCCGTCGTTGGTCTGGTGTCTGGCCCGTCTTTGGTCTGGTGTCTGGCCCGTCGTTGGTCTGGGCTCTGGCCCGTCGTTGGTCTGGGCTCTGGCCTGTCGTTGGTCTGGGCTCTGGCCTGTCGTTGGTCTGGTGTCTGGCCCGTCGTTGGTCTGGGCTCTGGCCCGTCGTTGGTCTGGTGTCTGGCCCGTCGTTGGTCTGGTGTCTGGCCCGTCGTTGGTCTGGGCTCTGGCCTGTCGTTGGTCTGGGCTCTGGCGTGTCGTTGGTCTGGGCTCTGGCCTGTCGTTGGTCTGGGCTCTGGCCTGGCGTTGGTCTGGGCTCTGGCCCGTCGTTGGTCTGGTGTCTGGCCCGTCGTTGGTCTGGTGTCTGGCCCGTCGTTGGTCTGGGCTCTGGCCTGTCGTTGGTCTGGGCTCTGGCCTGGCGTTGGTCTGGGCTCTGGCCCGTCGTTGGTCTGGTGTCTGGCCCGTCGTTGGTCTGGTGTCTGGCCCGTCGTTGGTCTGGGCTCTGGCCTGTGGTTGGTCTGGGCTCTGGCCTGTCGTTGGTCTGGTGTCTGGCCCGTCGTTGGTCTGGGCTCTGGCCCGTCGTTGGTCTGGTGTCTGGCCCGTCGTTGGTCTGGGCTCTGGCCTGTCGTTGGTCTGGGCTCTGGCGTGTCGTTGGTCTGGGCTCTGGCCTGTCGTTGGTCTGGGCTCTGGCCTGTCGTTGGTCTGGTGTCTGGCCCGTCGTTGGTCTGGGCTCTGGCCTGTGGTTGGTCTGGGCTCTGGCCTGTCGTTGGTCTGGTGTCTGGCCCGTCGTTGGTCTGGGCTCTGGCCCGTCGTTGGTCTGGTGTCTGGCCCGTCGTTGGTCTGGTGTCTGGCCCGTCGTTGGTCTGGGCTCTGGCCCGTCGTTGGTCTGGGCTCTGGCCCGTCGTTGGTCTGGGCTCTGGCCCGTCGTTGGTCTGGGCTCTGGCCTGTCGTTGGGCTGGGCTCTGGCCTGTCGTTGGTCTGGGCTCTGGCCTGTCGTTGGTCTGGTGTCTGGCCTGTCGTTGGTCTGGGCTCTGGCCTGTCGTTGGTCTGGTGTCTGGCCTGTCGTTGGTCTGGGCTCTGGCCTGTCGTTGGTCTGGGCTCTGGCCTGTCGTTGGTCTGGTGTCTGGCCTGTCGTCGGTCTGGGCTCTGGCCTGTCGTCGGTCTGGGCTCTGGCGTGTCGTCGGCCTGGGCTCTGGCCTGTCGTTGGTCTGGGCTCTGGCCGGTCGTTGGTCTGGGCTCTGGCCTGTCGTTGGTCTGGGCTCTGGCCTGTCGTTGGTCTGGGCTCTGGCCTGTCGTTGGTCTGGTGTCTGGCCTGTCGTTGGTCTGGGCTCTGGCCTGTGGTTGGTCTGGGCTCTGGCCTGTGGTTGGTCTGGGCTCTGGCGTGTCGTTGGCCTGGGCTCTGGCCTGTCGTTGGTCTGGGCTCTGGCCTGTCGTTGGTCTGGGCTCTGGCCTGTCGTTGGTCTGGGCTCTGGCCTGTCGTTGGTCTGGGCTCTGGCCTGTCGTTGGTCTGGGCTCTGGCCTGTCGTTGGTCTGGGCTCTGGCCGGTCGTTGGTCTGGGCTCTGGCCTGTCGTTGGTCTGGGCTCTGGCCTGTCGTTGGTCTGGGCTCTGGCCTGTCGTTGGTCTGGTGTCTGGCCTGTCGTTGGTCTGGGCTCTGGCCTGTGGTTGGTCTGGGCTCTGGCCTGTCGTTGGTCTGGGCTCTGGCGTGTCGTTGGTCTGGGCTCTGGCCGGTCGTTGGTCTGGGCTCTGGCCTGTCGTTGGTCTGGGCTCTGGCCTGTCGTTGGTCTGGGCTCTGGCCTGTCGTTGGTCTGGTGTCTGGCCTGTGGTTGGTCTGGGCTCTGGCCTGTGGTTGGTCTGGGCTCTGGCCTGTGGTTGGTCTGGGCTCTGGCGTGTCGTTGGCCTGGGCTCTGGCCTGTCGTTGGTCTGGGCTCTGGCCTGTCGTTGGTCTGGGCTCTGGCCTGTCGTTGGTCTGGGCTCTGGCCTGTCGTTGGTCTGGGCTCTGGCCTGTCGTTGGTCTGGGCTCTGGCCTGTCGTTGGTCTGGTGTCTGGCCTGTCGTCGGTCTGGGCTCTGGCCTGTCGTCGGTCTGGGCTCTGGCGTGTCGTCGGCCTGGGCTCTGGCCTGTCGTTGGTCTGGGCTCTGGCCGGTCGTTGGTCTGGGCTCTGGCCTGTCGTTGGTCTGGGCTCTGGCCTGTCGTTGGTCTGGGCTCTGGCCTGTCGTTGGTCTGGTGTCTGGCCTGTCGTTGGTCTGGGCTCTGGCCTGTGGTTGGTCTGGGCTCTGGCCTGTGGTTGGTCTGGGCTCTGGCGTGTCGTTGGCCTGGGCTCTGGCCTGTCGTTGGTCTGGGCTCTGGCCTGTCGTTGGTCTGGGCTCTGGCCTGTCGTTGGTCTGGGCTCTGGCCTGTCGTTGGTCTGGGCTCTGGCCTGTCGTTGGTCTGGGCTCTGGCCTGTCGTTGGTCTGGGCTCTGGCCGGTCGTTGGTCTGGGCTCTGGCCTGTCGTTGGTCTGGGCTCTGGCCTGTCGTTGGTCTGGGCTCTGGCCTGTCGTTGGTCTGGTGTCTGGCCTGTCGTTGGTCTGGGCTCTGGCCTGTGGTTGGTCTGGGCTCTGGCCTGTCGTTGGTCTGGGCTCTGGCGTGTCGTTGGTCTGGGCTCTGGCCGGTCGTTGGTCTGGGCTCTGGCTTGTCGTTGGTCTGGGCTCTGGCCTGTCGTTGGTCTGGGCTCTGGCCTGTCGTTGGTCTGGTGTCTGGCCTGTCGTTGGTCTGGGCTCTGGCCTGTGGTTGGTCTGGGCTCTGGCCTGTGGTTGGTCTGGGCTCTGGCGTGTCGTTGGCCTGGGCTCTGGCCTGTCGTTGGTCTGGGCTCTGGCCTGTCGTTGGTCTGGGCTCTGGCCTGTCGTTGGTCTGGGCTCTGGCCTGTCGTTGGTCTGGGCTCTGGCCTGTCGTTGGTCTGGGCTCTGGCCTGTCGTTGGTCTGGGCTCTGGCCGGTCGTTGGTCTGGGCTCTGGCCTGTCGTTGGTCTGGGCTCTGGCCTGTCGTTGGTCTGGGCTCTGGCCTGTCGTTGGTCTGGACTCTGGCCTGTCGTTGGTCTGGGCTCTGGCCTGTCGTTGGTCTGGGCTCTGGCCTGTCGTTGGTCTGGTGTCTGGCCTGTCGTTGGTCTGGGCTCTGGCCTGTGGTTGGTCTGGGCTCTGGCCTGTCGTTGGTCTGGGCTCTGGCGTGTCGTTGGCCTGGGCTCTGGCCTGTCGTTGGTCTGGGCTCTGGCCTGTCGTTGGTCTGGGCTCTGGCCTGTCGTTGGTCTGGGCTCTGGCCTGTCGTTGGTCTGGGCTCTGGCCGGTCGTTGGTCTGGGCTCTGGCCCGTCGTTGGTCTGGGCTCTGGCCCGTCGTTGGTCTGGGCTCTGGCCCGTCGTTGGTCTGGGCTCTGGCCCGTCGTTGGTCTGGGCTCTGGCCTGTCGTTGGTCTGGTGTCTGGCCTGTCGTTGGTCTGGGCTCTGGCCTGTCGTTGGTCTGGGCTCTGGCCTGTCGTTGGTCTGGGCTCTGGCCTGTCGTTGGTCTGGGCTCTGGCCTGTCGTTGGTCTGGGCTCTGGCCTGTCGTTGGTCTGGGCTCTGGCCTGTCGTTGGTCTGGGCTCTGGCCTGTCGTTGGTCTGGGCTCTGGCCTGTCGTTGGTCTGGGCTCTGGCCGGTCGTTGGTCTGGGCTCTGGCCTGTCATGGGTCTGGGCTCTGGCCTGTCGTTGGTCTGGGCTCTGGCCTGTCGTTGGTCTGGGCTCTGTGTAGCATTAGTCCTGTGGCTAAATTTATACAAACGTTTTTATCAAACCCATTCGAGATATAGAGACATGTCCAGAGGCCGTGGCAGGCAATTGAGAATATGTGTAGAAACCCTTTGGGGGGCCACTGCAGTGTCCTCCAGGGGCCTCACTAGAACAGTGGGTGGTATTGAGTCAGGATGCACCAACAGTGACCCAAATAATGTGTATTTGATTGACTTTGATTTCACAAATAGTTGAATAAACATTCTAAAAGCTGTTTGTGCCCGTGTTGCGTTCCTCACAGGGAGTAAAGCGGAGGGTGCGGCGGACGTCAGCATGTGAACCCAGGACTGTGGGAGGCCCGGGACACGCCGGAGAACAGACACTGGACCCAGGACACACAAAGCACACCCAGCAATAATGGACTCCTCTTCAGACTAGCCCAGACTCACTTTTAATGCCAAAGCCGCTCTCACCAGTGTACAGAGGGTTAGGTTCAGTCATGTGACCCTTCGACCCGGGTACCCCCCCCCCCCCCCCCCCCCGCTGCGCTCAGCTCTGCCAAACAGACGGCTACAGGACCCACGGATGCATGGTGCGCTGTGTTTTTAGTTGCTCATCTGACCCCTGCATGTGTAAGAGGACAGTCCCCCCGCCCTGTCCCCGTGTCCTCCCCCCCCTGTACCCTCAAAACATCACGGACACAGTCAGCTCATTGCATGGTCCATCCCGCTCGCACTGCGCTCGTCTCGTTCCTTTAGAGGCGTCCGGACTTCCACACAGGTCCTGAACTCATCGCATCATCGTGTGGCCTCATGTTTCTTTTACTGTTTTATAATAAACCGCGTCCACGAGTGTCCCGAGTGTCTTTTCACACACAACATCACTAAAGATGGCACGAACTTCACGCCCAAGTCACACCTTCCAAGTCCCAGTAGGCCCAGATCAAGAAGAAATCAGGACTAAAGTGGATAAAAAACAGGTTAGGGTACAACTGGTGTCTAATGTCTGAAACATTATCACAAACAGTTTCTTTAGAGACCAAGCTGTGATGCCTGGTGGTCGCACTAAAGAGAGTGACATGGTTGATTCAACTCAAACAAATGATACAAATGTAAATGATTTTTTATTAAAACCAGTAATAGAATTTTCACTGAAGTATCCTTCTTTTGGTGTATGAAGACATCTCAAGATACACTCAGTCAGCATACATGTAAACACTACAGTTCTGATTGAACAGTGCAGTACTTTGAATATAACACCCTGGAAAAAGCTCGCCAAAATCAATAAATACGAAGAAAAACATGTATATAGTAGACTGTATATACTGTATAATATAATAAATGTAATAAAATACACAAGGCACTGACCAGCACCTCCAGTGCGTTTTAGGTTTGAAAGGGAAGTCAGGGTGGAATCACAACCCCGAATATGGCAATGATGGAGAAGGCTGCAGAATCACTGTAAGAACCCAAACATATTATAAGAAAAATAAATAAAAAAAGAACAAAGACAAAACATGTTGCCAAGAGGACAAGGAGAGCCCCAACACTTCTCTAAACTGAATCAGGATTTTCTGATTCTGTTCAAAGCAGAGTTCTCTGCTGACTTGTATTTCCAACTCTCCAATAAACCATTGATTCATTGTTTAGCATTAAAAACTATAAATCTTGGATTTCTGAAATCATACTTTCCCACATCTGTTCAGGAGGTCCAGACGGGAAATAAGGAAAACATTTAAAAACAAAATGATGAATTTAGTAGATAAATGAAATACATTTGTTTGATATATATCTTGATCATGATATATAAACCATATCATGCCAAAATAGTGAATCTGAAAGAGAAGGGAGTCTTTTATAGAATAAAGAAAGAAATGATTTTTCTGTTATATGGTTCTAGATGACAAATGTTTAAGCATAGGTAATATTAAAAGAATATCATTCAGGTGTCTGAAAGGAGGGGAAGGGCTAAGCCCTTTTTTTCTCCATGGTTACACATGCATTGCATCCTAACATTTATTAGTTAATGACTCGCATAGAATTTTCACCAAATCATTATTTTGATGACACCTTACTTTGAGAGTTAAAATGAAAAAATCATTGAGTAAAAGTAGCAGTGGTTTGGGCTACTCCCCCTCTCCCCTTTAGACATGAACCATCTCAGTCAGCTCAGAGGAACTGTGGAGGCATCTGCATGAAACAGCCAGACCAAGGAGTGGAGAAGACCGCCATCTAGTGCTCAGGGCATGGTCATTCATGTGTGTGTTTATATGAATAAAAACACACACGTTGGTGTGATACATGTGTGTGTTTATATGAATAAAAACACACACATTGGTGTGATACATGTGTGTGTTAATATGGATAAAAACACACGTTGGTGTGATACAGGTGTGTGTTAATATGAATAAAAACACACGTTGGTGTGATACATGTGTGTGTTAATATGGATAAAAACACACACGTTGGTGTGATACATGTGTGTGTTAATATGGATAAAACCACACACGTTGGTGTGATACATGTGTGTGTTAATATGAATAAAACACACGTTGGTGTGATACAGGTGTGTGTTAATATGAATAAAAACACACGTTGGTGTGATACATGTGTGTGTTAATATGGATAAAAACACACACGTTGGTGTGATACATGTGTGTGTTAATATGGATAAAACCACACACGTTGGTGTGATACATGTGTGTGTTAATATGAATAAAACACACGTTGGTGTGATACATGTGTGTGTTTATATGAATAAAAACACACACATTGGTGTGATACATGTGTGTGTTTATATGAATAAACACACACGTTGGTGTGATACATGTGTGTGTTTATATGAGTGATACATGTGTGGGTTCAGAATCAGACACTTTTCATGGGAATGATTGGGAATAAAAAGGGAAGTCTGTTGCTTTACAGAGAGGTTCTGTGGAAGAACAACCTGGTGTAACGTTGAATACTGAAATATGAATCACCGCAGACACATGCGGTAAGGAGTTCACAAAGCAATATGGGATTTTCCATAATAAAACAGATTTAAAAAAGTAAAATCTTGGAGTTATTGTTCACATTATAATATTTGTGAATAATATAATGTAGTGCAATATAATGCACTACAACAATATAATGGTAATTAAAATATATAAAACGATTGATAATGAGTGAGGCGTCACAAGAGGTGCTACAGGCAACAAAAAAGGACAAACGAGAGATGGTGAAAGACTGTTGTGAAGCGGAGGGAGGAGGGAGGGGGTGGGGCTGACCAGTGCAGGACACCACGCTCTGAAACAGGGACAAGCCCAGGAGGATCAGAGGAGACAGAGGGCAGCCAGCCAGGTTTCTTCCTAGTGCTACAGTGTCCCTGATCTCCAAGGTCATGCGGGTCAGGTTGACACACAGTGGCAGCGGCTCAGCCGCAGCAGCTCAGGACTAACACCTGAACTCTGTTTCGTTGTACGCTTGTACAATGACAATAAAGCACTTACTTATAATGTACAAGTATAAACTCATTTTGATATCAAGACATTAAAGCAAGCGATTCAACAGAGCCAACAGCGCTGATAGGGAGGCAGAGGTCCCTGAGGTCGCTGGGCAGAAGCAGAGTGACAGCAGGTTCACACAGTGCACAATGAGCTCCATACACATAGCAGTAATGTGATTATTTACCATTTTAAAAAGAGACACTATGATTACCAGGTTTGTTTTGTCCAGATGCAAGGATTAACAACAGGCCCGTCCGGTTAAAATCCGGACATCTGGGCACCCTCTCTGACACAAGGTCTAAGAAATATTTACAAACTCTGATTTTGAGCACATTGATCAGACTGCACCTGTTAGAAATAAGCTAATCAGTGAAAACATTTTATTTTATTTGAGGACATCAAAAATCTCACATAAGCACATGCACACAAACCCTATGGGGCAATGTCATCACATTTTGGGAAAACGAGTTCCCCAGTCCACATGAATGCAGCCTTGGTTTGTGTTTCTTTGTGTATCAAGTTATGCACAGGGAAAAAGGAAAATAAGTTTCCTTTAATAATTGTAATGCATGCAAATCATCAGGAGATGGCAGTATAGAGCAGTGTTGCACACTTGTGTGCCGCGAGATATTGTCTGGTGTACCTTGGGAAATTATCCAATTTCACCTAGTTGGTCTAAAAAATATTTTTTGAAACAAATTCATTATTATCTGCAAATAAAGTGCCATTGTAGAGTGTCTGTGCTGTCTAGTGATCAGCAGACTATACGGTGTTTTCTATTCATGACACTTTTTATTGTGAATAGGCTACAGTTACATTTTTTTTTTCTGCTGGTGGTGTGCCTCGTGATTTTTTCAATGGAAAAAGTGGGCCTTGGCTCAAAAAAGGCTGAAAACACTGGTATAGAGTGAAGCTTCAGTTTGAACATGCTGCTGACACAGGGGGCCATCACTACATATGAGCCCAGATATAAACGAACCACAACAACACAGCTGGAGAAACAATGTTAAGATTAAAACATGTTAATAACTTATGTGCTCTGTGTTTATGTCAACAGTGCAGTTGCTATTCGGAAAGTCGTCAAATACACAATGGTTGAGGAGCATTGTCCAGACAAAGTTAGGACTAAAAGTTACAAAGTGAAGAACCAGGTGTTACGCCGCATGCGGCAACCCTCTCCATTTATCCAGGCTGGGGACTGGCACAAGGGGGCACACAGGCACCCCCTTGTGGCTGGATTACACCCGTGGTTGTGAGGTTAGTAACATGCGCACACAGAAATGTTAGGGACCAGTCACCATCAGAGACGGGGACTCTGGGACAGAGAGACATGGAGGTCGCCATCTTGGAGATCCTTGTGTCCTGTGGAACATCCTGAACCAAACTGCTGAAGAGGGTTAGTATATATAGTGCCACCATTTAAGATGGAACAGTGACCACAATATGAAATACAATGTTGTTAGCTTCAAACCAGTGTTAACTTGGGAGAGTCAAACTCAGAAAAGGGTTAGAACCATTGCATTTCATGGTCAGTCCAAACCTGGCCTTTTAAGACCAGTTCAGACCAGACACATACTGCACCTACCCAACATTTCAAAATATTCCGACCTCGAATACATATGAATGTAGCCCTTAGGCACATGAGCTAGCTTTAGCAGTTTACCACATTGTGTACAGGATTAGTTCAAAAAGGTTCACACTCACCAGAGGGGCATTTAGGAGAAACCTTTGCATTTGTTAAATACCAACCAACCAAAATCAACCAGTGGACCATGATACTCCATGAAAACATCGTTACCGTGTGTTTTCACCCCTGAAAACATCATTACCGTGTGTTTTAACCAATGAAAACATCGTTACCGTGTGTTTTAACACATGAAAACGTCTTTACCGTGTGTTTAAACCCATGAAAACATCTTTACCGCGCGTTTTAACCCATGAAAACGTCTTTACCGTGTGTTTAAACCCATGAAAACATCTTTACAGCGTGTTTAAACCCATGAAAACATCTTTACCGTGCGTTTAAACCCATGAAAATATCTTTACCGCGTGTTTAAACCCATGAAAACATCTTTACCGTGTGTTTAAACCCATGAAAATATCTTTACCGCGTGTTTAAACCCATGAAAACATCTTTACCGTGTGTTTAAACACATGAAAACATCTTTACCGTGTGTTTAAACACATGAAAACATCTTTACCGTGTGTTTAAACCCATGAAAACATCTTTACCGTGTGTTTAAACCCATGAAAATATCTTTACCGCGTGTTTAAACCCATGAAAACATCTTTACCGTGCGTTTAAACCCATGAAAACATCTTTACCGTGTGTTTAAACACATGAAAACATCTTTACCGCGTGTTTAAACCCATGAAAACATCTTTACCGTGTGTTTAAACCCGTGAAAACATCTTTACCGTGCGTTTAAACCCCTGAAAACGTCGTTACCGTGCGTTTAAACCCATGAAAACGTCTTTACCGTGCGTTTAAACCCATGAAAACATCTTTACCGTGTGTTTAAACCCATGAAAACATCTTTACCGCGTTTTTAAACCCGTGAAAACATCTTTACCGCGCGTTTAAACCCATGAAAACATCTTTACCGCGTTTTTAAACCCGTGAAAACATCTTTACCGCGCGTTTTAACCCATGAAAACGTCTTTACCGTGCGTTTAAACGCATGAAAACATCTTTACCGTGCGTTTAAACACATGAAAACATCTTTACCGTGCGTTTAAACCCATGAAAACATCTTTACCGTGCGTTTAAACCCATGAAAACATCTTTACCGCGTTTTTAAACCCGTGAAAACATCTTTACCGCGCGTTTAAACCCGTGAAAACATCTTTACCCCATGTTTAAACCCATGAAAACATCTTTACCGTGTGTTTAAACCCATGAAAACATCTTTACAGCGTGTTTAAACCCATGAAAACATCTTTACCGTGCGTTTAAACCCATGAAAATATCTTTACCGTGCGTTTAAACCCATGAAAACATCTTTACCGTGCGTTTAAACCCATGAAAACATCTTTACCGTGCGTTTAAACCCGTGAAAACGTCTTTACCGTGCGTTTAAACCCGTGAAAACATCTTTACCGTGCGTTTAAACCCATGAAAACATCTTTACCGTGCGTTTAAACCCATGAAAACGTCTTTACCGTGCGTTTAAACCCATGAAAACATCTTTACCGTGCGTTTAAACCCATGAAAACATCTTTACCGCGTTTTTAAACCCGTGAAAACGTCTTTACCGTGCATTTAAACCCATGAAAACATCTTTACCCCATGTTTAAACCCATGAAAACATCTTTACCGTGCGTTTAAACCCATGAAAACGTCTTTACCGTGCGTTTAAACCCATGAAAACATCTTTACCGTGCTTTTAAACCCATGAAAACATCTTTACCGCGCGTTTAAACCCATGAAAACGTCTTTACCGTGCGTTTAAACCCATGAAAACGTCTTTACCGTGCGTTTAAACCCCTGAAAACATCTTTACCGTACGTTTAAACCCATGAAAACATCGTTACCGTGCGTTTAAACCCCTGAAAACGTCTTTACCGTGCGTTTAAACCCATGAAAACATCTTTACCGCGTTTTTAAACCCGTGAAAACATCTTTACCGCGCGTTTAAACCCGTGAAAACATCTTTACCCCATGTTTAAACCCATGAAAACATCTTTACCGTGTGTTTAAACCCATGAAAACATCTTTACAGCGTGTTTAAACCCATGAAAACATCTTTACCGTGCGTTTAAACCCATGAAAATATCTTTACCGTGCGTTTAAACCCATGAAAACATCTTTACCGTGCGTTTAAACCCATGAAAACATCTTTACCGTGCGTTTAAACCCGTGAAAACGTCTTTACCGTGCGTTTAAACCCATGAAAACGTCTTTACCGTGCGTTTAAACCCATGAAAACATCTTTACCGTGCGTTTAAACCCATGAAAACATCTTTACCGCGTTTTTAAACCCGTGAAAACGTCTTTACCGTGCATTTAAACCCATGAAAACATCTTTACCCCATGTTTAAACCCATGAAAACATCTTTACCGTGCGTTTAAACCCATGAAAACGTCTTTACCGTGCGTTTAAACCCATGAAAACGTCTTTACCGTGCGTTTAAACCCCTGAAAACATCTTTACCGTACGTTTAAACCCATGAAAACATCGTTACCGTGCGTTTAAACCCCTGAAAACGTCTTTACCGTGCGTTTAAACCCATGAAAACGTCTTTACCGTGCGTTTAAACCCATGAAAACGTCTTTACCGTGCGTTTAAACCCCTGAAAACATCTTTACCGTACGTTTAAACCCATGAAAACATCGTTACCGTGCGTTTAAACCCCTGAAAACGTCTTTACCGTGCGTTTAAACCCATGAAAACATCTTTACCGTACGTTTAAACCCATGAAAACATCTTTACCGTGCGTTTAAACCCGTGAAAACATCTTTACCGTGCGTTTAAACCCGTGAAAACATCTTTACCGTGCTTTTAAACCCGTGAAAACATCTTTACCGTGCGTTTAAACCCCTGAAAACGTCTTTACCGTGCGTTTAAACCCATGAAAACGTCTTTACCGTGCGTTTAAACCCCTGAAAACATCTTTACCGTGCTTTTAAACCCGTGAAAACATCTTTACCGTACGTTTAAACCCATGAAAACATCGTTACCGTGTGTTTTAACACATGAAAAGTCTTTACCGTGCGTTTAAACCCATGAAAACGTCTTTACCGTGCGTTTAAACCCATGAAAACGTCTTTACCGTGCGTTTAAACCAGTGAAAACATCTTTACCGTGCGTTTAAACCAGTGAAAACATCTTTACCGTGCGTTTTAACCCGTGAAAATATCTTTACCGTGCGTTTTAACCCGTGAAAATGTCTTTACCGCGCGTTTAAACCCGTGAAAACATCTTTACCGTGCGTTTAAACCCGTGAAAATATCTTTACCGTGCGTTTAAACCCATGAAAACGTATTTACCGTGCGTTTAAACCCATGAAAACGTCTTTACCGTGCGTTTAAACACATGAAAACGTCTTTACCGTGCGTTTAAACACATGAAAACGTCTTTACCGTGCGTTTAAACCCATGAAAACGTCTTTACCGTGCGTTTAAACCCATGAAAACATCTTTACCGTGCTTTTAAACCCGTGAAAACATCTTTACCGTGCGTTTAAACCCCTGAAAACATCTTTACCGTGCGTTTAAACCCCTGAAAACGTCTTTACCGTGCGTTTAAACCCCTGAAAACATCTTTACCGTACGTTTAAACCCATGAAAACATCGTTACCGTGTGTTTTAACACATGAAAAGTCTTTACCGTGCGTTTAAACCCATGAAAACGTCTTTACCTCGTGATTTTTTCAATGGAAAAAGTGGGCCTTGGCTCAAAAAAGGCTGAAAACACTGGTATAGAGTGAAGCTTCAGTTTGAACATGCTGCTGACACAGGGGGCCATCACTACATATGAGCCCAGATATAAACGAACCACAACAACACAGCTGGAGAAACAATGTTAAGATTAAAACATGTTAATAACTTATGTGCTCTGTGTTTATGTCAACAGTGCAGTTGCTATTCGGAAAGTCGTCAAATACACAATGGTTGAGGAGCATTGTCCAGACAAAGTTAGGACTAAAAGTTACAAAGTGAAGAACCAGGTGTTACGCCGCATGCGGCAACCCTCTCCATTTATCCAGGCTGGGGACTGGCACAAGGGGGCACACAGGCACCCCCTTGTGGCTGGATTACACCCGTGGTTGTGAGGTTAGTAACATGCGCACACAGAAATGTTAGGGACCAGTCACCATCAGAGACGGGGACTCTGGGACAGAGAGACATGGAGGTCGCCATCTTGGAGATCCTTGTGTCCTGTGGAACATCCTGAACCAAACTGCTGAAGAGGGTTAGTATATATAATGCCACCATTTAAGATGGAACAGTGACCACAATATGAAATACAATGTTGTTAGCTTCAAACCAGTGTTAACTTGGGAGAGTCAAACTCAGAAAAGGGTTAGAACCATTGCATTTCATGGTCAGTCCAAACCTGGCCTTTTAAGACCAGTTCAGACCAGACACATACTGCACCTACCCAACATTTCAAAATATTCCGACCTCGAATACATATGAATGTAGCCCTTAGGCACATGAGCTAGCTTTAGCAGTTTACCACATTGTGTACAGGATTAGTTCAAAAAGGTTCACACTCACCAGAGGGGCATTTAGGAGAAACCTTTGCATTTGTTAAATACCAACCAACCAAAATCAACCAGTGGACCATGATACTCCATGAAAACATCGTTACCGTGTGTTTTCACCCCTGAAAACATCATTACCGTGTGTTTTAACCAATGAAAACATTGTTACCGTGTGTTTTAACACATGAAAACGTCTTTACCGTGTGTTTAAACCCATGAAAACATCTTTACCGCGCGTTTTAACCCATGAAAACGTCTTTACCGTGTGTTTAAACCCATGAAAACATCTTTACAGCGTGTTTAAACCCATGAAAACATCTTTACCGTGCGTTTAAACCCATGAAAATATCTTTACCGCGTGTTTAAACCCATGAAAACATCTTTACCGTGTGTTTAAACCCATGAAAATATCTTTACCGTGCGTTTAAACCCATGAAAACGTCTTTACCGTGCGTTTAAACCCATGAAAACATCTTTACCGTGTGTTTAAACCCATGAAAACATCTTTACCGCGTTTTTAAACCCGTGAAAACATCTTTACCGTACGTTTAAACCCATGAAAACATCGTTACCGTGTGTTTTAACCCATGAAAACGTCTTTACCGCGTGTTTAAACCAATGAAAACGTCTTTACCGTGCGTTTAAACCCATGAAAACGTCTTTACCGTGCGTTTAAACCAGTGAAAACATCTTTACCGTGCGTTTAAACCAGTGAAAACATCTTTACCGTGCGTTTAAACCCGTGAAAATATCTTTACCGTGCGTTTAAACCCATGAAAACGTCTTTACCGTGCGTTTAAACCCATGAAAACGTCTTTACCGTGCGTTTAAACCAGTGAAAACATCTTTACCGTGCGTTTAAACCCGTGAAAATATCTTTACCGTGCGTTTAAACCCATGAAAACGTCTTTACCGTGCGTTTAAACCCATGAAAACATCTTTACCGTACGTTTAAACCCATGAAAACATCTTTACCGTGCGTTTAAACCCGTGAAAACATCTTTACCGTGCGTTTAAACCCATGAAAACGTCTTTACCGTGCTTTTAAACACATGAAAACATCTTTACCGTGCGTTTAAACCCGTGAAAACATCTTTACCGTGCTTTTAAACCCGTGAAAACATCTTTACCGTGCGTTTAAACCCCTGAAAACGTCTTTACCGTGCGTTTAAACCCATGAAAACGTCTTTACCGTGCGTTTAAACCCCTGAAAACGTCTTTACCGTACGTTTAAACCCATGAAAACATCGTTACCGTGTGTTTTAACACATGAAAAGTCTTTACCGTGCGTTTAAACCCATGAAAACGTCTTTACCGTGCGTTTAAACCCATGAAAACGTCTTTACCGTGCGTTTAAACCAGTGAAAACATCTTTACCGTGCGTTTAAACCAGTGAAAACATCTTTACCGTGCGTTTTAACCCGTGAAAATGTCTTTACCGCGCGTTTAAACCCGTGAAAACATCTTTACCGTGCGTTTAAACCCGTGAAAATATCTTTACCGTGCGTTTAAACCCATGAAAACGTATTTACCGTGCGTTTAAACACATGAAAACGTCTTTACCGTGCGTTTAAACCCATGAAAACGTCTTTACCGTGCGTTTAAACCCATGAAAACGTCTTTACCGTGCGTTTAAACCCATGAAAACATCTTTACCGTGCGTTTAAACCCATGAAAACGTCTTTACCGTGCGTTTAAACCCATGAAAACATCTTTACCGTGCTTTTAAACCCGTGAAAACATCTTTACCGTGCGTTTAAACCCATGAAAACGTCTTTACCGTGCGTTTAAACCCCTGAAAACATCTTTACCGTACGTTTAAACCCATGAAAACATCGTTACCGTGTGTTTAAACCCATGAAAACATCTTTACCGCGCGTTTTAACCCATGAAAACGTCTTTACCGTGCGTTTTAACCCATGAAAACATCTTTACCGTACGTTTAAACCCATGAAAACATCTTTACCGTGCGTTTAAACCCATGAAAACATCTTTACCGTGCGTTTAAACCCGTGAAAACATCTTTACCGTGTGTTTAAACCCATGAAAACGTCTTTACCGTGCTTTTAAACACATGAAAACATCTTTACCGTGCGTTTAAACCCGTGAAAACATCTTTACCGTGCTTTTAAACCCGTGAAAACATCTTTACCGTGCGTTTAAACCCCTGAAAACGTCTTTACCGTGCGTTTAAACCCCTGAAAACATCTTTACCGTACGTTTAAACCCATGAAAACATCGTTACCGTGTGTTTTAACCCATGAAAACGTCTTTACCGTGTGTTTAAACCCGTGAAAACATCTTTACCGTGCGTTTAAACACATGAAAACGTCTTTACCGTGCGTTTAAACACATGAAAACGTCTTTACCGTGCGTTTAAACCCATGAAAACGTCTTTACCGTGCGTTTAAACCAGTGAAAACATCTTTACCGTGCGTTTAAACCAGTGAAAACATCTTTACCGTGCGTTTAAACCCGTGAAAATATCTTTACCGTGCGTTTAAACCCATGAAAACGTCTTTACCGTGCATTTAAACCCATGAAAACGTCTTTACCGTGCGTTTAAACCAGTGAAAACATCTTTACCGTGCGTTTAAACCCGTGAAAATATCGTTACCGTGCGTTTAAACCCATGAAAACGTCTTTACCGTGCGTTTAAACCAGTGAAAACATCTTTACCGCGCGTTTAAACCCGTGAAAACATCTTTACCGTGCGTTTAAACCCGTGAAAATATCTTTACCGTGCGTTTAAACCCATGAAAACGTATTTACCGTGCGTTTAAACCCATGAAAACGTCTTTACCGTGCGTTTAAACCCATGAAAACATCTTTACCGTGCGTTTAAACCCATGAAAACGTCTTTACCGTGCGTTTAAACCCATGAAAACATCTTTACCCGCGTTTTTAAACCTGTGAAAACATCTTTACCGCGCGTTTTAACCCATGAAAACGTCTTTACCGTGCGTTTAAACCCATGAAAACATCTTTACCGTGCGTTTAAACACATGAAAACATCTTTACCGTGCGTTTAAACCCATGAAAACATCTTTACCGTGCGTTTAAACCCATGAAAACATCTTTACCGCGTTTTTAAACCCGTGAAAACATCTTTACCGCGCGTTTAAACCCGTGAAAACATCTTTACCCCATGTTTAAACCCATGAAAACATCTTTACCGTGCGTTTAAACCCATGAAAACGTCTTTACCGTGCGTTTAAACCCATGAAAACGTCTTTACCGTGCGTTTAAACCCATGAAAACATCTTTACCGCGTTTTTAAACCCGTGAAAACATCTTTACCGCGCGTTTTAACCCATGAAAACGTCTTTACCGTGCGTTTAAACCCATGAAAACATCTTTACCGTGCGTTTAAACCCATGAAAACGTCTTTACCGTGCGTTTAAACCCATGAAAACATCTTTACCGTGCGTTTAAACCCATGAAAACATCTTTACCGCGTTTTTAAACCCGTGAAAACATCTTTACCGTGCATTTAAACCCATGAAAACATCTTTACCCCATGTTTAAACCCATGAAAACATCTTTACCGTGCGTTTAAACCCCTGAAAACGTCTTTACCGTGCGTTTAAACCCATGAAAACGTCTTTACCGTGCGTTTAAACCCATGAAAACTTCTTTACCGTACGTTTAAACCCATGAAAACGTCTTTACCGTGCTTTTAAACACATGAAAACATCTTTACCGTGCGTTTAAACCCGTGAAAACATCTTTACCGTGCTTTTAAACCCGTGAAAACATCTTTACCGTGCGTTTAAACCCCTGAAAACGTCTTTACCGTGCGTTTAAACCCATGAAAACGTCTTTACCGTGCGTTTAAACCCCTGAAAACGTCTTTACCGTACGTTTAAACCCATGAAAACATCGTTACCCTGTGTTTTAACACATGAAAAGTCTTTACCGTGCGTTTAAACCCATGAAAACGTCTTTACCGTGCGTTTAAACCCATGAAAACGTCTTTACCGTGCGTTTAAACCAGTGAAAACATCTTTACCGTGCGTTTAAACCAGTGAAAACATCTTTACCGTGCGTTTTAACCCGTGAAAATATCTTTACCGTGCGTTTAAACCCGTGAAAAGTCTTTACCGCGCGTTTAAACCCGTGAAAACATCTTTACCGTGCGTTTAAACCCGTGAAAATATCTTTACCGTGCGTTTAAACCCATGAAAACGTATTTACCGTGCGTTTAAACCCATGAAAACGTCTTTACCGTGCGTTTAAACACATGAAAACGTCTTTACCGTGCGTTTAAACCCATGAAAACGTCTTTACCGTGCGTTTAAACCCATGAAAACGTCTTTACCGTGCGTTTAAACCCATGAAAACATCTTTACCGTGCGTTTAAACCCATGAAAACGTCTTTACCGTGCGTTTAAACCCGTGAAAACATCTTTACCGTGCTTTTAAACCCGTGAAAAAATCTTTACCGTGCGTTTAAACCCATGAAAACGTCTTTACCGTGCATTTAAACCCCTGAAAACATCTTTACCGTACGTTTAAACCCATGAAAACATCGTTACCGTGCGTTTAAACCCATGAAAACATCTTTACCGTGTGTTTAAACCCATGAAAACATCTTTACCGCGCGTTTTAACCCATGAAAACGTCTTTACCGTGCGTTTAAACCCATGAAAACATCTTTACCGTACGTTTAAACCCATGAAAACATCTTTACCGTGCGTTTAAACCCATGAAAACATCTTTACCGTGCGTTTAAACCCGTGAAAACATCTTTACCGTGTGTTTAAACCCATGAAAACGTCTTTACCGTGCTTTTAAACACATGAAAACATCTTTACCGTGCGTTTAAACCCGTGAAAACATCTTTACCGTGCTTTTAAACCCGTGAAAACATCTTTACCGTGCGTTTAAACCCCTGAAAACGTCTTTACCGTGCGTTTAAACCCCTGAAAACATCTTTACCGTACGTTTAAACCCATGAAAACATCGTTACCGTGTGTTTTAACCCATGAAAACGTCTTTACCGCGTGTTTAAACCCATGAAAACGTCTTTACCGTGCGTTTAAACCCATGAAAACGTCTTTACCGTGCGTTTAAACCCATGAAAACGTCTTTACCGTGCGTTTAAACCAGTGAAAACATCTTTACCGTGCGTTTAAACCAGTGAAAACATCTTTACCGTGCGTTTAAACCCGTGAAAATATCTTTACCGTGCGTTTAAACCCATGAAAACATCTTTACCGTGCGTTTAAACCCATGAAAACGTCTTTACCGTGCGTTTTAACCCGTGAAAACGTCTTTACCGTGCGTTTAAACCCGTGAAAACATCTTTACCGCGCGTTTAAACCCGTGAAAACGTCTTTACCGTGCGTTTAAACCCGTAAAAACATCTTTACCCGCGTGTTTAAACCCGTGAAAACGTCTTTACCGCGCGTTTAAACCCGTGAAAACGTCTTTACCGCGCGTTTAAACCCGTGAAAACATCTTTACCGCGTGTTTAAACCCGTGAAAACGTCTTTACCGTGCGTTTAAACCCGTGAAAACATCTTTACCGCGCGTTTAAACCCGTGAAAACATCTTTATCGTGCGTTTAAACCCGTGAAAACATCTTTACCGTGCGTTTAAACACATGAAAACATCTTTACCGTGCGTTTAAACCCGTGAAAACATCTTTACCGTGCGTTTAAACACATGAAAACATCTTTACCGTGCGTTTAAACCCGTGAAAACATCTTTACCGTGCGTTTAAACCCGTGAAAACATCTTTACCGTGCGTTTAAACCCGTGAAAACATCTTTACCGTGCGTTTAAACCCGTGAAAACATCTTTACCGCGTGTTGAAACCCATGAAAACATCTTTACCGCGCGTTTAAACCCGTGAAAACATCTTTACCGCGCGTTTAAACCCGTGAAAACGTCTTTACCGTGCGTTTAAACCCATGAAAACGTCTTTACCGTGCGTTTAAACCCATGAAAACATCTTTACCGCGCGTTTAAACCCGTGAAAACGTCTTTACCGTGCGTTTAAACCCATGAAAACGTCTTTACCGTGCGTTTAAACCCATGAAAATATCTTTACCGCGCGTTTAAACCCATGAAAACATCTTTACCGTGCGTTTAAACACATGAAAACATCTTTACCGCGCGTTTAAACCCATGAAAACGTCTTTACCGTGCGTTTAAACCAGTGAAAACATCTTTACCGTGCGTTTAAACCCGTGAAAACATCTTTACCGCGTGTTTAAACCCATGAAAACATCTTTACCGCACGTTTAAACCCGTGAAAACATCTTTACCGCACGTTTAAACCCGTGAAAACATCTTTACCGTGCGTTTAAACCCATAAAAACATCTTTACCGCGCGTTTAAACCCATGAAAACATCTGTAACATGTGTGACCATGTTTTGACCCTGAGAAGTTTGTGTTTCTCGTCCCATTACCTGTCCCGTGTGTGCACTTGTGGGCCTCCTTTTTCCACTTCAGTCTTCGCTTCTCTTGAGTATAAAGCATGTGTTTCGTGTAGGCCTCCTCTGTCCTCTTCAGTCTTCGCTTCTCTTGAGTATAAAGCATGTGTTTCGTGTAGGCCTCCTCTGTCCTCTTCAGTCTTCGCTTCTCTTGAGTATAAAGCATGCGTTTCGTGCAGGCCTCCTCTGTCCTCTTCAGTCTTCGCTTCTCTTGAGTATAAAGCATGTGTTTCGTGCAGGCCTCCTCTGTCCTCTTCAGTCTTCGCTTCTCTGGAGTATAAAGCATGTGTTTCGTGCAGGCCTCCTCTGTCCTCTTCAGTCTTCGCTTCTCTTGAGTATAAAGCATGTGTTTCGTGCAGGCCTCCTCTGTCCTCTTCAGTCTTCGCTTCTCTGAAGTATAAAGCATGTGTTTCGTGTAGGCCTCTTCTGTCCTCTTCAGTCTTCGCTTCTCTGGAGTATAAAGCATGTGTTTCGTGTAGGCCTCCTCTGTCCTCTTCAGTCTTCGCTTCTCTTGAGTATAAAGCTTGTGTTTTGTGTAGGCCTCCTCTGTCCTCTTCAGTCTTCACTTCTCTTGAGTATAAAGCATGTGTTTCGTGTAGGCCTCCTCTGTCCTCTTCAGTCTTCGCTTCTCTTGAGTATAAAGCTTGTGTTTTGTGTAGGCCTCCTCTGTCCTCTTCAGTCTTCACTTCTCTTGAGTATAAAGCATGTGTTTCGTGTAGGCCTCATCTGTCCTCTTCAGTCTTCGCTTCTCTTGAGTATAAAGCATGTGTTTCGAACCCGTAGTGCGCAGGAACCTTCTGTCATGGGCAGGACCAGACAGAGGCCCTGCGGCGGCGGGTCTCGCACGTGCCAAACGAGGGATACACCCCGCCATTCCGACACACCGCTAATCCGACATTGAGTTCTAATTGTCGGAATTGCGGTGTTTCCATTTATTATCAAACGTCCCGCCACTCCGACAATCTTTTTCACCCTTTGTCGGAGTGGTGACACCTTTATCTTTTATGCAACGTGCCGCTATTCCGACACACAAGATAATTATCAACAATTATTATTGTTTTACGTTTTGCCTGATGAATGAAGAGACAATGCCTGTGCGTCTCCCCTGATCGTTGGTACGTGTTTTTTTGTTTTTTTTGTCTACTTGTCTTTCGCATCGTTCTCTTAACTCATAACATCAGCTGCTTAAGTTGTTCTTCCTCCTGCGGTGGTTCCTCCTGATGTTTGGGAGCGAGTCCCTAAACACTCCGCTGGAGAACCCGACTGTTATATCATTATTTGTCCTGAATTTCCGCGCGTATTGTGGACAAAAAAGGGAGAGTGAATGCATCTCCCACGCGGCCTTGGCTATAACATGGAGAAGTGTAAAGGCTTATTTACAACTTTTGACATGTAAAACAAGCGTGATGAGCGCAGCAGGTGGAGACAGGCCTGTTGTTGTGGATTACGAAAAATACGTTTTGCCAATGGAGCTAATGATGGACCAGACGAGTGAGAGTCATGGATAAAGAGGTGAAGAGTTCTACGACAGATGATGGAGTGCACAGTGAGTGTTTTTATGCTGATTCTGTGGAGTCAAGTCTGGCTGAATGTGCCGCTGTTGCACAGACTCATGTGACATAAAGCGCGTGTGTTTATTGCTATTGTTTGTCTTGATAGATTCAGTGTTTGCCCGTGTCACACAGTGACTGGAGCATATGACCCCCCCCCCCCCCCCCCAAATACACACACCCATGCGCGCTGCTTTGTGGAGAAGGCCTTGTTTTGGGACAGTGTTTTGAACGAAGGGGGGCGCGTGGCTCGGTCATCCGCTTGTCAGTCTGGTTAAAGCCTTGAGCGACAGCTCCAGTGTCTGAGTGGAAAACGTCCAACAGTGCGCGGCGTATTAACTGCGGACTTCAGCGCCTTGTTGTAAAATACAGACTAGCTGCACCTGTCACTGCCTTTGCCCAAAACCATCTCACGAGCCTCTGCACCCCTGGGCCGACAGCGGGGATGAACAGGGAAGGTGGCGTTGACAGAAGGCAAATACGCTCAAAATGATTGTCGGAATACCGAAAAAGTACCAAAAAGTGTCGGATTGGCGGGGGTGTTGTAATGACGGTGTGTCGAGATGGCGGGGTGTCGGGATGGCGGGGTGTCGGAATGACGGTCCGTCCCCACGCGATCAGAGGGCTAGCCGCAGGTGTGGAGGAGAGGGGGCGTATTTATACTCTCTCTGTGCGCATGCGCATGTCTGCACCAATGCCATTTGGGGTTTTTGCATGTAATACGCTTAGACAGCCACACGGGGGCGCCAATGTGGTCATTAGTCATGACGTTCCCCTGACAGCTAAAATGTTTTCCTATGATGTACTTAGCTGTAAATTCTACACAAGGTTTACATTTGTGAGCGTTTGTTAAATAAGGATATATGTGTATGTATGTGTATTTATGTGCATGTATGTGTATGTATGTGTATGTATGTGCATGTATGTGTATGTATGTGCATGTATGTGCATGTATGTGCATGTATGTGTATGTATGTGTATGTATGTGTATGTATTGTGCATGTATGTGCATGTATGTGTATGTATGTGCATGTGTGTGTGTGTGTGCATGTATGTGTATGTATGTGTATGTATGTGCATGTATGTGTATGTATGTGTATGTATGTGCATGTATGTGCATGTAAGTGTATGTATGTGCATGTATGTGTATGTATGTGTATGTATGTATGTATGTGTATGTATGTGCATGTATGTGCATGTATGTGTATGTATGTATATCTATGTGTATGTATGTGCATGTATGTGCATGTATGTGTATGTGTATGTATCTATGTGTGTGTATGTGTGTCCCATGATGACACTTAAACTTTACTGTCAAATCATGATTTTAGTCAAGACATGAACAGTAGTGACCAAATAATATTTACTCATGTAAAAGTGATTGTTTTATTAAAGTTTTATTTTGAATTTTCTGTTTATAATTTGCGGTACCTAGTATGTTGTATGTTGTTTATATGTTTGCTCTGAATATGGAAAGCACTTTGGGGCAGTATTCTGTTTTTAAATGTGCTATACAAATAAACCTTGACCTTGACCTATGATTCAGTCGGGACATATAATATGTATATTATACAGGCTACTGAAAAACCAAACATGACAATGTAAAAGTCTGTGTATTAACAAAAATAAAATAAACAAAATGGAATAAAGTCCATGAAACACAAACTACCTCTATATTATTTGTCACATGAAGCTTTTGCTGCTTAAAGTTTTACTCACAGTGGAACCAGTTACTTTTTTTTTTTACTCAAGCACATACTTGAGTAAAAAAGTACTTGTGATATTACTCAAGTAAAAGTAAAAAGTAGTATACGGTAAAACTATCGAGAAGAAGTAACAGTTACTTCCCAAAGTACCTCCTGTACATGTAGCCCGCCTACTTGAGTAAAAGTAATTTCGCCGAGAGCAGCTCCACGGCCCACAGCTGCTGTGAGAGAGGACACCTGACCCCGGTGCTCCTCCCCCGCGGGCGGCTCAGGCCCCTCCCCCTCACCTGCCCGGGCAGAGCTCACCGTGAGCGGGCACACATCGGGATGGAGGCTGAGCCGCAGCCCGTGTGGGGGGGCCTGGGCCGCTGCGTCTGCTGCTTCTGGCTGGCCGTGGTGTTTGACGTGCTGGGGCTGCTCGTGCTGCTGCTGGGGGTCTTCGTCAACGTCTTCTTCTACGACCTGCTCATCTACGCGGGCGCCATCATCATCTTCCTCAGCCTGGTGTGGTGGGTGTTCTGGTACTCGGGGAACATCGAGGTGCCTCCGGCCGATCTGCAGGACGACGTGGGACTGGTGCAGAAGAAGCGGCCCCTGGGGGCTTTGGGGGGAGCCGTGCGCCGCCTGTCCACCCGCCTGTCCGGGACCATGAGGGGCTCCCTGCGGAGGAACGGCCGCGCATACGCCACACGAGCACAGCAGGCGACACCGGTGTGTGTTGGCATGGCGACGGTGACAACAGAGCACGAGGGGGGCTCCGCACAGGTGCACGCACCCGCCGCAGAGACAGTGTCCACGTGATGGCGCACAGGTGAGCGCGCATCAGCGGCACAGACACACACGGGGGTAAAGATGATTCTGAAATGGTTTGTCTTTTTCATTTCTCTTATTTCATGATTCATGACAGCCCAAACCTGCTCAAATGCTTCTGGGGATGACGCAGGCCCTTGATTGCATTAGGTGAAGATGGGCTGAGCAGTAGTTGTAGCTCCTCTGGTCATGCTTCAGTTCAGTCTGATTTGATCCTCTGTTTGGAGCAACACACACACTTTGCTCACCATAAGATATGACCTGTTTGTGTAGGCTATGAACCTCCTTTACCTTACTTCTTACTCCTTTTGTTGTTATATATCCCATTGATGTATGACTGTATTTATGACTGAGGAACGGTGAGCATCACACAGTAGAATTAGCCCAAGGCTACAATCCGGTGTGGCGTGTTTACATGCATAATCAATCAATCAATCAATCAATCAAACTTCATTTATAAAGCGCTTCTCATACCGAAAGGTATCGCAAAGTGCTTTACAGATTACAACATTTAAAACAACACGCCCTGCATCATACGTCCATATATATATATATATATATACACATACATACATACATACATACATACATACATACATACATACATACATACATACAATATATCATTAGGACTAAATAAATAGATGTGAGTTGAAAGCTAAGCTAAAAAGGTGGGTCTTGAGCCTGCTCTTAAATACATGAACGTTCTCTGCGGTCCTGAGCTAAAATAATACATAAATATGTAATGTATTGTGTCAAATCAAATTCCAGGTTGTGATTTTATTGGGAACATTGAAATTCGCCATTTCCATCATACACAAACTGAATCCTGCTCAAAGTTGATGTTCACACTGGTGCATGAACGTGAATGTGCGGGTGGTTCACCATCACAGTCACACAGAGTCACAAAGGACATGACAGTAAGTTAGTAAAGCACTTTAGGTAAAAGTCAAGACCATTTAGCATTTGTTCCCAAACGTTAATCAGTTATTTTGTAGAACCCACTGTCACACAGCTCCGTATTTTGCTGAATCATGTCGCAGGTCGTAATTCTAAAAATAAGTCCGGTATTTACAGCACCAATTCAAACCTTTTATTTGACTAAGATAACGCGGCTGTATGCTGCGTTATTGCAGCCGCACCGTGTCACATGTCACCCCATATATAGAATAAAATACGAGCATTTATTTTATTACAGATATTTTTGAAAAATCCCTCACTTACTTTACTGGAGCGGGACGTCCCCAGCTTGTCTCCATGGAGATGTGACCAAAGGCAGTAATAGGAGCAGTGATTAAAGTGGAGGTGGTGGAACTCTAGTGTTGAAGACATATGAAAGGCTGTGCGTACCTGTAGTACTTGTATGTAACAGAAGGAGTTTTATATTACTTTTAATGGATTTATTTCTCAAAGACGTTTGAGACCATTTTACAGAATAACACTTCTTTGGGTGTGCTCTTGATTGAGATACTCTCAGAAGGTTCTGTGGAGCAACAAGGCCCGTCAGCTGGAAAATGTTTAAATAATCAGATCAAATTCAGTGCAATCTGGTCTCTTTTAGGCAAGAATATGCTGTTTTATATCAGCCTTATTACAGTGAAAAAACTGTCTACATTATGCTTACTTTCCTAACAATAATAACAACAGTGGTTTTTATAGCGGCCATTAAACTGATGTTGTTATTGTTTTTTATGTACTATACTGTCAGCTATGGGGCCCAGTCCCTCTGCTGCCGGTGTCAGCTCCGCCCCTGCTCCTGTAGCTGCTCCTCGCACTGAGCTGAGGAGGAGACACAGCTCAGTGGGGAGATTCAGAGGATCAGATCAGAGAAAATATGTTAAAAAAGGCTGACATTGCACTGTAAACCCGTGCCGAGTGTGTGATCGCTATGCTAATTTCTCTTGATTATACTTCCTACATTAATCTCTAACACTGTAAATATCAGGCCGATTGTTGTGAAATAAAAAGTGGCCAAAAGAAGAGTAGACCGCGTTTATGGATGAGTTTATGTCCGTAAAGTTAATGATTTTATGATCAATGCTGTTTAACAACTTTGTTAAGCGGACATATGTCCAGCACAGCTTCAGCAAAGTAACAAAAATCTCCATGCACTTCAGACGCGGTTTCTTTTTCTTTTTTTTTACTCACCAAGGTGATTCAGTTCCGGATGGTTCCGGATACTTTTAACCCATGAAAAGGGGATTTAAACGGGTTATGTCCTCATCCAAATCCACTCTTTGATATTAGAAACAGACTTTTCTATGTCGAGCTGCTCATTAGGAGCCGTTTTGTATCGGCATCAGGAGAATCCACAATGTTCCGCAGTGTGGCTTTAAATACAGAATCCTTCAAATGCAATCAAATATTGAGCAGTGTCCATCAGTCCATTCAATATCCCTATTATTGACGTTTCAGTGACAGTTTGAACGTTTTTCTTGCATTAAAGTGAGCTTCAAATTCAAATTTGACTGCTCTTTTTGTTTTTTTGACAACTAAAGACAATTCCTTGACAATTTCTGTTTTCATTGAATGGAAGGCATTCTGTTGTGATATAGTACTACATTGATATTGTTATTGGCGACGTCATGGTGATGTGTAAACAGGCAGCAACCCCCCTCTCTCTTGCTTTGCATTTTTCTGCGAGCTGCATTTGTGTTTTCTGTGTTCCACATTGTTTTACTGGATAATCTTTGCCTTGTTTTTGTGACGTTTGGTGGATTTTTTTTTTTTTACTACAAAGGGTCTATAATGGTCCTGAAGAAAGCAGCTTTTTAAAAGCTTCAGCAGAACCCATTTGAGACCTACACATTTCTTCTTCTGAGACACTGAAGATGCACAGCCCTAGCACAGTGAGGCCATCACAGGAAACAAAAAAGGGACAAACAAAGAGGTATCCGGGCGAGACTCACAGCTAAGCCATACATGCCTTCTATTGTTCTGGCTAATGGACGTTCACTGGAGAATAAAACAGATTAACTGCTAAGCTCTTTCCAGAAGATGGGGAAAGATTGTTGTGGAGCGGAGGAAGCTGCGTAAGAGGAAGAGCAAGGCGGAGGAGCTGACCAGTGCAGGACACCACGCTCTGAAACAGGGACACACCCAGGAGGCGCTGTACCGTTTCAGAGGATCAGAGGAGACTGAAGGCAGCCAGGTTTCCTCTACCTCCTGGTCAGGTCGGACCACGGCACGGCTCAGTTGCAGCGGCTCAGGATGAACACCTGATGAACACCTTTGTTGTACGCTTGTACAAAGACAAATGAAGCACTCACTCACTAATTGCAGCATTCAGAAGTTATGAATATTTCATTTTTGTCTCGGATCGGGCATGTGTGTCAACATGAGCGCAGGTCGGGTGGGAGCGCTTTGTGCCTGAGGCAGGGCAGGCTTTCTGTTGATTATTACCTAAGCAGCTGCAGCAGACAGGGCACACATGCACGCAGAGCCAGGGCTGGAGCTGGGACAGGGGGGATGGCTTTATGCTTTCACCAATAGATTCAGGTTCTTACATTTGATGATGTGATCATCTCAGATGGTGAACTGGGGCCTAAACTTTTAAACTTTGAATGAAATCCAAATCGTGCTAAATAACCCATGACCTCAAAAACAGGTCAGATTTGATTTACCGGTCGAAACAAGCTTCCTCTGAAGTTCCTACTAAATGAATACACAGCACCCCCTGCTGTCACAGTTCAACACTGACACGTTTAGAAGCAGGATTATAGACAGCCTTTTTTTTTTAAATATTGTTGAAAAACCCACATCGGCCGACCTCTATTCGATATATTTCTATAATTGAACTATAATAATAAATGTTTAACTATAGGCTATTTGAGAGATAAAACAAAAGACATCAAATTAAATTACTTACAATATCGGCCTGTATATCGGCTATCGGCCAACCCCTTCATATCGGTATCGAACCCCAAATATCCTCATCGGTCAGGCCCTAGGGGTAGAATCTTTTACTTTAAGGAAGTAACTTGTTTACCTTAATAAATCCTTTCCGTAGTCCCTCTGGGGGTAATACAAGTGTTAATGGGATGATTGGGGGGTCTTTTATCTCCCCCTGGTGTCTGGGCAGAAAACCACAATTGCAACATGAATGCCACCGGTTTGGAGTCACCAATACACACTAATGAAATCACGAAGAAGAAGCTAACGGGCAAAGCTAACTGCGGGCTAGCGCCACTTAAACAGTATTTACAGCCAAGTTTAAGTGTAAAAAATGATCTCCATTGTGTAACTGGATGAACAATATCCCTCTGTTCCTTTGTCTTTTCTGTCAACGTAGTATTTACTCTCACGGACAATTAATGAGTAAAAAAACGCAACATGCTACAACACCTGTTGTGGCACGTATGGCCTGTAGGGCACGAGTTACTTAGTACTGCTTTAATGTTCAAAAGTATTCAAACATTCTGTTTCTACTCCAATCTATGAATGAAGTGTTTAGATCATGTTTGTGTAGTTTGAGACTCTTCCCTTTTCATGTGACAGTTACACTCATATGTGTTTTTACAGGATCCTGCCCTGAGGCGGACACACACTGACCCGCTGAGTGACCGCTGTGCCTTTTGGACCGACTGCTGTGTGTTTTTCTGTGTTTTGTAAAAAATCATATTTTTTTAATAAACATTTTCTGATACTATTTAAACTCTTGGTCCTGTTCAGTGGTAATGATGTTCACACACATACACAAACACGATGGAGATACAGCAGGACAATATAGGTTTAATGGGATCATTCTTTGATTAGACGGTGTGTCCAGGTGAAAGAGAACATGTAGCAGAGCAAACTAGAATTGAACCCAATCTCCCTTTCAGATACATATTGTGTCAAAAACTCAATAGAGTATATTAAAACGTCCAATTATGCACCAAAGTGGATTTTTTAAAAGAAAATGGTCAAATTGGCTATATGCACGATGTCCCCACGTGATCTCTTCCTGGACGGTAAGATCGATCGGCGCTGTACTTCCTGTCCCGTATGTGTTACATTCAAAATGAGCAGGGTCCCAAACAAAAGGAGAGATAGCTCAGGATTGAGTTTCTGATGGACAGTGTTAAAACCATCATGTTCACTGTGAATCCTGCCCCAAAGGAAACACCAGTGCTTGTTAAGGAGCTTTTATCTTGTGTTAAATAATGATAATATAACATGTAAAGTCAAACTAATTTAAACTACTAACAGGTCGATTCTTTTTTGCGCAGGCTCGTTCAAAACTTTGTACTTTAGTTTAAATGTGTATCTTGTGTTAGCCGTTAGCCACCGTTATAAACAATACAGTGAAGTTGTTACGTCTACGTAATGTTTTTAACCTGCTCCAGTCACATCCGAACTTTTACTCCTTTACCAAATCCTGAGCTTCATTTGTGTGGGACCTGCTCATTTTGAATGTAAAACATACGGGACAGGAAGGACAGCGCTGATGTACTGTCCAGGAGGAAATCACCTGGGGTCACTGTGTATATAGCCCAATGGTGTTTTTTGTGAAGGCTCTGGCACTGTGTTAGGTTAAGCCTTAACCTCTTACCCCCCACAACAGTGTAATGCCTCATTTGAAAGCTAAGGCCCAGAAATGTGTTTTTGGCGCTTTTTTTGTTGGTTTTTCATAGTTTTATTTGTCACCTTTTTTGTCGCTCTTTTGCTACTTTTTTGTTGTATTATTGTTGCTTTTCTGGCACGTTTTTGTCACCGCTGTTGCCTTTTTTGTTGCGTTTTCATCCTTGTTTTCGTTTTTGACACTATTTTCAAGAAACTAGATTTGGGTAAAGCCAAACTGGAGACAATGTGCTCAGTTCAGGAGGGGGTTAAGATATTTAACTCTCTGGGTTGTTCCTTAAAGTACCACCTCTGGTTGTGCATCTGACAAATACATCGTATGGTTTACTATTATTTTACTGCAAACCATTTTTACACATTCTTTCAATTGAATTTCACTTCGAGATAAACATAGAAACAACCTGACAGGGATAGAGGGAACTGCCTGAACAGCGCTGAAGCACCGGGGCAGTTTTTGATTCACTCTGAGTCAGCCGATGAAACCGCAGTTTGGAAGTTGAAGCTGAAAGCAGGTCGTGGCTTTGCTCCACCACACGCTGTGGGCTCCTCCACAGACACGCTTTGCTTTGGTGTCGATTTCACCGCTTTGTCAAATGTTCAGACTCTGTCCCAGTTTCTCCTACCACTAAAATCATGCTGCTCGGGTCAGGTTTTATCACTAAAAAACCTGTAGCTCTCTACCTTCGACTGCAATGTGTCCAACATTCTGAGCAAGACGTGTGATGAGCAGTGAAGGCGATTTGAGTGTGAAAATGAGTCTGGTGAAGCTGTTTGAACAAAGAAGCACCACCTCAGCTCATCAGCAGGTGGAACAGATCAAGGAGGTCTAACAGCTGACTTACAGGGATGTGTTAACTCTTCATATTTCTGTTTAGACACTGAGTTTGATCAGAGAGGAACAAACAGTGCACTTTGACTAAACAGATATGGTACATGCACGGGGGGTACTTGGGCTTCAGGAGTTCATCGGCCATGCGCACTCTCAAACACACTCTCATTCATCCTGGCCTATTGTACATGTTTTTAGTGATAGGGGAAACCGGAGTACCCGGAGGAAACCTACGCAGACACGGGGAGAACATGCAAACTCCACACAGAAAGGAGTGTGTACCTTCTAGCGGTGAAGCACGAGCGCTAACCGCTGTAGCATGCCGCAGAGATGATCTCATTTTAGAGCTTTGGTCTGATCAAAGGGTCAGATCATAAATTATATTATTTGAGCAAATCTCATGGTTAAATATGACTGAGAAAGGAGAATACATTAAACACTCCAATTTCAGTTTATTTGTTTGAAATAAATGCTTATTTATTTCAAAATAAATAAGGTTGGGAACCACGGCTTTAACCCACCAGCACTGCCACGGGTTACTTTGGGCTTATCGTCCTGAGGTTTACTCAGTGCAGGGGTGAGAATGATCCTAATGAGTAACTGATTACAGCAGTAGTCGCCGACTTCGTGATTGCAGAAGAGGAAGTGTTTGTGTTCAGGCAGAAGTAGAGCCAGGTGCGTCTGTCACACCCACTGCTGCACAGCGACCTTTGGATCCAAGAGTCTTATCAGCAGCACCCACGCCCTTACGCACAAGGACAAGAGATTAACAGGGCCGTTTACAGCTGTAAGGGCTCCTAAGGCCTGGGGCCCCGAGCGAGAGGTCGCAGAGCACTGGTTACTTTGGCCATGACAGTTGGTAAAGGTCTGTTCCTGATTTTTTATTAATATTAGTCAAAACTGTTCAACACATTCCTAACATCAGGATTTTTCCAAAGGACGAGTTTTTCTTTAGCATCAGCACTGTATTGTATTTGCAATAGTTACAATGTTTTAGAATTCAAATTTTTACTTCACAAATGCCTGTATTACTGCATTTAATAGACATTTTAGAAGAAAGTTGTGCTCAGTTTATCAGCTCAATGAAAAGGCAGTAAACGATGAACTAATACAAAATGAGCCTGAAGTAAACAGCTGCCGCAGGTGGAAGGGTCCCACTGGTCGAGGGACAGCGGCAGCTCGGACTTGAGACTAATGGTCATCAGCTGATCCGCTCCTGGAGTCAGCTGGAGGCAGTGGCAGGGACAGGCCCAGGGCTATAACAAATACACAGTGCAGTGCATGCTATTCTCACATTCATTTATACATCAGAGAAAAGGCAGGCAAAGTGTCTTGCTCAAGGACACGGGAGGGAGGAGAATTTATATGCACAGTGCTTGCTTTACAGATATGGACTTTACATGGGACAATTTACCCCTCACCCATACGCTACATTTACATTTACTATCTGAGCCAATGTCGCCCCACACAATGACAGCTGCTCTCAAATCACACATGTAAGAAGGATTAACACAAATACTCCACCTGAATGTACTTTCATTGATCTGCATTAAAAAAAGGAGCAATGATCCAATTTTAAGTGTCCACAAATGCTCTGGACATTTTGTGCATGTGCTTATTTTCTTGATGGCTAGAAACAGCCCGGGACATTGCCAAATTCAGCTTAATAAAAGTGACTTCTTTTGGGGCGACGCATTGTCCAAACAAACGGACGTTTGATAAGGAAATAGGTTTGAGATGAGATCAGTATATAGGTGCCATAATGTTTAACAGAGAAGAGGTCAAATGTTCATCTGCAGAGTTTGTGGTGTGTTTGGATAAAGAGGAACTCAGGATCCTGTCCTGTCTGAGAAAGAGAATCAGGTGCATTCTGCACTCAAACTAAAAGTAAATAATACATGTATTTACTTACAACAGCTAAATAATTTAGGCATACTGTATTTCTTCATTCTTTATTTACAAAGTGTATTTGATATGGCACCTGGAGTGAGTGAAGCACTATCCACACACACAAAGAAGGGCGCCCTCTACAGGAACCACAGTTGACCTGCACATTATTTGACAAATACGCGTTTACATTTCTCAGGGATGAGGGATATATTATTTAAGCCTGTCTACCTGGGTCTGCAACCTTTTGGAGACAACAAATACATCAAAATCCAAATTCTACAGTCAGTTTTGAGAATTTTGTTAACTTAAATTGTGGACAATGTTTTGGTTTTGTAGGTCAATTTTCTGAAACTACAGCTTTGGCTTGATAATAGCTTATGTTTAATCGTTTAAACACAACAACAACAAGCTATAAACAACATAATGAAGTAATGCATTCACTTACATGTAATAAAATGCACAATGAGAACGTGAGTAGTGCAGTAGTGTCGTTATACCCAAAGGAACTGTTCTGACTCGGAACTGTTTTTGTCGGACATATTTACCCTTACCCTCACTTCCGTAAACACGAGCTCGTCTCTTCCTCTGCAGCAGACGGATCGCTCACATGTTTCTGCCTTGTGGTCCTCCTCCGGATTTCTACGACCTCTCTCCGAAACAAGTGACCCAAAGAGCCCTGTACGGGCCCCACTCAGCCGGCGCCCAAGCGGGGGCCGTGGACACGTCCCCCGCGAGTCCCTTTCCCCACGTCGGTCAGCATTAACGCGGCTTTAGCTTAGCATTATTATTATTGTTGCTGTGGTGGTGGTGGATCATGGAGGTAGATGGTCGGGACTTCTTGAACACTCCTCCGATGAAGACAGTCCGCTTCGGGGGGACGGTGGCAGAGACGTTAGCCAAGTACAAGAAGGTGAGCGGGCTGTGTGTGTGTCAGATGAAAGCAACCCGTAGGTCTCCGGTTAATTGTGTGTATAATTACGTGTGCCCTTTATACATGCCGTGTACGTGTTGTGACACGTGGTAAAAATGAAATGACAGTGAGTCGTTTGGTTTGTTTGTTAAAGGGGGACTTGAGTGACTATGAGCTGCTCAGACACCAGCTGGCAGACCCCGAGATCAAGGTAAGCTGTTTGGATGGTGACCCTGTACAACAGTGGTTCTCAAACTGCGGTACATGTACGTGTGGTACAGATGGCCCTCAGGGTCTGGGTCTGTTAAGTGACAGGATGCCTGGGTTGTATTGGCTGTGTATTAGGGCTGAACTGGGGCCAAAAATCAACATTGCGATTTTTTTTTTCAATCAATATTGCAATTTCCTGTTCTACGTTTGGCTTTTATGCATTCTCCTACGCACCTGTTTTATACAAGAGATGTGCAAAGTATATCGTCTTTAATTTCTTTTGTTGCTTATAACAAAAATATAGCCTAAACTGAAACAATGAAATATTTACAACTGACTTATTACAGTATTACAGTATCACTTATTTTAAAGTAACACCCCCACTGTTGTACAACACTACTGTGCAATAACGACTATGGCGACAGTGGCACAGATGGCGGGTCATCTCATGATCGAAAGGTCAGGGGTTCGAATCCTGGCTCCTGCAGGTGCAGACTGTTGTCCTTGGGCAAGACACTTCACCCAATGCCTATGTGTGAGTGGTTGGTGGTGGTCGGAGGGACTGTTGGCGCAGATGTGTGCAGCCTCGCTTCTGTCAGTCTGCCCCAGGGGAAACTGTGGCTATAAATGTAGCTTCCCACCATCAGCATGGAGTTAATGAACCGCCCTCCCTTTCATGTGTGAAGTGCTTTCTGTGTGACTTGTGTCATATGAAAAGCGCTATACAAATAAGATTCCCTTCCCTATGCAAAAAATAATAATAATGTATGTATATCGTCATTTTAATCTCTGTATCAATGTCACTTTACCTGCACTAAGAGTGAAAGAATTTGCACAGCTGACATTTTTTATAGTCTGCTCTAACTTTATTTTTATTATTTGTATTCATTGTATATAAGGTAGGGGTGGGCCATATCGTAATTGCGATATAATTATTTGATATCGTTGTAATTGTTTTTATCGTTGTGGACACGATATAATTCATGTTACGCTCAGATCTATCAGAGCAGCATAAACACTGACTGTAGAACACGGGACGGGTGCTTAAAAAGTCAAATGAGATTAAGGATGCTTGAGTAGATCATATTTGCGAGGAAATTAGTATGCTATTAAAAAAAAAAGAAGACGAAAATATCACTGAATTAATCTTCCCAATAGGCGTAAGGCTGCGATTTTGAAGTACAATTTGTCCATTGTCAATGATATCGTCAAATATATCGTTATCGTGATAATGGATTTTTTATATCGTGATATATATTTTAGGCCATATCGCCCTGCCCTAATATAAGGTACCTTTATTTACTGTTTAATTGATTGCACATTTCGTGATTTTTTTTTGCACAACCCGAGTGTTTCTTGAGAGCTGATTTAAAGTGAATTTCTCCATTGTGAGTCCATTATAATCATATGGAATATAATTCAAAATAGGCAACATGGCCATTTATTTAAAGCTTTTTTGTTTTGTAAATAGCCTAAATAATTTCTTGCTATTTGCTCTTGATTTAATTGTGTTTTAGTCAGTGGTTGTGAGATAAGTTCTTATCTTTATCCAAACATAAGCCTCCTAAACTGAGCCGCAAACGACTTTTTATTCTTGACCGGCAGCACACGACTCACCTTCATCTCTGTGGAGGCAGAGACAGTTGGAGAGGAGGGAGTTTCTGTGACCATTGCATCAGAGCGTGTGGTAGCCATCAGCTGCATGGGCCAAAATCGCGTGTCTCTGCGATTTAGAAATCGTGTCGTATAACATCGTGATAAAATTGCAAATGCGATTAATCATTCAGCCCTTGTGTGTATGTTACTGTAGCAGGATGCCTGGATTATATTGACTGTGTATGTTACTGTAACAGGATGCCTGGATAATATTGACTGTGTATGGTACTGTAACAGGATGCCTCGCTTATATTAACTGTATGTTACAGTAAAAGGATGCCTGGATTATATTAACTGTGTATGGTACTGTAACAGGATGTCTGGATTATATTGACTGTGTATGTTACTGTAACAGGATGCCTGGATAATATTGACTGTGTATGGTACTGTAACAGGATGCCTCGGTTATATTAACTGTGTATGTTACTGTAACAGGATGCCTGGGTTATATTAACTATGTATGGTACTGTAACAGGATGCCCAGCTGGTGAACTGGCTGCAGGAGTTCCGGAGCTGTGTGACCCTGCTCTGTAAGGAGCACGAGCATCTCATCCACGCTCTCCTGGTGAGATTCCAACTTGGTCTGTGCGATAGGACAAAAAATAAGACTCACATTGATAATTCGTGAATTATTGTTTACTTTTATTGTTTTATATTAACTTAATGTAATATATCTATATTTTACTCATATGGATCATTAGCTAATTGTTTCAATATAAATCTCAGTTTAAATGTGGCCTTTCCCGGACTAGCAAGTAAATAGATGCTGCGGCCGGATTGAAAACTACGGCCAACTCTGTCGGCCAGCAGTAAAGACGAGCTCCACACTTCTAGCCTCACAGAACACAACATCCCCACCTCTTCCCCTGCACCATGTAAACATGTTTAAAGAATGTCAGAAGCAGACAGTGATCACATGGTTTGTGTTTGAAGCCTCACAAAGCCAAGATTTTACAGAGTTTAGTGCTAACGTATATAAAGAAAATAAGTATAAAAGACGGCTCAAACTTAAAATTCACTATCAGAAGTCCAGCTTATCCACTCTTCTTTTGACTGCAGCCTCAAAAACCAATCAATAGTTTTTCCCTTTTGTAATCTTTTTGTCCTGATCCTCTGACGGCTCCTTCAGTTTTGCCCATTAGACGAGTTAGAACAAGTTTGTAGCTGATTTTACACTAAAATTCACCAGATCGCCAGATCCTCTTCCCGTGCCTTCCTGTTTGCTAGCCTGAGTATTCTCCGGGCTAGGGACCTGCCTAATGTAGGTAGAAAAGCGCTGTATAAATATGACCATTTACTTAGAGCTGGGGTACCTGTTTTTTTGGTGTTGTAGAATACATTTATTTTTGCCATCTCAGAATATGTTCTAAATACTGCAAAATACAGACCTTGTTGTATTGTCTTTACCTAAAGTTTGATTGAGCAATGGATAGTCTAATCTAAATTAGTGGGATTTATATTAGAGGCCCTGCTTCACTTTGTTACCACTCAATGCTGTATATGGGTGTGAAATGTGCATAGAATTACATTCTTTGAACAATTTGAATTCACAGGAGGGACTGTGAGAGCTAGACACAAGTTTGGACCAATACAAAAAAGGTCACTGTTTTAGTCGGAAAAATCAGGTACCCCAACTTTAATTTGCTGTCACTTTTTGGACAGGCTTTTGCGACCCACTGAAAATCCACTGGTTTAAACGACAAATGTCTGCTTCTCCACTGCAGCATTTAACACGAAGTATATATAGTATGATTATAGTATTCATTTTAATCCTCCAAGACCTGACTCCAAACAATGAGCTGTAGGTGGCGCTGTGACCTGTTTAATGTCCATGACTGGGATTTGATTCCAATTCCTGGAGGTGAACTGGGTGTTTGTTTCCTCTGCTCTGTAGCGCCTCCCGTGGGTGGGCCGCAGTCAGCCCGTGGTGGATGAGTACCTGGCCTTCCTCGGTAACCTAGTGTCTGCTCAGACGGTCTACCTGTGCTCCTGCCTCAGGATGGTGGTGGGACACTTCACTCCCAGTAAGGCGCTACTTTCATGTTGTCAATATATGTCAGCAGTAAACAAGTCCAGGAACTGTACAGTGGATTCAGGAGGTCCACATAATCATCGTCTCCTAATAAATCTAGATGCATTTTCCACCGTGTCGTCCCAGATTTTTCCACAGCAAACTTAATTAACCACTGACCAAAACTCTTCTGACTGTGTGAGATGCTGCGGCCGGACTGCCGACTACTGTCATAATGAAGTTATTGTCTTTGTCTGTCCTCTTGTTTTTTTTACTATATTGCAGGGTCATCATCATTTACTAATAGAAATGAATGCTTCTGATTTTAGTTGTAGGAATTAAAGCCCTTCTACCGGAATGGTTTTAGTAGTGATGTATTTTATTGAATATCCAGTGGTTTGTTTTAGTCTAGGGCCCGTCCAATATGGATTTTTGGGCCCGATACCGATATGAAGAGGGTTGGCCAATATATCGGCCAATATTTTATGAAATATAATTTGATGTAATACTTTATCTTGTCTCTCAAATAGCCTCTAGTTAAACATTTGGTATTACAGTAAAGGTTTCAATCATATCGAATAGAGATATTTTTTTCTGAGGCCGATGCCAATATCCACCAACCAGATTTTTGGCCAGATTAAAAAAAATGTCTGGTCTATAATCCTGTGTATGACGCTTCTTAACGTGTCAGTGTTGACCTGTGACAGCAGGGGGCGATGTATGAGGGGCATCTTTATTTAGGGAATTTATGTTTAGTCTTTTGAAAGACAAATCAGTAGATTCCAAAACAAAAGAGGGAAATTATACAGAAAAATGTCCAACATAAAATAGGTTTACAAACGTCTGACCGATTTTCACTGCGATGTTTCTCCGTCCCCCTAAGGCCGAGGAAGTTGTGACTGAGCTCTTTCCAGTGCTAAAAATGGGAAGTCTATCACTTTCATCGGCGTTCGATCAGGCGATAGTTGATATTGTGAAATACCCTAATATCGGGCTCTATTTTAGAGTGCAGGCTACTTTTTGTAAGCATTAGTGTGAAAGTTGTGAAAGAGATGAGGAATAAGGCCTCTTAGGGCTGGACGATGTGACTACAGCTGTAAAGCCATGATGATTATTGAGATTGACCAAAGTAGAGATTGTGATTTTGAGATAGACGTTTCCAACTAATCCTCGGCCCCTCGTGTGCCATTTAACAAATAAATAAAATAATTTCCCTTTTTTCCTCAAAGTCCAAACTTCAAACAATGAGCTTTTCCTGCCACAGGAGGCGCTAAAGCTGTGTCGATAACTGAAACTGGCCTCAGATTTAGTCGGGGTTAGATTGAGATTCTGTAAATGATAAAGAGGAGATCCTTAGATGTCCGTCACCACTGTCTGACCCTGACCTGTGTGTTTCTGCGCAGAGCGAGTGACCATCTCTGAAGGAGGAGTGGACTTCTCCGACTCAGACGACGAAGAAGAAAGTAAGCAACTTTTTTGAAAGTGTTTTTCAAACCTGAAGGACGTAAGAAGACCGTGTCAGTGTTAAACATTTATTTTAGAAAAATTAGATGAAGCTAGAGGGATGTGGGTGTATTGTCAGTGTAGCGCAGTGTTTTTAAGCAGGAAAACGGAGACCCCTAGTGGCAGTCGATTTAGGGGTCCTTGGAATATTTCAACTTCAATAAGTTAAACAGAATGCAATTTGAATAATTATTTGAATTGAGGAACAAATTCTTTACATGGACATGTCATGCATAATTGAGGCATGAAAACCTTCTTTTGGGAACTTCAGCACTGATGTTTCCCATTCCATGAATTGAAATAATGTCTCTGTAAAGTAAAGATGGTAAGGACTGGAGTTTTTAGGGAACCTTTAGGACACGCTGCTAGCAGGCAGTTACAGTAGTGCAGCCTTGATGAAACAAATGCATGAATACGTTTTTCTGCATCACTCTTAGGTAGGATCTTCAATGAAGGTACTTGATTCATCTTCTGTACTCAGTAGTTGAATCAAGACTCAGAAGATGAATCAAGTACCTTCATTGAAGATGGACAACTCCTGTACGACTGAGAACTTACACAGACATCTTAGGTAGGATGTTTCGTGGGGAACTCGGTGAGAGCCATGAGACAAACTGGTGTCAAAGACAATTGTCTTAAAGTCTGATGCACTGGATTCTTTCTGTTTAATTCCGTGCTGAAATGTAGTCCATTCATTTGAAATAATAAATGATTGTAATTCATATAAAATAGTATCCAGAGCACACATAAATAATGCTCTAAATTGTGTCATTTATACACATCAAATGTTTTTTTGTTTTTTTACACATTATTTGACTTAATTTTGGCCTTACATTTTGCAATTCTAGGTCTTAAAAAGGTCTTTAAAAGGTTTTAAATTTCTCATTGCAAACTGTGCAGGAACTTTCTGCTGCAGAACACTCATCCAGGTATGGAAAGAATAATGTTAGATCAATGTAAACATGTTTGTGTTCTTCTGTAGACCTGCCCAGGAACTTCGAGCAGTGTCACCAGGCACTGCAGCTCATCTCCAGATACGTGCCCTCGTAAGTTGTCTTAACTTTTGTCTAAAGTAATCAGCGTCTTGGTTCATCTTTTTAATAAGTACACTCTGTGATCTGACTATGTGTGTTCAGGACGGGTCGCTTCCTGACTCCAATCCTCCAGGAGAAGTTCCCCTTCATTCAGAAGTCGTCCAGGACTTTAGTGAGGCTTAATCAATTAATTATTGTTTGCAAAATACAAAAAACCTATTACAATAACAACACTGTCAATAAAGTTTAATGATAATATTTGACCATGTTTTCACATTTTCCCTGTAGCTGTTCAAATGACAGTGTCTCGGAGTCATATATTATACAAAGAAGCTTGGTGGCCCACACTGACTATTTCCTCCTGGTCCTGCATGTGTCCCATAGGAGTGCTACGTCCACAACCTGCTCCGAGTCACCGTGTACATCCCGTCTGTCCGCAGAGACGTGCTGGAGGTGGTCATTGACAAGATGCTCAACCTGGACGTGAGTGCAGATACTCCTGCTCTGAGGAGGATCTTGTGTTGCTCTGCTGAAGTACAAGTTCTCTGAGTTGTGTTGTGTCCTCTCAGGTGAGCGCGTCGCGGTCAGACATCGAGGAGGCCGAGGAGAACGCTGTCCACCAGCAGCCAGAGGAGGCGCTCTTTGAGATGGTAAAGCTGAAGACATTTGTTATCTTACAGAACAAATGTCTGCGTGAGCTCTCAGTCATTCATATGTTCCATATTAGCTAAACACTACTGTGTGGATACGCATATACATACATATTCATATTTCAGGAAGCCACCACCAGTTTACCGAGTTAAATAAGAGGGCACAAATTGCAGCAGTAAGGAGCATTGTCTCTCTGCAATATCATAGCATTCGCATGTTATGCTTTTAATGCTTTATAAAAGAAGAAATGTTTTTACTTAAGAAAAAGTTGAATTATATACAATGTTGACCAAAACATGTAAACTACATAAGATAAGCCTTTATTACAATGGAGAAATTCACTCCCCTTTGTCATTTATGAACAACAATTATAACAATTATTAAGAGCCCTATATATATCACCCACAGCCTCTCGGGTGACCCTCTTAGATTTGGATGAAACCATTTTATTTTTTAGTCTAATCTATGCAGGATTTCACCATGTAGTTAACTACAGAGGCATTTCAGGTTTTTTCCCAGGTAGAAGCCATATCAGTCAGTCTGTAGCCAGAACATTTAAATCTATCTCAAATGATATTTTAAATGCCACTCGTTTTTTGCAAAAATGACGGTCCGAAATAGTGCATTTTTAACCAAAATATCCATTGTTAAACTCAATAATAAAATGTATATAACAACAATAGATGCATTTATTATGTGCACATTTACATTGATAGTGAATTAAATGGCAAATAATAAAACCTGGGATAATAGCCAAGCTACTTTGCATCCATTTGTGGTATACAGCAAGTGTGCAACCGGTGGAAACTTCATCCTTCTGTGTCATATCGGGTTATCTCAAACATGATACTATGGCTATGCACGCATTTATTAGCACACTAGTAAATCACATAAAGCAAGCAAACACAAATGTCTACTTCAGTGATGGCGCTGCTAGCCAATATAAAAACTACAAGAACTTTGCCAATTTGTGCAACCATCAGCAGGACTATGGACTTGCTGCAGGATGACCATAGCCACGGTGAGAGTCCCTGTGATGGGATTGGTGGAACTGTGAAACGTCTTATAGCCAGAGCAAGTCTGCAGACAACTATCACTGCACTGCCGAGGACATGTACTCCTTTGATATTTGCACTTGTCCATTTGTACATTTCTTCTATCTCACTAAGGACAATATCCAACAGAACGCCTCTTCATTTGGCTTGCAGCAACAAAACGCTGCTAAGACTGTTGTTGGCACACGCTCGCATCATTCGTTTATTCCAGTGTCTAATGGTAAAATCCAGTGTCCAGAAAAGCGCTATATAAAACCGATGCATTATTATTATTAATAAAATGAAAATGCGAAAAGTATCTGGCGACCGGATCTGTACTAGTGTGTATGTACTTCCTCAAGCTGAAACTGACTATGATCAGTACCGGCCTGGAAAACGTTGCCTGTGTTTATGATGCTCACTGGTATATTGGAAACTTAATGCAAAGAAATAATGTAGAAAAGGATGTATTTGTAAACTTCATGAACTTCTTCACAGGTTCCAAGTCAACTATAGCCACATATATGTTCATATTTGACCTTTGGCTGTATGCAGTACGCCAGGGGTGGCCAAACCCGCGGCTCTCGGGCCGCGTGCGGCCCTTGGCCAATCAGAGTGCGGCTCTTTGCATGATTGGATTATGTTTAATACAATGCGGCTCTTTGCAAAATAATTGGTACATGTTGCCCATAAACTGTAACAGTCTTTAAGAATCTTGACCAAAAATCCAACCATGAACGAGAGTCTGTCTCTCTCCTTTTCGAGGCGGCGTGTAAAAGGTGCCCGTGCAGCAGCTTCACTCAAAGCGGGATGTAGTTAAACAACAGTCAGGCAGATCGTGGCACTGGGACCAGCTTCTGTGCTTTTCAAGTTTCTGATTAGCCTCTTTATTTGATGAAAGTTGGCCTCATATTCACAGAAAAAGATCAAAATTAGTAAATGGAAAAAAGCGGAGCTCTATTGAAGCATATGATGCGAAGCGCGACATCGTAACGCGGAAATACACAGTCTTGACTTTTCTGTCACATGTTGTAACTGTAACAAATGCAACATAAAACAGAATCTCAGACGTCCTCCAGAGGCTCCTGATTAAAGTTTATGAACTTTGTGCAGCCTAAAGTTCGTTCTCTGCACAGTCCAGTCAGGACCAAGCTGCAGGCACTGAGCGCACAGGCCAGGGGCGAACCAGAGGAAGGGGCTCAGTGGGCAGGGCCCCACACACAAATACACCAGCATTGAAAAAAAACAAGCAACAACAAAAACTATTCGAAATAATAATATTGTTAATAAATAGATCAAATGTTGTCCCAGTCAGAACAGAATAGCAGAAAATGTTAGTTTATTTAATATACATTTATTTCAATCTTGGTGAGGAGTAAAACTACCACAATTATTGAAAAGAAAAAGGCCAGGCATAAAGTTATTGTTTATTATGATTAAATATAACAGTTTCATTACATTTAATCATATTAAACTAACGCACTCGGATTTCGCGAATGGTCGGTGCCTTTGTGGCTCTTCACAGGATCAAGGTTGAACATTTCGGCTCTTGGCCTCTGACCAGTTGGCCACCCCTGCAGTACGCCTTTCAACTCAAATGTTTTCTATCTGCTTGCTTTCTCTGAAAATGTGTTGAGCCATGTTTGATTTGAGGCATTTCGTCTGTAGCTATGGGCCTGCTCTTGCTCACTGGTTTCTACCTTTTGCAGCTGTGCTTTTTAGCATGCGCATGGCAACGTGCAGCAAGTTGGCTACCAACCATGTGTGACACTACCACAGTTTATCATTGTCAAATTGATTTAGTTCACTGTGGGCTCCTCCCTCCTTCATCACGCAGTCTGTCTGTGAATGAATGCCCTGGACAATCCACTTTTCACCAAACAAAAATTCACCAAACATTGCTCCCAATAATACATTACAACCACCTCTGACAGTCAGATCTTCTTTTAGGAAGGCTGGACAAAACGTCCCACACCTCTCACAGCATGGAATTGACTTATATCTCTCAAATGTTGTCCTGTACACAAGCCAAGAGTCAAATGTCTGGGTTCCTAGAACATGTGCACCCCCAGTTGTAGCTGGATGTGTTGTATTTCAGGATGAGGACTTGTCCCCAGAGCCCTCCTCCTCTTCAGTCATGGCTCACCCTGTGGGAGAGCGCCTTGATGCACTCATGGCTGTGCTCCTGGCCTATATCAAAGATATCTGCCATGACAACGGTAAGCCATTTAGAGATCGCTACATCACACTGTCATACCTGTGATATTAAGTAATGCTCAATTACACATGTGAGACGCATATGGGTTATTATTAATGACTAATATTAAAACATAACATGAATGAGTTTTGTCCGGTGCTTTGTAGGCATGCTTCAGGTGGACAGGACTAAGGAGCTGTACAGAGACCTGCTGTCTGTATTCGATAAGGTCATCCTGCCCACACACGCCTGCTCCCACGTCCAGTACGCCCTCTTCTACCTCTGCAGCTTCAGACTGGTCAGTACACACGGCGTTCCCCCACCTTCGCATGGCCGAAATAAAAGCCAATGATTGCAACTTTGTCATTTTGACCAATTCTGCCTGTGAGATAAATCAATGCAATAAAAATACTAGGTTGGGCCTACTCAATATGCGTCCCGGGGGACAAACAATAAAATCTGTCTTAGTCCTGATATTGCATATTTTTGCCCTGGTTTAGTTCTGAATAGTCCTAGTCTATTATTAGGCTCTTTATTATTCTGTATTAATTTATTGCTGTGTTTTTGTTTATTTTTTTCGGGTTTTTTTCTCCAAAGCCTTAAAATGCTGGAATATAATACAACTTTTATGTTCAGGTCTAATTCTATTCTATTCAAGCGGTGATGATAATGAAATTCTCATTTATTTATCCCAAAAACATGATTACGTTTGGTGGTGGGAGGCTGACCCCTGACCGGCCCAGTGGCCAATGACAAACGACAAATCTCCCCCAGTGGAAAAAGTAATGGAAGAGCTCTGCTGTAAGCAAGGCTGACTGTGAAAGAGGATTTTCTCAAATGAACAACAGAATAACAAGCCAATATTGTTAATAAGTAATGTTTCAGCACTCATGTTCATTTGTTTGGTTGAGCCTCCTTTGAATAAGTGGATCCTGACAAATATGTGAAGAAATGGGTTCTTCTTAGACGTAGGACTGCAGAGCAACATGCCTGGCCAGGGAGAAGCTTAAAAGATTACACAAACAAAAAAAACAAAAAAAAGATTGGATCTGTCAGAACCAGACTACAAGTCAGTACATAAAAATACCGTGTTTCCTACTGCTTGTTAAAGGTTAGAGTTCCCCCACCTCCCAAATCCCACTTTAACCACTGCACACAACCTATCAATATCACATGAAGGCAGGTGGCCAGGTCTTTTCACAGGCCTCCTGAGCTTCTTGCCTTTTTGTAGCCGTTTTTTACCCCCTCTATTGTGTGTATCAGGCTCTGTCCGAGGCCTTCCTGGAACACCTGTGGAGGCTGGTTCAGAACCTCACCCAGGCTGCAGTGCTCCGACAGACTGCCCTCGGGTACATGGGCAGCTTCCTGGCCCGTGCCAAGTTCGTCCCCATCGTGTAAGTTCAGCTGAAACAGTCCTCCAGTCTGTAGTTCAGCAGGCCTAAAGCTAATGTGTTGTGCTCTGTCCCAGGACGGTGCGGGCGTGTCTGGACCTGCTGGTCTCTTGGGTTCACTCGTACCTGGACTCTCAGGACTCTGTGGACAAACAGTTCTGTGACCTGGACCTCCACGGGCCGTTCTACAGCGCCTGCCAGGCCGTCTTTTACACCCTCATCTTTAGACACAGGGCCATTCTGGAGGGCAACATGAAGAAAGGTCTGTGGCCACACTACTTGGACACGTCACACTCCCTGGACACGTCACACTCCCTGGACACGTCACACTCCCTGGACACGTCACACTACTTGGACACGTCACACTCCCTGGACACGTCACACTCCCTGGACACGTCACACTACTTGGACACGTCACACTACTTGGACACGTCACACTACTTGGACACGTCACACTCCCTGGACACGTCGCACTCCTTTAACACGTCGCACTCCTTTAACACGTCGCACTCCTTTGACACGTCGCACTGCTTTGACACGTCGCACTCCTTTAACACGTCGCACTCCTTTAACACGTCGCACTCCTTTAACACGTCGCACTCCTTTAACACGTCGCACTCCTTTAACACGTCGCACTCCTTTGACACGTCGCACTCCTTTAACACGTCGCACTCCTTTGACACGTCGCACTCCTTTGACACGTCGCACTCCTTTGACACGTCGCACTGCTTTGACACGTCGCACTCCTTTGACACGTCGCACTGCTTTGACACGTCGCACTGCTTTGACACGTCGCACTGCTTTGACACGTCGCACTGCTTTGACACGTCGCACTTCTTTGACACGTCGCACTGCTTTGACACGTCGCACTGCTTTGACACGTCGCACTGCTTTGACACGTCGCACTCCTTTGACACGTCGCACTCCTTTGACACGTCGCACTCCTTTGACACGTCGCACTCCTTTGACACGTCGCACTCCTTTGACACGTCGCACTCCTTTGACACGTCGCACTCCTTTGACACGTCGCACTCCTTTGACACGTCGCACTGCTTTGACACGTCGCACTCCTTTGACACGTCGCACTCCTTTGACACGTCGCACTCCTTTGACACGTCGCACTCCTTTGACACGTCGCACTCCTTTGACACGTCGCACTCCTTTGACACGTCGCACTCCTTTGACACGTCGCACTCCTTTGACACGTCGCACTCCTTTGACACGTCGCACTCCTTTGACACGTCGCACTCCTTTGACACGTCGCACTCCTTTGACACGTCGCACTGCTTTGACACGTCGCACTGCTTTGACACGTCGCACTGCTTTCACACGTCGCACTCCTTTGACACGTCGCACTCCTTTGACACGTCGCACTCCTTTGACACGTCGCACTCCTTGGACACGTCGCACTCCTTGGACACGTCGCACTCCTTGGACACGTCGCACTCCTTGGACACGTCACACTACCGGAACACGTCACACTACCGGAACACGTCACACTACCGGAACACGTCACACTACCGGAACACGTCACACTACCGGAACACGTCACACTACGTCTCACTCGTTTGACACGTCTCACTCGTTTTGACACGTCTCACTCGTTTTGACACGTCTCACTCGTTTTGACACGTCTCACTCGTTTTGACACGTCGCACTCCCTGGTCACGTCGCACTCCTTTGACACGTCGCTCTGCTTTGACACGTCGCACTCCTTTGACACGTCGCACTGCTTTGACACGTCGCACTCCTTTGACACGTCGCACTGCTTTGACACGTCGCACTGCTTTGACACGTCGCACTGCTTTGACACGTCGCACTGCTTTGACACGTCGCACTCCCTGGTCACGTCGCACTCCCTGGTCACGTCGCACTCCCTGGTCACGTCGCACTCCCTGGTCACGTCGCACTCCCTGGTCACGTCGCACTCCCTGGTCACGTCGCACTCCCTGGTCACGTCGCACTCCTTTGACACGTCACACTACCGGAACACGTCACACTACCGGAACACGTCACACTACCAGAACACGTCACACTCGTTTGACACGTCGCACTCCTTTGACACGTCGCACTCCTTTGACACGTCGCACTCCTTTGACACGTCGCACTCCTTTGACACGTCGCACTCCTTCGACACGTCGCACTCCCTGGACACGTCTCACTCCTTGGACACGTCACACTACCGGAACACGTCACACTACCGGAACACGTCGCACTCCTTTGACACGTCGCACTCGTTTGACACGTCGCACTCGTTTGACACGTCGCACTCCTTTGACACGTCGCACTCCTTTGACAAGTCGCACTCCTTTGACACGTCGCACTCCTTTGACACGTCGCACTCCTTTGACACGTCGCACTCGTTTGACACGTCGCACTCGTTTGACACGTCGCACTCCTTTGACACGTCGCACTCCTTTGACACGTCGCACTCCTTTGACACGTCGCACTCCTTTGACACGTCGCACTCGTTTGACACGTCGCACTCGTTTGACACGTCGCACTCGTTTGACACGTCGCACTCCTTCGACACGTCACACTCCCTGGACACGTCACACTCCTTCGACACGTCACACTCCCTGGACACGTCACACTCCCTGGACACGTCGCACTCCCTTTACACGTCGCACTCCCTGGACACGCAGATGACATGTAACGTCACACATAATTATCTTGTACACAGTGAACCAGCCCGCTGGATGGATGGACGTCCCGTGCGCATGATGGGGACGTCACACTACCGGAACACGTCGCACTCGTTTGACACGTCTCACTCGTTTTGACACGTCGCACTCGTTTTGACACGTCGCACTCGTTTGACACGTCGCACTCCCTGGTCACGTCGCACTCCTTTGACACGTCGCACTGCTTTGACACGTCGCACTCCTTTAACACGTCGCACTCCTTTAACACGTCGCACTCCTTTGACACGTCGCACTCCTTTGACACGTCGCACTCCTTTGACACGTCGCACTGCTTTGACACGTCGCACTCCTTTAACACGTCGCACTCCTTTAACACGTCGCACTCCTTTAACACGTCGCACTCCTTTGACACGTCGCACTCCTTTAACACGTCGCACTCCTTTAACACGTCGCACTCCTTTGACACGTCGCACTGCTTTGACACGTCGCACTGCTTTGACACGTCGCACTGCTTTGACACGTCGCACTGCTTTGACACGTCGCACTCCTTTGACACGTCGCACTGCTTTGACACGTCGCACTGCTTTGACACGTCGCACTGCTTTGACACGTCGCACTGCTTTGACACGTCGCACTGCTTTGACACGTCGCACTGCTTTGACACGTCGCACTGCTTTGACACGTCGCACTGCTTTGACACGTCGCACTGCTTTGACACGTCGCACTGCTTTGACACGTCGCACTGCTTTGACACGTCGCACTCCTTTGACACGTCGCACTGCTTTGACACGTCGCACTGCTTTGACACGTCGCACTGCTTTGACACGTCGCACTGCTTTGACACGTCGCACTCCTTTGACACGTCGCACTCCTTTGACACGTCGCACTCCTTTGACACGTCGCACTCCTTTGACACGTCGCACTCCTTTGACACGTCGCACTGCTTTGACACGTCGCACTCCTTTGACACGTCGCACTCCTTTGACACGTCGCACTCCTTTGACACGTCGCACTCCTTTGACACGTCGCACTCCTTTGACACGTCGCACTCCTTTGACACGTCGCACTCCTTTGACACGTCGCACTGCTTTGACACGTCGCACTGCTTTGACACGTCGCACTGCTTTAACACGTCGCACTCCTTTAACACGTCGCACTCCTTTGACACGTCGCACTCCTTTGACACGTCGCACTCCTTTGACACGTCGCACTCCTTTGACACGTCGCACTTCTTTGACACGTCGCACTCGTTTGACACGTCGCACTCCTTTGACACGTCGCACTCCTTTGACACGTCGCACTCCTTTGACACGTCGCACTCCTTGGACACGTCGCACTCCTTGGACACGTCACACTACCGGAACACGTCACACTACCGGAACACGTCACACTACCGGAACACGTCACACTACCGGAACACGTCACACTACCGGAACACGTCACACTACCGGAACACGTCACACTACCGGAACACGTCACACTACCGGAACACGTCACACTACGTCTCACTCGTTTGACACGTCTCACTCGTTTTGACACGTCTCACTCGTTTTGACACGTCTCACTCGTTTTGACACGTCTCACTCGTTTTGACACGTCTCACTCGTTTGACACGTCGCACTCGTTTGACACGTCGCACTCGTTTGACACGTCGCACTCGTTTGACACGTCGCACTCGTTTGACACGTCGCACTCGTTTGACACGTCGCACTCGTTTGACACGTCGCACTCGTTTGACACGTCGCACTCGTTTGACACGTCGCACTCCTTCGACACGTCACACTCCCTGGACACGTCACACTCCTTCGACACGTCACACTCCCTGGACACGTCACACTCCTTCGACACGTCACACTCCCTGGACACGTCACACTCCCTGGACACGTCGCACTCCCTGGACACGCAGATGACATGTAACGTCACACATAATTATCTTGTACACAGTGAACCAGCCCGCTGGATGGATGGACGTCCCGTGCGCATGGTGGGGAAAGGCCCACTTGTCTGAATGTTTCCAGGCCTTCATTGTTCTTATCTGTGCCTAAGGATTGGAGTACCTGCAGAGTCTGAATCTGGAGCGAATGGTGATGTGCCAGCTGAACCCTCTCAAAGTGTGTCTGCCCACGGTCACGCACATGTTTGCCGCCATCATGAGGTACGAGCGCTGGTTCTCCGCATCAGGGTTAATTTGTTTGTAAATGCTGTTGTTGTTGTCCAGGAGGTACCAGGTGGTGTTCTGCTACAGTGTGATCGAGAGGAACAGTCGACACATGCTGCCTGTGGTGCGCAGCTCCACCGGGGGAGACAGAGTGTCCACCAACACTAACCCCCTGGACTGCTTCTTCCCCTTCGACCCCTACCTGCTCAAGAGGTATGTCTCTATTCATTTTTACACCATTGTTAATCAGTACACTGAGCCAACGATCTTAGTTTGGTGTTAGGGAGACAAGAAATAGAAATAAAAAAAGTTCCTCCCCCTGGAAACTTGGCTGTGATTCCCTGTATTCTGCATTTCACCAGATCAAAATAGTTGCAGCTGCTAATTTTACTGCTGTCAAAATGTACATCGGGGTGTCGAACTTGTTTGGGTCGTGGGCCACAATTCAGCCCCCACGGTGGGTCACGGGCCGCATATATTGTAAGGGATAATGTATAGAATGTATAGGGCGAAACAAGACAAGTCCAGTTTGCCCTGTCGGTAATTATTTTCCAGATAATGACCGGCGTTCTATACATTATCCTTATTATACAGTTATTTACCATGTGACAAAGTAGGTTTTACGTTACTTTGTCCCTTTTTAATGTCTTTAAACATGTTGGTAATAAGTTTATGTATTCATTGTTTTATAGTTATAATTTTTGCAATCAAGGTAATACTTGCCACCTGGTCTGAAAAGGGGTGTGTCCTATCAGGCAGCCATATTTAAAAACTTGGCTCTGCCCATAGACCGGGGGATGTGCAATCAGTCTGGGAGAAGCTGGTAGCTGGGTACATGTGTTTGATTGTGCTACATTTACATGGAAAAATAAATTTCGGCTACCACGAAAATGTATGAGTCTGCCTCCTACTTGACCACATTGGCCAGCTTCCCCACATACCAACTCTACACACACAAATAAACTTCATACACTTTTATGAAGGCAGAATGTTTATTTAATGATTTCCGCGGCAAATGGTTCCCAAAAGTTTGCGCGTTGCTTCCAGGCAGTGTGGCTAAGCTAGTAGCAGCACGGCTAGCTACTTATTGCTAGCCTAGCTACTTAGTTTAAGGTGCAGTTGGAGAGGAGGAATAGTGGTGAATCTCTGGGTGAGTTGAAAGTCGGACTCCCGTTAACTTCATGAACGATTCCCCCAATTTCTCTCGCAGGGACAGGGACAGAGATAGTGTCCGCTACTTGCGGAAAGATATGAAAGACCTGGCACGAACTCCGTTGCCATTGGCAGCGGTCATTATTTTTTTCAGAGGTCCTCTATCAGAAAATAATGAAGTTGGAAAATCACATTCAAGTCAATGGAGCGTTCTACTTGCATTGTGAAGGGCCGTATAATAATAAATAATAACGGCTTACACTTTTTGCGCTTTATCAGCCTGTGTCACACGTTTCTCAAAGTGCTACATAAAGTCATTATTCATTCCCTCCACACTCAATGGCAGTAAGGTACTATTGCAGCCACAGCCTCCCTGGGGAAGTCTGACCATTACCCACATGGTTATATTATGCTGTTTATATCCTGATCTCCAATTATGTCAGTGCCCTCTGCTGGACACGTGTGGAATTATTTCCTTTTTTAAATGTAAGCTGCCCCCTAGTGGCTGGAGTGAGCATTCTGGCTATTTCTTTCAAAAATCCATAACTCTGCACAGGAATGGGCTAGAGACTTACTTTTTTTTTTTACATACTCAGAAATTCATGCTCTACATTCATGCTCTTGTGTTTGACACATGTGATGTACATGAATGCTTTATTACAGCCTGACAATGTGGTTCAGGTACTGCTGGGACTACACACCGAATCAAATTGGCCAGAGGGCTGTAGCCTGCTGTAGACCATGATGATTCTCCTCTATATTTGTTTACACCGAGGGGAGTCTGGAACCCCCGCCCCCAATGGTGGCATCAGAAAAATCAAACCGATCCCGTGCAATCAGATTTGTTTATTTGCGTCTCGTGCTGTTCACGAGCAGCGTCCCTCACGGGATGCAGGCGTCCCTCAATAACAATCTACGAACGACGCACGAGAGAGAGAAAGAGCATGTCTTCAATCGACGGTAAATGACCAACACCACATCAACGGCAGACGGCCCTTCGCTGATTGGTTTACTCCGCTTCCTGTTTGCTTGCGTATGTACCGCTGTGGGAAATGGAATTGACACTGCGGTGACCAAACTCATTCGCTGCTACAGTGGTGAGTCTGGTTCCCAGGCTATATTTTTAGGGGCCGACCAATATGGATTTTTCGGGTCCGATACCAATATAATGTTTTTATTTTTATTAGTATTTTTGTCAGACATTGTACAAAACAGTGATAGCTCTATGAACCTTCAAAAAACAAATACCTTCACATTTACACAAGCATCCTTCACCTTAAAACATTTAGTCCACCTTCAATGTCCTTACAAATGTCCAAATTTGTCTCGACCCCCTTTATTTTTATATATTTATACAGAACAAAGAAACAAAACAAACAAACAAACAAAAAAAGATAAAAATAATAGATAAAATGAACACAAAATTGGTAGCGTTACACAGGGGCACAATCCGTGAACCATTCTCAAATAAAGTCTGATCTTAATGGTTTAATAAACTCCAACCATCCTTTCCATATTCTGGCAAACCTTTCAGTTTCCAAACGCAGAGCGTATGTCAATTTCTCCATTATGTAAATATCATGCATCACATCAAACCAAGTTTCTTTTTTTGGCGCATCTGTTTTTATCCATTTTCTTGTGACACCCTTTTTTCCTGCCAATAGCATAATATTTAACATTTTATAATTCAAATTCTTTTCATAATTAAACTCAATTTTTCCCAAATAAAAAGTTTCAAAATTAAAAGGAAGATTTGTCTTAAGTACTTTTTCCATACAATTTTTAAGCTCTGTCCAATAGTTTCTTATCACAGGGCAACTCCAAAAGCATTGTGCACGTGATTTGCCACTGCCTCACCACACTGTCTCCAACAGTTTGTATCCCGATATTTTGTCTGAGTAGGAGTCCTGAAAAATCTCACTAAATTTTTCCAACCATGCTCCCTCCACCTTAAGGAAGATGTTGTTTTCCATATTTGTTGATTCATACTGTCCCATTCCTCCTCTGTCAGTTTTGTAGTGGCTTCAACTTCCCATTTCTTTTTAATATATTCAGTATCATCTCCTTTTAAATTTTCTAACCCTGTATATATTTTTGAAATTAATTTCCTATTCAGTTTAGATTGGTAAGACAAGACAAACATTTCAATTACTGCTGGCTCCATGTCAAAAAAATCTTTTTTAATATTGTGCTCCAAGTAGTGCCTCAATTGTAAAAATCTATAAAAGTCTTGGCTCACCAAGCCCCACCGTTCTTTGATGTTCTGGAAGCTATTACACTTATTATTTTCCAGTAACTCCCAAAACATGCGTGGACCCTGTTCCCAGTTTTTAAATCTCCCATCACTTTTATTCGGCATAAAGTCTGAGTCCAATCCTATCCATCTTAGAAGTTTACACTGTTGTGACAAATCATTCTTTAAAACTATTTCAAACCATACTTTTAATGAAAGATCAAGCCATGAATTGATGTCATTGCTATGCTGTTGTCTTAATTTAATATCCCCAAATAGTGCTTGAATTGGAACACCTCTTATCATATTAATTTCAATTTCTTTCCATCTTGCAGAGTATGACGGGTTACACAAGTTCAACAAAACTCTATCATTTGTGCCGCCTGATAATAGCTTCTGAAACATGGGAGGGCCAGCCCTCCTTTCCCTTTCGGTAGCTGCAGAGTCCTATATCTAATTCTGGGTCTTTTCCCGTGCCAAATATACCTTGAAAGAAATTTGTCCCATTCTATAAATTCCTTATTTTGTATTTCCACAGGGAGGTTTTGAAACAGATATAGTATGCGAGGGAGAACATTAATTTTAACCACCTCAACCCTAGACGCTATTGTCATAAACGGAATTAAATTCCACCTTTCAATATCCTCTTTTATCTGGGCGATCAATGGGCCATAGTTTGCAGTTTTCAGTCGGCTTAAATCTTGTGTCAAATTAACCCCCAAATATTTCAATGATTTCAAGTTCCAATTTATAGCATAACTTTTTTTAATAATTTCAGATGGAATATAGTTATATGCGAGAACTTGTGTTTTCTGTACATTTATTTTATAACCAGATAATTGCCCAAATTTAACAAAATCTGACATTAGTTCTGGCACAGATGCATTAGGGCTTGACAAATATACCAAAACATCATCCGCGAATAACGCAAGTTTATGTTGATCTCCCTTGATATCAATACCCTTTATCTTCTCATTTTGTTTTATTAATTGGTTCAGTGGCTCCAAAAAGATTGCAAACAACAACGGACTCGCCGAAACATCCTTGGCGACATCCTCTCTTCAGTGAAATGACATCTGATAAGGGAAGTTGAAGTAGTACTGTAGTTATGCCTTCTCGACCTGAGGGGGAAAATAAATAGCTCAGATTACATGGCAGATAGTGATGTACTGATGGACAGTCACTGCATCATGTTTTAAAAACATTGTGTTGGAGCAAAGACCTCACTGGAGGTGTTTTTGTCCTGAAGCTATACACGAGTCAAAAATGAAGATAAGAGAAAATAGATTTTCAATGAGTTGCTCAGAATATAACGGGCCTGAAACAACACAAAATACGTTTTAGTCGTTTCACTTATGTGGTGGTGTTTTTGATACTATCCATTAGATCTGGGATTATAACTGATGAACGCAGACGTTTCCTCCTGTCCATCACTAACTTGGTGTCCATCACATGTTTTTGAACCATTTATTGATTTGCACGAGACATGGCTAATGTCTAAAATAGCGAGAGGAGAAGGACGCACTACACTTTTTCTCCTCTCATCAGCGAAATGTCCAACACTTCAATTACAGAGTAAAGATGGAAACCCAATAATCTTGTCTGCGATGGACAGCTGTACGAGAGCTTATACAAACAATGCTCACTTATAGCAGTAGATTGGTAACCGCTGCTCACCTCACGTCGAGTCATCCGGATCAGACCAACTGGATGCACACTCTTCAAAGCTGAGGTCTTCCTCCTTAGCGCAACAGCAGATTGTTGAACAAAAGCATAAAAGATATAATGATGTTATTTCAAACATTTAATCACAGATCACTGTAAAAGTGTATACAGAATGTGTACCTCAAGTTTGTTTAATGTGGAGTGGGCTCACTGGGGAATCTCTGAGCTTCTCATTTAGACTTGGAGTGCAGTGAAGACCGCTGTAGTCTGAAAGAGGCAAAGATAAAGCATAAAAAGTTAATCATGAATATAGTAGGCTTCTACAGCTCCACAGGTCATCAGTATCCAAGTTAGTTTACTATCCTGTACTTTATTTGAGTTGATCAGAATCTGCACTATAAGGTATTGTTGTGTGTTTTTGTTGAGAACTTATTACTTTTACTACAAAATCCTTTAACCTCAAGTTTAATTGGAATAAATGTGATCAGATGTATTGTGAACTAGTACTAAAATAATGAAATCACTTGGACCACCACCAGACAAAAACAAGAGGGAGTCAAACTTATTTAGGACTAGAATAAACAACATTTCACTGTCTACAGTACACAACTCCATGTCCCCAAACCCCAGTACCTTTAGAACATAGCCTTGTCCAACTAGGCTAAAGCTTTGAATCTGATCCCTTTCCAAACAGGTCAAATTAGCTTTACTTTACAGGCCAGTTTGTTGCAGTAGTGTTCTGGATAACAGCATTTGCACTGTTTTCAGCAAAGCCACAACACAAGCTAATCCTTTCATTAGCAAAAGCACTTCACAAACGTATCGTTTTCATGAATGCACAACATCTTAATAAATAAATTCAGCTCACTGATCTTCAAAAAGGCCGGCACTGTTATCTGTAGCACTGGACCGGTGTCAGCTCCCAGGTAGCAGCATGCTCACTCCATGGGCTTGAGTGAAAAAATACATGACAAACTTGGCCCAGTTGGAAGAAAAGTTCTGTGTACATCGTTGGTGACAGTGACATTGACTGTCCTGTAATCCAACAACGACCAAAAAGCAGAAACTAGACTGGTTGCTACGTGACGGAGGCAGAGGCGTGTGTGGGCAGGAGCGCAGAGGCACAGAGGCAGAACCACGGGTAGAACTGATGCCGTGGACACACTCCGGACACATTCAAATGTAGTACATACTTTGAACCTGAGGGAGGCGTTACCCATTTGGTTTTAGACACAAAAGTGAGATTTTGACAAGTTGGCACAAAACGTCCAAATATTGACTGGGACATATAGCTAACTCTATTCAACAACCATTTAGACCGTTTATCAGCAAAAAAAAAGTTGAATTTTTGTTTAGTTGCTCTTTAAACACAAGTTTCACCAACTAAGCCTCGGTGAATATGGACATGGTGCATTTTGAAGCACAGGACCTCTCCGAGTTAGGTTTAACCCATGGTTGTAGGTTTGCGTCGGGACCATTGACCCATATTTCAGGATGGCCAAGTTGTCCCCACCAACTTCAAGTGGAGATCTTCACATTGTGCAATCTTTTACAAAGACGTGACTCAGATGTAGGTACTTGAGGCTCGGGGAGGACGATCGACATCACAACACTTTTTGTTTTGTGTTGATTGATCAAATATTCGCGTAGCTATTCATATTTTCAGGTTGCAACGTAGCTTCTGTTTATGGAGCCTTACGTGCCATCACGTGTGCCACATTTTACATGTCCGGCAATGTCAGTCCATTCATGTATTCAATGACTTGAAGCAAGCAAATGAATGAATGCAGTACCCCAGCAACGGATCCCATATAGAATGAAAGTCCTCTACCTTCCCTTTTAATTCAAATTTGATTTTTTCCAACGTATTTCATTACATCATGTAACAGATTAATATAGGTTGGAGGGTTGTTTTTTATTCCAATTTAAATAATATCAGTCTTCTAGCATTGAGACAAATTTGACAACCGTTTTCTGTTTAAGATTAGCAGTTACTGGGGGTACTCCAAAAAGTGCAGGTTTAGGGTGTAACTGTGTTCCACAAACATCAGACAACAATTAAAAACTCTTCGTCCAGTAATCTGTTATGTCAGGACAGTTCCAAAAAAGTAAGCTAGTGAAACCTGTTCCTGGTTGCACCGGTTGAACTTGCCGTTTTAACAGATCCATGTGTGTTTGTGTGCAGGTCGGGGCCACTGATCCAGCCTCTGTACCAGGTGTGGGAAGAACCTGGGGACTCGGAGCTCCACGCTCACAAACCCACGCAGCAGGTCACTCTAGTTCTTCGCCCCGGAATGAGGGACTCTCAGTTATATTTTGCTAAATAGTCACCCAAATCAGACTGATTTCAAATAGCTTGACAACTCTCAAGTGGAAGTCAATGTCAATGTCAATTTTATTTATAAAGCACATTTAAAAACAACCTCAGTTGACCAAAGTGCTGTACAAGTACAGTAGCAATATGTACAATAAACACAATAAAACTTAAGCACAGCAGAAGTAAAACACAGAGTGTTTTGTCGTTTGTTCCAGGTGTCCAAGGAGGACGAGGACGACTTCCTGTGTGGAGAGACCCCAAAGACGGAGGGCATTGTGGGAATGACTCCTGGTTCTTACGAATCCTCTGCCGCCTTCAGCCCCAGCAGTGTGGGCTCTCCGCCCATCAGCTTCCACCGTGCACTGTAACCATCTTTCCACAGGAGTCAAATGTACGGGTAGACTGTACTCTTCCAGCGCTGCTCCAAGCTCGGACCACTTCTGCCTTGGGTGGGATGGTTTGATTGCTCGATTGGTTTTTGAGAGATTGGGGAGAGGACAGTACATGCAGCTGCACATTGATTGGATGAGGAAGAACTCTATCGAGCGAAGAAGGTGGTCATGCTTACCTGGCGTCGGCATCGTATTCGTGAGAACCATAAGCTAATGTTGAGCTAAATGTATAGCAAAACAAAGCTAGCTTGTTTCGGATTGGTCACTGAGAATAGCAACGATATAACAATAGGTGATAAACTGGAAGTAGTTTCCCTATCAGCTTGAACGTAGCCCCACAGCGCCACCCATAGGTCACTCCAATAGTGATCTGGACCTAATTATTATAAAAACCGTAACGCGGAAGTCCCCAATAAATATCAATCACTCCAGTTTATTTAGTTGGCTCAATACTTATTTAAAATAATAAGTGTAATAAATACATATATATTTCCTTTCAAACTCAGTTTTTCATTGTGCTGGTTTTGCAGGCAAACTTTGGCAACCCCTTTACGGTGCCTTTGAGGTCCCCCGAGGGGCCCCAGAACCCACTTTGTGACCCACTGCTTTAGTACATCAAAATACAGTAGGTCTTTACAAAGGTCTGTTTATTCGGGATCTTATCAAACACAATCAAAACGATTATCAACATGTATTTTGACAAACCACCGCAATCCACTTTTGGGTCCCGACCCCCCCGTTGAGATTCACTGGTCCAATGCATTAAGGGGGCAGATTTATAAAAACTCTGAGTCAGATGCCCACCCATTCTTCGTGGCCCCCGTAGTTTTGAACTGTTTTGGGGGCAGGTCAAATGTCTTGTTAATCTGCAGTTTTGGTGATGCGGTTCAGTAAATGGATGTGGGTGAAAATGCCAACGAACAGTATGAGCAGCAAACCAGGGAAGGGGGAGAGTTCACCTCCCATCAATGGACAGTGCATTTATACTTTATAAATGTCACTATAATGTTCTGACAAAAGTTATTTTGGGAATGGAAATGACTGTAGTAAAAGAAATGCTTGTACACTTTTTTTTTCTTGTTTTGAATGATGTTCATGTCTTTACGTAATGATGTGAATGGTCTGAGTCATTGTGAAATGTTATATATTTTATTGAAAAGCAAAATAACCTTTTAGTTGAAAGTGAGGTTGAATGGAACAAGACCCTTCCAATGTGAAAATAAATGTCTTCCAAAAATGTGTTGTACTGCGTTCAAGGGAATTTTCCCACTTGAAAAAAATGAGATCGGACCGTCCAGCTCAATCAACATGTGTGTAAACCGCTGTTCTTAGCATGATAACATGCTAAGAGTGTGAGACTTTTGTCTGCACCAGAAGTATTTCAGAACATGCAGAGGTTTAGTTCTCCACTGGGTGCAGCCATTGTCATCATCCGCTTCATGTAAAATGAATAAAGCTACTGTTTAGTGCACCTTAAGATTATTTATATACAGTGCCTTGCGAAAGTATTCGGCCCCCTTGAACTTTTCGACCTTTTGCCACATTTCAGGCTTCAAACATAAAGATATAAAACTGTATTTTTTTGTGAAGAACCAACAACAAGTGGGACACAATCATGAAGTGAAACGAAATTTATTGGATATTTCAAACATTTTTAACAAATAAACAACTGAAAAATTGGGCGTGCAAAATTATTCAGCCCCTTTACTTTCAGTGCAGCAAACTCTCTCCAGAAGTTCAGTGAGGATCTCTGAATGATCCAATGTTGACCTAAATGACTAATGATGATAAACAGCGGCGTCGGAAGCGTTTGGAAAGTGGGGGGGACACATTTCAAAAATGGAGGGGGTCGACTTCTTAACATTAAGAACTACAGTGGGACATGGTCAGGACACAGAGCAATGTTATTGCTTTAGCGGGACTACATCCAAATCGAGCGCTACTTCAAGAATACGTGAGAGACTCGATCGGCTCAGCAGCGCCTCCTCCTGGCAGCTGGGTGGACATATAGGGCGGATAACCAAACACCTGTGGAGCCGCTGTTCTCCTGTCCAGCCCTGGCTTCATGACACTTTGTGAAAAAAACTCAGTGAATGAAGCTCTTATGAGACGGCGCTCGTGTTTGTCCACATTTAGCTTCAGCCACACCCGTTAACTCCCGCCATCGCAAAGAAACATCTCAACGCTCGTATCTTCACATTTCCCACAAACGCAGATAAAATTTAGTCAAGGGGTAAAGGAAGCAAACATTTATCCGTCAAATGAATAATTCATATGTTGTTTGGTTAAGTTAGAGTCCAGACAGTGAGGTTTAACGGGCGTATTGACCGGTTGAACACTCGTGCTAGCCCGGTGCAGTTTCCCCAAACTCACGCTACATCAGTTTCATCACTCGCTTTACAAACACATCCAAAACTGATGTTCCTCACCTTAAAGTTACTGGTCAGGCCCTTTGTACCGATGAAGACACGCTGTCCACCTGCCGAGGACGCGAAAAGCCCTGCTCCTCCATGTGAGAATCCGTAAAAAACTCCGGAAACACGATGCACGAGTCCTTGTGCTTCGGTTTGGTCAAATCTGTCAGTCCGTCCAGCGATAATCCTCAGTATTCTCACTTTAGCCGTTTTTCAGCGGTTTACAGAGACATGTTTACATTCCAGCCTTGAGGTGAGGAGCCGCATGAACACAGCTACGCAAAGCGGAGCGTATGCGCCGCGGAGCGACGCGATACTGGCGCGGATAATGGGATAATGCCAATACATATGTTTTTAAATGTATGGAAAATAAGGCGCGGGTCATATTTAATTGTTTGGCCTCGGGGAGCCTATTGAAAAGGTCCAGTCTAAACTAGTAAATGTAAAGTCAATGAAAATTCACGTTGTGAAAGTGGGGGGGACCAATCAACCACTTTTCAAACGTGGGGGGGACACTTCCCCCTCACAATGAATGGTTCCGACGCCCATGATGATAAATAGAATCCGCCTGTGTGTGAACAAGTCTCCGTATAAATGCACCTGCTCTGTGATAGTCTCAGAGGTCAGTTTAAAGCGCAGAGAGCATCATGAAGAACAAGGAACACACCAGGCAGGTCCGAGATACTGTTGTGGAGAAGTTTAAAGCCGGATTTGGATACAAAAAGATTTGCCAAACTTTAAACATCCCAAGGAGCACTGTGCAAGCGATAATATTGAAATGGAAGGAGTATCAGACCACTGCAAATCTACAAAGACCTGGCCGTCCCTCTAAACTTTCAGCTCATACAAGGAGAAAACTGATCAGAGATGCTGCCAAGAGGCCCATGATCACTCTGGATGAACTGCAGAAATGTACAGCTGAGGTGGGAGACTCTGTCCATAGGACAACAATCAGTCGTATACTGCACAACTCTGGCCTTTATGGAAGAGTGGCAAGAAGAAAGCCATTTCTTAAAGATATCCATAAAAAGTGTTGTTTAAAGTTTGCCACAAGCCACCTGGGAGACACACCAAACATGTGGAAGAAGGTGCTCTGGTCAGATGAAACCAAAATCCAACTTTTTGGCAACAATGCAAAACGTTATGTTTGGCGTAAAAGCAACACAGCTCATCACCCTGAACACACCATCCCCACTGTCAAACATGGTGGTGGCAGCATCATGGTTTGGGCCTGCTTTTCTTCAGCAGGGACAGGGAAGATGGTTCAAATTGATGGGAAGATGGATGGAGCCAAATACAGGACCATTCTGGAAGAAAACCTGATGGAGTCTGCAAAAGACCTGAGACTGGGACGGAGATTTGTCTTCCAATAAGACAACGATCCAAAACAATAAAATAAAGCAACATCTACAATAGAGTGGTGGTTCACAAATAAACATCTCCAGGTGTTAGAATGGCCAAGTCAAAGTCCAGACCTGAATCCAATCGAGAATCTGTGGAAAGAACTGAAAACTGCTGTTCACAAACGCTGTCCATCCAACTTCACTGAGCTCCAGCTGTTTTGCAAATATTTCAGTCTCTCAATGTGCAAAACTGATAGAGACAAACCCCAAGGACTTACAGCAGTAATCGCAGCAAAAGGTGGCGCTACAAAGTATTAACTTAAGGGGCTGAATAATTTTTCACGCCCAATTTTTCAGTTTTTTATTTGTTAAACATATTGAAATATCCAATAAATTTTGTTTCTCTTCATGATTGTGTCCCACTTGTTGTTGGTTCTTCACAAAAAATACAGTTTTATATCTTTATGTTTGAAGCCTGAAATGTGGCAAAAGGTCGAAAAGTTCAAGGGGGCCGAATACTTTCGCAAGGCACTGTATCTTCTTCCACTTGTGTTTAAATATAATGTATAAATAGACACACATGCATTTTTTTTCTCACTGTCTGACATGAAACCAGAATTAACCTACTTTTTTTTTTTTTTTAGGTCAATTAGAATTATAAAAAAAAATTCTATCTGCTAAATATGAAGAATGAGAGATAGAATTTTCCACACGGAAACATTTTTACAAAGCCAAAATGTACATACACTTCATAGCGTGCACATGCCTTTTCAGCTCTGCCCATACATTTTCAGGGGGATCAGGACTTAGTGATGACCACTTTGTTATCCTTAAGCCACTTTGTAACCAGTTTGGCAGTATGCTTTGTAAAGAACTGAAAATGGTCATCTGTTGAATTTGCAGCATTTGGAGGTCATATTTAAAAACAAAATATATTTAAATCAAAAACATTTTAACGGGTCAAGTTAAATCTTAATTCCATTAAACTTGTGAGTTTTCGGAGAGTTTCTGCTTGGATTTTTTTGCAGGATGTCAGAATAGCCTCCCAGAGCTGCTGTTTGGAGGAAAACTGCCTCCCACCCTCATCGATGTTTTGCTTGCGGCTCCAAAGGTTCTCAATAGGGTTGAGGTCAGGGGAGGATGGGGTCCACATGTGGAGTTTCTCTCCTTTTCTGCCCATGGCAGCCAGAGGTATTCTTTACAGCATGATATGATATATGACCTGGCCATCCCGTCTTTGCGATGCTCAATCCCGTCAGACCTCGGAAGCTAAGCAGGGAAGGGCCTGGTCGATACTTGGATGGAAGACTGTTTGGGAACACCAGGAAGCCTGGTGAATGTAGCAGGTAAGTGAGTGGTTGGTGGTGGTCGGAGGGGCCGATGGCGCAGACTCACTTCCGTCAGTCTACCCCAGGGCAGCTGTGGCTACAATAGTTGTTTACCACCACCAAGTATGGAGTGAATTAATAATGCAATGTAAAGCGTCTTTGAGTGTCCAGAAATATAATTTGTCAGCGTACAATGAAATAGTGTTCAGGTGTTAGTCCTGAGCCGCTGCGGCTGAGCCGCGCTGCCACTGTGTGTCAACCTGACCCGCATGACCTTGGAGGTCGGGGAAACTGTAGCACTCGGAAGAAACCTGGCTGGCTCTGTCTCCTCTGATCCTCTGATAGAGGCTGCGTATTTGAGGATTTTGGGTGGACCCAAAGACTTCAGACATTTCATCAGGGGATAAGAGGTTAAACTTGTATAGCCTTAAAGCTGGGGTACCTGATTTGTCCTGATAAAACAGTGATTTTTTTTTGTTTTGGCTCAAACTTGTTTCTAGCTCTCACAGTCCCTCCTGTATATTCATATTGTTCAAAGAATGTTTTTACATGCATTACATGCACATTTCACACCCATATACAGCATTGAGTGGTGACAAAGTGAAGCAGGGGCGGCCACCCCCCAAGAGAAATTCCACTAATTTAGATTAGACTTCTATCATCCATTGCTCAATCAAACTTTAGGTGAAGACAATACAACAAGGTCTGTGTTTTGCTGTAGTTACAACATACTCTGAGGTGGCAAAAATAAATGTATTCTACAACACCAAAAAATCAGGCACTCCAGCTTTAACCTTTATATAAACATGTTCTGTGATGTTTTTAATGAAATGTTTATTTTAGTCCAAAATAAACATTTGAAGGCGGAGCTTCACCCCCCGCGCGTGGTTCAGCCCAGGCTCTCGCGACATAACACGTGTTACCGTAACGACACTAAAGACGGGCGGGAAATGAGTTATTTCCGCCGTTTACAACGTGGTCTGGACATAAATACGCTTCTTATTTCAGAAATACTTCTCTGAGTTTTTATTTAAATGTTTGCTGATCTTCAGAGCGGGAGGTTTACGGTAAAAAGGTGACTTTGTGAATGTAAGTGCGCGTTGTTCCCACAGTTACGGCCCCGGCGCAGAGTGGAGCCACAGTGGTCTGTTTACATCCGGGTATCTGGGTTCCTCTCCCTCTGCGGCGCGGTTTGGACTGTTTTTAGGCTCTGCATTTACCTGAGTCTATCCTGGGCTCAGTCCGTGTCCCGTTTGTGCCGGTTTGGTCCTGGTATGGTCCCGGTTTGGTCCAGTGTCAGTCAGAGCTGGCCTTTGTCACATTTTCCTCCAGAACAAAGTAAGTTTTTTAAAGTAATTCTTCTCTTTGGGGCAGTTTAATGACGCGGGGCTCGTGCGTGTGTTGTCAATAGTAACATAGTCATATTTATCTTCAATGAAGGTTCTTGAGTCGTCTTCTGTACTCTCATCCAAAAGGCTTCGTCAGCGACACTGTTCAGCTCAGCCCGCAGACTTTATATATAACCTTTGTGCGCTGACGAAGCCTTTTGGATGCGAGGCGAAACGTTCAACATTTCAACTGCAGAGTACAGAAGATGGACAACTGCTGTACGACTGAGCCTACACAGACACAGTCATATATAGTTTGACTGACCGCTTTACCCGAATGCATTTTCTCCAGTTCGACTTTAACCAAATCTAAAAGCTTCTTGAAAAAAGCGTCAAAAATAGTGACAAAAACGAGAAACGCAGCAAAGAAAAGCACCAAAAGAGCAACAGGAAAAGTGATGAAAAAGCCCACCAAAAATATGACAGAAAAGTGACGACAACGCAAGGAAAAATCTTAGATCAGTTTTGTAGACCTTAGCTTTCAAATGAGGCATTACACTGGCCTTTAGATTTGGGTAAAGCTGAACTGTACTTAAATGTTAAAATATTGATTTGACAGGATAATACCGAGGTTGGTCCACAGGGGGCGCTCTCTGCTGTGATTAGCACATGTTTGTAGGCTAATTCCTAGCCTAATTTATTGAGTTTTGAATGTCAGAAAAATAAGGTGGAATTTTTACAGATCTTTCCACTAAAAACATCTTATCTTAAAACTAAACATGATCCAAAATCCCTCTGAAAATGTTTCTGTAACTGATTATATATGTCACAAAATAAAACCATTAATTTAAACCTGGTTTCATTCATCCGTTATTCAGATTTTGTTGCCGAAAACATTTAACATTTTGGGGCATTTTCAGGCTTAAAGCGCCTTATTTTGAAATGATAATATAAAATGACTCTTTTTTTTTCCTCATATTTGTGCCAGTAATTTACAGCAGGCGCTTCAAATTGAAATACATACATTTGTTTTCCCTATTCTCCTTAATCGACAAAATGCAACTAAAGCTGATCTAAAAAGTGGTCAAATACAAATATATTCTGTTAAAGTTTGCTTAAAAACATGTGGCTCGACATAAAAACATAATTGCACATATTCAAGAGGTCGTTTACTAAAGCAGCAGCAGAGTTATGTTGTGTGCATTTTTTACTTTCATATTTGATTTGCTGTGATAAACATCGTTAGGTGCAGCATGCTCACAAAATAACATGTTTCAGCCTGCACTCGCTATGTAGCCCCTCTCTGGATAAATGATGATAGGAGAACATGTATTGTCCCTGTGAGGAAATGACTCAACTCTGTGTCTTAAATCTCCTCTGGCCACAGGAGGTGAGTGTCTGTGAGTGGAGGATGGAGCAGCCGGTGCAGGAGGAGGTGCAGGAGGAGGTGCAGGAGGAGGTGCAGGAGCCGCGGCTGGTGCTGGTTTTCAGCGGGAAAAGAAAGTCTGGGAAGGATCACATCACGGAGCTGCTGCAGGAGCGGTACAACTGTGTACTTTACTATAGTATACTTATACTACCACTATTGTAATACTTTACTACTACTACTTACTACAGTAGTAGCTTGTGTTTTCCTTTACTGGATGGTGAAAACTGTAACACATACAGTACATAGTGTCAGCAAACGGCTGATGGACACACAAAGATAAAGTGCACTCATCCGATTAAAATGAAATAATACTGAAATAAGAAGCTAAACACAGATAAAACAATACAACAACTTATTAATGGTGGAACTGAGTCAGATCTCACTGCGTGTAGCATGTAGCATGTAGCATGTAGCATGTAGCACGGCTTCTGTTTACACTCGGGAGTCAGGACCGGAAACCGGATGTAACTTTTAGCAATAATATTTTTTTGACTTAAATTATAGAAAACCATGAAATATTAATTTATACAGAATCAAAATGACTTTTTAACTTATTGCAACATTTTAAACAATTTAAAACTTCCTAAAGGCAACACATTTATTATACTATTATACTTTACTACTACTACTACTACAACTACCACTATTACTACCATTACTATTATACTTTACTACAGCATATTATACTACATTAATACAGTAGTAACCTGATATAAGTTAGAGCTGCACCAACGATTTCTCCGACAGCAAAATGCACTGAATTATATCTGGAACCCCCTCGATGGTGATTTTAAATATTACAAAAAATAAGGTGAATAAAAGGGTCGCTGCTGCTTTCCATTCAAACTGTTTTATTGTTTATTTTTAGCGTCACTATTGCATGAAAACTACTGCTCAAAAGTCTGGGGTCACTTAAAATGTCCCTATTTTTGAAAGAAAATCTCTGTTATTTTTTTTATTAGGGTAAAATTAAATGAATCATATACAGCCCAGACATTGTTAATGTTGTGAATGCCTGTTCTAGCTGGAAGCGGGGGATCGTTAATGGAATACCTACAGGTGTGAGAGGTGGTGCATTGTTGTGTGTTACGTAATCGTATTAGAGGGTCACTGATGATTAGAGAAGCTATAGAACTGGCCTGGGTGACCCCAAACTTACAACATTAGTGTAAATGAAATAAAACATATAGAGCCATCTGAGCTCCGTCTGGCACACATGGTGTCTTTGATAACCCGCTTTGCAATTTGACGTGGAAAATGCTGAAGAAATTATAGAAAAAGAGTCAAGGACCAGACAAAATTGCTTAGGGGCCGGATCCGGCCCTCAGGCGACAGTTTGCTCACCTCTGAAGTAGAACTTTAATCTGCAACAAGAAGAAAATGGAGTGAGACAAAAAAAACATCTAATCACAGACCGCAGTTTTGGCACAAACCCTTTAACGACATGGATTTTCTCTCCTCTCCCTCCTAACTCTCTCCTCTCCCCTCTCCCTCTCCTCACTCTCTCTCCTCTCTCCCCACACTCTCCTCTCTTCTCTCTTTCTCTCCTCACTGTCCTCCCTCTCCTCACTCTCTCTCTCCCCACACTCTCTTCTCTCTCCTCACTCTCCCTCTCTCCTCTCCCTCTCCTCACTCTCTCCTCTCTCCCCACACTCTCCTCTCTTCTCTCTCTCTCTCTCCTCACTCTCCTCACTCTCTCCTCTCCCTCTCCTCTCTCTCCCCTAACTCTCCTCTCTCTCTCCACACTCTCCTCTCCCTCTCCTCACTCTCTCTCCTCTCTCCCCACACTCTCCTCTCTTCTCTCCTCACTCTCCTCTCTCTCCTCACTCTCTCCTCTCCCTCTCCTCGCTCTCCCCTAACTCTCCTCTCTCTCTCCACACTCTCCTCTCTCTCCTCACTCTCTCCTCTCTCTCTCTCCTCACTTGTCTCTCTCTCCTCACTCTCTCCTCTCCCTCTCCTCGCTCTCCCCTCACTCTCCTCTCTCTCTCCTCACTCTCCTCTCTCTCCTCACTTGTCTCTTTCTCTCTCCTCTCTCTCTCTCCTCACTCTCCTCACTTGTCTCTTTCTCTCTCTCTCTCTCTCTCCTCTCTCTCCTCACTTGTCTCTTTCTCTCTCTTCTCACTCTCCTCTCTCTCTCCTCACTTGTCTCTCTCTCTCTCTCTCTCTCTCCTCACTTGTCTCTCTCTCCTCACTCTCTTCTCTGTCCTCACTCTCCTCTCTCTCTCACTCCCCTCTCTCTCCTCACTCTCTCCTCTCTCTCCTCACTTTTCTCTCTCTCTCTCTCTCTCTCTCTCTCTCTCTCTCTCTCTCACTCCCCTCTCTCTCCTCACTCTCCTCACTTGTCTCTCTCTCCTCACTCTCTTCTCTGTCCTCACTCTCCTCTCTCCTCACTCTCTCCTCTCTCTCTCTCTCCTCACTCTCTTCTCTCTCTCTCTCTCTCTCTCCTCTCCCCCTCCCTCAGTCTGGGGCCTGACATCTCATGTATCGTGCGTCTCTCTGCTCCTCTGAAGCAGCAGTTTGCTCAGGTCAGTTTTTCTGTCCGTTTTATTTGTCCGTAAACATTCATTCATAAATCACACTCGACGTATTGAGTAAAAGCTGAAACAGAACGATGTAAAAGCTTAAGCTCCTCCTCCTCAGGACCACGGCCTGGACCTGCGCCTCCTCCTCGGCGCCGGCCCGTACAAGGAGCAGTATCGCTCTGAGATGATCCTCTGGGGAGAGGAGCAGAGGCGCCGCGACCCGGGATTCTTCTGTCGCCTAGCAACTAGTGGCGCCACGCGGCCCGTCTGGGTACGACCACCTCCACCACAACCTCCGCCACATACACCGAGATTTTCACCGACACTTCACCAACACTTCACTAACACTTTCACCATGACTTCCACCACATACACCGAGACTTTCACCAACACTTCACTAACACTTTCACCATGACCTCCACCACATACACCGAGACTTTCACTGACACTTCACTAACACTTTCACCACGACCTCCACCAGATACACCGAGACTTTCACTGACACTTCACTAACACTTTCACCACGACCTCCACCAGATACACCGAGACTTTCACTGACACTTCACTAACACTTTCACCACGACCTGAACCACATACACCGAGACTTTCACTGACACTTCACTAACACTTTCACCACGACCTGAACCACATACACCGAGACTTTCACTGACACTTCACTAACACTTTCACCACGACCTCCACCAGATACACCGAGACTTTCACTGACACTTCACTAACACTTTCACCACGACCTGAACCACATACACCGAGACTTTCACTGACACTTCACTAACACTTCACCAACACTTTCACCACGACCTGAACCACATACACCGAGATTTTCACCGACACTTCACCAACACTTTCACCACGACCTGAACCACATACACCGAGACTTTCACTGACACTTCACTAACACTTTCACCACGACCTGAACCACATACACCGAGACTTTCACTGACACTTCACTAACACTTCACCAACACTTTCACCACGACCTGAACCACATACACCGAGACTTTCACTGAGACTTCACTAACACTTTCACCATGACCTCCACCACATACACCGAGATTTTCACCGACACTTCACCAACACTTTCACCACGACCTCCACCACATACACCGAGACTTTCACTGACACTTCACCAACACTTTCACCACGACCTGAACCACATACACCAAGATTTTCACCAACACTTCACCAACACTTTCACCACGACCTGAACCACATACACCGAGACTTTCACTGACACTTCACTAACACTTTCACCACGACCTCCACCACATACACCAAGACTTTCACTGACACTTCACTAACACTTTAACCATGACCTGAACCACATACACCGAGACTTTCACTGACACTTCACTAACACTTTCACCACGACCTCCACCACATACACCAAGACTTTCACTGACACTTCACTAACACTTTCACCACGACCTGAACCACATACACCGAGACTTTCACTGACACTTCACTAACACTTTCACCACGACCTCCACCACATACACCGAGACTTTCACTGACACTTCACTAACACTTTCACCACAACCTCCACCACATACATGGAGATTTTCACCGACACTTCACCAACACTTTCACCACGACCTGAACCACATACACCGAGACTTTCACTGACACTTCATTAACACTTTCACCACAACATCCACCACATACACCAAGACTTTCACTGACACTTCACTAACACTTTAACCATGACCTGAACCACATACACCGAGACTTTCACTGACACTTCACTAACACTTTCACCACGACCTGAACCACATACACCGAGATTTTCACCGACACTTCACCAACACTTTCACCACGACCTCCACCACATACACCAAGACTTTCACTGACACTTCACTAACACTTTCACCACGACCTCAACCACATACACCGAGACTTTCACTGACACTTCACTAACACTTTCACCACAACCTCCACCACATACACGGAGATTTTCACCGACACTTCACCAACACTTTCACCACGACCTGAACCACATACACAGAGACTTTCACTGACACTTCACTAACACTTTCACCACGACCTCCACCACATACACCAAGACTTTCACTGACACTTCACTAACACTTTCACCACGACCTGAACCACATACACCGAGACTTTCACTGACACTTCACTAACACTTTCACCACGACCTGAACCACATACACCGAGATTTTCACCAACACTTCACTAACACTTTTACCATGACCTGAACCACATACACTGAGACTTTCACCGACACTTCACCAACACTTTCACCACGACCTCGACCACATACACCGAGACTTTCACTGACACTTCACTAACACTTTCACCACGACCTGAACCACATACACCGAGACTTTCACTGACACTTCACTAACACTTTCACCACAACCTCCGCCACATACACCAAGACTTTCACTGACACTTCACTAACACTTTCACCACGACCTTAACCACATACACCGAGACTTTCACTGACACTTCACTAACACTTTCACCACGACCTGAACCACATACACCGAGATTTTCACCAACACTTCACTAACACTTTCACCATGACCTGAACCACATACACTGAGACTTTCACTGACACTTTACTAACACTTTCACCACGACCTCGACCACATACACCGAGACTTTCACTGACACTTCACTAACACTTTCACCACGACCTGAACCACATACACCGAGACTTTCACTGACACTTCACTAACACTTTCACCACAACCTCCGCCACATACACCAAGACTTTCACTGACACTTCACTAACACTTTCACCACGACCTTAACCACATACACCGAGACTTTCACTGACACTTCACTAACACTTTCACCACGACGTCCACCACATACACCAAGACTTTCACTGACACTTCACTAACACTTTCACCACGACCTCAACCACATACACCGAGACTTTCACTGACACTTCACTAACACTTTCACCACAACCTCCACCACATACACGGAGATTTTCACCGACACTTCACCAACACTTTCACCACGACCTGAACCACATACACCGAGATTTTCACCGACACTTCACCAACACTTTCACCACGACCTCCACCACATACACCAAGACTTTCACTGACACTTCACTAACACTTTCACCACGACCTCAACCACATACACAGAGACTTTCACTGACACTTCACTAACACTTTCACCACGACCTCCACCACATACACCAAGACTTTCCTGACACTTCACTAACACTTTCACGACCTGAACCACATACACGGAGACTTTCACTGACACTTCACTAACACTTTCACCACGACCTCCACCACATACACGGAGACTTTCACTGACACTTCACTAACACTTTCACCACGACCTTAACCACATACACCGAGACTTTCACTGACACTTCACTAACACTTTCACCACGACCTCCACCACATACACGGAGACTTTCACTGACACTTCACTAACACTTTCACCACGACATCCACCACATACACCAAGACTTTCACTGACACTTCACTAACACTTTCACCACGACCTTAACCACATACACCGAGACTTTCACTGACACTTCACTAACACTTTCACCACGACCTGAACCACATACACCGAGATTTTCACCAACACTTCACTAACACTTTCACCACGACCTGAACCACATACACCGAGATTTTCACCGACACTTCACCAACACTTTCACCACGACCTCCACCACATACACCAAGACTTTCACTGACACTTCACTAACACTTTCACCACGACCTTAACCACATACACCGAGACTTTCACTGACACTTCACTAACACTTTCACCACGACCTGAACCACATACACCGAGATTTTCACCAACACTTCACTAACACTTTCACCACGACCTGAACCACATACACCGAGACTTTCACTGACACTTTACTAACACTTTCACCACGACCTCGACCACATACACCAAGACTTTCACCGACACTTCACTAACACTTTCACCACGACCTGAACCACATACACCGAGACTTTCACTGACACTTTACTAACACTTTCACCACCACCTGAACCACATACACCGAGACTTTCACTGACACTTTACTAACACTTTCACCACGACCTCGACCACATACACCAAGACTTTCACCAACACTTCACTAACACTTTCACCACGACCTGAACCACATACACCGAGACTTTCACTGACACTTTACTAACACTTTCACCACGACCTCCACCACATACACCGAGACTTTGATCTCGTTTACTATGTCTGATTTGGATCTGATCTCGTTGACTTTATTTCTGATTTGGATCTGATCTCGTTGACTTTATGTCTGATTTGGATCTGATCTCGTTGACTTTATGTCTGATTTGGATCTGATCTCATTGACTTTATGTCTGATTTGGATCTGATCTAATTGACTGTCTGATTTGGATCTGATCTCGCTGACTTTATTTCTGATTTGAATCTGATCTCGTTGACTTTATGTCTGATTTGGATCTGATCTCATTGACTGTCTGATTTGGATCTGATCTCATTGACTGTCTGATTTGGAAATGATCTAGTTGACTTTATGTCTGATTTTGATCTGATCTCGTTGACTTCATGTCTGATTTGAATCTGATCTCGTTGACTTTATGTCTGATTTGGATCTGATCTCGTTTACTTTATGTCTGATTTGGATCTGATCTCGTTGACTTTATGTCTGATTTGGATCTGATCTCGTTGACTTTAGACAGACATTTATTATTGCCCTGAACCAACAACATAAGGACAGAAACAACACCCATTTATTCCTCAATATTTCCCTATTTTTTTCTCCCCAATTTTACAAATTTTAACCTTATTTTCTTCCCTATTTTTCCAACAGTTTTAGATTTGGATCTGATCTCGTTGACTTTATGTCTGATTTGGATCTGATCTAATTGACTGTCTGATTTGGATCTGATCTCGTTGACTTTATGTCTGATTTGGATCTGATCTTGTTGACTTTATGTCTGATTTGGATCTGATCTAATTGAGTTTATGTCTGATTTGGATCTGATCTAATTGACTGTCTGATTTGGATCTGATCTCGCTGACTTTATTTCTGATTTGGATCTGATCTCGTTGACTTTATGTCTGATTTGGATCTGATCTTGTTGACTTTATGTCTGATTTAGATCTGATCTCGTTGACTTTAGGTCTGATTTGGATCTGATCTCGTTGACTTTATGTCTGATTTGGATCTGATCTTGTTTACTTTATGTCTGATTTGGATCTGAACTCGTTTACTTTATGTCTGATTTGGATCTGAACTCGTTTACTTTATGTCTGATTTGGATCTGATCTCATTGACTATGTCTGATTTGGATCTGATCTCGTTGACTTTATTTCTGATTTGGATCTGATCTTGTTGACTTTGTCTGATTTCGATATGATCTCATTGACTTTGTCTTATTTGGATCTGATCTCATTGGCTTTGTCTGATTTCGATATGATCTCATTGACTTTATGTCTTATTTGGATTTGATCTCGTTGACTTTATGTCTGATTTAGATATGATCTCATTGGCTTTATTTCTGATCTTTGTGATGTTTCCAGTTGGTGAGCGACGCGCGGCGGAGTTCAGACCTGACCTGGTTTAAGACCCAGTTCCCGACTCAGACCCGGACCATCAGAGTCTCTGCCTCCGACGAGACGCGGCGCCGCAGGGGGTGGAGCTTCATCGCCGGTACGTCTTGTTTTGAAGGGCTGTTTTATTCTAAAGAGCTGACTGTGTCTTATTTTGAAGGGCTGACTGTGTCTTATTCTGAAGGGCTGACTCTGTTTTATTCTGAAGGTGTGGACGATGCAGAGTCCGAGTGTGGTCTGGACTCGGTCCTGGACTGGGACTGTATCATCTCTAACGAAGGAGGCACTGCGGAGCTAGAGACGCAGCTCAGACCCGTCATAAACCTGGCTCTGAGGGAACCAGACCAGACGAGTCTCACACGAAGGTTATAGGAGCTACAGCCTAGACCAGACGACTCTCACACAAAGGTTATAGGAGCTACAGCCCGGACCAGACGACTCTCACACGAAGGTTATAGGAGCTACAGCCCGGACCAGACGACTCTCACCTTAATCTGCATGGAGGTTTTCGCCCTGAAACGACAGCAGATTTATTTATAAAGGGCACATATTACATCAGAATCCAACCCATCAATCCATTGGGATGAAAAAGCAATAATGTATTTAGTAACTAAAGTTTTTATTTTTTTACTGTGAGTGAAAGGTACATGAGATGAACTGAGTGCTAACTCTGTCTATAAGAGCACGTATGAGCACGCCTCCATTTCACCATACATGGACATGCAAAGTAACTTATGAATGAGATTGACCTAAACATGGGGGAGCAGAGAGGGGGGGGCCTCCCGCCGCAACAGAGGCTGTGGATCTTTACTGACATGTTACCATGTTAAACACTTTGGACAATACACGCTTAGACGCTGATTGTGATATTTCCCAGCGCTGTTCACGGGGCTCACACTTCCTGAAACCACATGTTGGGCTTTAGTTGGGACTCCCATATTGTTTTTGAGCTGTACGTGCAGGTGGGGCTTCCCTTCAGAGTCCGGGTGGTGTGAGAGAGGGGGGTGATGGACGTGTGCCTTGGACCAGCATCTGCACGAGTTGGTCAGACTTTGGTTCAAATCACAGAGTGGTTTGAACCCTTGCTCTGTGGTCCGTGCATGAGCGTGCACGTCTGTGACAACAATATTGTGTAATACTTTGATGCTCAAAGATAGAAATTAAAGATTGAAACATTTTTCACAAAGCCTGTGGTTGATTTCTTAGATTTTATTTTTTATTAGCTTAATCATTTCTGAGGAAAATAAAGAAATATGTTTAAAATGAGAGTTTGATTCCCTCGCCTCCTCACGTGTGTGCACGTTTGTGAAAAGTGCGGACTGTGCATGTGCAGATGTAGTGTGTGTGTGCGATATGTTTCACGTTCAGTTTGATCACTATAAATACCACCTTTGGCGCAGAACAGTTCGTACGGAAGGTTTTGTCGGTGAGTTCTTAGTATTAGAACATCAATAGTGTCAGCACCAGTATTTATAGTGCCAAGAACACTTTAACTATTGTGTATAAGTACAGGCAGTATTTATAGTGCCAAGAACACTTCATATGCTTGGTTTCTGATATTGACATTTAAGTTTGAGGTATGAATCTTTTGTTCAGGTTTTTTAACGTGGTCTTTCTGAAGGGAAATGACCTTTGGGAGGACAGGTGCCCCAATAAGTGTCTCAGTGGGGGTCTCCTGAGACACGGGTCCATCACCTGCTCCCTCAGCCCAGAAAGACGTCATACCGGTCACTGACCATTGACAAGTTCCTTTTTCCCATTAAAGGGAATAGTTTAGAAATGTGTGTAATTGTATTTACCAACTAAAGATTCATTCATTTAAGCTGTCAGTAATAAAACAGATGCTGCACTTGTGATGCAGTGCCCTCTTCTGGCGGGATCTGAAATGACATCAAACTCTTTAACCTCTTAACCCCCACCTGAACCGAGCACATTTTCACCGGTTTGGCCTTACCCAAATCGCTCTCTGGTTGTTAAACTCTGACCTATAGGCTGTAAGCTTTTAGATTTGGGTAAAGTTGATACACTAAATGCACTGTGTCACGGCAGTGCATTTAGTAACTGCATTACTTTGTACAGAGTTCGGGGGTGCACCGTTCCTGGAGGTACTGCAATACCAGGTCGATGCGTGGAGTGGACGGAGCAAGCCCCTATTCCATCTCCCTGTCCCAAAAATCAATTTAATATATGGTCCCCGGGTAGGGGACGTATCAGATATTAAACTGATAAGAACAGATACTACACTTGATCTTAGCCAAAAGGCCGAGAAGCGATACTGGAGCGGAGTCTGAGTGGAGGAGTCCATCCCCGCCGTGCGCGTCACAGTCACGGTTCACTCGGTCCTTTTTACTTGTTTTCCTGCGCGCGGATTTAGACACGCATACACACTATATCCTGACGTACAGCCGTATCAGTACGTAATAATACGTAATAATGCGTAACTTTCAGAGATTGCTTTTTTTTCTCTTTACGATTATTGCGCAAAGACCACCACGTGCCCTTCGATCAGCCAATCATAACAAACCTTTGCAAAGAGACCACCGCACTGGATTTCCACCCTCATGTTTGCCTTTGTGACCTTTATAAAGTTCAAACTTACCCACACGGGAGTATAGTGCAGTGCACGTGCAGTGGAGACACATTCTAAAAGAAACTAAAACAATTAGAGCCAGTCAAAACAAGAGCGCGTTTCTTGTCACGTGATCGACAACTCAAGAGGGACATCTACTGGCCGAAGTGGGGAAAGCTGCAGACTCGGATCCATCGTGATAGTGCGCCCTCTGCTGGATAAGGCGGATCGAGTTGATATGATGAACGCACGTGGGGAGTATTTCATTTTTATTTTTTATTTTTTTATTTTTTTTCATAAAAAACAAACACATTCTAATGAACACATTTGGGAAGTGTAACTGGATTCTTCTGGTGAAGATAAAGATAACCTAACTTCTTAACAGCATAGGAATAGGTAGCGTTCACGTGACATCACAACGTTCTAAAGATCCTATAGTTTAACATTGAGGTGGAGGGCAACTGAAAATTCCACGGCCGTAACCATAGTAACGCTCAAAATGCAGATTTATAGTCTTAAATCATTGCTAATATCTCTGTAATTACTGGGCCAATTCACATGAAACTAAAACTGACACAAAGTTCAAGGTCATATCTTCCAGCACATATGAACATATGTCTAATTATTTCTTCACAAAGGCGTCCAAAAGTGGAGACAATATTCAAAAACATGTGCTTGATGTTGGCCAGTAGAAAGGACTTTCAGCCATAAAATTCACATGTCAGGTTTGTGAATCCAATCACTGTCACATGATGATCAGAGAAAACATTTGGACATTTTCTTTTTGGAAATTTCTTTCAAAAACTGTTTCTCTCCCATAGAGTTGTATTGACACCTGCCCTCCAACTGAAATGGAATTCTAAATCGTGAACGCGACCTATTGCTTGTTAACCCTAATCCTAATGGCCATACACGAACCCTAACGATAATTGTGAAACATAAAATATTACCAAATAATACCGTGGTGGATCCGCTCCTGCCAGCAGAGGGCGCACTATCACGGTGCCTCGGCTCCGGCTCTCTTTCTTTTACTGTTTTGATCAAGTCAACGCACGTGGGCAGTCTGTAACCGAGTTGTTTCAATGTTTCATTTATTATGAACACATTTTGTTACACAACTTTGAACAACATTCAATTCGAATGTTGTTGTTCCCAAAAGTTTTGCACCTATTGCAGGCTGTACCGTAACATATATATGACGTAATTTATATATAGTGTAGCCTATACTTTCTGTGGCAAAATATTTTACTTTGCGTTGTACCATCAGACACTGGAGCTGTCGCTGAAGGCTTGAAAGAAACTGAAAAGTGGCTATGCCCCGCCCACCGCGCTGACCAAGCCACGCCCTCTCCTAAAACATTGTCCAAAAACGAGTCCCTCTCCAACAAGCAGCACACTGGAGAGTCTGGACATCAGCTGATGTTCAGAGTGAGAGCAGACTGTGGGACAGAAGCCAAAATCAAAACTTAGTGCTGCTAAAAGCCTGTGAATTATATGAACTATATTTAAATAACATTTAAATAATATTTTATATTATTAATAGTATGAGACGGGCAAATTGAAGGGACTTTATAATATTTTCAGCACATTTAATTGGCTATCCCCCGTGTCTGCTACTACACCACTGGACAATTTGTTCCACTACTAGAATAAAAAAAATAAAAAAATCAGGTATAGCGCCTTTACGGTTATGGCGCTTTATCAAGACTATAAATTGATCCACTTCCTCCAGCAGAGGGCGCAATATCATGGTGGATTGGCTTCACGTAGATCTGTCTCAGCTCTGGTTCTGCACACTATTGTTGAATGTGACATGATACTCCTCCTATAGGGTATTAATGGTACTGCATGAACTACAAGTTATTCAAAACACAGCCATAAACACATTTGCAAAATGCTGTCTTTTTTCTATCACTGATGACTGCACCATCCTCTGTTCCCGTCAGGTTAAGAGTCATCCTCGACAGCACCCTCTCCTTCACAGCCACACAAACATCACCCGGTCCGCCTATCCAATATCAACCGCCCCCAAACAGCGACCCCGTCCCATCCCGCCTTGACTCCTGTAATTCACTCCTGTACGGCCGACCAAACAAGTCTCTCCATAAACTTCAAACGGTTAAGAATGAAGCTGCTCCGTCATCACCGAAACTCCTTCTACTCCCACCCACTGTTATTCTATCCAGTCTGTCAGATCTCCTTCAGACCTACACACCCTCCCGCTCCCTTTTCTTCTCTCTGTCGCCAAATATCCACCATGAGCCTCTGGGCCTCTTATAAGGGGTTAGCTTCGAAAAAGTGACCAACACACTTAGCCCGTGTGTTCAGGCGTTAGTCCTGAGCCGCTGTGGGTCAACCTGAACAGCATGTTTATGGAGGTCGGGGAAACCTTTGCACCTGGAGGAAACCTGGAGGCCTTCAGTCTCCTCTTAAACGATGCAGAGTCTCCTAGGTTTGTCCCCGTTTCAGAGCATGGCGTCCTGCACTGGTCAGCTCCTCCTCCGTGCCCAGCTTCCTCTGCTCCACAACATTCCTTCACCATCTTCTGGTCAAAGCTTAGCAGTTCATGCAGATGGAGACATGTGGGACAGAGTACAGCTCCTCCATGAAGTACAGGTGTCACTGCACAAAGGCTGATTCCAAACTTTGCGGTGAGGGACAGGAAGTGACCATAACCAGTTTTAGGCACTTCTTTAATTCTATAAATTGACAATTTATTTGAAAACCCTTTTCGAGCCTGGATCTGTATTTCCTCAGGTCAGTCAATCAATGGTTTTGTGTAGCCCAATATCACAACAGGAGTTGCCTCATAGGGCTGTAACAAACATTAAGGCAATAAAACAGAGCAGTAAATAAGACAGTGTAAAGTTCCGGTGAATCAAATATCCAGGCAAACATAATGTCCAAATAAGCGTCAGCAGTGGAGACGAGCAGCTCGGGTGTCCCCTGTCCTTAGACTCTCCAGCACGGCAAGGAAAAACTCAAAAACCCAGTGGGAGAAACGAGAAACCTTGAGGAGAACCACAGAAGGAGAGATCCACTCCCATGGACGGACAGGCTATAGAGACCCAGGGCCGAAGGAGTCCCTCAGCAGACGGGCCAAGATCACAGACCGTCCAGTCCTTGTTGTCAGTAGGCAGGGTTCCTCCAAGCCAGCAGGCTTTATTTGTTATTTTGATGATTACAGTCCATTTTCAAAAGATTCTAATTTGATGAGATTTTTAATTTGGGGTTTTTACAAGGTGAGCCATAATAATCTAATGAATAATAAATAGTAAATAATCAAGAGTCTATCATATAGATAGAGCGCCTGTAGATGCACATGGCACAGCTGATTTTCTGTTTGGATTTAGAGGATGGTCAGAGCTGAGCAGGCTATATGAGAGGATTTTATCAATTAGTTTAAAAACACATTTAGATATAATTTCCCAATTGCTATTCATGAACTTAAAAGACATAATATACACTAATAACATAAATCTTGATTGTAGATGAGCGCTCGGCCCAATCTAAGCTGCAGAGCCGTGGGAAGATGTTATAGACAAAATACACCCTAAACGCGTTTTTTCTGTACACATTACCTACTTGTTGATATTGCCTGCAGTTCGCAAACTATCCACCAGGGTGTGCTGCAGCACCCTCGGTTCCCACGGCCTTGAATGGTTGTTGCCTGTCACTCCCATAACGACCCAGGCCACGTTACCCTAAAGGCACCTGGAACACAAACCTTGCGGGGGCTGCCCCTCCCTAAGTGAACCGACCTGCTCCTATGCACAGGGGGCTATGGAGTTACGCTGATGATACACAGTTGTACATCTCCATGTCTCCTGATGACTCCAGGCCAATGGATGCACTTCTGAACTGCATTTTAGATCAAATCCTGGATGGCAGAAAACTTTCTCCAGCTTAACCAGGACAAACTTTGGTTCAGAAACGTGATTATTTGGAAATTCATCTGTGTCATCTGGGATCCTTCTGTCACCCTTTTGTGTGTTTGTGGACAAATTCATAAAAAGTTGACACGTACATTATAGGGCTGCACAATATATATTATTGCAGAAAATATATCGCAATATTAGGTGATAAATATCCTCATCCCAAGAAGCCATAATATATCACAACATCTGATATATTGAACATAAAAATGTGTAAAAGTTCAGTTTTAGTTAAATATTTTGTAATTTATTAGTAAATGTTTAACTAAAACGCACTAAGATTTAACCCAAGCTAAATTTTGATAATTGAAAAAGTGCCCAAACAAACCGGTGTTTGCTCCTCAGACCGGACTGATGCTGCCTTCATGTGCTCTCGTCATTATGGGAAATACCACATGACCACCTCATCTTGTATTTTCCACTGGGAAACTGGGAAGATTTTTATCCCGAGTTCCCGAGATGAGATAACCTTTGACCTTTCAACACAACAGAGAGCAGCAATGAGAAGGGTTTATGTCTGATATCTGAATACTACTATGAATTTCACTATTTAGCTTCAGTTTGAATCTCTAGGCCGACAGATGTGCAGATCCACACGCATCTTATTTAAAAAAAAGTTTTTTTCCAGTTAACACAAACGCCGTAGTTCAGCGGGTTTATATAGAGAATGGATTTGTGTATGTATTGGTGTGTGGGATTTTTTAATGTCTCACTTTGCTCCCACACAAAAGCACTCGTCATTTCCACGTCACAACTGGAAAGAAAAACAGTGTTATCGGTGTCGAGCTGGTCATTTGGAGCCGGTTTTGCATCAGCAACAGTGGAATCCAAAATGTTACGCAGTGTGCCTTTAAGTATGTGGCCCTCTTCATGTTCACAATGTGGACATTTTCAGACAAAAGTGATTTGGATAAAGATGAGATCTTAAGTAAAGATCTCATCTTTATTTAACCAAAAAGATGAGATCGAAAGTGTTTGACAATAACTTTGATGATTCAAGAACCTTCTTTTAAGATGGGCAGCTCCTGTACGACTGAGAGCTTCCACAGACAGACAACAGGGGTGGGATATTCATTTTTTACAAGGGGTAACCTGAATCCAGTTAGGGGGCTGGACAAACAATCATTTCATTTAACTTTCTCCCACTGCAAGATGCACAAACTTATATCTGGAACTTGTTTCATGTGATTGTATTCATTTTATTTTTTACAAACAGACTGATGACTGTAATCATGTCTTCTCTGCTCCTTTTATTCAAACTGCATTGCCTTAGGTTTTGTTTATATATTTGAATCTCACCTCTGGATGAAATAAATCTAATGAAAAATAGCCATTTGTGGCCACTATAGCAGGGGGGAGGGGGTCATGTGGAAAAAAGACAGATCCATTATGGAAGTCAAGGGGGGCTTTGGACTACACTGTAATGACTGTTCTTTTTAGGCACATTTAAACTCTGGTCTCCGGGACGTGTGGAGCAGATCAACACACCATCTTTCCAAAAGGGTTTCTATGATTCAGTAATGTCTTCTACCAATGTTTGGTTTCAAGTGATTGAGAATGCTGGGACAAACTGAGGCAAGTCACAAAATGAACTTCCATCTGCCGTTTTTGGCCTCACCTGCTCCACAGCGCCCCCTGCTGTTTAAACACAGTGAACACAGTTGGTTTATTGTCATAGTTGTTGCTTTAATAACATTTGAAGCCGCTCAGCTCACGGCTGAGCCGCACAAACCAAAGTGGCAGTTTGGTCTCACCACCATTCAAATCTTTAGTCTCAAAAAAATCATTTCCCACACAACACTCTGGTCCACGTCTGCTGGGATACTGCTCCTACCGTAGGTCAGAGGTCAATGTCATATGATCGCTGGAAGAAAAATGGAAATGTGTCTGAATGGCATAGCTGAGCTCTCAATATGAGAAAGCCGACTCGTGTGGACTTGGTCAGTAAAAAGGCTTGGATAGTCCGTGAGTTTGTGAGGAGGCCGGCCCGTGGTCCCCTGTGGCCCTGGTGGTCTCCTGTGGTCCCTGCGGTCTGGGCAGAACCTCAGCAGACGCTCAGTCCCGCTCAGTCACCAGCTTCAGGACCTTCCCGATGGCTATGGTCTTTCCTGAGGAGAAGAGGGGATGCTTTACAGTCGGCCCAGACACGCGTGTGCGGGACAGTGACTCCAAAGCAAAACGTTCTAATGCCCAACATTCCACTTATCATTCCTTAAGATCAAATAATGCAGAATAATAGAGTCAAATTTGGATATTTTAAAGTCAATTCGAGAAATTGCAACTTTTGAAGCAGAAACTTGACCAAAATTAACAGAACATTTCAACAAAGAAGATGTAACAAGTAAAAACATCAGAGCTAATGCCTACTGAAAGCAGACACTATTCTTTGCAATTACACTTAAGGCCATTGATTTAGGGACTTTGTAATGACAGACTGGACACAGACTTAATGAAAAAGGACTTCATAGTAGAGATTCTCAAATAAGTCTCACTTCTACCTTCAGAAAGTTCTCGCTCCTGTAGTAGAAATGAGCTAAGCTAGTGGACTTTTCCATTATTAGCTGCAGCTACTGTTTTCTGTTTTAGACGCGTTATATTTGTGACAGTCAGCTGTTTCTGTGCAAATACTGACTGAATTTCTACATTTGTTTATATGCAGTTGTACAACTTTTGAATGGAGCAATAAACATGGCTTAGTCCTTCAGCATCGTCTTCATGTCAGGTCTGTTTGAGATCTGCCAAACTACACGATGACTAGGGAGGGCGGATTAACATAACTGCCATGAAAAGGACAAAACATGCCGTACGTTGGTATGGGCGCCGGGCTTCCCTATTCATCTGTAGAGGAATAGAATGCGTTTCAATTTAAATCTTGTCGGATTTGACGGGACAGGCCCGTTTGGACTTGTCTTAATCGCAGGTGTCTGAATCGTGTTCACACGCGTGTTTGTGTGCCGTTACTGTAGCAACGAAACGGTCTCACAAAAAAGCAGTGAGTAAACCCTCAGTCACCTTCGTCCCGCAGCGTGAATCGGCCCATCTGAGGGAACTCCTTGAAGGTCTCCAGGCAGATGGTCCCGGCGGTGCGCAGGCGGGCGATGCACACCTGGTCCTGTTTGACGAAGCGCGGCCGGTTGGGACTCTTCTCCCCCGTCTTCTTATCGATCAGACAGATCAGAGTCTGCGAGAGAGAAGGACTGGGCTTTCATATGTGAGCCAAAAAAACAACACACTGACAGAACCAGAGACCGACTTAGAAACGGCATGTTTATGGCCAAATGATCGGCTTTGTGAGCATTCACTTGGAATTTTATGATATTCAATTTTCATAACAAGTATCGTTTCCATCTAGGAAGGCTCAGGGTAAACGGGAGAAACGTTTGGGAGAAGAGGAGGAGCGCGGGGTAAAGGGGAGGAGCAGCGCGGGGGAAAGGGGAGGAGCATTGTAAAAGCTATAAGACTAACAATAGACACCAGGAAAGACTCAAAGGTGACTCTAGCACGAGGAAGCAGGTTTCTGATGATGGTCAGACGTTCTTCAGCCTCACCTTGATCTGCACCTCCTCGATGCATGTGTGGATGTGGAGCACAGCGTTGTATCCCGCACAGATGATGGACTTGTGCTCGATGATGACGATCTGAAACAAAGACAGGCGGGTTCTGGTTAGCAGTGCAGGAGAGTACACAGGCAGTACACAGGGGGGGCACTACAGTATCTGTAATACTGCACGAGTGTAGGCCAGAGACGTTCGCACGCATGAGAGGAGCGAGGAGCATGTCTGAGCGGTAACAAGTTGTGAAAACTAGATTTTCTTTTGGATTTGCGACAAGCACATTTTCTTCAGTTCAACTTCACCCAAAGGCTAAAACAGTGATGGAAAAAGAACAAAACGGTTACAAAAAAAACCTACAAAAACTTGATAACACAAGTAACAAAAAACTGACAAAACAGGTGACAAAAAAGTGACAACGAAAATCTAAGATCAGTTTTGTAGGTCTTAGCTTTCAAATAAAGCGTTACTCTGGGTGAAGTTGAGGTGGGGGTTAAGAGGTTAACAGGGGGTGTACCTGAGCGTCGAAGGTGCGGCCTGAGTGGCACAGGTTGTCCGGGCTGCACAGGATGAAGCCTGGTAAGATCTCCTCCTCCTCGATGCCTTTGAGGCGGAGCTTAAGGTTCTCCCCTGGATCGGCGTCGTCCGTCTCCACGTCGTCCGACAGCAGGCTCAGCACCTCCACCGTGTGCTGAGGGGAAACGGCAACACTCAACCAGTCTGGACATTAAACCGACATACGTTCTATATTGGATCGGGATGAACATTTTCTGCCCATAGAGATATACGGTCGATGTGGCCGATGTCCAGTGTTTATTTCGTTGTTTAAAGTCAATAGAAAGGCTCTCTCAATTCCAAATTAACGTTCCATTATTGGATAATAAACAATAAAAATACACTTATACTTTTGTATAAGACTCTCACAGATTTCTTTAGAGACTGTCAAACACACAATCCTTTTTTAGAAAGATTAAAAAGCCAAGACACTCCTACATAATTCTCTATTTACATTTAAAGCGCCTTTATTGTGCTGGGCTTATGAATGTATAAAAACCTTAATGCTTTTTCTTCCACGTGTATCGGCTCTAAACAAGCCTTTGTCAAGAAGTGATCAAATGCAACGGAGTGAAATTTCATTTTTGGCTAAATCTATTTACACCATTTAGACCTCATTATTATTATACTGTCACCTATCTAATTAATGAAGCAGGAATGATATGGTCACATTAGTATTCAGCCCGTTTTAGAGGGAGGGCCTCCAGAGTCACCTCCAGTAACACGGAGATTACGCCACTATTTGTTATATTTTGAATGTATTTTTCCATGTAGCCTACCATGTTGTTTAAAGGGACTATACAGAGTTTATAAAAGTGAAAAGTATTTTCCTCCCCCTACACGTTCCAGCCATGTCCTAATGTGTAGAATGAGCCAAGACCTGTTCACCACAATTGCCTCTAAACTCCTGCACTGTCACTCAAAAACGTTGAGTCATGCACGAGTTTAATAGAGATTGCAGTTACTCATAAGACCTGAGGTGGCAGTAGTGAGTATAAAAATGACCAACTTACATCTAGTCTCTTTCAGTTACATGTTTTGACTTTAAGAAATCTGAAGAACTTCTCTGAGGACAGCTCTGTATGAAGCGTTAAAGCAGTACCAAGTATCTTGTTTACCATAATAAATCCTTTCCGTGGTCCCTCTGGGGGTAATACAAGTGTTAATGGGAGGATGGGGGGGGGGGGGGGTGTCTTTCATCTCCCTCTGGTGTCTCTGGCAGAAAACTACAATTACAAGTTGGCTGCCACCGGGTCGGTGTCACCAATACACACTATTGGACTCACGAAGAAGCTAACGGGCAAAATTTACAGCAGTATTTACAGCAAAGTTTGAGCGAAAAAATTACATTGTGTAATTGGATGTACAATATCCCTCTGTCCCTTTGTCTTTTCTGTCAGCGTAGTATTTACTCTCACGGACAATTAGTAAAAAACCGCAACATGCTACGACACCTGCAGTGGCGCTTATGGCCTCTAGGGCAGAGTCCTGCGCGGGTCCAGTTTTGGAGACCCACCCGCACCATCCGCTACAGCATCTACCCGCCCGTAAACCCGTGATTGTATCAAGAGTTAAATCCGCACCCGTCCATTCTACCCGTTCACTTTATGTTTTTCCGATGCACATCTGAACGAAACAACGTGACGCTCATGAGGGTTGAGCTTAAACTGGTGATACATCGGTGCGGCTGGTTCGTGTGTATGGTCAGTGTAAGTGCGCGCACATGTGCAGCTGGTTCGTGTGCGTGGCGGCAGGTGCCTTAGAGCTGTGGGAATCAGCGGCTGGAGCTTTTCGGTCAGTACCAAGTAGGCACAGTTTAACGGTGCCCATCGCTAATCATCACTGTAGTTGACCTACATGACGACAGAAAGATAATGTTTATGTGTTGTAGCCTTTAGCCTGTTAGAAGCTAGGCTATCGCTAACAAATTGAAAGTTATAAATCAGAGAAACTTTGTCAATACATCGGAGTGGTGAGTGTTGCAAATCAATCAGAAAAAGATTCCGGTTCATCCTGACTCAAAGTCATGTCCCTGTAGGTAGTTTAGTCCAGTTTTTCAGTTTGTTAGAGCAGCAACTTGTGGCTCATGCACCTTTGTCTGTTCCACTTTGTTTAAATTGAATACAAATCTTTAAGTGTGGAATTTAAATGTTGTACAAAATGTACAAAGACAATGTTTTGTCAAAAATTGAAAACACCTGAGTGTAACTGCAGAACTGCAAGACTAATGATGCTGTTATGTTTTGTGACCTGGTGAGGAGTTGGGGTAGTATGATGGGAAATTAAACTGATTTCATTTTTTGATAAAGTTGCTAATGGGAACAGATAATACAAGATTAAGCTTCCCTCTGTTCCTTTTTGTTCATGTATGGATGGAATATATATATTTATTATGTAATGGCATAACATGAACAAAATAAAAAAATAATAATAATAATAAAAAAAATCGACTTTTCTATGCTAGAGTTTCTTCAGTTTTCAAGAGCCACAGCTTATTTCAGCACATTTGAATACACGGTTGACCCAACCAGAGCAGTAGCCGCCCGTTTACACTGTTGCAAATAATCGACAACACAGCAAATAATTCAAATTAAAAAAATACATCAAATACAAATGTTTCATTGAATCCATCCTCACATTCAACATCATTGTCTGGTTTGGTTCACTCACCCTCACTCACCGCAACATGCTCAATAAAATCATCGATCAGGAGCAGGACTCACTCAGTAGCATCTATGACTCCAGAGTTCTAAGAAAAGGAACCCAGACCAGTCCACAGTCCCCTCACACACACACACACACACACAGCACTCTCACAGGTTCAGGCCCCTCCCTCTGGGGACACTTTCCTTCCTACCTCCATCCGCCTGCTGAATAAATGACTGTGTGGACTTTGGTCTATCACAGGTCCACTATATTGATTGATTGATGGAGCGGTTTACATTTATATTTTCACAGTAATTAAACATTTCATCCCTGTAAAGCTCAAAAGGAGTAGGCTGAAGCCGAGCTTATGTGTATATTGTTTTTAATGTATTTATTATTGCACATGTTGATTGTGCTGTATGTCTGTGGATGCACTGTTTGTATTGGGGTTGTAATTTTTTTGGTATATGTTGTAGCAGTAAGTGAGCAGGTAAATAAGGGCCGTGGATGTATGTGTGTGCGTGTGGAGGGCTCACCCGGTTGGGCATCATGATCAGCTGCTGAGCTTTAATGATGCAGCCCGACTCCAGTTTGCCCAGCACCACAGTGCCCATGTCCTGTCACAGAGAGCAGCACCGTTAGAGCACATCCTTACCCGCCCCGTCCTGTGAAAAGCTCTCATACCTTATACTTATCGACTATGGGCAATCTGACCGGCCCATCACTGGATCTGTTCAAGTTTGGCAAACTGTCCAAGTGTGGGATGAACGGTAACCCTCTGCAACGACAAGACCAGACAGTTGTAATTCAGGACGCAAACATTACTCTGCCCCAACCCTGATCTAAAAGTTACACTTCACGTCATGTCTCCTGCTTTACAGGAGGAAATCACAAGTGCTGTCAGTTCATAGTGTACTGTCGGAGGAAAGCAGCAGCTCTCCATGTGTAGTCTTAACAGCACACCTCAGTCATGTTTTTCAGACACTGATGTTATTGATGTTAAGCCAAGATCTGAGTCCATGATTACTTCTAGAATTCTAAACCTGTTGTTTTGGACTAGGAGATAAGTCTTTGTTAGTTTCTGTGGCCAAAGCGGAGCTGGCCCCAGCCAATTTGGTGCCCTAGGCAAGATTGGGTTCTACAGCACCCGGAGGCGTAGGACGACCAGGGAGAGAGGGCTCTATACAGGTGAAACTCTACTTTAATTGTAAAACTAATAAAGGATATACACTACGTGATAACTAGACTACACAGATTATATGCAAAGTGACATACGTCAAGCCTTTATTTGTTATAATTTAGATGATTATGGCTTTCAGTCCATGTTCAAAATATTCTAATTTTAAGAGTTTTAAATTTGGGGTTTTACAAGCTGAGCCATAATAAAAGTCTTTCACATGTGCTCCTGAACAGTCATATCTACAGTTCAGTTACAATGGTAGGTCTGCCTCATATAAAGAAGTGCCTCAGTCCTTTGGTGCTGTAGTCACTCTAAGGTTGGAGCGCCTCAAATCGGGTGGAGTGCTTCTTAAGATCGATTTAAAGAATCTAGACTTACGTGTACCAGGGGCACATGTCAGTGGGTTCCTTCAGGTTGGCCCCCGTCAGCCCAGAGCAGGGCATGAAGTGGATGTCTTTCTTTGGATTGAAGCCCACCTTCTTTAGAAATGGCACTAGTTTTTCCTTGCACTCCTCATACCTGTGGGTCAGGACACAGGGGAACTGGATTACAGGATTGCCTCAGAACTTTTACTCGCCAGGGTTGAACTACAGCATGTTGAAATGATCAAGGAAAGTAGTCAGACATTAGGTTGTTTTGATACAGATACTGGCACAAAAAACTGATCAAGTATTTGAGCTTCAATATAGAGTTCCAAACGTGACAAAAAAAAATAAAATAACAGGAAAACCATTAAAATGCACATTTTATGCTTTAGTGAGCCCAGTACATGCAACCAAATTAGTTGCAATTTCGAGCCTTGCCCTCTGATGCTTTTACTTCGTTTTTAGAGTGGAAAAATCAAGCAGAGGGATATACTAAAAGGCTGAATGAACCTATTCAAAAGAGTCTTTTATTGTTAGGGATTTAACAATACTAGTACTCTAAATACTCCTTATCGATACAGTACTTTAACGGTACTCTTATCGTCTCTTAAAAATCCATCTTTCAGAATGCACTGGAACGGATTTATTTCCAATGTGTAATGAAATAAAGGAAGACGATTTAGAAGGTTTACAGCGCCACCGTCTTGACTCAGACTGACCTCTCTGTGCTCCAGTTGACCGTGGGGTCATCCATCTTGTTGACCAGGACAATGAGATGTTTGACCCCCGCCGTTTTGGCCAACATGGCGTGCTCCCGTGTCTGGCCTCCCTTCTCAAAACCCGTCTCGAACTCGCCTTTCCGCGCCGAGATCACCTGGACACAGCACACACATAAGACAGACTGGACATACTTTATGTAGAGACTACTTTAATATTGGGCTGGTGCAATGTGATTTCCACCCGGTAACAGAGAAGTGGAAGAAAATGGATACTTTAATATTTAGAGATTTATTATTTTAAAGGGAGCAATTGATTTTGCATTATAGGCAATTATTTCTATTTATTACTTAAAGGCCCTTTTTGTAGGGTAACATTCAATTTACTCCATAAAAGTATGCTGTAAAAGTAGTCATTTGTGAAAAAATAAGTTTGAGCCATCAAGTTTACATTGGATTATGATGTATCAACCCGAATAGTCAATATGCTTTTGACAACGGTGGCACAGTTGGTAGAGTGGGTTGTCTCGTGATTCCTTACAGTAAAGCGCCTGCCGGGACTTGAACCCATGACACCGGCGTGAACAGAGCTCTGCCATATGCACAGCAGCTTTAACCATTCACTGCTTATTATTCTTTTAATGTCTCCTGATCACTCTTTATTAGTTTGACTGAAACAGATGGTGGTCTTGGTTTCGTTTTATACAAACTATTATTTGTGCAGCTCTTGGAGATTTTTTACTTCAGTGTCCTTTAGTTTAATTTCATGTTATAAATGGAATTGAATTTGAAAATCCACTTGCCTCTTTTTGCCACGGATCGGCACTTCAGCGATCATGACTCACTGAGCGGAGAACGAGGGAAAATGTTCGCCGCTAAAATCTGACGTTCAGTAGATTGATTTGTGTAAAATGTCCGATGTTTATTTGCATCGACAAGACGACACAGTTTCTATGAACGCCTGAAAACAGCTTTGTGTCGGTAACTTCTGGAATAAGGTGAATAGGACTGAGGTGGAGTACAGACTAAACAGTGGGGAGCAAAGATCAGGTACAAGCATAAGCAGCGTTCCTGCAGTTTGCAATAAGACATTTTCAAGACCTAGAATTACAACATTTAAGACCACGAGCTCCTAAAGATGACTCACATTTGTATAAACGAAATTCAAAAACACATTTTCCAGTGCGGAATTAAACAAAGAATCCAGTGCATCAGACTTTTTTAAAATTAGCCGACTAAGACAATTGTCTTTGTCTCATGGCTCTCACCGAGTTCCCCACCCACCTATACAGGTCACTTGAGTTAAAGCAATGTTGGACAGAACGGCACTCTGGTGCAAAGGAACTGCAAAACCAGTCTGTGCCGCTGCAGAGTGTCACCATTCACTCAGGTCTGCCGGTCTTATAACATTTATAAATGTAAGACCTAAACTAGGGATGGTCCGATATGAACATTTTCTGCCGATATTGATATCAGCCATTTGCTTCGCTGCTGCGGCCGATATTTATTTCGATATTAAAAATCAATAGAAAGGCTCACTCAAAGGTTGTAAATTTTGCAAATTGTCGTACCATTATTGGAATGTCTTATGCTTATGCCTGGGACTCACACACAATGAAACAAACAATTCTTTTTATTAGAAAAATATTAAAAAGATTAAATGCAATGTTGCAGTGAAATGTCATTTTGTTTGTGGCAAAATATTTAGTCAGACCTACTTATTAGTATACTTTTTACCCATGTCCTCTATTAATGGGAAACAGTGACACTGGTATGGTAGGCTACTATTTATTGTATTTTATATTTAAACATGTAGCCTACCATGTTGTTTAAGTGACACGTTTTAACTTTAAACAAATCTGATAAACTTCTCTGAGGACAGCCCTGTATGAAGCTTTGGAATTGCAAAAAAAAATTGCTAAATGTCACTTTAACAGCACCTTATACTGAACTTATGAGGCCAGAATGTGAAGATTTAGAGTTGGTTTAGAGCAGGCAAAAGGCAAACAGTAGATTTACAAGATTAGCATGAGCTTTGAACTGTATTGATTTCAATGTAAAAAGCGCTAACGATCACAAATGCGTCTAGTGAAATATGCGCGAAAATGCGACTTATCGCCTCATTTTCACAGGTCATTAACATGACAAACGTGGGCACAGTAAACATGAATACAGCCAATGTTTACGTGTTGTAGCCTTTATCCTGTTAGAAGCTATGCTACGCTAACAAACAAAGTTATAAATCTGGCGTCAGGACGGACAAACTTTTGCACCACTCACCATGCAGCTGTATCGACAATCCATCAGAAAAAGATTCATATTAATCCTGAGTCAAAATAATGTCCTTGGAGGCAGTTTTAGTCCAGTTGGTAACTTTGTTTAAACTTAGTAAAAACATGCTTTCTTTTGTAGACGTGTGAATTTATGCTGGAGTTTCTTTATTTTTAGGAGCCACTGTTTATTTCAGATAATTTGAATGAACTGTTGCCCCAGTCAGGTCAGTGCAGCCCGTCTACACTGCAGCATTCAAGTCCGCTACGACATTACGGCGCAGTAAATAATTACATTTATAATATTATATTTGTCACAAAAAAAAAGACAAATATCGGCACCGCTGATATTTCGGCAATTCCTAACCCCACATTTTCAGCAAATGTAAGACTTAAAGTCTTATTTTTACAAAATCAAATTCAAGACTTTTTAAGACCACGCAGGAACCCTGACAAGGAAAGAAAATTCTTAACTAAATCGACCAAAATGTTTACAGATTGAACTCACACATGTTCAGAATGTAATCATTTGATGACAATAATGAAGAATACAGTATGTGCTGGTATAAAACTATTACAATCACAACTCAACCTACATTGCTTTGAAGGATGTTTTTTTTGTCATAATTCATGAACATGAGTCCTCCGAGTCCTCAAATCAGCATGTTCAAATCCAATATTAGTTTACGTTGATCTGACATGATGTGGGGTCTCTAGAACTAAAGAAGCGCCTCTCACCAGAACAGCCAAGTCTGCCTGCGACGCTCCTCCGATCATGTTGGGCACAAAGCTTTTGTGTCCCGGGGCGTCCAGGATGGTAAAGTGCTTTTTCTCCGTCTCGAAGTAGGCCCTCCCCACCTCCACAGTCTTCCCCTTGTCTCTCTCCTCTTGGTTAGTGTCCAGTGCCCAGGACAGGTACCTGTGAGGGACATACAACACGTCACTCAAACTACTGTTCCTCTGGCTGGTGGAGATGAAGGTGCTCCAGACTAACCAGGTCTCTCTGTTCTTCTCCTTGGCCTCCCTCTCGTACTTCTCCAGTGTCCTCTTGTCCACCATGCCGGTCAGGTACCTGAGGAGAGGAGAGCGGCATACACTGAGCAGGGGGGGGTGGGGGGGGTGTCACCAGGTTTACATTACGGCTATATTACAAACTCAGGCGCCCAATTTAAAACTAAAAAAGTCAAGCAAAGGTCCAGAACTTACAGGCTCAATTTACGGTTATATGGGGACAATACTTTTAACCTTTATACCATCCAATCATAATGACTGTACTTTAAACAGAATGCAATTATCTCAATCCTGTTATTTTTTTAACTCCTAAATATTATTTCAACTTTTTCCTCTTCGCTCAGTGCTACACACCGAGCCCTGCTTAGTCCAGGCTCAGACCTGCTCGCTGTTGGGGAAACAGCACATTTGCAGTTAACGATTGCGTGTGCATATTCAAATTCAGAAAACTTTATTTATCCCCAAGGGGCAATTCATTTGCAGCTTCCCAGCCACACATCCATCCATATTTAGGGTTTATACGGGCAGCAGCAAGTCCAATTGAATGCTTTAAATGCCCAAATAGTCGCTTTGAATGCCAAAAATGCAGAAAAAAAGGACGCACATTTTCTTTCTTTGGATGTGCAACATTTCAAACAGAGGAAATGGAATTGGACAAAACGGGCAGAAAATGTGGTCAATTTCAGCCATTTTGGTATTTTCAATGAAAAGGTGAGCGATGCCATAATTTTCAAATAAATTTAGATTTCATGCCAGTTTTATCAAATTTTACACATTAATTGAATTTGGCACAACTCATTTCATGACTTTTAATGCTTTTAAATGCCTCTGATATTTAGTTAAATGACTAGAGTCTTCTTTAGTGAGCCGTATTTCAGTCATTCCTCGGCTGTTTTTGGAAAAATAAAAAGTGTTTACGGTGGGCTTGGCGTGCGAGACCAAGGTTACAGACACAACCAACACCATGTGCAGTGCTCTCTTTGAACTTTATCCAACAATCGAACATTGCTCTATGGCTGATGAGTGTTGATTACAGTGGAGTTTGTCCAGTAGAAATGTTTTTAATCATTTACAGCCTTTGACAAGAGGTGGAGCTACAGCATCTAGTGAGGATAAGCATGTTCGAATCTTTAACGTACTTTTTAGAATACCGACTTTAATTTCTCATTTACATCTAGCCTATGAGTCTGATGATATCAGAGGTACACACGATCGGTTCTGAATAGGGGTGTCACGATTTCAATTTTTTGAGTCACGATTATTGTGAGACAAAAAATTGCGATTTTACGATTATTCACGATTATTCCCCGAATGAAAGGAAAGAACTGATATTTTTAGTTTTTGTCTTTAAAAAGCTTTTTAATACTTGTAAACAGTCACTGTTTCTAAAAATGAAAAATGCTTTAAGATTGTTTTGCATTAAAATAAATAGGCCTCCATTGAATAAAACAAAACAATGTCAACTTTACTTCTTATAATGACCATTATTATCATAATTATTTTACTATATATTATTAGGCCACAAGCTAGGCTAGGTTTTATGCTCTCAAAAGTTAAACTGTTGCTTAATTATTTTGATGAACAGAGAATGAAACGTGTTTACAAAGTGACTAATGAACAGCTGATTCCCACATGTGCGCGGTTTCACTTTCATTTCTGCTACGCATCGCTGAAGCAGAGCGGAGCGTTAGCCTTTTGTTTACATCCTGACCCAGTTGTGGCGGCTATTTCCGAACATTTGGACAACTTTTTTGGGAAGTATGCAGTTTGTTACCTGGACATTCAGAGCGAAGGATTATCTCCAAGATGTTGTTTATATTCGACGTAGCTGCAACTTTCTGACGACAGGGTTTGCATAACGGACGTCCATCGACAACAAAGCCTTGATCATGTTTTGGATCCTAAAGAGGTCCCACTCTGCTGACTTCAATCGTTTTTGGGTGGATACAACACTGGAGGAGAGCGTCCTTCTGCCTCGCTCAACTACCGGTGAGTTTGCGCGCTGTTTATGGCGCGCAGTGGCTCCTGCGTCCGCATGAAACATTTCCGCGGTAAACCGTGGCTTCTGAAATTCTTACGGTTAACCTACCGCGTCCTTTTATAATCGCGGTAATCGTAAAACCGGTTAATCTTGACATCCCTAGTTCTGAACAATCAACGTCATGACTGGGCCAAGTCAATTTAAAGAAAACACATCATTTGACCCAAATGGGACGTTGGTGAAAGGTCCCAGTCGTAAAGGAGTTGTCCATCTTCAATGAAGGTACTTGAGTCATCTTCTGTACACAGTGGATGATTTTATATAGAATGGGGGGTCCACACTACACGACTGAGAATCGTAAGAGCTAACACACTACACGATTCTGACAAACGATGTTTATAACACAGCACGTCTGTGTCTCTACAGCTTCATTTCTCCTCCAGCTTCAAAAACTGACCTCAAATCCGCAAAGATAGGCCTGTGTTTGTAAGCATGCAAAAACATGTGCGTGTCCCAGTTTGGTCAGCGGTTTCAACAGTGTCACAACATCACAGTGCAAGGCTCCTACTGCTACGAAGCCTTCAACTTGGCTATAGTTCTGTCAAATAGAGATAAAAGAAAAGGAGACGGGCCTCCGCTCCAAGATGGAGGAGGCGGAGGAAACAGCGGAGAAAGAAGAGCCGCTAGCGGCGAGGTGAGTGCCGATAAACTGTTCGCGGTTGAAATGTAGCTTGAAAAGGCGGTTCTCGTGAACGTTTGGTGATATAAAGTTGTGCCGTTTCGTGTGGGGCTGTGGCCATGAAATGAGCCGTTTGTGCCGCTGTTTAAAACAGAGAAATGAAAATGAGGCGCGGCTGTGTTTTTCTGCCTTTATTTCACTGTCATTGGCCGCTGCAGTCTGTGTGTTCACTTTGGGGACGGTAAAATCACCCACGTTTCTCCTGTGCGGCCAAAATCAGACTTAAAAATCAAACATGTTTGATTTCCTGCGACTGTAGTCCAGTTGCGTCTGACTGCTGCCCAAACTACACTATTCAAACAAGAGTCCAGTCGTGACCCCCCCCCCCACACTACGCGACACGAACCTCTGCGACTGCTTTGACTAGACACGATTCGGGACGACTCGGCACGAGACCCAAAGAAAAAGACAGACCACAGAGCCGAGAAGAAAGGGAGTTGTAGTGCCGTATGTAGCTGGGGTCTCAGAGGAACTTCAGAGAATCTTTAGGCAGCACAGGATTCCAGTGAACCACAAACCGGTGAACACACTGAGACAAAAATGTGTTCAGACAAAACTCCGGGCCACAAACAAAGCAATGTGGTTTATTCTATTTGACGCAACGAAGAAGAATGCAAACAACATTATATTGGAGAAACTAAACAAGTTTTACAGAAGAGACTTTATCAACACCCAAAGCACAAGCGGCCCAATTGAGGAGGAGAGACACGCACATCCGACGTACTGAACCAGTGTGCTGGATCCAAAAAGTACAATGGAAAGTGGAAAAAAGCCAGACCACACACACCAGATGTGTGAGCAATAAAAACTGGTGAGCATTTTTCCGTTGTGCAGATCTTTTTTCCACTTTCCATTGAAAGAGAAGTAAACAAAGCTATTTTTGTCATGAAGGAAAATCCCTCCATGAACCGGAATGGTGGGCTCAGAATTAAACGTCCCTCACTTTACTCCAATCTCCTTTGGGGAAACCTGACAGGTGCCGTCTCCAGTCCAAGGAGACGGCACCTCAGTTAACTAAAAAATAGGCAGGTAATTAGCAGTGATCAGCCATGAATAGGATAGATAATGGGCAGTGATCATCTATGAATAGGACAGGACTGACCAATACTGGGGTGAGCAGGTCATTAGAGACGCTCTACTTCAAAAGGTTGTTTACCCACAGGTGAGAGTAGCTGTGATTTGAGGGGAGGAGCCGGGCCAACCCTAACTCCTCCCTGGGGTCTTTATCTAAGCTGCGGGCTGAGCGGGACTTTAGTCCGCTGACGAAGCCTTTTGGATGAGAGGCGAAACGTTCGACAATACATCCATGTTTAAAACAAAGACTGAGTACTTACATGATCTGACCACCGATGGTGGACTTGCCAGCGTCTGTCAAGAGGAAGAACAACAGAATGAGTGAAATATTTTCAGCTGTGTGCCTGTACATATGCGAGACCAGGTGCGGAGAGCTGGATTGTACACTGTAATTGTCATTTTCCCTTTTATTTATGTAATACATAGAATTTAAATTCCTAACGATTGTTATAAATAATAACCTCTCCATTACAAAAAATGGAAGAAATCACATAAACAGTTTCAAACCTGAAATGTTAATTGACTTGGCTTTCTTGTCACGAGTTTGTCATTGTGGGCGTGAACGTCATTACGTTTACGTGACTGTAGCAAGGTGCATTGTGGGTACGGTGGTGCAGTTGGTGATCACGGGTTCGAATCTTAGCTCCTGCAAATGCACACTGACATCGTGTCCTTGGGCAAGACACTTCACCCTACTTGCCTTCAGTGCCTGCGTACATTGGTGTATGAATGAGAGTGAATGGGTGACTGGTTCCTTACAGTAAAGCGCTTTGGGCCGGCTGAAGGTAGAAAAGCGCTGTACTTCGCTCCGTTGTGGACCTGCACTTTGCTTTCACCATGAACGAAGTTGATTTATTTGTCGTCAACAATAGTATAATGGTTGGTATTACAATTTTGTTGGAATTAAGTTAAAGGACCTGTATCATGCTATTTTAGCCATTCCAAAGTAAAGTATAGGCATTTATATGATATATTGTACCTCTACCACTACGGAGCACTAATTTTTGTGATAAATATAAGTATTTTCTGGAGGTATTTTTCCAACCCGGAAGACAAAACGCTTGGATTCAGTTAACTCCGCCCCCTCTCGCCGCTCATACAACTTTACCGTAGAAGAAATATATATATATCACAGCAAAAAGTGAAGTTACTTCATGATGCTGTTATAAGGAGTTAACATGTGCAACACAGCTTCATGGCTAAATGGCTAGCACACACGCTAACATGCATTTTGATCGACTCACCACTCTGATGTTTCCATTATAGGACTTGCGCTGGTTATAAAAGTTAATCCACTTTGATTCTGGCCAAGGTTCATTAGCATCCATCAGCAACAGGCACAGACAAACACTATTTTGGCTGATAGTCGCTGAATCCCGGAGCGAAAGTCCAACTTCTATGGCCTCTTCTTTGGGAAGGTTGAATAAAGTCCAGTCCTCGCAGCCAAACGCGGTTTTCTCCGTGACATTATCGTTGGGTAAGAAAAAAGAACAGGTGTCCAGACTCCAGAGTAGGTTAGAAAAAGCTCCCTCTTCACAACTTTCGGTGCAACATGACATGACCATCTGTTCAGACCGTTCGGACGCTCAGGGGGAGCGTTTGTTTTCGGTACAGGGGCAGCGCAGCGTCAGGCACTTACTCTTTTTTTTTTTTTTTTTTTATTGATTTTTTCTTACGACAGAAATAATGAAAAAAGCAATTTTACAAATGAAAATCATGCCGTAAGGCATTAGATTACAGACGTCGAGCACTTCCGTTCCGCTGTGACGACACAACTGAACATGCCAGTCGTTTACCAGGAGAGGGCGGATCAGCTGCTCAGAGCGCAGGATTCAGGAGGATTACTGAGAACTGAGTGAATGAATCCAGAAACCACTCTGGGGGTGTTTTTGATAAGGAAATAGCATAACAACATGGTTAAAAGCTCCAAAAAGTCGATTTTGCATGATATAGGACCTTTAACACGCATGACAAGTTGGTGAAGAAAGAAAAAAGTTTTCCGAATCAAATGAGGTAGACGGATCAGTGTTTTTATTCGGGACGCTATACTCATACATAAAATATCATTTCATATTTATTTTCCTAACCGTCAAGGTTAGGTAAAACAACTCAAATATGGTATTCGCGTTCCTCCGAAACGCATTTCGGTGCCGCCTTGACCGAGCGTGTCTGTTCCCAGGTTGCCGAGTGTAGCTGTTTCCATGGGGATATCGGGACAGTGAACTGGAGTCCAGCCGCGGTGTTTGCATCTATACGCCCTGATGTCTACACCCTACTTCTATGTTCGCTTTTTGCTGCAGAACCGCTCAGGCTTTAGTGAAGCAGCAGGTCATCGGCACCCCACGTATGAGCGCAGGGTAGAGAGGCCCAAGTGCACGAGGAGGAGAGCGTCGGCGGAGCCATTCACAAAGAGGACAGGTGCAGAAGTAGAAGATAGTGAAGCTAGTTTTAGCGTAGAGCTAACAGCTACAGCTGCTGATTATCGCTGAAAACCACAGGCTCAGGGCAAGTGATGAAATAAAAAATGCAGTGCTTGGGAAATGGATTACATTCGAAAATTGGGAACTTGTTTATCTTCCTTCCCAGTTGATGTTTGTAATAAAAAAAAGTATTTTTTTACAGAACATAATGAGGGTGACTGTTGCAGTCACATAATTGGAGTGGAACAATTGATTGATTATTACGAGTTCAATGTACGTTATTTATTACACATGATTCCATTTTAACATGTTTTAATATATACATAAAACTGTACATAAACTCGAAAAGGAGTGAGAGGAAGTACAACTTATAGTTCCCACTAAGGCTGAAACGACGCGTCGACGTCATCGATTACGTAAATACGTCGACGCAGTTTTTGTGCGTCGACGCGTCGCTTGTTTACATCATGGCGGCGCGCGATGCGAGCGAGGGGAAAAAGGCACGCCAAAAGTAATCAAAAGTGTGGGAGTATTTCCAGAAACGGCCAAATAATGTTGTTTATGCACACTGTCGAGCGGAAATGGCCTACCACAGCAGCACAACGGCTATGAACGAACATTTAAAACGAAAACACCCGACAGCGTTCATGCCATCAACCAGTCAATCGGCCGCGTGAGTAATTTTCATTACACAAAAACATGAATGTATTATTTGTATCTGCGTTGTAAATTCATAAACTAAAGCACTGTTCCGCTCTGAGAGGCGTCAAAAACGCGCGTGTCTAACGCTACATAACGTTACGTTAGTTGTGTAACTAACTAAACTACCTTTGTACAACATTAACAGTTATGTACAAACGAACAATTAACTTTAATCATACAATCATTGTTGTGTGCTGGTTATTTATTTTTTATTTTGCGCATTTTAAAGCAAATAAGCAATACTTTTACTTTTATTCAAATGTTTACAGTGAGTGTTCCAGAATATTTTGATTTGCACATTTTATAGGCTACTGAGTTGCACATTGAGCCATAATTTTATTTGGTTAAATAAAAGCCATGCCATTTGAAAATACTGGCCTACGTCAATTTTTTCCCCTTCATTTTAAATGAAAAAATAATCGGTAAAAGGAACAATAATCTATAGATTAATCGAAAAAATAATCTATAGATTAATCGATTAATCGAAAAAATAATCTATAGATTAATCGATAGAAAAATAATCGTTAGCTGCAGCCTTAGTTCCCACCCCTGTAATTATTATCATTTCATTAATGTGGTTGAAGCCAGTAGCAGGGCAATGTACAACAATCTGATAGCAACAGTCGCACAATGATCCCAACCAATCCCAGATGAAACCAGCAATGCCCTAATAAAAGGCCCTAATTGTCATTAAAAAGCATTGCATTGGATTCAAACAGGCATTAGATGGAAAATTAGGACATGGCTCAACAATTGTTTGTGCAAGTTCATTGAAAATAACATTCTGGTCTAAAACATATTCAGCTTTTGGCTGAAATTGACCCAATTTTTTGTTAAAAGTTCTATGAAATTATTGCAAATCTTAACTCATTGACTGCCAATGACGTTTATAGACGTCAATTGAAATCCAAACGTTGACTGTCAATGACGTCTTCACACGTCAATTAGGTTTTTTAATGGAGCCGGGTGGAGTAAAGTCTTGCCACTCTGGTGTAAAGTTGTAGACATTGTTTTATTGAGTCAGCAGGTGGAGGCAGTGCTCTTTGGATGCTGTCACAGGTCAGAAGGAGTCACCGCGGCTACTTGTTTTGCTCTGACATGGTCTCAGACAAGGGAAGGACTATGGATAAATGTAGTTACACTTGAACAGGTTTTGGTCAGGGGTGGTTTTCGTAGTAATGGTGGAAAACGGGGATCAAGAAGGCAGACCAAACGAAAAGCCCATGATAACCATGCTAAAAATGCTAACCCCCGAGCCCGCATCCGGCGGCGCCTTTTATCACAGCGCACACGAGAGAGAAGCACTTTTTTTGCTTCTCTCGTGTGAGAGAAGAACACGAGAGTGTGCTTCTGTTTTATAGCTGGAAACCACTGTTCAGATGTTTGAGGTGTCACTAAAGCAAAAAATATTAGCGTCAAAGTCACTGTTCTGCTTGATTACAAAAAGCATTTTTTTGTATATGAAAGTCTAATCTTTCTTTTGGTGGGTTTGGTGTTGACATAGACCTAGAACTACATTTTCTGTGGGTCTTGAAAAACTGTCAAAATCCTGTATAACCTCTGGCAGTGGGGAGCTCTCTGAATTGAAAATGGCCGGCAGTCAGTGAGTTAAATGCATAGTTTTTCTTTTTTTGCATTTATAGCATTAAAATTGTATTAAATTTGACACGCTTCTGTCTGTATAAACCCAAAATTGATAAATAACCCTCAGGTTTAAAACCATTGAAGAAGAACTCCACATGCACAGAAACGGGGGAGCTTAATGGATGAAGCTGCTCATGAGCTGCATCCATCGCTAGAAGCATGGGGAAGGTCTGCTGCTCTGCAAGACTGCCACACAATGTCATTGGTAACTTTTTTCTTTTGTTTTTTTGGAAGATAAGAAATTAACGCTAAAACTGTTGACGCAAGACCTGATTTATCCCTCTTCCAACATTCTTCGTTATAAATTGAATTTTTTTTCTGACACATTAGAGCAGAATCCTGCAGCTGTAGCTCGACTGTGTGCTTTGTTTACATACAGTATTCGATGAAGGAAAACCACATTTGCCTATCAGCATCTCTGCTGTAGTTTGTGCTGACACTGACCTACGTGTCCGATGAACACCACATTGATGTGCTCCTTCTTGGGTGCGTCGGGCTGCGGTGGCGGGGCTTTGGGAGAAGACAGGTCCTCCTCCTCGTCCGAACCTTTTGAGATCCCCTCGTCCAGGCCCTGGTCCCCACAGGAGCCTCCCCCCGGCTCCTCCTCGCTGGGCTCTGAGTCCTTCTGGTCCCAGTGCTCGTCTGTGTTCAAGTCGCGATCACCGTTCTCCAGCGGAGCTACAAGACACAGCAGTTTACCTTTGGACTCTGTCCTCATTGATTCAACTTGATTTCCCTTTAGATAGGTAATGTTATACTATTATGATTAATCAACATAAAGACTATAGTGCAGGACTGTTTCACACACAAACATCTTCTATGGGTCGTGGGCCAAAATTCATCTCCCACAGCGAGTCACGGGGAAATACTATTGAGAAAACATTCTTCAATAAAGAACAACAATAATGAGCTGTGATTTTAAAATAAAAAGGCCGACAGGACTGTAGCCCCATCAATAATAATGGATTATACTTGTGACAAAGGCTGGTAAAGCACAACACAAGTTTTTCAAAGTGCTTACGATTATTTTCCCCATATGGATCGATCGCTTTTCTATTGGACTTTTTCATAACTAAATACATCTTGCTGATTTATAAAATTAGATACATCTTTTATTCAAACCTCAGCTCAAACAAAAACAAATGCTTTCATCACGTCTCATTTAACACATTAAAGTCTTCCATTGTCTCGTCCAAGCTACCAAACTAGGTACGGTCTGTGCCAAACACATGGCTAAAAACCTGTCGGTTATAAAGTCCCATGACGATTATTGAGATTGACCAGAGTAGAGATAGCAATTTCAAATACATTTTGATGCATTGCCTTGTCCTAACTGGACATGTGTGGAATTCTTTTCTTTATTTTTTTAAGATGCCTCCTAGTCTGCACAGGAACGGGCTAGAACAGTGGTTCCCAAAGTGGGGTCCGGGCCCCCTGGGGGTCCTTCAAAGCTCATCTACAAAACAAGCACTAAAATAATTGATTTTGAAAAGAAAAATACATTTATGCAACTTAAAACCAGTATTTAGCCTATAGTCATTGCTAGATGTTACTTTTTATGTTATTTTTGCAGTAAAATAATAACAAAGCCCTGTGAAAATTGAGGGGCCCCGAGTTCCTGTGTAAATTGATTCAGATTAACTTTAGTGTAGGGCAGGGTGCCGTTAAATAATAGAATACATGTATTTAGAATACTTATTTTGAGTAACACTTTCATATATATTTAGAATACAGTTACTTTCCAAATATCAAGCGAATACATCCCAGTATCAATAATTACATTTTAGCTCCATATTGCACAACATTATTAAGAAAGAACTTTTAATGTTGACCTGTTTTTCCTCATAAAATGAAATAAAGATTTAAAACGACTTATGTCACAGTTCAAACACATGTGTCACATGATGCTGTATCTGCTGCTCCATTTGCCAAGAGAGTTAAAGAGTTCATCATTAATGGTTAGTCATTTTAAAACCGGTGCTCCAACATTCGTAGTCTTCATTTTTGTAATTATACGCCATATTATACATAAATATGACGATCAATATGAAAGTATTCTAAAAGTATTCAAAGTATTCAGAATACAGTACTCTGATTAGACAAAGTAACGGAATACGTTATAAAATACATTTTAAGGCAAGTATTCAGTAACTAAATAGAATTACACTGTACATAGGATACATTTTGCATGTGCCTCAGACGTGTTCTACTGGTGCAGTAACACATGTGACCTCTACATTTACATACCAGCACTCTCTGACACGTCCATGATGTTGATGGCTTCTCCCAACTCTGCAAACACACACAGACGGGTTACACAGGTCTCACTCTGTCGAGTTACTGTAAAAAAACACACACAAAAAACAGTGACAGTGGCTCAGTCATCACAGATTGTAGATGACGACATGAAAAATACTTATTTCTCATCCACATAATACTATGCGTTACATTTCAGTGTGAAGATTGTTATCACATGTGAACCTTACGAGTTGCTCAGTTCATGGCGCTGTATAATGTATTCGTCATAAGTTCAGTGATTGATTTTGATATTCAGATGAACTGTGTCTGTGTCACTTCTAGGAGTGTGACAATAGATTTTCCAATATATATCGCAATATTTTGCAGGACGACACCGATACTTTTGATGACGTCATGCATACTAATTAGGCAGCAGTGCTGTTTTCACAGCCAACAGAGGCCAATAATGATCAAGAATTCAGTCAGGACAGCAGGGGGCAGCACTACAGTTTTAAGCACTTGGACCAAACACTGTCACACAAATAAATTACTTTTAATTATAGTTTTTTTATAATTATAAAAAGATTGATTTGGGGTTTATTTATTACTTTTTAAAATAGGACTGTGGTTTCTTGTTTATTTAAATGTAAGTCACTGGCAGATCTATAGACTCATTTTCAGTGTGCAAGTCAGGGATGATTTATAAAAGTGGTACAAAGCACACAAAGAGAAATGTAAATGATGAATAATATGTAGTATGTTAGAATAAAAGGGTAAAAGGTTTTTGGAAGGTGATTGGCCGCTTGGCACTGACTCCTCCTGTTTCACATGATCCTGAGAGAAACCCAGGGTTAACTAAACCGACTGATAACGAGCTTTGTAACAGCACCGATCCTGATGCTCCATGTCTGGGTTTGTCAACCCGGGTAAGAGGAACTAATCCAGAACATGTTCTACTAGCTTTGTAGTACAACTCCTGGCACCTGATTCCTACTGTTGTTGTGCCCACCTAGGCTTGTATGAATTCAACACTAAATGTATAAAGATCCTTTTCCAACTTTAGGATTCATTTGGAAAATTGACACTCCATGAAACATTTTTTCAGTCGCAGCTATGGTAGCAACATGCCCAAACACCATTTTGCTTTTGAAAAATAAATAAAAACAATCCATTAAACAATGGTATATTCGTTTTGGATATTATTATATTGGACACACACACACAACCAGCAGCTCTTGAGCAGGGCTGGGTACTTTGTTTACGGTATCAACACAGAAACGATCGTTTTTGCCTGTGCCATTTATTCAATATATTATTATTTAAGCTGGGGAAAGTGAAAAGTCTCTTCAATGCTTTCGCAGAACCCACCAGACATCAACAATTCAGGCATCAAATAGCTTTCAGTAATGGCATTTGACACTTTATTTAAGCACCTTGATGTTATCATTTAACGGTTTCCAGCCCTACTTTTGAGGGGAAAAAACTAGTGTATAATTTCATTTAATGCTGGTTGGAATTTAATGGTATTCATGGAACTAAACATTTAATAACGTATATGTATGCTTTTTAAATGGACCGCGCAAACCCTGATTTTTGTTCTTATTTCCTACGCACTGTGTGGGTTTTAGTTCCTCTGTGTCGTGGCATGCTCGCATTCACACTGACCTGTGTTTAGTTCGTGTAAAGAGAAGTTTCTCTGTGGCTGTGGTTGCGTGTCGTTAGCCCACACTCACAGCACAGGGCAGAAGCCGGTACCGCGTCAGCACTTTAGAGCGGCCAATGAGAGCGGCCGAGCCAACCACTAACAGCCCCTGAGCCGCCAGGCTAACACCGGCGAATCCCAACTTTACCACCGCTGACAGTCCACCAAACACTGTCCCTCTTCACAACGAACCTTACACCCAGTCAAATCCACTAACATTACCCTGAATCATTCACCAAACTACCGCGTTAAAGGCCAACTTTCAGGCACGAGGACCGGGGAGGCTAAAACGTGGGTTTGAGCAGCGGCTAAAGCTAGCGCCACCCTGCCCTGCCTGAACCGTGTTAGCAACGCGGCTGTGCTAAAGCTAGCCCCCAACGTGACTGAGGGAACTCACCCGCCGTGGCTGGGCTTTCCGAGGGCGCGCTGTCGGGGGACGTGGGGACGAACTCCGCTGCGTTCACGTTGGGCACGAAAGGCTTGGCGTTGACGTTCAGAGCGGTTAAGGATGGTGCCAGCTGCCCGTCCACATCGTCCTCTTGCTCCCAGGAGTCAGGGGCAGTGTCTCTGGGGTCCATCGTGGCGTCCGTGGACTTCTTCTTAAACAACAGTCCGATGAAGAACTACGAACACTTCCCCTGTCCCGCGGAAGGGTCCACCCGAAGGTCCGGCTGAGGGGTGTGGGGCTACCGGCGTCTCGCTTTGGATGAAGCACCGGTGGGTCCGTGTTTGAGACCAAAATCCACACGCTCTCAAAGATCCACGACTCAGCACTCAGAGACCGAGGTAGTCCGCGTGAGCTAAAGCAGCTAGGCAAGCGGCTCGCGGGGGCTGCTGGGAAGTGGAGTCCTCCACACAGACGAAAGTGATGGTGGAACGCTGCGACAGACCAGAAGGGAAACTACAAGCCCCAGAGGCAGACACAGTCGCTGCTTTATATCAACACATCCTGACATTTTCCGGAACCGCACATTTCCATTCACGTTTTTTAACCCTGACGAGTCATCTGTTCTTTTTTTGGGTATTTTTGTGACTTTTTCATTCAATCATTCAAATTGTTCTGGTAGTAAAAGTTAGTTAGCACATTCGTCACTACATTTTATGATTGGCTTTAACTTTTTTAGGAAGTTGTATTTTAAAGGTGCACTTTGAAACTTTTAAAGATCAACTAAACACCAGTGCCCAGCCTTACTCCGCCCACAAGAAAATTAGAAAATTCTATCTAAAAGGGGCGTTGCTCGACGGACCCGGGGACAAGAAGGGGGGCTTACAGTTGGGCGTGGTCTGGGCTGTGATTGACACATTGGCATTGGCTCTGTGACTGACAGCTAGCTTGTAATTATGGAGAGTGACAGTGACAGCAGCTTCGTGACCGAGCGCTCTTTTGAGGTGGAGGATTAAAAAAAACGTTTATATTAATACGTATTTGACCTTCCAGTGACCCAGCAGATAATACATTAAAGCAATGAAACATGTGTCACTGCACCAGTAGAATACATCTTAGGCTATATCCACACGAAGACAAAACACTTATATTTTCAGAAACTTTCTTTGTAAGCACGAAGCCAGCTTAGTAAATGTGTGTGCATCCACATGGGTCGACTCAGGTCTGTGAAAACGGTGTAATTCATTTGCCAGGCCTGTGTGTGGCGCTGTGGCGCTAACACAGATAATAGAACAAGATGTAGAGGGCGCATTCACAGTAAACTTTTGTGGAACGTAAACAGTGAAAATTAAACGGATTCAAGGATTTACGATTTACAGAAGAGACGAGGAGGCGAGTTTATTCTTCAGATGTAACGGGACTAAAGCAGAAAAACCTGTCAGTGACCGGACTTTGACTGTCAGTCCAAAAACACAGACTGACTCGGCCATGTTTTTCTACTTGTCACCTGTTGCTCACGGACTGCAGTGCAGCAAAGAGGAGCGGAGTAAAACCATCACAGATCCTTGAGTAAAACTCATTCTAAGGTCAGTAGATTATGGATAACAGACTCCACTCTGGTGATGTCATCGTTTTAGTAAAAGTTGCGGAGACGTTGTAACAACGGCGCCACGTAAACGCCGTTTTGAGATCTTTCCACTCTGGGACCTAGTTTGGAAAATGTTCGCACTGGATTGATCAAATATCTTTGCGTTTAGTCCTCGGCTTGACTTCGTATGGACAGGGCCTTAGTTACTGAATACTGAATACTTGCCTTGAAATGTATTTTGTAACGTATTCCCTTACTTTGTCTAATCAGAGTACAGTTCAGGCAAGGTCGACAGCATGGATAGATGTTTGGGTCCTGAGTAGACCTAGCCTGGTTTTACCATACCCTCGTACTTGTTTCGTACAGAGGGTCTGGACTTTCTCAATTGAGCTCCGTTTACAAGTGGGAGGAGTGAACTCTGTTTAAAGTTTGAAACGATTGGGTCTGATTTTACCCAATCGCTAGCGTTTGGTTGTGAAGTAATGCGCCCGGCCGAGTCAAGCTATGAGTGACGTCACCTACAACACCCGCCTCCCCCGCTCGCTGAATGGTAGGATGAAGTTCAACCGATTGAATCGCAGCCATTGAGATCAAACCCAGACGTACATGCAGGGAAAAATATTTGACCGGAGTTTACGGATGGCAAAGGCCAGGCTAGAGTAGACCTGGAGGTGGGACCACATTACAACCGTTTTAGAGTCGCTGCATTGGCTCCCCATGTGTTTCAGGATCGATTTTAAAGTTATTTTAATGTTTTTTAAATGTCTTAATGGTCTTGGTCCTTCCAAAACTGATGCTATTTTTACACTATAAATGGGACACCAGATTTTGTGCCCCCCAACCTCCGACTTGCTCCGCCCCTGTTTCACCGCACTCATCGGGCCTTTCTAAAACCGTTCCCTTATCCCTTCCCCTACACCCTTCCACTCAGGCCACGGTGAGGGCACCTTCAGAGGTTCACTCATAGAGAAATTCGAGCTGTGACTTTCAGCCGCACTCTCCCCCACTGACTGCACAGCCCATAATGTTGCAAAAATCACAAGTTCGACTGATCATACTTTTGAATGGAAAACAAAAGCTCCCTTATGAGTTTACAAAGTTATTCGAGAGCTCTTAATTTGTACTTGTTTGGACTGTATATGTGTTAGCTCATGTACTGTATCCGCCTAGGGGGGGGTGGTCAGAACACAAATTAGGATGCAGATCTGAATCAGGTGGGGTTAATGAAGCTCAGGAAACATCCAGCAGCAGGTAATCACAATCATGTGAATATGTATGTGGTCTACAAAGAAAGAATAATAAATAATAATTACTAAGATTTTCCTTTAATACAATTATCATTACTTTAGCTAAACAAACATAGCTCAACAATGAGGACTAAATAATAATGTAGGCTTAGCAGGATGACCATAAGCATAACTAGGATACAGAACTAAAAACACCACAGGAAAAAACTAGCATTAGCAATTCGTGCTAACACTCTACTTAGGTCCACCATTACAAGGGTACTGCACTTAGAAACATAAAATATACATCTATACATTACTAACACCATGGCAAAAGATATATAAAATGTCCATAGAGCTATGGCTTATATGGACTTACGTCTGGTCAACAACAACTTGAGCTGCCGATGTTACTGCGCCCGAGCCTCGTGCTGAACTGACCTAATTAAAGCTGAGGCTGTGGCGTGGCCTACCTGGAAGGTGCGTTTACCGCTAGTTGCCACTAGGGGGCACCACAACCCTTCTGTCTTTCCAACAAAGCCGCCCCCCAATTTGTAAGGCAAATTGGTAACATCACGGAAAGGCAGACTAATTAAGAAGGGTTTGTCCATCTTCATCCTTAATCTCTGGAAGGACGATGAGTCTTACGATGGGTCGTACATAGGTCTTGCCTTCAATCTTCACCTCTGCAGTTCTGATGAGGCCCTCGGATCTGGGCATTACTTTGACCACTTGACCGATTCTCCATTGTCCGTGAGGAACCTGAGGATCTGCAAGTAGAACTACCGTTCCTTCTTTGATGTTCTCCACAGGGTTTCTCCATTTACTCCGGGTCTGGAGGTTGGGTAAGTAGTTCCGTACAAATGCTGACCAAAAATGATCTGCCAGGACTTGTGAGTGTCTCCAACTACGTCGGCCACGTATTTCACTTGCGGGGTAGACTACTTGCGGTAAGGAGCTATCAGGCCGCCCCATAAGAAGGTAGTTTGGCGTCACAGGGTCTGCATCGGATACATCAGAAGAAACATAGCCAAGCGGCTTTAAATTCAGGATGCCCTCAATCTCAACAAGGACTGTTCTGAGCTCCTCTTCTTTGACACTCTGTGAGGCAATGGTGGTATACAAGGCTGTCTTGATGGACCTTATTTCTCTTTCCCATGCACCGCCGAAGTGTGGTGCTGCTGGCGGGTTGAATCTGAAACTAATCTGCTGCTTTGCCAGCTGCTCTTGAAGCTCAGATGTCATTTGAGCAAAGGCTTCTCTGATTTCTCTTTCGCCCCCTTTGAAGTTTGTTCCCTGGTCCGAATACACTTCTGCAGGTTTACCTCGACGAGCGCTGAATCTCCTGAAGGCCATCAAAAAGGAGTCTGTATCAATTGAAGACAGGAGATCGATATGAACAGCCCTAGTCGTGAGGCACTTAAAGAGTATTCCCCAGCATTTCTCTTGGCGGCGTCCTATTTTAACCAGGAAAGGCCCGAAACAAGCCATGCCAGTGCAGAAAAATGTGGGCTTAAACAGCTGTAGTCGAGCTGCAGGGAGCTCTCCACCTCCTACACTCAAGGCAGCCATGTTGATGACGTCTCACGGCCTCACGTCCATGCAAAATCCACAATGAACGGCGAAGTTCATCACTCAGAAGACTGAGTGACGTGAAGAGACACTGAGGTTGCAGCAGTGTTTCCAGCATCCTTGCTGGCCCTTGCAATGTCCATCCTAATCGGGTGTGGATGGCGGCTGAACCCCCTGGAGGGCCAAGACGCACTCGTTCGACAGGACACAGGTGTGGGTGGTCAGCACCAATTAACAGCAATGATGAGACATGACTGAAGGCTTGTAGAGGCAGATTGGACAGGTGTTTGTACGTCTTCTTCAGGGTGGCGATGGGATATGAATGTTCTGCTAGACCAAGGCGCTGAGCAGTAAAGGCATTAGTTATTTTGTAGGATTTCTTTGGCCAAAATATGGATGAGATTTCAAATGAAACTGATGCACCGTGCAGCACCTGAATGTCCTGCCTGATGGTTCTGACGGATATGTCTTCCAGACTTCCTGTCACCTCAAGTTGCTGAGCTGCAGCTGACAGTAGCATTGTACGGTCTGATCCATCGTCAAGAACTACATACGTGTCCAACGTCTTGTCCCCGTGTCGTAGAAGCACCCTGATTATTTTCAGGAGGACCCGAGTTGGGTCAGAGGGCTTGTCCATATACAGCGTCTCAGTCGCTGAGCTGACAAGGCAGGTGCCTTCTTTTACTTCTCTGGTATTGACGTCATGCAGTATGAGGAGATGTTTACCTTGGCAGGTACTGCAGGGCTTCTTTAAGTTGCATTTTGCAGCCTGGTGTGCTCTTCCACAGCGCCAACAGCGTTTATTGGTCTTAATCCAATCAATCATGTGACCCTTGTCAAAGCATTTAAAGGTGGCACATTGACTTAAGAAGTGATCTTCAGTTTCACAGTAGGGGCAGTAAGCTTTAGGAGCGTTCTTACTTTTCTTGGTTGCCTGTGAACTGCTTACAGTATCTGTTTTTGGAGAAGATGTAACTTCTTCGGCACCATGTAGTATAGTGGCAGAACGAGGAAGCGGCTTAGACTCACGATGGCGGTTTGACTTTTGAGGGAGCTCTCTCTATCTGTGTATAACTCTGTCCGTCTGTTGTTTGGCACCATGTTTCTAACTGTAGCCAATTAGAGAACTCAAGCAGGTCATAAATCTCATTGGAATGGCGGCACATGTGTCTTCGGAACTCCGACCTCATCTCCGTAGGCAGTTTGCTAAGGAGGCGTGACACCCTCTGTGCCCAAGGTCCGCACATGCCCACTAACGCTCTAATCTGCAGCACAAACCTCTCAAAGGCTTCAGTATCTCCGCGTCTGATATCCGGTGAATCCATGACATTGGCGATCTTCTGAAGGGCCAATTGGTGAGGTTGGCCAAACTTCTCAGACAGAGCTGCCATAGTGTCTGTATACGGCGTAGGTGAGTTTAGGTAGGCATCTGCAGGCGAGCGTCCTCCAGCTTTAAATGGTCCATTAGGATTTGAAACGTGAACAGCTCCGTACTATCAGGAGGAAGCAGATTATTGAGAGCAATCTTTAAACGAGCAAACTCCCCTGGGACTCTCTTGGTGAAGTTAGGGGTGGACGGAGTAGGGCCCCTGTAGGTCTTTTCTTGTGTGAACAAGTAGGACTGGTCAGGTTGCTTCGGAGGATCTCTGTATCTGGTGGTGATGCCTCTGGGAGGTGGAGGCAGAGCTAATAGTGCCTGCTCCTTTAGAAGTGTCAGCTTTGTACATGTTTTTGGTGGTAGGGGAAACCGGAGTACCCGGAGGAAACCTACGCAGACACGGGGAGAACATGCAAACTCCACACAGAAAGGCCCCGTCCAGGTGGAAATCGAACCCGGGACCATCTAGCTGTGAAGCCAGAGCACTAACCGCTGCGCTACCATGCCGCCACCTTGTACATGTACCACAACTACGCAGATGACACTCAGATCTACGTGTCACTGACGGCAGGTGAACAGGGGCCTGTAGATACTCTCTGTCACTGATACAGGTGAACATGGGCCTGTAGATACTCTCTGTCACTGATACAGGTGAACACGGGCCTGTAGATACTCTCTGTCACTGATACAGGTGAACATGGGCCTGTAGATACTCTCTGTCACTGATACAGGTGAGCATGAGGCTGTAGATACTCTGTCACTGACGGCAGGTGAACAGGGGCCTGTAGATACTCTCTGTCACTGATACAGGTGAACATGGGCCTGTAGATACTCTCTGTCACTGATACAGGTGAGCATGAGGCTGTAGATACTCTGTCACTGATACAGGTGAACATGGGCCTGTAGATACTCTCTGTCACTGATACAGGTGAACATGGGCCTGTAGATACTCTCTGTCACTGATACAGGTGAACACGGGCCTGTAGATACTCTCTGTCACTGATACAGGTGAACACGGGCCTGTAGATACTCTCTGTCACTGATACAGGTGAACACGGGCCTGTAGATACTCTCTGTCACTGATACAGGTGAACATGGGCCTGTAGATACTCTGTCACTGATACAGGTGAACATGGGCCTGTAGATACTCTCTGTCACTGATACAGGTGAACATGGGCCTGTAGATACTCTCTGTCACTGATACAAGTGAACATGGGCCTGTAGATACTCTCTGTCACTGATACAGGTGAGCATGAGGCTGTAGATACTCTGTCACTGATACAGGTGAACATGGGCCTGTAGATACTCTCTGTCACTGATACAGGTGAACATGGGCCTGTAGATACTCTCTGTCACTGATACAGGTGAACATGGGCCTGTAGATACTCTCTGTCACTGATACAGGTGAACATGGGCCTGTAGATACTCTCTGTCACTGATACAGGTGAACATGGGCCTGTAGATACTCTCTGTCACTGATACAGGTGAACATGGGCCTGTAGATACTCTCTGTCACTGATACAGGTGAACACGGGCCTGTAGATACTCTCTGTCACTGATACAGGTGAACACGGGCCTGTAGATACTCTCTGTCACTGATACAGGTGAACACGGGCCTGTAGATACTCTCTGTCACTGATACAGGTGAACACGGGCCTGTAGATACTCTCTGTCACTGATACAGGTGAACATGGGCCTGTAGATACTCTGTCACTGATACAGGTGAACATGGGCCTGTAGATACTCTGTCACTGATACAGGTGAACATGGGCCTGTAGATACTCTGTCACTGATACAGGTGAACATGGGTCTGTAGATACTCTCTGTCACTGATACAGGTGAACATGGGTCTGTAGATACTCTCTGTCACTGATACAGGTGAACATGGGCCTGTAGATACTCTCTGTCACTGATACAGGTGAACATGGGCCTGTAGATACTCTCTGTCACTGATACAGGTGAACATGGGCCTGTAGATACTCTGTCACTGATACAGGTGAACATGGGTCTGTAGATACTCTCTGTCACTGATACAGGTGAACATGGGTCTGTAGATACTCTCTGTCACTGATACAGGTGAACATGGGCCTGTAGATACTCTCTGTCACTGATACAGGTGAACATGGGCCTGTAGATACTCTCTGTCACTGATACAGGTGAACATGGGCCTGTAGATACTCTCTGTCACTGATACAGGTGAACATGGGCCTGTAGATACTCTCTGTCACTGATACAGGTGAACATGGGCCTGTAGATACTCTCTGTCACTGATACAGGTGAACATGGGCCTGTAGATACTCTCTGTCACTGATACAGGTGAACATGGGCCTGTAGATACTCTCTGTCACTGATACAGGTGAACATGGGCCTGTAGATACTCTCTGTCACTGATACAGGTGAACATGGGCCTGTAGATACTCTCTGTCACTGCATCGAACAGATCAGTTTGTGGATGCAAAACAACTTTCTCCAACTAAACTCAGACGAAACTGAGATCATTGTTTTTGGCCCACAGACACAAAGACAAAGTGTTATCAGTCACCTTGAGTCGCTCTCTCTAAAAACAAAACATCAGGTTAGAAATCTAGGAGTAATCATGGACTCAGACCTGAACCGTGGGCGGCCTCCGCTTCACAGCCACCTGGACGGGGCCTTTCTGTGTGGAGTTTGCATGTTCTCCCCGTGTTTGCGTAGGTTTCCCCCGGGCACTCCGGTTTCCCCTACCACTAAAAACATCTGCAATAGGTGAATCCTCCAGCCTGGTGATTCTGACCATCAGCCTGGCTCCACATCATGGACATGGGTCCCTGGGCGCGGCACTGCCGTCGACCTCTGCTCCTACGGGTTGCCTCAGCAGCATTGAAGGATGGGTTAAATGCAGAGGACACATTTCCAATAAAGGGACAATAAAGAATACAAACAAACTTAAATGGCCACATCAAAGCAAAAACATCATCAGCTTTTTACCATCTGAAAAACATTAAGATCAGAGGAATAGTGTCAAAACCAGACTTGGAGACACTCATCCATGCATTTGTCTCCAGCAGGTTAGACTACTGTAACGGCTGCTCACTGGCCTTTCTAAACGAGCTGTTAGAGCTGCAGAACATCCAGAGCCGTATGAACCATCTCGGGCCCTGAGAACTTCAGGGAGGGGTCTCCTGGTGGTTCCCAGAGTCAGGACTAAACACGGTGAGGCTTGCGTTTCAGTTTCATGCAGCTAAAATCTGGAACAGTCTTCATGAGGATGTGAGACAGGCCTCAACTCTGACAATGTTCAAATCCAGGCTGAAAACAGCTCTTTTTACCCGAGCATATGTAAACTGAAAGTATTTTATCTGCACTCTTGCCTTTTACTGTAATTGATTAAAGGAATAGGCCACCATTTTTACATAGTGAGATATGTTTATACCTTAGCTTAAACCAGATCATTTGTACCTGTCTGGTCTTCACGTGTGCCATCCGTAACGTAAACACAGCCTCCTCTCCTCAATAGCTCCAAACGAGGTGAAAATAGAAGCTACCAGGCTCTTCTACGTTTTTCCTATTTAAATATGGTTATGTGAAGCATTACACTATAAAGTATATTTACACAAAATTACTCAATGTGGATTTTCTAGGCGGATAAAAAGGGGAACTATATTGTAAGGCGTAATAATACCAGTGTAACGCCTGCTCAGTGTAGAGGCTAGGCTTATCGACTAGGTTCAAGAGGAGTAAAATTAAATCAAGAGAATTGAATGTTGAACAGCCGGCAGATTTATTACAATCTCTCAATGGTACAGTTAACCAATGTAAATGAAATTAAATGCAAAGCGCTCATTGAAAATAAAATAAAATAAAATAAAAGGTGGAATGCTTCAACAGTCTCTAAGGAATCCTTTGTGCAGGATTTGGTGAGTTCGAAAAGGTATTTCCCAGCAGATTGATCCGGGAAGGTTTTAGTTCGTTCTTATCTGGGATCCTGTGATTGGAAGTGATTGGGTCTGTATATCTGCTCCCGCATCCAGAACAGCTGGCCACACTGCTTCTGGATCAGCGAAGAGTTCTCACTGGGTCTGGCTCGCCATCCGTATCCCAAACCAACTCCAAGATCAGATCCAGGATCACTAAAAAACCAGTCTGCACATACAGTACAGAACAATGAATAAAATGATTCTGGACAGTAGTTTCAAAATAAAATGAGATCTCAAAAAGTGTTCAAAATTCTTTACACTGTTGTTTTAACACCGTTTCTGTTTCTATGAATTCAAAATGTATTGCCGTACTGCATTACATGTAATCAAATTATTTATGTTTTACCTTTTTAAGGCATATGAGATTAACTTATTCAGTATTTGTAAATAACTGATTTTAAACAACTTATTTAAATGAATTAACTCATAAATAAAATGACAAAGTGCTAAAAAGGCACTGAATAAAAGATCATTTGAAATAAAAGTGCATTTGTAAAAGTACTTCAAACAGTAACATCACTAAATAAAATCTGTCATACCAATTTATACACAGTACCATTTTGGTTAAGTACTCCGACTGGTTTTAGCTTTTCATGACAATATTGATCGCATACTGTTGTAGTGGTTACCACGTGTAACGTTAGCTAAGATTTTCCTGCTAGTTTGTAATAACTCACCGGAGTTTCCAAGAACATAAACACACTCCACTCAGGTTGATTGAGAGCAAAACACGTAAAAGGCTCTGAAAAGTACATAACCTTGAGTTACTACTTGTTAAAAGTACATTTTAACACGTATTTTATATCATTTCACTCACTGTGTATCTTGTTAATTTGCTCCCGTGTCTCGCTCTGCCGTCTCTAGCTAGACGCAGGCCGCATGCGTTCAAGATACATTCGAGGGGACTGGGAATTGTATGGTGCATTTAAGGGGCGTTGGATATAAGGGTTTTAGGCGATAAAATATTAGTAACCGTGTAGTACATGGGTTACACACTCCCCACTTGAATACGCATGAGTCCCGTCATGTGCCTAAATGTTTAGTCTAAACATCATAGATCGGAGTGTTTTCATAACTACCAAATGACTCAAGGGCTTGATTAAAGTTATCTAAGAATCTTTGTGCAAAAGATATCAGGGGTTGGCCCAACTGGGGGTAATGAAACCGTCCTGGGGCTCGCTTAAACCTTTCAGATTTTCTCACAAGGGGTGTTTCAGGAGCAGTTCTGTTTGTTTGTTCCGTTTGTTCGTCAGTCACGTTTTCATTTTGTTCTGTGTCTGCTATCTCAGCATCTGGTTCCGTTTCCAATTGGTTCACTTCATCTCCTTCCATGATATTTGATTGAGTCTCCTCATTGAGCAGTTCAGTTTCATTTAGATTTTCTTGTCCAATGTCAATCTCGTCCGCGTTTGTCTCTATTGGAACTGGTGGAGGCAAGTCGTTGTCCATATCAAGTGGTTCATTTGAAACTTCTGCGTTGGTTGTCTCATTTTGTGCATTTGAGTGTTCTTGATTTTTGTCATAAATCTTTATGAATGTCTCTGTTTGGATAGAAGGATGTTCTGGAAGGCATTCATATTCCTCCTCTGATTCAGAAGTTTCCATATCCTGTGGTACAGAAGGGCTTTGCCGAGTTTTAGGTCGACGTGGAGGTTTGGGTTTTGTCTCGATTTCATCCTCAATGTCTGAGAGGTCGCCACACGCAAGTAAAAGGTCACGATGGAGAGTTCTGCTTGGACCATCACCTTTCTCTGGTTGAACCACATACACAGGGACATTGTCAATTTTCTTAACAACACGGTACACCATGCGTTCCCATTTATCGGCAAGTTTGTGTTTATTGCGCAGACGAACATTTCTGACTAAAACTCTATCTCCAGTTTGCAGGATGGACTCTCGGACTGTCCTATCAAATCTGCTTTTATTTCGCTCAGCTACTTTTCTGGAGTTTTCAAGTGCAATCTGGTAACTCTCTTGGAGTTTGGTTTTCAGAGTGCGCACATATTGGGAATGGGATGTTTGTGATTCCCCTGTAACTGGCAACCCAAAGGCAAGGTCGATGGGTAGCTTGGGCTTACGGCCAAACATCAACTCATAAGGGCTAAACCCAGTAACCTCACACTTCGAACAGTTGTAGGCGTGGGTGAGCGGCTTAACAAAATCACGCCAATGGACCTTTTGCTCATCCTTCAGAGTACCCAGCATACTAAGGAGGGTGCGATTGAATCGCTCGACGGGGTTACCCCTCGGGTGATAAGGACTGGTTCTCACTTTCTTTATGCCTGTAATAGCGCACAGTTCCCTAATTACATGCGACTCAAAATCCCTGCCTTGGTCACTATGGAGGCGTTCGGGAAACCCGTAGTGAACCAAGAAGTTTTCCCAAAGATTTTTGGCTACTGTGGTTGCCTTTTGATCACGAGTTGGCAGGGCCACCGCATATCGCGTGAAATGATCGGTGATGACTAACACATCTTTGGTCCCCTTTCTATCGGGTTCAATAGAAAGAAAGTCCATGCAGACCAATTCCATTGGTCGCGTGGTTTTAATGTTAACTAAGGGCGCTGCCTTTTCTGGCAAGGACTTTCTTCTAACACAACGGCCACAGTTCTTTATTTTTGTGTCAATATCAGTACCCATCTTAGGCCAATAAAATCTTGCCCTCACTAGTTCATGAGTCCTCTCCCACCCCAGATGACCCATATCATCGTGGAGCAGTTTAAGAACAGTGGACCTAAGAGAGACAGGGAGTACAAGTTGGTAAGTTGTAACTGAGTCACATTGCCGTTTTCTGAACAGGAGTTCTTTCCTCATTTCAAAACGTTTCCATTCTCGGAGCATCAGTTTTAATTCCAATGTTTCAGCCCTGTTGCCATGTGGGGCATTTGCACCTGCTTCCAGTAACTGAATGACATGATTTATGCTTGGGTCAGATCGTTGCTTTTCTTTAAGTTCATCCTCAGAAAACAGGGGAACAGCTACTTCAGCATCACTGTATGCATCAGGAACAGCACCTGCATTCAAAGCTAAGGACTCAACCAGAGTGACATGAGGTGAGTTTCCACTGTTCTCATTGAGAAGATGCTTTTGACAAACAGCTGTCACAGTCTCAGAGCATAAATCAGTACAGTATGGAGGGGATCCGAGAAGGCGTGAGGTGAGTTGTTTTATCCGATTTTCCTCTTCCAATGTCACACTATCAGCCGCCAGTGTTTCGTGGGGTCTCCGTGATAGGCCATCGGCATCCTGGTTAGCCTTTCCAGCTCTGTATTTGATTTGAAAGTTAAAGGTAGATAGCGCTGCTAGCCAGCGGTAGCTCGCTGCATCCAGCTTTGCTGTGGTCAGAATATATGTGAGCGGATTGTTATCCGTTACGACCGTGAACTCATTACCATAAAGGTAGTCATGGAACTTTTCGACAATGGACCATTTCATAGCTAGAAATTCTAGCTTATGAGCTGGATATCTGGTCTCGCTTGGTGTCAGCCCCCTACTAGCATAAGCAATGACGCGCATTTTCCCGTCTTGCTCCTGATAAAGAGCGGCACCAAGGCCCGAGGCACTAGCGTCAGTGTGCAGAACGTATTGGAGCTTTGGATCTGCGAACCCTAATACAGGAGACGATGTTAATTTCTCCTTAATGTATTCAAAGGCTGACTGACAAGCAGGTGTCCACCTACTGGCAAAGGGTTCTCGGGGGTTGAAATATTTGGAAGAGTCGGTTCGTTGTTGGCTTTTTCTGGGAGGTGGGTAGCCGCATGTAAGGTCATTTAAGGGCCGGACTATCTTTGAATAATCCTTAACAAATCGGCGGTAGTAGCCTGTAAACCCTAAAAACGACTTAAGCTGTTTTAAGTTTTGTGGCACTGGCCAGGTCTTAATGGCCGCCACCTTTTCAGGATCTGTCTCTACGCCATTTCTTGAGACAATATGGCCTAAATATTTAACTGATGTCTGAAAAAAGCGACATTTCTGGGGGGACAATTTTAAGCCATATTCGCGCAGACGGTCCAAAACATGCGTTAGCCTCTGTTCATGTTGTTCTAGGGAGTTTGAGAAAACAATCAAATCGTCTAGAAAGACGAGCACCTCCTTGAGATGAATGTCTCCCATGCACCTCTCCATTAATCTCTGAAAGGTGCTGGGAGCATTTGTGATGCCTTGAGGCATTCTGTTGAACTCATAAAACCCTAGTGGGCAAACAAACGCTGTTTTGGCCTTATCTTCCTCCTCCATCTCTATCTGGTAATAGCCCGACTTTAGGTCCATGACGGAGAACCAGTTTGAACCAGATAGAGCAGAGAAGGTCTCTTCAAGATTTGGCAATGCGTAAGCGTCTTTAATAGTTTGCACGTTGATCTTTCGGTAGTCCACACAGAGTCGTACTTCGCCAGTTTTTTTCTTGACTACAACAATGGGGGACGAGAAAGGGGATTCTGATGGTCTTATTACCCCGGCATCAAGAAGCAGTTTAAGATGTTTCCTGACTGCTTCGTAGTCATTGGGATGGATAGGTCTCGATCTCTGCTTTATCGGTGTTTCGTCCTTAAGCTTGATTTTATGCTTGACTTTCGTGGCATGACCAAAGTCGAGATCGTGACTTGCAAAAACATCAGTATAGGCAGTAAGACTCTGTGTTATCCTACTTTTCCATTCCTTGGACAGAGGTGAATCACCAAAATCGAATGCCAACTGGTCCTTAGATGACAAACTCGAGGAGTCTGCAGAGAGGCGACAACAACCTGCTGTGTTGGTGTTGGACAGGGTTTGAGTTTCAAAAACTTGCGCTGCGAGGTGTAGCTCAGCAAGGACACAGTTGCCAGGAAGCATAATGTCATGTTCGGTTTCGTTTCTGATCCAGATAGGATGCTTGTACGGACTTTGACTAGGCACTGTGATAAGGCAACAGTCAACAAAGATTCCTCCTGGAAGGGCTGAGGCAGTTGGCTGTTCTACTATTGCCCATTTGTCTGCAACAGGTGATGTTAGATGGGCATAGCTTTCTAGACAGACCTTTTCGTGAGCTGGAATAACAAAAGGTTGGTTTCCCCTCAGTGTCATTAGCCCAAGCTTCCCTGTGCTTTTTGTTTCGTGTCTGTGTTCGAGAATTTTTAAAATCTGACTATAGCCATAGACAGATGATGAAATCGGAGTGTCTCGACAATGTTCCTCATATAAAACATCGAGAGCGTTTGTACCAATTAAAACAGGTAAATCTGTGCTAGAGCGCAAATCTGGTACAATTAAAGCTAATGTAGAAATTTGAGGCTCTGACTCAACAAACTCTTTTGGGAAGCTGATTGGAACTTCTACATAGCCTAAATAAGGTACTGCTTGCCCATTTGCACCCTCAACATCTAGGTCACTGATCGGTAAAATGGGAAAATCAAACAGGTTACTCTGGTAAAATGAGTGGGAAATAGTCGTAACCTGCGACCCTGAGTCTAACAAAGAATTGCAACTCACTCCTGCTATGTTTACATTAGCAGTACACTTCTTCCCAATTAAGCCCTTTGGAAAGTTTGAATTGCGCTTACTTGTTAGGGTACAAGACAGTTTTGGTGGGGGTTTCTGAGTGGGACTTGTGTCACAACTAGTTCCAGTTTGTCCCTCAACTGGAACAGGAACTAGTTTAAATCAGAGTTACCCTGGTCCTCCCAAGCTTTTTGTTTTGCCTTAAGCTCTTTACGCTTAGCTTCAACAGCACTGGGGTTTGCATCATTATCACAAGAGGGGGCTATATGGCCATCTTCACCACAGTTAAAACAGAACCATGGACGGGGCTTTTTGTTACTCTTGCCAAAACCTTCACTTTTTGGCTGAGAGTTTTGGTTTTGTGCCTCTTTTCGCTGCTGTTTCTTTACAGTTTTGGGAGACTTTGCCTGAGGTTTCTTTGTATCCGTTGTTTCCATTGCTGCTTTCAAAGAAGTCAGCTGTTCTTGTAGTTGAGCAATTTGTTTTTGAAGTTTCTTTGTGGATGTTTGAGTTGACTTGTCGGCATCAGCAGCTTGGAAGTCAGTGTTTGGGTACACATTCAAGGGGTTGGACTGCACCTTTACTTTTGAAAGTCCCAAGTGCTGCTTCATGCGAGTTGACTTAGCAGCCTGCTTGTCCTCCTCTGTTCTCAATAATAGAAGCAGTTCGGAAAAATGGGGTGGGTTGGATTTCTTTTGTTCCAGATGGAGGCTGGCGATTAGGTTATCATCCCAGCATCCCCTACAGAACTGTTTCAAAAGCTGCCGATCAAAATCACTAACTGGAATGCCTTTCCCTTTCACAACTTTGCTAAGGGTTGTCTGGAGCCTATGCAAGTATGCGGAAGGTTTTTCCCCGGCATTTTGGTTTGTGCTCAAGAACTTTGCGAACAGTTCATCAACGTCATCTACAGTCCCGTATGCAGAATCAAGGAAGCTCAAAAAGTCTGTGGGGCTGGACAAGGGGCCCAAATGTTTGACAATATTGGCAGCAGGTGGTAAGAGGCTTTCAATCATTTTCCGTACTACATGTCGTTCAGGAACAGAGGAATCTGCAAGGTAAAACTCAACATGACTGCGCCAAGTGTCATAGTCTACTTCCATATTAGGGCATGGAGTTTTTCCAGAGAACGGCCTGAACTTGGAAGAGCTTGAATGAGTTTGAGACATATCCGTGCTTTTGACAATGTGCTCAACAATCACCCTTTGGACTTCAGGTGTGCTCAAGTGTTCAGGGTTCAAAACAGGAGGTTGTCTGTTTGTAATGGGAGGATTGGGAATATCTGAGTTTGTAGGTGAGTGGGCTTCACCATTTGATTGTGTTACAACAGAATCAGTAGTTAAGGGGGCAGCCCTACCTACCGAAGTAGCGTCAGAGGGGGTTGTACCTTCACTTTCAACAGCAGAGGTCTGAAGTTTGTTAACCTCACTAAGTAACACTTTTCCATAATCTACCCCACTTATTTTGGCAATACCCTTTAAATTAGAAAGGTAGAACTGGGTAAGATTAGCTGTTAACTTAGCACTATATAGTGGGGCTAAGAGTTGGATGTAATGAGTAACATTTGGGTCAGATGTTGTGCTATTACACGGCAGTTCGTCCTGAATTGACTCAATAGCTGTGCCATATTCAAACTCAACTATGGCTGTATTTTTAAAGTCAGGGTCAGAACTAGTAACTTTCACTGTTCGTTTGATAGAACCATGGCTTTGCAAAAACGTAGCAACTTCTTCATCTGCTTCTGAACCAGTAAACCCACTGATTAATACAGCATTTGGTACTTTGATTCCTTCACGTTCAATAGTATCCATTTTGTTTTAGTAATAAGCTTGTACAAAAATTGTTATAAAACTGCCAAACTGTGCCAATTGGATTAAAGGCAAAAATACCCAAACTCCTCCTTGGCTGGCTCGCCACTTTATGTAACGCCTGCTCAGTGTAGAGGCTAGGCTTATCGACTAGGTTCAAGAGGAGTAAAATTAAATCAAGAGAATTGAATGTTGAACAGCCGGCAGATTTATTACAATCTCTCAATGGTACAGTTAACCAATGTAAATGAAATTAAATGCAAAGCGCTCATTGAAAATAAAATAAAATAAAATAAAAGGTGGAATGCTTCAACAGTCTCTAAGGAATCCTTTGTGCAGGATTTGGTGAGTTCGAAAAGGTATTTCCCAGCAGATTGATCCGGGAAGGTTTTAGTTCGTTCTTATCTGGGATCCTGTGATTGGAAGTGATTGGGTCTGTATATCTGCTCCCGCATCCAGAACAGCTGGCCACACTGCTTCTGGATCAGCGAAGAGTTCTCACTGGGTCTGGCTCGCCATCCGTATCCCAAACCAACTCCAAGATCAGATCCAGGATCACTAAAAAACCAGTCTGCACATACAGTACAGAACAATGAATAAAATGATTCTGGACAGTAGTTTCAAAATAAAATGAGATCTCAAAAAGTGTTCAAAATTCTTTACACTGTTGTTTTAACACCGTTTCTGTTTCTATGAATTCAAAATGTATTGCCGTACTGCATTACATGTAATCAAATTATTTATGTTTTACCTTTTTAAGGCATATGAGATTAACTTATTCAGTATTTGTAAATAACTGATTTTAAACAACTTATTTAAATGAATTAACTCATAAATAAAATGACAAAGTGCTAAAAAGGCACTGAATAAAAGATCATTTGAAATAAAAGTGCATTTGTAAAAGTACTTCAAACAGTAACATCACTAAATAAAATCTGTCATACCAATTTATACACAGTACCATTTTGGTTAAGTACTCCGACTGGTTTTAGCTTTTCATGACAATATTGATCGCATACTGTTGTAGTGGTTACCACGTGTAACGTTAGCTAAGATTTTCCTGCTAGTTTGTAATAACTCACCGGAGTTTCCAAGAACATAAACACACTCCACTCAGGTTGATTGAGAGCAAAACACGTAAAAGGCTCTGAAAAGTACATAACCTTGAGTTACTACTTGTTAAAAGTACATTTTAACACGTATTTTATATCATTTCACTCACTGTGTATCTTGTTAATTTGCTCCCGTGTCTCGCTCTGCCGTCTCTAGCTAGACGCAGGCCGCATGCGTTCAAGATACATTCGAGGGGACTGGGAATTGTATGGTGCATTTAAGGGGCGTTGGATATAAGGGTTTTAGGCGATAAAATATTAGTAACCGTGTAGTACATGGGTTACACCAGGAATACTTCAGCACGTCGCAGCTCCTCCAGAGTTATCTTGAGGCACTTAGTTGCATTTCTGACCAGTGCTCTCCTTGTGCGGTCTGTTAGTTTAGGTGGACGGCCGTGTCTTGGTAAGTTCGCAGTGGTGCTATACTCTTTCCATTTCTGAATGATGGATTGAACAGTGCTCCGTGAGATGTTCAAATCTTGGGAAATCTTTGTATAACTTAACGCTCTGACCATAGCTCTGAGGCCCTCACAGAACAGCTGGAATTATACTGAGAGTAGATTACACACAGGTGGCCTCTATTTAATGTTTAGGGCAAGGTGTGAACTTTCTGCAGTCATTAGGAATGTTATAAAGCCAATTTAATGCACTCTGAAAATGCTGTATGAATACTTATGCACACCCCACTTTTCACTTTTCCATTAAAAAAAAAACAAAAAACAGAATCATGTATCATTTTGCTTTCACTTCACAGTTGTCTGTTACTTGTGTGTGAACTTTCAGTAAAAAATTCAAAATAAAATCTTTATTCTTAGGGTTATAAACATGACAAAATGTGCAAAGGTTTAAGGTGTATTAGTACTTTCGAGAGGCACTGTATGTGACAATGTCTAGCAACGACAGCTCGTGAAACTCTTGGTAAACGACACAACAGATAAACGAGTAGTATCTTGGGTTAAAAGTTAGCTGGCGCTGTTTATAAGATTGTTTATAGCTTGTTTAGGAGAGAGAGAGGGGTCCCTCTTCATTAGTTTATGGGAGGATGAAATGAGTGACCAAACACAAAGGTTTAGTTATGTGTATTCTTGTAATGTAAAACAAAACAAATCATTTAAATACAATCTACATTTTTAATTTATAAAGGCAGAAGATTGTTAAATAACATTTTCAAAACCCCAAATAGTCCAAATAATTATTTGGCTTATTATAATCATATTAAAGATTTCATTTACACCATGTTGTTACATATTAATAAAGATAAAGTGACAAAATAAATGTGTAAACATAAAAATCAACATTCTTAACAGTAATGCATTTGAACTTCGTGTCATTGAGCTGTTTCATTAGTATTTAGTCCTTAAATGGAGAAGATCAGATCTGAAAAATAATTTATGCAGCAAGCAACATTAGCCACATCAATGTGAAAAAGAAAAAAAAACATTTTATTTTACACTACCTCGATACATACCCTACTAAATCTGGTACAAAGTAAGTCTGCTTTGTAACAATCTGTAACTTATACAGTGGGGGGGAAAAGTGTTCCCCATAGACTTTCTATTGGATTTCAGCCAAATACTTTTTTCCCCACTGTACCTCTATGCAGAACATACACAATGGAATCATGTGTATTAGTAGTTTAATGTCATAAGACACAAGACCCTTAAAGTTAGGGTCAGAGTGTGCGTCTTATGTCTTAATACATAATGTACCTCCAAAGTACTAATACTTTATTCCATGATGTATGTAACCCACAGGTGCAAGTTATTACACATTATTACAAAGCACATTACATTGTGCTAGATTTGGTACAATGTATGAAGGAGAGTATAAAATAAAGTGTTACCAAAAAGTAGCAGTGAAACACCTTTAACCACTGGGTCACTATGTGTAGGCTCTACTGCAACATACAGTATGTACGTATAAGGTATATCAAGACATGGTCACCCTTTACTTTACAGCATAGTAATAACATAATAGCAGGGTTATAGATTGGAAATTTGGTACCTAAGGATAATGGAATAGATGGATATGGAATAAAGTAGAACGGCAGGAGTGTGTCTTGTTTACATGGGTAACAAAGAAAATGACCACACCATTCCATTTTTAGGAACTGTAGTTACATCATTATCAGGGGTGTGCTTAGGGGTGGCCAAATGAAGCGGTCAGTGGGGCTGAGAGCCAATATCACCAGATTGAGGGCCATAAAGAGTTTGAACAAACTATAGCAAATGCCACATGGGTCCACCCAAACATTCAATAACTAACACACTGGTGCGGATCAACAAATCCAGAACAATTACTATTTTTGAATGGCGTAGGAGACCATTTGAGCATCTAATAGGATCATGATAATGAAAATAGCGTTTAACCACAACCATCACAACACTGACTGTAGCCTGTCAATATCGCCATGCCAAAAAAAATTATTAGTGAAACTCGGCGGCAATCTAAGAAATATTTTTTTTAAGTTTAGGTCCACTTACTTACTCTATCCAACATTAACTCACTGCCCTCTTTTGGCCAATTCTTTCACAAATGTGAAAATGTCCCAAGTGCCCCAAATCATCCCAGTGAAAAATGTCTGGATACGCCACTGTATCCTTTTACCACCCTATTACTGTGCTGTAAAGTAAATTGCAACAAACTACCATTCTATTAGACAAACTAATAAAAACAAACTTCTGGACAGAGGGATTTTGGTTTTAAAAACTTGTTAATAGTGACTTAAAATTGTATTCTCTCTACACATTTGTGCTGGGTGAAGAGTAAATAGTGTTAGGTCCATTCTTTGACGGACATGGAGCATTTTGAGCGGCCCTCAGGTCTGCTCGCAGGAGTGTAGTGTAGTCATTCTTGTTCCAGTGGACAGGCTTTATATTTATGCTTCAATCAAAAATTACAATCATTTAGCTGCGAGAGGCCATCGCAAAGCCATTTATATTGGGCCGATTGATATAGAAGCTAAATAGAGGCTTTGTGGCACGGCGGTTAGTGCTCTCGCAGTGAGAAGCTTTGATTATGGGCCAGGTGTGTCCTTTCTGCGTGGAGTTTGCATGTTCTCCTTGTGTCTGTGTAGGTTTCCTCCGGTTCCTCTACCGTTAAAAAAAAACATGGGCAATAGCCTCTGTGCAGGGAATGTTTTAGCTAACTTCCTGTTGGCCAGTGTAAGGTAACAACTACTTCCTCTCAATATTTTAACGTGAATAAAAACAAAGATTGGGTAAATAAAAACATTAAATTAATAACATTGAGATGGTGGCGCTATTTTTGCATTTGTTAGGATCAAATTAACATTAGCCTTTAGCTTCAAAGCCAAAACACTTGCATATAAACACAGAAGTCTCCTCCGGTGAAGTATTTATTCCCTGTGTAAAGTTTGTAATATATTGTACGTAACTGTCTGCATGTATTCTGACACATACAGTTAAAATATCCAACTCCCCATAGGAATAAAACAAGGACAGGAAACCGTTAGCATCATGATTCTATGCAACAAAGATCTTTAATACGACTGTAGATAGGACATGGCCACGGTAATATGTTGGAACGAATGACAGTTCTGACGGCCATCTTGTGACGGGCCCTTCTAATCCAAAGCAGAAGCAGTATTTCTGTACTTTTTAACACCACATGACCAATATTTATTGAACATGGGACAGTGATACATTGAACCACTGAACCCTGGGGAATGAATGGACAAAACAATGCTAATACGGCTAAACAACACTACTAAAACACGAGACGTTTTAAAGAAATGATCTGATCCTGACCAAAGTAACTCGACTTACAAGTTATACAACCAATCTCACATTCTGCCGTTAAATCAATGAAAATGTTGCTCCTGGTTTTGCATTGGTTGCTACAGGGGTTAGCCTCGTCGGCCAGTCACAAGATGGCCGCCATGTCAGCCATGTAAACGAGCGCCATGTCCGCTAGAGTTTTATTAAATATCTTTGCTATCCAACATTCTGTGCACAGAGCCTATACAGTCCCCTCTGAGCCCAAGACTCTAAATCTCAAAGTCAAATGAATTATAATATACGTATTGAAATTATTTATGATAAGGTGATTCATATGTTTTTTCCCCCATAGAAGCTACATTTCACTGAGTGTAAAAGATTTTTTGCAAAAATTCAATGGGAAACATGAAAATGAATTTGTGGAACCAGAGATGGACAGGCACTTTGGAGCTCCATAGTCCCAGCAGAAAGAAAAAGGGTAAGAGTTATCAGTACACACATACACCAAGATATCAGCTCAGTTTGTTCATACTATGAGCAGTGATAGAGTTTGAAAAAGAAAATAGTGCAAACCTTTATATCATCAGCTTAACCCTGTTTTGAGATTCTACTTCTGAAGTGACAAACTGGCTGAATGTGGCGGGTGGAGGTAAGTCTGGATGCTGGAGCTCCCTGTTCTCACCCGCCACACTCTCCTGACCATGTGGAACACCTGGACAGAGAGCAGTCCCTTTGGTGGTGCTGGTTAGGCTTTGATAAACCTGCTCTGCTCCGTTCCTATCTGTCTCCCTGCTCCCCTTGCTGTTCTGCAGAGGTCAGTGCAGCCTCCCTTTCGGTCTGCGAAGGGTCAGGCGGGGTCAGCTCCTCCGCCTGTCCCATGGAGCTGGTCTCACTGACTGAGTCGGAGACTCCACCAGAACGCCGGAACATCTTCTGGCCTGCAACACACCACAAAGTGAAGATATGAGAAGATACGAAGAGGAGACTGTGAAGATACGAATAGGAGACTGTGAAGATACGAAGAGGAGACTGTGAAGATACGAAGAGGAGACTGTGAAGATACGAAGAGGAGACTGTGAAGATACGAAGAGGAGACTGTGAAGATACGAAGAGCACTGTGAAGATACGAAGAGCACTGTGAAGATACGAAGAGAACTGTGAAGATACAAAGAGGACTGAAGATACGAAGAGCACTGTGAAGATACGAAGAGGACTGAAGATACAAAGAGGACTGTGAAGATACAAAGAGGACTGTGAAGATACGAAGAGGACTGTGAAGATACGAAGAGCACTGTGAAGACACGAAGAGAACTGTGAAGATACGAAGAGAACTGTGAAGATACGAAGAAGACTGAAGATACGAAGAAGACTGTGAAGACACGAAGAGGACTGTGAAGACACGAAGAGGACTTTAAAGATATGAAGAGCACTGGGAAGATGCGAATAGGACTGTTAAGATACAAAGGGTGCTGGGACAATATGAGCTGAGCTTTGTGTGCTTATTTGGATTATTGCTCCAGTACACGGTCCATGTTAAGTTCATCTTCGCCTAATCCTGTGGTTTGTTGGCAAACTTTCAGACTAACATGCACATTTGAACGTCTCCTCCACCTTTTTCAGCTAGTTCTCCTTTCCTCATGTATCCCGTTGATATGCGCTGGAAGGTTGGTGGCTCTGGTACGTACCGGGCAGTCTCTTGGTGGTGGACGGAGGCGCGTCCTGTGCGGAGGTCATCTCACTCTGTGCGTGGGTGGAGTAGGTGGTCTCGGTGGAGTCCAGCGAGCCTGGGACACACACACAGTGTTAGGGACATGTCTCATGGTGTCCCTCCCCCCATCCCTCTGCTGGAGAACACACCTGCAGCCAGGCTGAAGCTCCGACCCTTTATAGAGCTCTGTACCGGAGAGAACCAGTTCAGCACAGAGCCCACAATAGGGAGCTGCCGCAGCGCCCCCTGCAGGAAGACACCAGCAACAGTTACCATCATGGTAAAGTGGACATATCAGGCACAATTGTTACAGGCAGTGGGAACAGCATGCCAACAAATCAATGGTGGCATAATCAATACACTGGGTGCAGAGCTACAGGTCTGGTGAGGATTTATGCTCTTCGAAAATGTGGAGGATAGTTTCAGGTTCGGTCTTATTTTAAACCAAATGCAAATAGTTTTAAACACATAATAATAATAATGGCTTACACTTGTAATGCGCTTTACAAGCCTGTATTACCAAGTTTCTCAAAGCGCTACACTGTCGTCATTATTCATTTACTTCAGACTCGGCAGTGGTAAGCTACTGTTGTAGCCACAGCTGCCCTGGGGTAGACTGACGGAAGCAAGGCAACTATGTGCTTTCGGCCCTTCTGACCACCACCAACCCTGTTGGTCTATATCTAAGCTGTTGGCTGAGTGGGACTTTTGTCGCTGACGAAGCCATTTGGATGAGAGGCGAAACGTTCGAAGACTTCAACTACTGAGTACAGAAGATGACTCAAGTACCTTCATTGAAGATGGACAACTCCTGTACAACTGAGAGCTTACACAGACAGTATAGTATGTAGGTTTAAAGTTTTAAGAGTGTGGGGCTTGACGTCGCTCACCTCCTCCAGAAGCTTCTCCTCACTGGCCTTCTGCAGCTGGAGCTCTGCCTCCTGGATACCCTTCCTCACCACCTCGCTCATGTTCTCCAACAGCTGAGCACAGGGGGACACAGGGTCAGCAGGACAGTCAGGAGACACAGGAAGGAGATGGCGCAGTGGCTTACCCGCCCGCTGTTGTCGATGTCCCTTCCCAGGGCCGCCACGGTGTCCAGCAGCTGCGCCACATCCACGTCATCGGACACCAGGCCCACAAAGATGCAGGCCGCCTCTGTCTCCGTCTCCTCTGGACCTGCACACCAGACAAGGGTCAATGTGAGGATGGAACCAGAGGAACACAGAGACTTGGGACTCAACTATGGACAAGTTATATTTGGAAGGCCTTGAAGAGTAGCAGCAGCAATAAGACACTGATGCTAAAGGGGTTCTTAATAAACCTAAACTCTGGGCAGATACTAACCAGAGCAGAAGCTGATGTCTGGGTCTAGCTCCTGGAGTCTCTGCAGCAGCTCACGGTTGATGTGTGCCCCCTGCTGGCTCCTGCGCTCCTCATCCAGCCCCTCGGTCTGTGGCTCATACCTGAATACAGACCCATCATCATGAAGACCAGCTAATGCTATAAGAAACATGAGTTTGGACCCCTGTGGTCATCACTTGCCTGACGGCGCCCAGCCCAGCCCAGCTCCTCTCCTCCAGGTAGCGGAGAGTGGGGCTGTGTCTCTGGGCCTGCTCTCTGAAGTCTTCCCTGAGGGCCATGGTGGAGCTGAGCAGAGGCACCAGCTCCGTCAGCCTGTCTACCATCAGCTGCACGTCCTCCGGCTGCGTCCCCAGAACTGGAGGAGGATGATACATTTATATATCTACAGTAGGAGTTGGGAAAAAATAGTTTATTTGAGCTGAAACTTCTAAAGAAAGAAGATTTTTTTCGGTTCCTGCTTTCAATACTTTTATATTTCCGTTAACGGTACTTAATGCTGCGTTTACACATAAGCACGATGCGTTACGAATGTCATTTTTCCGTCATTCGTGACGTTCGTGACGTGACTTAACGCATCTCAATGGGATTCTTAACAGAACGCATCAGTTCGTGACGTTCGTGGAGAAAGTTTTTGTCTGTCAAAAAATCTTCCACGAACGTCACGAATCACCCTCTGTTCGTGGAGTTGCAACGGAGCGTGTCCTTTCATGAGGAGTAGTGGCGCTTCGTAATTCAGCGTGAGAGCATTCGCAGAGCATTCGTAGAGCATTCGTAGAGCAGAATCACTGTTTTCACGCTCAAAATTGACAGAAACACACGCTACGCCCAAAGTAAATGTCCGTACCTGCAGTAGCTATGCCAAGGAAAAGTGTCACAAAGTCGGCCAATCCGCGCTCCAAGTCACGGACAGCACCTGCCGCTGCCGCTCCGCGGGGTGCTGAAAGTGTTCCTCCGACCTTTCTTCCTCCTGGGTCGTACCTGATGTTCGGGAGTTGGAGCCAGACGAGCCCAATGACTCAGGGGAGAGCACGGCCTCTGCTCCGCCTCCAACCCGGTGGCAGAAGATCACTCCACTTTCGCCCAATTCTTGACAGATTTCGGACAGAATGCGAATATTCCTAGTGACCCGTAACATCCCGTGGCAGCGCGGGACGCCACGCAGCAGCGCGGGACACCACGCAGCAGCGCGGGACACATATTCGTGACCGTGCGTAATAATTTGTGCCATTAATCGTAACGCGTAGTAACAAGTCGCAACAGTTAGTGGCGGCGCGTGAAACCTCTGCCCCGAATCATCAAATTCGTGATCCTTGGCCACGAATGTGGATTTGTGGCATTCGTAACGCATCGTGCTTATGTGTAAACGCAGCATAAAGGTCCTATATCATGCAAAATCAACTTTTTGACGCTTTAAACCATTTTGTAATGCTATTTCCTTATCAAAAACACGCCCAGAGTGTTTTCTGGCTTCATTCACACATGTCTGTAATCCTCTTAAATCCTGTCCTCTGAGCAGCTGCTCCGCCCTCTCCTGGTGAAAGGACTGGCTTAGGACCATGTTATGCATTTTACGTCAGATTGTAAAACAAGGAAGTGCCCGACGTCTGTAATGTAATGAAGAATGTTAGCATGTGTGCCTTACGGCCTGATTTTAATTTGTCAAACAGCTTTTTCATTATTTCTGTTGTAAGAAAGAAAGAAAAGAAAAAAAAACAGGAAGTGCCCGGCGTGTCCATGCTGCCCCTGCAGAGTAAACAAACACACCCCCACAAAGTCACTTTTGCACCAAAGTGGCTCCTCTGGCATCGCCTGTTCTTACCTAAGAAAGAAGGAAAATGCGGCGAAAATTTGCGTTTGGCTGCGAGAGCTGCAGGACTTTGTTTAACCTTCCTAAAGAAGAGTCCAAACCAGCCAGAATATGTGTATCACTTCACCAATGGATGCTTGGTGAACATTGGCCAGAACCAACGTGGATTAACTCTCATAACCAGCGCGATTCCCACAATAAAACACCCAATGGAGAGGTAAATCAAAACGCTAGCTAAATAGGAATGATAATGTTAGCCATTTATGAAGCTGCGTTGCACATGTCAACTCCTTATAACTGCATTGTTATGTAACTTCTCTAAATTCTGCGATAATTATATTTAAGTCACAAATGATCTCCTCGCCGCCGACTTTGGTTCCAGAACCATCCTCCTCCTCTTCGCCCTCACCGCTGCATTTGACACAATAGACCATACCGTCCTCCTCCACCGTCTGCAATTAATCGGCATCTCCGGCACAGCATTCCTCTGGTTCTCCTCCTACCTCTCCGACCGTCACCACTTTGTCTCTGTCCACAACTGCAACTCCACACTTCCCCTGTCAACCACAGTGTTCCCCAAGGTTCTGTGCTCGGCCCCCTCCTCTTCACCATCTACATGCTTCCCCTCGGTCAGATCATTTGCCACCATGGACTCCACTTTCACTGCTATGCCGACGATACTCAACGCTACATCTCCACCAAACCATCACCCCGGTTATCCTCTCCACCATCACCAATTGCATCTTCAGTATCAAAACTTGGATGGACAATAACTCTCAAACTAAACGGCAATAAAACAGAACTCCTCATCACCGGCCCCAAATCTCTCCTGCCCTCTGTCCAGAACTTCACTCTCCTCATCGACGGTCACACTGTCATCCGCTCCCTTTCTGTACGCAACCTCGGCATCATAATGGACTCCACCCTCTCATACCAAACACACATTAACAACATCACTAAAACACAGCTGAGGACATCACAGGTTGTTGGAGTTTGTCGCTACCTCTACCTATTTCCAGTACCGGGGTACCACCTACAGGCAGAAGGAGGGATTCGCTATGGGGGACCCGTTGTCGGCAATAATGAGTGGCTTTTTCATGGAAGATCTTGAAGCCCGGGCCCTCCAAACAGCACCAGCGCACTGTGGCCTCTCCCTATGGAAAAGGTATGTGGACGACGTTTTGGAAATAATAAAACCCTAAAAATAGGACAAACAGTGCCTTGCGAAAGTATTCGGCCCCCTTGAACTTTGACCTTTTGCCACATTTCAGGCTTCAAACATAAAGATATAAAACTGTAATTTTTTGTGAAGAACCAACAACAAGTGGGACACAATCATGAAGTGAAACAAAATGTATTGGATATTTCAAACAATTTTAACAAACAAAAAACTGAAAAATTGGGTGTGCAAAATTATTCAGCCCCTTTACTTTCAGTGCAGCAAACTCTCTCCAGAAGTTCAGTGAGGATCTCTGAATGATCCAATGTTGACCTAAATGACTAATGATGATAAATAGAATCCGCCTGTGTGTAAACAAGTCTCCGTATAAATGCACCTGCTCTGTGATAGTCTCAGAGGTCAGTTTAAAGCGCAGAGAGCATCATGAAGAACAAGGAACACACCAGGCAGGTCCGAGATACTGTTGTGGAGAAGTTTAAAGCCGGATTTGGATACAGAAAGATTTCCCAAGCTTTAAACATCCCAAGGAGCACTGTGCAAGCGATAATATTGAAATGGAAGGAGTATCAGACCACTGCAAATCTACAAAGACCCGGCCGTCCCTCTAAACTTTCAGCTCATACAAGGAGAAAACTGATCAGAGATGCTGCCAAGAGGCCCATGATCACTCTGGATGAACTGCAGAAATGTACAGCTGAGGTGGCAGACTCTGTCCATAGGACAACAATCAGTCGTATACTGCACAACTCTGGCCTTTATGGAAGAGTGGCAAGAAGAAAGCCATTTCTTAAAGATATCCATAAAAAGTGTTGTTTAAAGTTTGCCACAAGCCACCTGGGAGACACACCAAACATGTGGAAGTAGGTGCTCTGGTCAGATGAAACCAAAATCCAACTTTTTGGCAACAATGCAAAACGTTATGTTTGGCGTAAAAGCAACACAGCTCATCACCCTGAACACACCATCCCCACTGTCAAACATGGTGGTGGCAACATTATGGTTTGGGCCTGCTTTTCTTCAGCAGGGACAGGGAAGATGGTTCAAATTGATGGGAAGATGGATGGAGCCAAATACAGGACCATTCTGGAAGAAAACCTGATGGAGTCTGCAAAAGACCTGAGACTGGGACGGAGATTTGTCTTCCAATAAGACAATGATCCAAAACATAAAGCAAAATCTACAATAGAGTGGTTCACAAATAAACATATCCAGGTGTTAGAATGGCCAAGTCAAAGTCCAGACCTGAATCCAATCGAGAATCTGTGGAAAGAACTGAAAACTGCTGTTCACAAACGCTGTCCATCCAACTTCACTGAGCTCCAGCTGTTTTGCAAATATTTCAGTCTCTCAATGTGCAAAACTGATAGAGACAAACCCCAAGGACTTACAGCAGTAATCGCAGCAAAAGGTGGCGCTACAAAGTATTAACTTAAGGGGGCTGAATCATTTTGCACGCCCAATTTTTCAGTTTATTTGTTAAAATGTTTTGAAATATCCAATAAATTTCGTTTCACTTCATGATTGTGTCCCACTTGTTGTTGGTTCTTCACAAAAAATTACAGTTTTATATATTTATGTTTGAAGCCTGAAATGTGGCAAAAGGTCGAAAAGTTCAAGGGGGCCGAATACTTTCGCAAGGCACTGTACGCTAGAACTCACTGATCACCTTAATACATTGGATGAAACAAACAATATAAAATTCACCCACGAAGAAGAAAAGGATAGCACAATAAACTTTCTGGACCTGGACATAAAACATTTGGAGGACGGCAGCATAAACATGCAAATTTAAAACTCTCAGTCGTAAGAACATTGTTCGAACGCACCGATCTCATCACCCAAGACCAAGACAGAGAGGAGAAGGAACAGTACATTACAAAGGCACTCAAAATCTGCAACTGCTCAAAGTGGGCCATAGAGAAAGGGCGGCAACAAGCCAAACAAAACACAATCAAGAAAAAACAAACACAAGTAATGAGAAACAAAACAGGGCCATGGTCATACTTCCTTATGTCAGGGGGGGTCACAGAAAGGGTACAGAGGGCCATGTACAAGCACAATATCAATACTCCGGTCAAACCTCACACCAAAGTAAAACAGTCGTTAGCTCACCCCAAGGACAAAATAGACCAACAACACAAGTGCAACGTCATATACGAGAGACCTTGTTTGTCGTGCAACAAATCATATGTGGGAGAAACTGGCAGAGCGTTCAACATCAGGAAGAAGGAACATCGAACACAATGTGAAAAAGCGTGCACACGAGCCACCAGACAGGCAGAACAAGAACAGCTGAAGTCGGCCATATCAGACACTGCCAGAGGGAGAGCCATCTTATGGACCGGGACAATGCCCATGTCATCGGCACCGAGAGCAACAAACACCACCGCTGGATCAGAGAAGCCATCGAGATCCGGAAACGCGCCCCCCAGACTGTGAACCGGGTCGAGGGGGCGTACCAACTTTCCCACACCTGGGACACAGTTCTGAAGAAGTCGGACTGCAGATGGCGCTGTCAGCCTGCTACTTCAGGGTGGGCGATATGACAAAAATAGAATATCACGATTTTTGAATTATAAACTCCCGATTTCGATTTTATCACGATTTTTATAGTAACTAAAATAACTTAAATTACACACTGAAGAAGAAAAAGATTGAAATAATATATGAATTTATTCAACTTTGGGATAATAAACACAGCAAAAATAGACTTAGAACTTAGACTAGACTTAGAACTACAGCAAATTAACTCTATACATTAAAAAACACAATAAAACTCCAGATAATAAAAGTAAAATAGTAACTCTAAGTTTGGTAAAGACTTGTTGTTCGTGTCTGTTGGGCATCTTTTCTGAGACGTCTCTCTCATGACGTCAAGTTGCTGTGATATGGCGCTCTGTTCCTGTCTGACCCTCTTACTAAAGCGATAACATACTGTGTCTTTTATTGTGTAAACTGCTAACCGGAAGCAGATAGTTAATATAAGTTATTACTTGACCAGGTAATTCACCAAAGTTGGACAATTCTTATATTTTCAAAGACATGGATAAACAGCGCATTTGTGAACACGGCCCAGGATTTAAATTAAACAAATGAGAAGATGCGGCGCCTACAGAACTGTGAGGATGAAGGACACGCTAGCTTCTTCACACGTGTCGCCAGGTAAATAAACACACGCTGTGATCTACGCAGAGCAGCGGCGTTACAGGGGAAACACACTGACATAAACACCTCTGAAATAGAGACTGAACGCTGGGTTTAAAGCTCCAGATTGAGGAGCCTGGTCGTGTATGTGACTGTAGAGGAGCGGCTCGCTGACAAACGCTCGCACTAGCGTCCGACATTGTGTAGCAGTAAGTGGCTTGGGTTTGCTTCACTGACGGTGAAAAGAGTCAACTGTGCAGAAGTGCTTAGAACCGTGATAAAACGATCCCACAAAAATGACAGATCGTCGGCTCTGGAGATCGAAAGACGGTCTAATATCGTCATATCGCCCAGCCCTACTGCTACTACAAGCAGGAAGACAGTGCCAAAAACTGTATAAACCAGCAGACCAGACAACCTCTGAGGAAGGCCACAGCTGGAGCTGAAACCGTCAGGTACGAAACTAACACTAAGGTCTGGCTATAAGAAAAAAACAATAAGTAACAGGGACAAGTATGTCACATAAGCTCATGTTACATATTGCAACATTTTAGCCAAAGCTAATTCTCAATGTCCGTCCCTAGTTAGGCCTTTACATCAAAATTAAAGAATACATAGTTAAAACACATATAATAATACAGTACAACACAATATAACAACACAGCAGAGCAGAGCAGACAGTCAGTGGTCACATTTCTGACCTCTGATTAAAGAATCCAAACGTCTTGTCTTTACCCAGAAAATACTGTACTCCATAGTGGTAGAGGTACACAATATGTTATATAAATGCCTATAGTTTACTTTGGAATGGCTAAAATAGCATGATATAGGCCCTTTAAAACATTTTCACCTCTTAACCCCCACCTGAACCAAGCCCAGTTTCTCTAGTTCGGCATCTATCTAAAAGATTCTTGAAAAATAGCAACAAAAATGAGGATGAAAATGTGATGAAAATTCAGCAATAAAAAAGTGACAAAAAACTCCAAAAGAGCAACAAAAACGTGAGAGAAACGTGATGAAAATTCAGCAAAAAGCCACAGAAATTTGAGGGGAAAAAACGCATTAAAAAAACTACAACACACAACAAAAAAAGCAATTAAAACAAGACGAAAACGGTTTAAAAAAATGTGATTAAAAACCCAAACAAAAAAGTTACAATCAGTTTTGCAGGTCTTAGCTTTCAAATGAGGGGTTACACTGGTCTATGGGCTGTAAGAGAAGCTGGATTTGGATAAAGCTGAACTGGAGATATACATAGAAATAATGAGTCCGATCCGTAAAGTTGTGTTTTAGTTCTGCTCCAGCTCCTCGGTCCACAGTGAGCTGAAGTGTGCCGTGTCTTACCTGCGGCTGTGAGGAGGGGGCTGAAGCGCACGCACACTCCCTCATCCTCCAGCTCCACCAGGTCCAGGCCACAGGAGGGCGCCAGGCGGGACAGCTCCTGCCCCAGCTACAGAGAAGCACACACAGTCAGACATGACCCTTCTGCGGACGGACACACAGGCGGTGGGAGCTCACCCATCTGTTGAAGGTATCCAGCACCTCCCTCTCCGCAGGACAGGAGCTCCCCACTGACCCCCCGCTGGACTCTGGGGGTCACAGAGGACAGTCACACACTGCATGGATTTGACCATTTTTGACTTCTTCTCATCCCGAGTTTAGCACAGTCAAAAGGTGCAACAACATTTTAGCTAAAGCTACATACAAATAAAATGACATTTAGAGATGTCAATTTGAAACTTTTGCTGTAGATCACGGAGAAAAAAGGCATTTTATGGGTAAAAATTACCTATTTTTTCAATTTCAAATGTATGGTTTTATTTGACATATGAGTTACAAAGATTTGCTCAGAGGGATTTTAGATCTATTTCGTTTTTGAATAAACTAGTGAGTAAAGAAAATCTGTTAACTTGTGAATGAAATGTGCGGTATATAAACATGCCTGGCCTCGCTTTGTTTTTTGGATTTCACAGCTCAATAAATCAGGCAGGATTATAGATTCACACAGGTAAAACATTCAAAATGATAAAGTCTTCAAAAAAAGGAACTACCATTATTCCAGAGATAATAAATCAGACCTGGGAGGATTTGAATGTTCCACTGATAACCTGATGTGCTGGCCCTGGCCTTACCAGAGCTTTGGTCCGGGCTGAACCTGAAGAGCACCACAGGAGAAGAGAGCTCGTCCTCCACCTGAGGGACACACAAGAGAAGCACACAAACAGCTGAAAACCATAGGTCAGTTCCCCTCAGCACACAGTAACTGCACCTCTCATACGACTGTGTCTAAACACAGACAAGACAAAATACATGTTATTGATCTGACAAAGGAGAAAATCATCTTCTCAGCTCTTGCCTTCCGTCATTTCAAATGAGGGACACCAAATCCAACTAGTAACAGACTAGAAGTAAGGGTTAAACAACTTGGAGCCGTGCATTATACAGTTTTAATGCACGGTTTGTTTAATCCGCTTATACCTCGGTGCCACAAACTGAAACTGTTCATTTGGGCAGGTGTTATTTCATTTTTTACGCTGTTTTACCTGAAACTAGTTCCAGCTGCAGTGGAGTGATATAGAACGTGATTTAACTGTTGCCGGACTAAATTGAATTTTCGAAAGAAACTTGTGGCTGCTACTTGTATGCATGTTTTGGACTATTGTGATGTTATGTCCTGTATATGAATGCTTCCACTGGTTCTGTGTATCATGGAGCATTACGCTTTATTACAAACATGAGGTCGTTGACTCGTCACTGCCTCTTGTACGCCTGGGTGGGCTGGTCATCTTTGTCTTTTCTTAGATTGAAACATCGGTATCTTTTGATTTGTAAATGTATTGCTAGACTTGTCCCTCCTTATCTGCACCACACTCTTGGAATGAACTACAGAAGGAGTTTCAGTTAAAAGAACTTCAAATCACTACCGACAAATCTTGAGACAAAGTCTTTCACAGCCGTTTTATCCGTATCATCTTGATTTAATTATGTAGTGTTTGATTATTTTTGTACAACTGTAACTTGTGTGTGAAGCTGCATCTTGGCCTGGACACTCTTGAAAAAGAGTTTTATCCTGGTTAAATAAAAAATACAATTAATGTTATGGTTTTATCTTGTTGATGTATTAGTTAAAAAGACCACTGTGTGAAAAATCGATGTTTTCATCTCTCACCCTGAAAAAATAAAGCTTGTATATGTTAAAACAATAAGCAGGCTAAACTGTTTTGGGGACAATACAATTCAGTGCACAGTCCTGGCCATACTGTTACCTCCATTATAAACAAGGTCCCACTTAGGAATGTGAAACAAGCAGGACATTTCTTCAGACCCGAAACGTTGGCTTTTGTGCCTATGTTTGTCAAGTCAAGAGTAGAAACATGAGGTACTCACTGAAGTTCGGATGCACGAGAGCGGCTTCAGGTTCTGAAGAAGCTGCTGACTCTGAGGACAGAGGAGACGGTTTAACCTACACGAGACTAAACGCTGAATGAGACGCAGCTGAGAGGTCGTTACCAGGGCGACGGCCTGTTGGATCCGCTGCACAATGCCGCTGTGTCCCAGGTACTGCAGGGACAGCCACAGAGGGAGGGCCCTCAGCTTCTCCAGGGGCCCGCTGGACATGAGGCCCGCGGACAGGGACTGGAAACACAACAGCAATGTCTCCAACTGGACACTCAAGGATCATTTGCTCTTTCTAATAAAAAATAAAGCCTTTTTCTGAAGAAAAAATAAGTTAGTTCATAGCTCAATACACTAGATATATTCTGCTCTGCTAACTTTCTGTTGGCCAGTGTAGGGTAACGTCTACTTCCTGTCCACTTTATTTATGTAATTAAAAAATAAAATTAGACAAAGAAAAGAAACACAAACTAGCTCAGATTGTGTCACTATTTTACACAAGAAGTAAATGCTTCATCTGAGACTTGTGTGTTTATAAATGTGCACGTTTTAGGTTCGAAGCTAAAGGCTAATTTGAATTTTGTCTGAACAGTTGACAGGGTGAATGGCTTATGGAACTGTCCACTGTTGGCTAACACCTGAGAGTCCAGAGAGTCGTACCAGCGCGGGGTCCTCGTGTCGGTACAGAGTGACCGCACACACAGCGGGCAGCCCCAGCCAGCGCCCGGGAGTCAGAGTCACACTGTCACTGCGTGTCGCTGCCTAGAGAGCAGCACAGGAGAAGATCAACATGAGGAAAAGCACAAGCCCAGAAAGCCCAGACACATGGAGCAGACGTACCATGAGCGCAGAGCTGCTGCTGCTGCTGCTGCCCCCCAGGGCCAGGGTCGCCAGGTTCACTCTGAGGACCACAGCACAGTCAGGACCACAGCATAGAAGTCACAGAAAAATGCTGCCAAATACTGGACCCATTCAAATTGAACGTTCCATCCCCATTCACATGAATGGGAAAGCCAGGCACTATACTAAACTATGGCATGGCTCCTTTACTCTCGATCACAGTGGTCTCTACAATGCTACAGTCAAATACGCACTAACATCAACTTTTGTTGCCGCGTAAAAAGTTGCATAATGCCCTTTAACTGAATTTGATTTAGCATTTAGCTCAGAGGACACTTTTATACGGCAATTTGTATCTAAAGTAAAATCTCTGCACCCTCCTTAGTCTTTGACCTAAATGTGGTCGGTGGGTTTGCGATGTTTGGTGGCTAATGCTAACGGCTATCATTGACGGCTATATGAAAAATACACTAAGCAGGTTAATGCTAACGGATATTTGAAAAATACACTGAGCATGCTAATGCTAACGGCTATATAAAAAAAACACTGAGTTGCCCAGACCTTGCTCACTGTCTACATACGCTTGGATCGAACGCCACTTCTCCTTTATAATCCTATGGTGTCCAGTGGGACTTCCTCCCAACTCCAGCTTTAAAGCATTTAACAGTCACTTAAAGGAGGGGTTCAGATCAGCCCAAACCTGTCAACATGAATGATGACTTATATAAAATGCACCTTAGGGCTATGTACAACGCACCACAGAAGAAAATAGAATTGGTTGAAATGTAACTAATGTATTTAGTCTGTATTTTCAGTCGTGAGAGTGAGTGAGTGAGTGAGTGAGTATGTGAGTGCGTGAGTGTGTGAGTGCGTGAGTGTGTGAGTGCGTGCGTGCATGCGTGTGCTCTCACCCCTCCACATGCAGCCACATGTCGTACTGCTCACACAGTGCCCGTAGTCGGCTCAGTTTGTCTGTGTGCCCCGCCGCCGGAGTGCCTATGAGCAACACACCTACATTACACAGTAACCCATACATAGGCCGCCTTCACAATCACAGCCAACACTATGGTAGAACTGGCCTTTTGAGGCGAGACGCTGCAGGTGAACAGGGAAACTTTTAGGTTACAGACACAGAAAAAAAGTGTATTGCAAGTTTTCTGTCAACGACCGAGTCTACTTTTCAAATAAGTAGGTTACTAGGAAAACAAATCTGGCAGTAGTATCATCTTTTAAATATATTATTTTTAGCGATTTATTAAAACATTTACACAACTCCAATAGATATTTGAAAAGGAGTGAGTAAAGTACTGAGTATTCATTTTTGCTCACCCTCGTATCTTTTGCAACTGTTACTGTTGTTCTGATATTATTTTATTTACAAGGCGCATTGAGTTGCCTTGTGTACGAAATGCGCGGTATAAATAAAGTTGCCTTGCCTTGCCTTGTTAGTTACATTTTTATCAGCAAAACATTATGCCACCATAAAGGACGGCCTCTCTGTGAACACTGACAGGGCAGTAGCATGTTGCTTTAGGGCTGCGTTAGCGACAGGCCACACTCTCCGGAGTCCCATGAGTTTAAATATGACCAACACAAGACAGATAAGAGATGTCAGTAATACGTCTGGCCCCACTGTACATATTGATGATAATGTTCTTGGTGTGTTTATTTCATACCTTGACAGTGTCGGCGGCTGAACCTAATTGGATTACCTGCACGTCATTCACGTTAAACTTTATGCCTTTAATTCTTAGATTCCTATCTCCTGTTGGTTTGCTCTGATATGCCCCAGGGTTGGACACATTGACTAGAGCAGACCTTTGCATGTGAGCTGTGGAGTGGACAGAGATCTTACTGCTGTGTACCTGCATTAGCGATGAGCAGCAGAGGCAGCTTCCCCAGCTCTGCGTCCTCTCTCACCAGTTTGTCCAGCAGCGCCACGTCCTGGAACACAGTTAGGACTGCATGATGCTTGGTTTTCCATTCCGATACATGAATGATACCTATACTAAAATATTTGAAAATGCGTGAAAGATCTGCAAATTTACAATATCGAGTTCATCTCCAAAGTCAAGAAAATGGCTGAAAAATTGGGAATAATTACGAAATTTGGGAGAAATTGTGGCAAAGATAAGGAAAACAATTTAAAAGGCATATTAGGTACAAAAAATAAATAAAGGGAGAAAAAATACATTTTAAAAGCATTTACTTGAGCTGAAACAACCAAGTCCCTTCCTTTAAACCTGTCCCTGGATCAACAGCCTCAAAACTTCGACCTACGTTTCTGCAAGTGTTGACTTCATAAAATGTCCTCTGAAACAACTACATGCACACGGCTCCCCAAAGTCCGGGTCCCTCGACTGACTTTTGAAGGCAGTGCTTACAAACTCACTTCCTTCCAGTCCAAGTCCTTCCATGGTCCAAAAAGAGCTGCTAACGGAACACACTTCCAAGGCAATGGAAATGACACCACAAAATAATAAGGAATGTCTGTTTCATCAAAGGGGGGCAGTGAGTAATAATAAACATTTGAAAGACCTGTATATAAATTGAATACAATGCCCAACAAACAAATCTGGTTCTTTGTTGATCAATGAAGCAGTATAATTGGGTAAAATGTTTAATATAAATGACATATCAAATCATAGATTTAGTTTTTCTAAATCAACTTATAATTAATTATTTGAACAAATCTTGACAAAAACTATATTGTTCTTTTGTCAAAAGATGACAACTCAAACTAAGTTATAACATCATCAACTAAATAAGTCAAAGCATGGATTTTCTTCTTAAAAAGTGAAATTGAAGAGTTTATACAAGTCGCACAAGCCAGCTCCGACTTTTTATTTTCTTTTTTTTATCTTGAGAGCCGTGGAGCATTATGGGTGATTGTGGCTGGTGTGAAGCTTGGGAAATGATCCACATGCTAACACCAAAGGGAGGACGTCATGGACATTGGATCAACACTTGGGGGCTTGACCACGGCCACATCAGTACCTCGGCTTTGGGAAACAGTCTCCAAGGAATGTTTGTGGTTTGCCCAACTCTTCTGTACACACTGACACTTCCCAGATCATATTGGACTTTTAACGCCATAACAGACGCAGTACACAATATGAATTAAAAGCCCTATTCGCACGGGATAAGCATTATCTAAGGACCCCATATAATAAAAAAAATTACCTATCTACCTACCTACCTATCCGAATCTGTGTTAAAGTTTAAAGAAATGATCCAGCCAGTCTTTAATACTATGTCTACAGAGAATAGCTCGCTTATTGATTTAAATAAAAGTGATCAGTTTGTCGACAGCGTTATGCTCACAGTAAAAACAGCCCTTGATGTTGCGGCTCCACTGAAACAGAAAGTTGTTCGGCCTCGGTGCGTCGCTCCCTGGTTCAACGCGGAAACACGAGCGCTTAAACGAAAGACTCGCAAATTAGAACGGTTATGGCGCAATTCTAGCACTGAGCAATCTCTTAGATCTTGGAAACATTGCCTACTCGCCTAAAAGCAAGCCATGAGGAAAGCAAAAACAGATTACTACTCTTCATTAATTGAAGTAAATAAAAATAACCCTAGGTTTCTTTTTAATACGGTGGCCCGGCTAACAAACAGTCACAGCGCAGTAGAGCCTTCCATTCCTGAGACCCTTAGCTGCGATGACTTCCTTCAATTCTTTAATGAGAATATTACAACCATTAAAGAGAAAATAAATGATAAGCTTCCCTTGTCTTCTGATCTAAATCCAGCTGTAGAATCATTGCCTCCTTTCGAAGTCTTAGACAGGTTCATAACTGTAGATGAGGCTGAGGTATTATCAATCATTACGTCTTCAAAACCATCAACTTTTCTAGATCCAATTCCAATTAAACTCCTCAAAGAAATTACTCCAGAAATCTCAGATACCATATTGAAAATAATTAACTCATCTTTAGAAAATGGGTATGTACCAAAGTCCTTTAAATATGCTGTTATCAAACCACTTTTGAAAAAACCCAATCTCGATCCTGATATTTTAGCAAACTATAGGCCCATATCTAATCTGCCTTTCATTTCAAAAGTCCTTGAAAAAGTAGTGGCTAAGCAGCTTTGCTGCCACCTACAGGACAATAGTTTATTTGAAAAATTTCAGTCAGGTTACAGAACTTATCATAGCACAGAGACCGCCTTAGTCAAAGTTACCAACGACCTGTTATTAGCAGCTGACACCTGACTAGCTTCAGTCCTGGTTCTGTTAGACCTCAGTGCAGCCTTTGACACAATCGACCACAATATTCTCCTGCAGAGGTTAGAAACTGACGTAGGCCTCAGGGGAACAGCCCTCTCTTGGTTTAAATTTTACTTATCTGATAGGCACCAATTTGTTAATGTAAACCTAAAGTCTTCACCGTGTTCTAAAGTGTGTTATGGGGTGCCACAGGGTTCAGTGCTCGGGCCAATTTTATTTATATTGTACATGCTTCCCTTAGGTAACATAATCCGAAATCATAATATAAATTTTCACTGTTACGCGGACGACACACAGCTGTACTTATCAATAAAACCAGGTCAGACAGATAAATTAGATACGCTTAGTTCCTGCATAAAAGCCATTAAGACCTGGATGACTGTAAATTACCTCCTCCTTAACCCTGATAAAACCGAGGTTATTATTTTAGGTCCTCAAAAACTGAGAGTCTTTATCTCAGCAGGTCATCTCCCTGGATAATGTTAGCGTATCGACGAGCTCTACAGTAAAAAACCTTGAGTTCTGTTTGACCAAGACCTGTCTTTTAAAACGCATATAAACCAGGCTTGTAAAATTGCGTTCTTTCACCTGCGCAACATTGCTAAAATACGAAACATTCTACCTAAGAGTGATGCAGAAAAACTTATTCATGCATTTGTTTCCTCAAGGCTGGACTACTGTAACTGCCTGCTAGCATTTTCTAAAAGGTCTCTAAAAAGTTTGCAATTAGTTCAAAATGCAGGCTGTGGGTTAGAGCCAGAAGCCTGAAGTAAAGCTCTAACCCTCAGCCTGAAGTAAAGCTCTAACCCACAGCCTGAAGTAAAGCTGCCTTAGAAGAAACACTGCTGTGGGAGGTACGGTACACTGAGCTCTATCCTCTTCTTCTTCTTACTGCAAACTTTGTCTTATTATGATACAATATTTATTTTATCTGTAGTCTGTTCATTACTATTCACATGGTGTCTCCTGTCCCACTCCCCATTGGGAGTGCCTGTCTAGATCGAACGGAGGAACCCGGCTGAACGGAGAAACCCTGCCTACTGACAACAAGGACTGGACGGTCTGTGATCTTGGCCCGTCTGCTGAGGGACTCCTTCGGCCCTGGGTCTCTATAGCCTGTCCGTCCATGGACATAATATTTGGGCATTATGTTTGCCTGGATACTTGATTCGCCTGAACTTTACATTGACTTATTTACTGCTCTGTTTTATTGCCTTAATGTTTGGTTCAGCCATATGAGGCAACATAGGCAAGAGAGGTGAATTAATGACAGATAAAAACAGCTCAGCACTGTTCGTCAAAATCACGGAGTCAAATTATTATCTAACGAAACCACTGGTTTAAAGTCTCTAGATGACAAATGGAGGCCACATTAAAGTAAATAAAAATGGGCACAGGAAACAAAAAAAGACCAACCACGTGTCGGATCCTGCCCATTTCTGTCCAAATCAGACATGCCTATTCGCAATGGATTAGTATTATCACAGGACCTCGGAGTTCAGTAAAATATAGTAGGTCATTCGCGGGGGAATTTTTACTGACAAATCACTGACATGGCGCATTCGCATGGGATTAACAAGCACAGACATTCTCCGTGATAATTACAAATCGCATGTGGTCCCTGGGTAAAACCAATCCCGTGCGAATAGGGCTAAAGACAAGAATTGGTTTCGTAAAGGGGTTGAAGCTGGGAGTGTGGACCTACCATCTGGTGCTGGGAGCCGAACATTGTGTTGCAGGGCACAGTGCAGAGGCTGGACAGAGGGAGGCCCAGCTGAGAACGGGACACACACATTACATCACAATCATTCTCAGCAACAGTCATGGTATTCTTTATTTTATTTCAAGTGGAAGTTTAACGTAGGGATCAAGCAATTACTTAAATAAAAGTACAACAAACAGAATACTGACAGAATACTCAGTCCCTTAGTGCATACATGTCAGACTCCAACTGGCCCGCTGACTGATGTCTTATATTAAACACATCGGTCTTCCTCCCTGCGTCGCATTGGTGATAAACAAATGCAGAGAGAGAAGATATACGACAGCTCTTTAAAAGGGGGCTCCAAGCTCTGTTTTTTTTTTTTTTACAACAAAGAAATGGCCGAGGAGCCAGAGGACGGAGAGAGCACAGGAGGGAGAGACTGACTGAACATGGGTAACGTGTAGTAAGTAGGCTAGTAAGTGAAACTTTGTTTGTTCAGCTGATCACGTGCAGATAAAGTTCACAGCTGCATGGCGTTGTAACGCAAACATCAAACTACAAGTCACTAGTTCAAGTACTATCTCTTATAACAGAGAAAATAAGTAGGAATAAGGACAGAGGAGGTCTGCTCTGCTCTAAACATGCAGCTGGAGGAAAAGACCTGCTCAAATGAACACATAGCTTTGACACTACTTTTAGTATCGGTTTAGTATCAAAGAATACATTTTTTGGACATGCCTATAAGGAGTAAAAGTTCAAATTAAAAAAGTACTGTACAAGAAGTCGAAGTACCTGCCCTGGGTGATGATTTTTTTTGTACTGATAATCATTAGACTTGTCTTCCATGTCTCAGTTGAGGGTGGGTGTGCTGTACCTGACTGCAGAGGTGTTGTCCCAGCCCTGGCCTGCAGGCGGCGCTCAGGTAGATGACAGGCTGTTTGGAGGAGAGCGCCCCGTAGCCCTCAGTGGGGTATTCCTCGTAACGGGCGTTGAGCACCAGGCGGCACACTCTGACCAGGCCGTCTCTGTCGTCCTCGTGGAAGTAAGCGCTGGCGTTCTCATACCTGAGGGACACGGGGGGGGCAGAACATGTTCACTAAAGTCTGTGTGTGGTCCATCAGAAAAGCAGCAGCTAATGAGACTTTATACTGACCTGAAGAGCCGGCAGAGCCAGAGCGTGCAGTCAGACAGGACACGTGTGGTGATGCTCCTCAGCCTGTCCCGGGGCAGGATGGACATGTAGGCCGCCAGACTGTGTCCCAGCAAAGCCATGTGGCCCTGCTCGCCCACCTGCTGCCCGCTGACACAAACACACACAGGCACAACCGGGACTCAGTGAGGATGTTTCAGTGCCTCTCAGTGACAAATCTACAGTACCGGTCCAAAGTTTCAAACTCTTTTCATGTTTTACTTTTTAAACTAAACATTAAACTATAAATGAACACATGGGATTCTGTAGGAAGCAAAAAAGGCTGAAATAACCAGAGGTAAGTTACATTTAAAAGTACTTAAGCATGTTTTTGAATAAAGTGTACTCAGTATTTTTAACTTCTACTTGAGTAATATTGTAATGAATTATCTTTATTCTTACTTGAATAAAAAAAAGTACTGTGAGTAAATGTATAAGTTACAAAACCTTCATGTCAACCTTAAATATATGTTGTTGGGGTTTCATGACCCTTTTTCTTCAGAAATATATATATTTAATACATTTTAGTATTTTAAGTTTTGTATTTTATAATTTATGTCACTACTGAAACATAAAACAAACAACATTTTGAATTATTTTGAAGAATTTACTTTTTTTGTTTAAAACATAATTCCATATGTGCTCAATACATTTACAATGGATTTGTGACCTGTTGTCACTGCAGTCTTTGAGATAAAGTGTGTTCCTGTGCTGGGGAGATTGTTGGACTCACAGAGGGCCAGTGCTGTCTTCCTCCTCTTCGTGGATGAGGCTGTGGACCAGCTGTAGGATGGTGGACACCTCCTGACCACTGCGGACACACAAAGGCACTGTCACATGTTCTCAAAACATACAAAGCAGTCGTCTGGATTGGGCTGTTTTGAGTTGAAAACCAACTATGAAGCTTCTTCAGTTCTGTCCTGGAAAGTAATGGAGATACTCTCCTGTTACAACCACACACCTCACCCCGGAGAGAGGGATGTGAAGGGGGGAAGGAGGCTGTATTAGTCCTGTGCTGATTCAAACATATCTCCTACACCAGCTTCTGCAGACCAAACCATGCACCAGCAAGGCCATGGTCATGTTAGCCTGTCCTATTCCTTACAAAAGACGTGTATTTGGGGTCAGGGATCATTTCTTCAATTCCCAATGGCCGTGATTGGCAAGCGGTGAATTTTGTAAACAAGGAAGTTAATAGTTTTACAAAGCATCAACCGAAGAGCGGAGACTTAGTGAAGGATCTACTACAAGGAGTTATTAGAAACAGTTCAGATTTTAAACGTTGGAAAATTCAACACTAATGGCGAGTTCACACCACACGCGCCGAAAGCGTCAAGTTTACATTGAAAATACATGGTGGACGCGCCTCAGGGAGCGTTGAGAGAACCCGCAGTACGCCTCCTGCGCGTTTTGAAGCTTTTCGCCTTGATAATGCCCTGAGCATTCCCTCCGTAGAAAGCTAATGCTACAAGCTAAAGTTCCAATCGATCATGTGAAAATGAGAAATATGCACAAATAAAGTCAATTAAGCCACCACCAGGTGTTATTACGCCTCACAATATAGTTCCCCTTTTTATCCACTTAGAAAATGTACATGTTTAATTTTGTGTAACTATACTGGGATCGTGTAACTACTCACGTAACCATATTTAAACAGGGAAAACGTGGAAGTGCTTGGTTGTTTCTAACTTCACCCCCGTTTGGCCCCATAGAGGAGAGACGGAGAGGCTAAATGCTAACAACATCTTTGGTCTTTTTGTGTGACTGAGCGCATGCACATGGACCAGACAGGTACGCATCAACTCGTCTAAGCTCAAGTAAGAACATCTCTCAGTATGTAAAAATGGTGGCCTGTTCCTTTAACAATGATTTTTAAGTTTATTCCTCACATTTAATCTACAACGGGTCGTAGCCGATCAGTTTTCTCCCGGAGCTAGCTGCTTAGCAGCCCGTGAAAACAAGTATTATGCATCAATAACGTCAATGAAGCAGCCACACTTTTAATCAACAATGAGCTGTAAGCGATTGTAACAAGCTAACCGTGCTAACCCAGGCTAGCCACTTGCCACCGGCACAAATAATGTCCCTCTATTCAAGCGTTTGGGCTGGATATAGGCTTAAATACTGGGGAGATCCTGGCGTAGACCATGGGGGTTCCGGTAAAGATACATAAGATATGGCAGTAGCAAAGAGGGACTAGTTAGCCCCAAAACAGCAGTTATTTTTCAGGCTACTTCCAAGACGCGGCTACGCTTCAGAACACACTCTTAACTGACGCACGGCCACAGCGTCTGACTTCAATAAGCATAAGCGTCCAACTAAGGGCTTTGGGCGCATTTTTGATGCCCGAGAAGTGTGCGGTCTGGACACAGCATAACACCGTTTTAGTCAATGTGCGTTTGGAACAGGACAAAAATACTTTCGATAGACAGTAACAAAAAGAAAATCCCCATGGTAGACCCCCAGAGGCCAAAGCATTTTTATCCTCTCAATATACTTAATACTGTATCTAAGGCAGTAATCATTTTCAATAAACAGTTGTTTTCCATGACTAAGCACATTGACTGCATATAACTCCGCTCAGGAGAAGTGCATAAATCCAGTTTTTAGACCAGAGGATGATCAGAACCGAAGAAGCTTCTTGGATGAACATCTTTAATTATAGCCCAGTCCAGCACTTCAGGTGATCTTTATCGTGAACATACAGCTGAGATGATGTAATAGACTCTCAGTATTTTAATGGTCAACAAAAAATTGCATGAGGTTGAAAACAACGAGCAAATCTCCACAGCCATTTCGGAAACAGAGCTCTGAGGACGTGAGTCTTACTCTCCCTGCAGAGGTCCCGGGATGCTGCTGCGACTGCGCCTCCTCTCTGGGGCTGGCTCCTCCTCCTCCCTGCACCAGAACACACACACATACAGGTGTAAACAACTGAATGACACTTCTGTTTCCCCAAGTTCACTCAGCGGGTGCCCCCATGTCACGTGGGCTCACATGCAACAGGCTCCGCCCCTCTCTTCAATTACGATTTTGATCATGAAACTACACATATACAAAAATGGCATAATTGAGAATGAGGATGCCCTCCCGCTTGTCCATCCAAAGCGCAGATGTGTGAGTGCAGTGCGGCTGATCGGCTGAACTTCCTGCAGCGTGATGAACTGTTGCATTTGTTGCGGAAATATAAATTTTATAATAATAATTTTTATACGTAGCTCTTGAGATAACGCTACTGATAAGTGCCGACCCTTTGCTGAAAGGAGAACGCACACCGGGGTTCTCCCATAGTTATTGTAGCTGCCTTCATTATTGTGTGTGATGCAGTGGTGCTTGTATCCTGTGTGTGACCTCACACTACTATCACACTGCTGTAATGGAAACATTAGTGAAGCGCTGCGTCCTGGGCCGTGTAGGGTTGAACAGTGCTGTCTAATAAAGGCCGGTGTGCACCTGTGCGTGGGGCTGGGGGAGTCCAGGATCCTCATGGCCTCGTTCAGGTTGTGTCCCACCTGAGCCAGCGTCTGGTCCTCCATCTCCTCAGCGTGTGTCGGTGCGAGGCCCTGGAGAGAGCGTCAAGAGAAACACACCAGAGCATTAGCGTTACATTATTCATTATTATAAAGAAGTCGGGCCAAGTATCTCATGAATCGCCATGGGAGTTTGAAATCTTCAGGTTTACAGCCAGTTCTATGGCAGTAACAGTCTGTGTGATTACAGTGTGTGTTAAATGATACTGCAATGGAAAGCATTAGTTTGTTGTTTATGTTTCTGATCAGCTTATGTGTTTTAGGCATGAAAATCAAGATTGACCAATAGGCTGCGTTCAAGTGACATTCTAAATAGATAATTGAGGTGGTGGGCAGCTGCAAATTCTATTGTGTTAGCTATGGTAAGTAACCGTGAACATGCAGATGATTTTGTCTAATATCTCTGTCATTACTGGACTTTTTGACATGAAACAAAAACATTCGACAATTCTCTCAGCGCATATGAATTAAGGCCCAGTTATCGTCATATAAACGCGTCCAGAAGTGTGTGATGTTGGTCAGATGAGAGGACTTTCAGCCAAAAGAGGAACGGGGCAGGTTTGTGAATCCAACCACTTCCAAATAAGAATAATCTGGAATAATAGCCCCACTGATCACTTGTTCTATAAATATAAGCTTCTGAAACTCACTGAGTGCAACTTTTTCAAAATGCATGTATAATGTCTAATGTAGTGTTTAGACCTAAGGACAGACTGGCTCAGCTCATCCCAATCTCTACACCTGCTCATGATCACAATACAAGACGTAAAACCCTCTTACAAGGAAAAATGAGAAAACTCAAGTGCACGAGCTTCAGTGTGGCGTGTAAAGGCCCACAAGTTTGGAACAAGCTGAACATTAACATTAAAACCATCACATCTCTGGCTATTTTTAAAAAGAAACTAAAAATTGAGCTTCTAGAAAATTACAATAAACCCTAGTTGATGACCTCTAACAAGACTTATGTAATTCATGTCTGATGGTAGTATGGACTAATGTGTGTAAGCAAAAAATAAATAAATAAATAAAAAATAACAATAAAATAAAATAAAAAATACGTACCTTTTTAAAGTAAAATTCATGCAACTCTAAGCTAGTAAAAGTAAAGTAAGACAGTTTTAAATTAGAGTAGGTAAGGTTAGTTGGTAGGTAATAGAATAGGTATCTTGGGTAATATGTATCCCAGGTTACTAATGTATATCTGTGTTTTTTAATATTGTGTATTGTCTTGGGCCCCATATATAAGCTAAATGTTGCTTCAAGGGTGTCCCGTTTATGAATATGCACTATCATCTATGAATGAATGTTAAAATGCTTTTAGCGTATATTTGTAATAAACTAAACTGAAACTGAATAATAACAATAATTCTGCACTTAGATTGGTGAAATTTGGTCAAATAGCAAAGTAAAGTATTTACAGACATATTACAAAACCAGATATTTCTTTTGCTCAGTGTTTTAAGCTCATAAGAAGCAGATCGACTGAATGTTCACTCAAACATGTGAAAGAAACCAACTGCATCTGCAGGTGTTTTTCATAAGGAACAACATGGTTAAAATAGCCTTGTAAAGATATACTTGTTATCAGTGCGTAGTGGGATAAGCGGACAGCCCTGGAGGAAATATCTCACTCACAGGGAATCTGATCTTGAGCCTCAGTGGTCTAGGATTACGCAAACCTGGATCTGCTGTCTTATCTGAGGCTGAGTATTGCAGTAAGAACCACGTCAGCCTTAGCCCACAGCCTGTAGCATCCACATCTCACCGACTCTACTCTCACAGTCACAGCGGACAGTTCCAAGAGTAACGACAAGCAGACATGTAATAATGCGCTTACAAGCCTGTTTTACCAAGTTTCTCAAGCACTTCCTCTGGGTGCAACAGTTTCCCCAACCTACAGAAACACGCTGGTCAGTTTAACCCACAGTGGCTCAGGACTAACACAACAGTGTTGTTGTACGCTTGTACAATGAGAAATAAAGCACTTACTTACTTTACTTAGTCATTATTCATTTACGCCATACTCGGTGGTGGTAAGCTACTATTAAAGCCACAGCCGCCCCTGGGATAGACTGGCAGCCTCACTTCAGTCAGTCTGCGCAACCTATTGTACATGTTTTTAGTGGTAGGAGAAACCTACACAGACACAGGGAGAACATGCAAACTCCACAGAAAGGACGGTCCAGTTTGGGGATTGAACCAGGGACCTTCGAACTGTGAAGCACGAGCGATAACCATAAGATGACCATGGCAGGTTTGTGAATCCAATCACGTCTAAATAATGATCAATGTCAACATTTATATATTTTTTTAAGATTTCTATAAAAAAAAATAAGTTCTCTCTCACAGAGTTAGTGCCTGCCCTCCATCTGAAATGATGACATTATTAAATTCCAGAAAGTGAATGTGACCTATGACCGAATATCACATTACTTTATACAGTAGCGCAAAGCATGCATCTCTGCCCTTGAGGTTAATGTTTATTGTACACTAGGGCTGACAGATATATCGCTATTGTATCGATATATTAACATTCAAGATATCAATATCGCAAAAGAAAAATATATCGTTATCGTATTTTTATCGAGATATGAACATTCAAAATATTAAAATCGAAAAAGCAAGATATAAACGATATAGATTTTCATCAATAAAACTGCACTCTTTTGTATTATGATTTTATTTTTCGGAAAATCGTATCGATATCGAGATATCTGGCATGAATATCGAGATATGAAATGTTGTCTATATCGTTCAGCCCTATTTGTGCTGGACTCAAAGCTCTTTAGATTTGGTAAAGACCATCACCGCTCCCCCCAGGCAGAGTGTCTCAGTCCTCGTCCCGTTTCTCCACAGGCAAAGGAGGCGCAGGAGCCAGGTTTATGACTCTTTGGGTCGACACAATAGTTGACCGCACCTTGAGCAATTAGCAGTGAGCAGATGGCAACATGGGCTTGTATAGCACTCGGGCTTGCTGTTAAAGAGACAGAACTGGTTTTCCAGGCAGGAATATTGACATACCTGCCCCTTTAATTCCCTTTAATTATTAACCTAAATGAGCATTCATATTATAACCAGGCACCAAACACCTTTCCTGCTTGATCTATGTTTTATGTTTCATGTTGCACGATTGCACCAAAGAAAATTCAGGTTTGTGAACCTGGCAATAAAACCAATTGTGATTCTGATACATCAATGCATTGTTGTGCGCTGATCCTGCAGAAATAAAAGCACCATTACCATGGTAACGTTCAGTTTAAAACATTCCATCTCGGACCTGAAAAAGTTCTGGGCAGCCTAGTTGTTATAATACAGTGCCTTGCGAAAGTATTCGGCCCCCTTGAACTTTTCGACCTTTTGCCACATTTCAGGCTTCAAACATAAAGATATAAAACTGTATTTTTTTGTGAAGAACCAACAACAAGTGGGACACAATCATGAAGTGAAACGAAATTTATTGGATATTTCAAACATTTTTAACAAATAAACTGAAAAATTGGGCGTGCAAAATGATTCAGCCCCCTTAAGTTAATACTTTGTAGCGCCACCTTTTGCTGCGATTACTGCTGTAAGTCCTTGGGGTTTGTCTCTATCAGTTTTGCACATTGAGAGACTGAAATATTTGCCCATTCCTCCTTGCAAAACAGCTGGAGCTCAGTGAAGTTGGATGGACAGCGTTTGTGAACAGCAGTTTTCAGTTCTTTCCACAGATTCTCCATTGGATTCAGGTCTGGACTTTGACTTGGCCATTCTAACACCTGGAGATGTTTATTTGTGAACCACTCTATTGTAGATTTTGCTTTATGTTTTGGATCATTGTCTTGTTGGAAGACAAATCTCCGTCCCAGTCTCAGGTCTTTTGCAGACTCCATCAGGTTTTCTTCCAGAATGGTCCTGTATTTGGCTCCATCCATCTTCCCATCAATTTGAACCATCTTCCCTGTCCCTGCTGAAGAAAAGCAGGCCCAAACCATGATGCTGCCACCACCATGTTTGACAGTGGGGATGGTGTGTTCAGGGTGATGAGCTGTGTTGCTTTTACTCCAAACATAACGTTTTGCATTGTTGCCAAAAAGTTGGATTTTGGTTTCATCTGACCAGAGCACCTTCTTCCACATGTTTGGTGTGTCTCCCAGGTGGCTTGTGGCAAACTTTAAACGACACTTTTTATGGATATCTTTAAGAAATGGCTTTCTTCTTGCCACTCTTCCATAAAAGCCAGAGTTGTGCAGTATACGACTGATTGTTGTCCTATGGACAGTCTCCCACCTCAGCTGTACATTTCTGCAGTTCATCCAGAGTGATCATGGGCCTCTTGGCAGCATCTCTGATCAGTTTTCTCCTTGTATGAGCTGAAAGTTTAGAGGGACGGCCGGGTCTTTGTAGATTTGCAGTGGTCTGATACTCCTTCCATTTCAATATTATCGCTTGCACAGTGCTCCTTGGGATGTTTAAAGCTTGGGAAATCTTTTTGTATCAGAGCAGGTGCATTTATACGGAGTAAGCTATATGTTTGAAATATCCAATATCGTTTCTCTTCATGATTGTTTCCCACTTGTTGTTGGTTCTTCACAAAAATTACAGTTTTATATCTTTATGTTTGAAGCCTGAAATGTGGCAAAAGGTCGAAAAGTTCAAGGGGGCCGAATACTTTCGCAAGGCACTGTATAATGATAATACCTATGATAATAATAATAATAATAATAATAATAAAGTAGGCCTATGCCCTTGTTTTACCCTATTCACTTCATTGTCATTTTTAAATGAATGGTTCCAGAAGATGGATCAAAATAGCACACAGTTTAATGGAGATGTGTCATTTCAGTGTTAGCATTGAACCCTCCATTTTAGAAAGGTTTGGGGGTGTTTCTAAAGTGATCCGGGCACATAGCCACCTGTCACAGAGGGTCACGTGCAGGTAAATATCCCTCAAACCTCAGATTGCCTCCTGTCAGCAGCACTGATCCTAACCTCGCCTAACCCATACCCCTGCACTGTCCGCGGTGTGACCGAGCCCTGCGGCCCGCCCCCAACTGCTGACCCCGGAGGACCTTACCTCCAGGCTCCGGCGCGGTCCGCGGGCTGTGGTCCCCGGTCTCCCGTAGGCAGTCCCCGGTCTCCCGTATACAGTCCCCGGTGTCCCGTAGACAGTCGTGTATGTCGGGATGTGTTGTGGATGTGTAGGAGCCGGATGAATCTGGCACTTCCGGGTTTCGTTAAAGCGACGTGCCTTTCCACGCTGGCACCGCTGACGTCACGCGTAGACAGTCAAATGATTCGGGAAATGTTTTATCCGTGTATCATTTATCCGTGTAACACCAGGAAAATGAAACTACTGACCATTTGTTTTTCTCTTGTTCAGGGATACAAAGTTTCTGGCAGGACGTTGTGAATTGGCTGAAAATAAAAATGAAGAAAATTACACAACTAAACTTACAGCAAATTATTTTTGGTAATGACGACCATTCCCGAATATCATAATAATTATGGGCAAATACCATATTCACAAAAGTAAATGGCAAAACAAAAATCCATCCCTAATAGTGTTTCAAATTGAACTGAGGGAATATTTTGCTTCTTTGAAATGACTGAAAGACTTAAGTAGTAGCATTTCCAGAGAGGATTGTTATTCCACCCACCTTTGTTTTACAGACTTCAGAAGTCAACATATTTACTCAAGTAAGAGAAACGTTACTTTAAAATAATTTTACTCAGGTACAAGTAAAAAGTAGTGGCCCGGATAATTATTCAAGTAAGAGTAAAAAAAAAAGTACTTGTACAAAACATGAAACAATGTGAACATTTTTGAACATTTTGAAAGAAAAAATACCATAACACATTATGAAGAATGAATTAAACAAAACAAGAAATACATCTATTTTATGCGTCAAAATGAAGATTTGTCACTTAAAGATTTGCTCACAGTGGCACGATTACTTTTTGTTACCCAAGTAAAAGTACAGGTTTTTAATATTTTAACATTACTCAAGTAGAAGTAAAAAGTACTGAATGAAAAAACTTGTGTACAATTATTTCAAATACTCTGCTAAAGAATGCTGGAGACCATGTGACCAACGGCTCAGCCCCTGGTGATCGCCTCAACACTCCAGATAAAGTGGCCATGAGGAAGCTCTGTAGGTGAGAGTGAAACGTTCTGCTGCCTGTCCAGTTGTTTAGTTTTAATGTTAGAAGATTGAATGAAGCACCTGGACGACTAAGAATATCTAGGATTGACTACATTTAATCAACACTTTTGAAAGTGGATATTTCACTTCAGTAGAACTTGAATCTGATACTTTTACTGAAGTTCATTCGTCAGAGCTGATACTGAAGGAAGAAAAGTGACTACACGCGCTGACCTGGGCTGACCTGTGAACATAGCCCGACACAACCTCCAGGGGGCACTGCAGCTCCAAACCAGGGTAATACTTACTGTATGTGTGAGCTTATTTTTCAATGGCCTTTTCTTTCTTTATATTTTTAACATGTTTGGTTTTTAGAAGACGTCATTAATCTCATGGAGAGATGCACTAGTTCTTTCAAACACAGAAAAAATAGTATCTTCTACAATACAGGGAAAACTAAAGTATAGATCAAACTGTCAAACATGTGCAAAGAATGATATTTACATTACCAGAAAAAGAATCATATGCACATTTTAAAGAATTGTTAAAGTAATGTTAGCCTACATCAATTCATCCGTAAATAAGATCAGATCCTTTATTGATCTCACAATGGAGAAATGTACTTGTTCACAGGAAATGTGAAATAAACAAGAACAATTAAATAGTAAATAGTGGTATCTTATATACAATGACTACCAAATCTCTCACATCCAGGTAGATAATAAACAAAGTCGGATGAATGGAGATATGTCATGACCTTCTGACGTTAACGGAATTCACAGTTCACACTCTTTCTTTAACCAGGAAAGTCTTGCTGAGATTCTGGATCTCATTTCCAGGTCCGAGAGGGCACCTATTGTACATGTTTTTTATGGAAGGGGAAACTGGAGTACCCGGAGGACCTATGCAGACACAGGGAGAACATGGAAACTCCTCAGAAAGGCCCCGTCCAGGTGGGAATCGAACCCGGGACCTTCTTGGTCAGACACTGCAGGTGAGTAGGGGAAATTTAAATGTAGAGATATCATTTTGAATATTAATAATTGAGGTTTAAATGTATGTTTGGTTGACATATTTGTTGGCTCATAACGGATGAATTAGCTAGAATGAAAAAAAATCTGTATCATCCAAATTTTGCCTTGTTTTTTGGCTTCAAAGCTCAATAAATCAGTAATTAATTTGTCATTGTGCAAATGTACAACAAAATTGTGTTCCAGTATTAGTCCATTAGATGTTGAAAAATCCTTCAACTAAACTTTCCAAAAGGCCCTGTCACCCTTTACAATCTGTGTTTGCCAAATACAGATTGTAAAGGGTGAGTTTAATCTATTTTCACTTTGACATTCAAACTATGACGTTAAGGGGAAAAATCTGAAACTTGTCCAGTGCCTGAAAAATCTCTGTTTTCAGCTGCTGTGTCTCGACTTAAAAGGGATTGTTTTTGGTTTGTATGTGTCCCGTGGAGGACAGGGGGATACATTAGCTGGCGGGACAGTGACGTGAGGGAGGAAGGGGGAGTTAGTGTTGTGGACGTGACCGAGGGCAGAGCAGGCGGAGACAGGAAGTGTGTGTAAACCTTTACGGCTTTACGACCACACGGAGGCACTGTGTCCAGACAGATCGGAGGTTCGGGGGAGACGACATGACAACACTCACCACAGAGGGCCAGACTTTGTAAATGGCCCCCCATTAGGGCCCAGCGCAGTGGGACAGGACGTTACAACCACATTTGAACTGACAAAACTGACTTTTTACATTTTAAAATAATGTCTGTGTAGGGAGAAGTGAGTGTGTAGTAGCTTGAACAGTAATTTAAAAGCATTTTAAATGAACTTTCACCTTCAGCTAACGGCATGCCGACAGACCACGATGGACACGCTGGAACTCAAACCTGCGTGGATAAAGTGAATGATTACTAAAGGTGCTCAAGAAAAACACAATACTGAATGTTCATTCCTTCAGGCCCTTTTTTCCTCCTAGAGATGGGGTTTATATTTGGGATTTGTTCATTGAATCAAAAGACTGGCTCATTTTTATATGGGTTTCTGGTAAGCTAGAAAACTGATCAAAATGACTAATGCTTTCAGCCGGATTCTTTTTAACCTTTGAACTTCATGTCATAAATAAAACTTTGTGTCGGGATGAATGAAAAGAGCCTCCAACAGTTTTACCAAGTCACGTTTCATTCAAAAACGTTGTGGTTTCTGCTCATGTGTCATTCTGTCTGTTTGCTTCCATCCATCCATCCATCCATTTTCTTCCACTTGTCCGTTGCTGGGTCGTGGGGGCAGCTGTTGGAGCTGCACCAGCCCCTATGGCGCCCCCTGCAGGTGGTGGGTCCACAGAAGGACGGCCTCATGGTTCTAACCGGGCCTGTTGGTCTCTCATAAGGGGCTTCTGAACCGCTCTTTGTCTGACCCGTCACCTAGGACCTGTCTGCCATTGGAGACCCTACCAGGGGCACCAAGCCCCTGACAACAGAGCTCCAGGATCATTCGGGCGTTCAAACCCCTCCACCACGTTAAGGTGGCGGCTTCGTATCATTTGTGCAAAATGTAATAATACTGCACACATCTGGACCGTTCACGACACAGAGCCGACTGAATCCCGATGGCCGCACTGACCTGGGACTCCAGTGGAAAGGAGCTGGAGTGAGTGCCTTTGTGAGGGCTTGTCCTGACTGCACTCGTGGCTGTTCAGAGTGAGTCAGCCCAAAGCAGATCTATTCAGAGCTCTGTGGTGGACATGTTTATAACCACACTCAGTAAACAGTGGAGTTTACAGGAGTGTCTCCTCAGGAGTCTACAGGCTGTCATTACCCCGGCTCAGAGGGCAGACCTCTGTTCACACGCCCACAGCACAGCACAGCAAAAGCCTACTGGGGGGAAGTTAGAAGCTACCAAGCTGTTCCACGTATTCCCTATTTACATAGTTACGTGAAAAGTTACACGATCCAAGTATAGTTACACAAAATTAAACATGTCGATTTTCTAAATAGATAAAAATCTACATTTGTATCTGCCTGCAATACCGCAGGCGTAATAACGCATAATAACATAGGAGCACTTCAACGTCCTCACAGTAAAGTAAGATATTACTGCGTGGATGTCGAAGTAAGGTATTATTATGCCTAATATACCCATTTTTATCCGCTTAGAAACTCGACATGTTTAATTTTGTGTAACTACACTTGGATCGTGTAAAGGCTCACATAACTGTATCTAAATAGGGATACCGTGGAACTGCTTGGTTTCTTCTAACTTCACCCCAGTTTGGAGCTATAGGAATATGCTGGGAGAGGCAGACAGGTACACATCAACTTGTCAAACCTCTTCATCAAGTTGCAGACGACACAACAGTGGTGGGTCTCATCAACAACAGAGACGAGTCAAACTACAGGAGGTGAGCAGTCTGGCCATGTGGTGCACACAGAACAACCTCTCTCTAAATGTGGAGAAGACAAAAGAGATTGTTGTGGACTTTCGTAGAGCACGGGTCCAGCATGCCCCTTTAACAATCAATGGTGCTGCAGTGGAGAGGGTGACCAGCACTAAGTTCCTGGGTGTGCACATCACAGGGAACCTTTCCTGGACCATGCAACCTACATCTCTGGTCAAGAAAAGTAATCAACGTCTCTACTTTCTCCGCAAGTTAAGAAGAGCTAGAGTCCCAGCCTCTGTTATGTGCAACTTCTACAGAGGGACTATAGAGAGCATCCTGACCAGCTCCATCACTGTGTGGTTCTTCTACAGAGGAACTATAGAGAGCATCCTGACCAGCTCCATCACTGTGTGGCTCTTCTACAGAGGGACTATAGAGAGCATCCTGACCAGCTCCATCACTGTGTGGTTCTTCTACAGAGGGACTATAGAGAGCATCCTGACCAGCTCCATCACTGTGTGGTTCTTCTACAGAGGGACTATAGAGAGCATCCTGACCAGCTCCATCACTGTGTGGTTCTTCTACAGAGGGACTATAGAGAGCATCCTGACCAGCTCCATCACTGTGTGGTTCTTCTACAGAGGGACTATAGAGAGCATCCTGACCAGCTCCATCACTGTGTGGTTCTTCTACAGAGGAACTATAGAGAGCATCCTGACCAGCTCCATCACTGTGTGGCTCTTCTACAGAGGGACTATAGAGAGCATCCTGACCAGCTCCATCACTGTGTGGTTCTTCTACAGAGGGACTATAGAGAGCATCCTGACCAGCTCCATCACTGTGTGGTTCTTCTACAGAGGGACTATAGAGAGCATCCTGACCAGCTCCATCACTGTGTGGTTCTTCTACAGAGGGACTATAGAGAGCATCCTGACCAGCTCCATCACTGTGTGGCTCTTCTACAGAGGGACTATAGAGAGCATCCTGACCAGCTCCATCACTGTGTGGCACGGTGCCAGCACTACCGAATAAGCCTCCAGCGCATCATGAGAGCAGCGGAGAAGATCTGTGGAGCTCCTCTCCCCTCCATTAAGGACATGTACTCCACCCGTCTCACCCGCAAAGCCGTCAGAATCACCAGGGACCCTACGCACCCATCACACAGTCTCTTCAGAGTAATGCCTTCAGGGAGGAGACTGCGGAATCTACGGGCCAGGTCCAGTCGACTTAAGAACAGTTTCGTACACAAGGCCATCGGGAAGCTGAACTCCTTGCCCTCCCTCCCACCCCTCTTCCCCCACCCCCCGCTTCTCAATCAAGGATGAGAGAAATATAATTTCAAATCAGTCACATGGTTTGACAAATAAAACAATCTTGAATCTTGAATAACAAATAAACAAATAAAGTCCTATCTTAACTGTCTGTGTACACTGGCTTTTCCTTTTTAATTCTATGGTAACAACTGTTTCCTGTTGGAGTTATCTGTGCCTAGTTGAAAAAGATCAAATGTTAACCCTGGCTGTGGCAGAAAACATGTAGCTGTTAGATAATCATTTTCAAGATGTTTTAGCACTGCAGTTAAAGACTAACGCTAATCTGATGCTCAATATCTTGGGGCATTTGGAACTGTTTCATTTGTATTTATTTATGTATTCCTCCTCTCAGCCCTGTTTGGCTTTAAACGCCTAGAGATGTACTCGTGTGTTTGCTGTAAACCTGTTATTTACCCACAAACACGAGGCAGCAGCTGTTCTCCACCGATGACACACGCCAGGTCTGTATGACCCGCCCTCCACCAGCTCCACTGTGACACCCAGGGGCGCAACTACCCACTTTCTGTGGGGTATGCATAACTCTATCATAACTCTATCATAACTCTATCATAACTCTATCATAGCTCTATCATAACTCTATCATAGCTCTATCATAGCTCTATCATAACTCTATCATAGCTCTACCATAGCTCTATCATAACTCTATCATAGCTCTATCATAGCTCTATCATAACTCTATCATAACTCTATCATAACTCTATCATAGCTCTATCATAGCTCTATCATAACTCTATCATAGCTCTATCATAGCTCTATCATAACTCTATCATAACTCTATCATAACTCTATCATAACTCTATCATAACTCTATCATAGCTCTATCATAACTCTATCATAGCTCTATCATAGCTCTATCATAACTCTATCATAGCTCTATCATAGCTCTATCATAACTCTATCATAGCTCTATCATAGCTCTATCATAACTCTATCATAGCTCTATCATAGCTCTATCATAACTCTATCATAGCTCTATCATAGCTCTATCATAACTCTATCATAACTCTATCATAACTCTATCATAGCTCTATCATAGCTCTATCATAACTCTATCATAGCTCTATCATAGCTCTATCATAACTCTATCATAACTCTATCATAACTCTATCATAGCTCTATCATAGCTCTATCATAGCTCTATCATAACTTTATCATAACTCTATCATAGCTCTATCATAGCTCTATCATAGCTCTATCATAACTCTATCATAGCTCTATCATAACTCTATCATAGCTCTATCATAGCTCTATCATAGCTCTATCATAACTCTATCATAGCTCTATCATAACTCTATCATAGCTCTATCATAGCTCTATCATAACTCTATCATAGCTCTATCATAGCTCTATCGTAGCTCTATCGTAACTCTATCGTAGCTCTATCGTAGCTCTATCATAACTCTATCATAGCTCTATCATAACTCTATCATAGCTCTATCATAACTCTATCATAGCTCTATCATAGCTCTATCATAGCTCTATCATAACTCTATCATAACTCTATCATAGCTCTATCATAGCTCTATCATAGCTCTATCATAACTCTATCATAGCTCTATCATAACTCTATCATAGCTCTATCATAGCTCTATCATAACTCTATCATAACTCTATCATAGCTCTATCATAGCTCTATCATAACTCTATCATAGCTCTATCATAACTCTATCATAACTCTATCATAGCTCTATCATAGCTCTATCATAACTCTATCATAACTCTATCATAGCTCTATCATATAGCTCTATCATAGCTCTATCATAGCTCTATCATAGCTCTATCATAGCTCTATCATAACTCTATCATAGCTCTATCATAGCTCTATCATAACTCTATCATAACTCTATCATAACTCTATCATAGCTCTATCATAACTCTATCATAGCTCTATCATAGCTCTATCATAGCTCTATCATAGCTCTATCATAACTCTATCATAGCTCTATCATAGCTCTATCATAGCTCTATCATAACTCTATCATAGCTCTATCATAGCTGTATCATAGCTCTATCATAACTCTATCATAACTCTATCATAGCTCTATCATAACACTATCATAACTCTACCATAGCTCTATCATAGCTCTATCATAACTCTATCATAGCTCTATCATAGCTCTATCATAACTCTATCATAGCTCTATCATAACTCTATCATAACTCTATCATAACTCTATCATAGCTCTATCATAACTCTATCATAACTCTATCATAACTCTATCATAGCTCTATCATAACTCTATCATAACTCTATCATAGCTCTATCATAACACTATCATAGCTCTATCATAACTCTATCATAACTCTATCATAACTCTATCATAGCTCTATCATAACTCTATCATAACTCTATCATAACTCTATCATAACTCTATCATAACTCTATCATAGCTCTATCATAACTCTATCATAACTCTATCATAGCTCTATCATAACTCTATCATAGCTCTATCATAGCTCTATCATAACTCTATCATAACTCTATCATAGCTCTATCATAACTCTATCATAGCTCTATCATAACACTATCATAACTCTACCATAGCTCTATCATAGCTCTATCATAGCTCTATCATAACTCTATCATAGCTCTATCATAGCTCTATCATAGCTCTATCATAACTCTATCATAACTCTATCATAGCTCTATCATAACACTATCATAACTCTACCATAGCTCTATCATAGCTCTATCATAACTCTATCATAGCTCTATCATAGCTCTATCATAACTCTATCATAGCTCTATCATAACTCTATCATAGCTCTATCATAGCTCTATCATAACTCTATCATAACTCTATCATAGCTCTATCATAACTCTATCATAGCTCTATCATAATTCTATCATAACTCTATCATAGCTCTATCATAGCTCTATCATAACTCTATCATAGCTCTATCATAGCTCTATCATAATTCTATCATAACTCTATCATAGCTCTATCATAGCTCTATCATAACTCTATCATAACTCTATCATAGCTCTATCATAGCTCTATCATAATTCTATCATAACTCTATCATAGCTCTATCATAGCTCTATCATAACTCTATCATAACTCTATCATAGCTCTATCATAGCTCTATCATAGCTCTATCATAGCTCTATCATAACTCTATCATAACTCTACCATAGCTCTACCATAGCTCTATCATAACTCTATCATAACTCTATCATAACTCTATCATAGCTCTATCATAGCTCTATCATAACTCTATCATAGCTCTATCATAGCTCTATCATAACTCTATCATTACTCTATCATAGCTCTATCATAACACTATCATAACTCTATCATAACTCTATCATAGCTCTATCATAGCTCTATCATAGCTCTATCATAACTCTATCATAGCTCTATCATAGCTGTATCATAGCTCTATCATAACTCTATCATAACTCTATCATAACTCTATCATAGCTCTATCATAACACTATCATAACTCTACCATAGCTCTATCATAGCTCTATCATAACTCTATCATAGCTCTATCATAGCTCTATCATAACTCTATCATAGCTCTATCATAACTCTATCATAACTCTATCATAGCTCTATCATAACTCTATCATAACTCTATCATAGCTCTATCATAACTCTATCATAACTCTATCATAGCTCTATCATAACACTATCATAACTCTACCATAGCTCTATCATAGCTCTATCATAACTCTATCATAGCTCTATCATAACTCTATCATAACTCTATCATAGCTCTATCATAGCTCTATCATAACTCTATCATAACTCTATCATAGCTCTATCATAGCTCTATCATAACTCTATCATAGCTCTATCATAGCTCTATCATAACTCTATCATAACTCTATCATAGCTCTATCATAACTCTATCATAACTCTATCATAACTCTATCATAGCTCTATCATAGCTCTATCATAACTCTATCATAACTCTATCATAGCTCTATCATAACTCTATCATAGCTCTATCATGACTCTATCATAACTCTATCATAACTCTATCATAACTCTATCATAGCTCTATCATAGCTCTATCATAACTCTATCATGACTCTATCATAGCTCTATCATAGCTCTATCATAACTCTATCATAGCTCTATCATAACTCTATCATAATTCTATCATAGCTCTATCATAACTCTATCATAATTCTATCATAACTCTATCATAGCTCTATCGTAACTCTATCATGACTCGATTATGACTCTATCATAACTCTATCATAGCTCTATCATAACTCTATCATAATTCTATCATAGCTCTATCATAACTCTATCATAGCTCTATCATAACTCTATCATAACTCTATCATAACTCTATCATAGCTCTATCATAACTCTATCATAACTCTATCATAGCTCTATCATAACACTATCATAGCTCTATCATAACTCTATCATAACTCTATCATAACTCTATCATAGCTCTATCATAACTCTATCATAACTCTATCATAACTCTATCATAACTCTATCATAACTCTATCATAGCTCTATCATAACTCTATCATAACTCTATCATAGCTCTATCATAACTCTATCATAGCTCTATCATAGCTCTATCATAACTCTATCATAACTCTATCATAGCTCTATCATAACTCTATCATAGCTCTATCATAACACTATCATAACTCTACCATAGCTCTATCATAGCTCTATCATAGCTCTATCATAACTCTATCATAGCTCTATCATAGCTCTATCATAGCTCTATCATAACTCTATCATAACTCTATCATAGCTCTATCATAACACTATCATAACTCTACCATAGCTCTATCATAGCTCTATCATAACTCTATCATAGCTCTATCATAGCTCTATCATAACTCTATCATAGCTCTATCATAACTCTATCATAGCTCTATCATAGCTCTATCATAACTCTATCATAACTCTATCATAGCTCTATCATAACTCTATCATAGCTCTATCATAATTCTATCATAACTCTATCATAGCTCTATCATAGCTCTATCATAACTCTATCATAGCTCTATCATAGCTCTATCATAATTCTATCATAACTCTATCATAGCTCTATCATAGCTCTATCATAACTCTATCATAACTCTATCATAGCTCTATCATAGCTCTATCATAATTCTATCATAACTCTATCATAGCTCTATCATAGCTCTATCATAACTCTATCATAACTCTATCATAGCTCTATCATAGCTCTATCATAGCTCTATCATAGCTCTATCATAACTCTATCATAACTCTACCATAGCTCTACCATAGCTCTATCATAACTCTATCATAACTCTATCATAACTCTATCATAGCTCTATCATAGCTCTATCATAACTCTATCATAGCTCTATCATAGCTCTATCATAACTCTATCATTACTCTATCATAGCTCTATCATAACACTATCATAACTCTATCATAACTCTATCATAGCTCTATCATAGCTCTATCATAGCTCTATCATAACTCTATCATAGCTCTATCATAGCTGTATCATAGCTCTATCATAACTCTATCATAACTCTATCATAACTCTATCATAGCTCTATCATAACACTATCATAACTCTACCATAGCTCTATCATAGCTCTATCATAACTCTATCATAGCTCTATCATAGCTCTATCATAACTCTATCATAGCTCTATCATAACTCTATCATAACTCTATCATAGCTCTATCATAACTCTATCATAACTCTATCATAGCTCTATCATAACTCTATCATAACTCTATCATAGCTCTATCATAACACTATCATAACTCTACCATAGCTCTATCATAGCTCTATCATAACTCTATCATAGCTCTATCATAACTCTATCATAACTCTATCATAGCTCTATCATAGCTCTATCATAACTCTATCATAACTCTATCATAGCTCTATCATAGCTCTATCATAACTCTATCATAGCTCTATCATAGCTCTATCATAACTCTATCATAACTCTATCATAGCTCTATCATAACTCTATCATAACTCTATCATAACTCTATCATAGCTCTATCATAGCTCTATCATAACTCTATCATAACTCTATCATAGCTCTATCATAACTCTATCATAGCTCTATCATAGCTCTATCATAACTCTATCATAACTCTATCATAGCTCTATCATAGCTCTATCATAACTCTATCATAACTCTATCATAGCTCTATCATAACTCTATCATAGCTCTATCATAACACTATCATAACTCTACCATAGCTCTATCATAGCTCTATCATAGCTCTATCATAACTCTATTATAGCTCTATCATAGCTCTATCATAACACTATCATAACTCTATCATAACTCTATCATAACTCTATCATAGCTCTATCATAACTCTATCATAGCTCTATCATAACTCTATCATAGCTCTATCATAGCTCTATCATAGCTCTATCATAACTCTATCATAACTCTATCATAGCTCTATCATAGCTCTATCATAGCTCTATCATAACTCTATTATAGCTCTATCATAGCTCTATCATAACACTATCATAACTCTATCATAACTCTATCATAACTCTATCATAGCTCTATCATAACTCTATCATAGCTCTATCATAGCTCTATCATAGCTCTATCATAACTCTATCATAGCTCTATCATAGCTCTATCATAACTCTATCATAACTCTATCATAGCTCTATCATAGCTCTATCATAACTCTATCATAGCTCTATCATAACTCTATCATAACTCTATCATAACTCTATCATAACTCTATCATAGCTCTATCATAGCTCTATCATAGCTCTATCATAACTCTATCATAGCTCTATCATAACTCTATCATAACTCTATCATAACTCTATCATAACTCTATCATAGCTCTATCATAACTCTATCATAACTCTATCATAACTCTATCATAACTCTATCATAGCTCTATCATAACTCTATCATAGCTGTAGGAGACGCATCTGGGACTGAATGTGTGTGTACGGTGCGCTTGTGTATGTTTGTGTGTGTGCTTCTGAGGCGGGTACACACGTGGGCATGGGCGTGTCCAAGTCTGAATGTGTTAAAGTGCGCACTCACCTGGGTTCCGGATGAGAGAGGTCTGGTCTGGGTAGCCACAATGTTTGTTGATCGCACCCATTTCATTTACCATTGTTTGTCCGTTAATCCTTCCGGTTTCCATCATTTTTTGTCACACTCATTTTTACGTGTTGTTAAGCTTTGTTCTTTTTTAACGCAATAAATAGACAAAATTAACTCTGGATTTCAGCCCATCTTTCACCATAGCCTCCTTGCGCGTCACAAAGTTAAGCCACAGGACCCAGCCTCAATCTCTCCGCGGTTAAAGTTGGTCAGAAGCCGCAACATTTGTCAACAAAAAAGGCACTGAATGAAAATCATCAGGCCGGCCACAAGTGTCAAGGATCCAAGTCATCGCCAGTTATTAGACGGGGACCGCGCCGCAGCTAAGTGCCATAGTCTACACCACGCTATCCATTCACCTGGAAACCGGTAGGCCTGAACCTGTTAGTGTTTGTGGATAAAGGATACTGCTTCGATTGCAAATGCATAACGCCTAACGAGAGTGTTGAAAATAGCGTATTCTTTAGTGCTGGATGAAAGGATGGAGACTCGGTATATTATAATCCAAATTCATTACTTTATTTCCTATTACAAGCTAACAGTCCATCTGTTCAGCTGACCTCCATGTTGACCGAGCAGACCCCAGGGGGAGAAGGGAGGAGAAGGGCAGAACGCTTCTCAAGCAGGACCATATATAGTAGGTGTGTCTTCCCCCCAACCAATCAGCTCTCTTGGGAATGTCTTATCACTTCTCTTACGCGATCTGACTCCTCCTTACAGCACACTGCCCCCCAGTGGATCAACCATACATATAAGCAACTACAATGTCCACCAAAAGAAATGTATCTCCAAGCACAGTTTACAGATCAACACAGTTATATATATAATCACTAAAACCCAATATGACAAATATGTATATAAATAATTCCACAAGAGCAATGTGTCGAATGGATGTTACGCTGGTTGTATTGGCGCATCGATGGTGGCGCGCTATCTCCGTGCATTATTTGATTGAGATGTTTGGACCGTGTGGCAGATACGGCGCGGCTGGTGTTGTCTAAAGGCCTAAACTTGTTGAAATGTTTGGATTGAATCCGCTTTGTCAATGAATTCAAATGCGATGTCTATGGATGGATTTTAAAGCACCGTTTTGAACGAATTTTAAACTAAATGTTTATGGATTTTGAATGCGCTCTTGAGGAATTGTGATTGTGTCGCGCTACACAAACGAAAATATCACGGAAATGAGTCAAATAAACGCTGATGTTGAACGTACAAACATGGAAACTGAAAAAAAAAAAAAAAAACTTACCGCCAAAGCTTTGGAAAATAAGCTCGAACGGCTTCAGCATGAGCGCAAAAGTGCCGTTAACAAAATCAAAGCGCAAATGAAATCAAAAGAAAATGCAACTGAAATCCCCTCCCAGCTGGACAAAGTGAATGCACTGTGTAAAAAGGCAAAAGACCTTCACAATGAATTACTGCCTCTGCTTCCTGATGAAGAAGAGGAAAAACAAAAGGAGTGGTTTACCAGATGGTGACCCTCTAGAGCGTGTTCCCACTGTACAGGACCCCCAGGACGCACTTCATGCCTGCGACAGCGTTTCAAATTCAAGCAAGAGCTCGCGCTCACATCATACAGGTTCCTCAGCCTCGCGCTCATCTGCTCGCTTGAAAAGTGAATCTAATCTAGCATTTTTGGCTGTAAAACAAAAGACATTAATGGAAAAACATGCATTGGAGGAAGAGGAGTTAAAATTGCGTAAAAGAAAAGAGCAATTTGCATGGGAAGAAGAAGAATTAAAGCTGCGCAACAAGAAGGAGCAGTTTTTACTGAACAACGAAATTGCTGAAGAAAAGGCTAAATTAAGCTCTTTAAAATCACAAAGCAGTGTTGGTCGGAAAACAAAGTCAAAGGTTTCGGATGGCATGAATTCATACTATACAAAGACACATTCCAAGAAACTTGACGTCAATGCCACCGAATTTGTACCATCTCAACCAGTTAAACCCAAACACAATGCAGCTGAAACCATGCATCAAACTGTGAAGCCTAAAGTCACTCACTTACCTGACATGAAACAGCCCCCAGGTCCTCCCTACATGCTCCAACGTTATTTAACATCTCCTGAAGACACTGTGATCAATGTGACACAACAGGAAAATCTATTTGATAAAACTGATGGATTACAAAATGACAAAGTGCTGGACATCATGAGAAAACAAAATGAAATTACAACACTGCTAATGCAACAACAGAGTCTCTCAGCACTCCCAAAAAGGGAAATACCCATTTTTGATGGTAACCCGCTCAAATATCACTCTTTTATTAAAGCATTTGAAAATGGAGTTGAACAAAACACCAATAACAACTCTGACAGACTCTACTTCCTCGAACAATACACTAAAGGGCAGGCAAGGAAGCTGGTGAGGAGCTGTCAGCACACTGAGTCGGACAGAGGATATTTGAAAGCAAAGGCTCTGCTGAGAGAGCACTATGGCAATGAACAGAAGGTGGCAGCAGCATATATGGAAAAGGCTTTATCATGGCCCGCCATTAAAAAAGAAGATGTCGAGGCCCTCCAAGAGTATAGCCTCTTCCTGCGCGGATGCTGCAACGCCATGGAGGATGCACAGTATCTAAGTGATTTGGATACGCCCACCAACATGTTGAACATAATTAAAAAACTACCCTACAAACTCCGAGACCATTGGAGAAGTCATGTGTGTGACCTGCAGGAAAAGGAAAACAGAAGAGCAAAGTTTATGGACATTGCTAACTTTGTGGGAAAACAGGTGAAGATCCTGACAGACCCTGTGTTTGGAAACATTCAGGACGCTGCTCTATCAACTAAACCACACAAGTTCAATCCTCACCCACGCTCTAACATCCAGGGAACCAGCTTTGCTACCACTGTGAATCAAGCAGAGACGACAGACCCCGCCAGAAACGAAGCAACATCCACGAACCCACCTTACAAGACCTGTCCCTGCTGTTCTGGAGGACACACATTGGATGTGTGTGCACGGTTGGAAAGGATGGCACACCAGGAGAAAATCGACTTCCTGCAGAAAAATGGTTCTTGTTTTCGCTGTCTGTGTATAGGACACATCAGCAGAAATTGCCAAAGGAAGATTTCCTGCTCAAAGTGTGGCCAAAACCACTCAACTGTGCTCCATAAGGACAGCGGGGCTAATGCAGGACAGGCTGAGAGAAGCAGCCATGTGGCAGTGGATGGCATGATGGTTTCCAGTGGGCTTACAGGGGCTGGCGAGATTGATTGCAAACTTCCTATCGTGCCGGTCCAGGTAAAGGCTAAGAAAGGCAATAAAATCATCTTCACCTATGCTTTTTTGGATCAGGGAAGTACAGCAGTGTTCTGTACATAGAGCTTGATGCAGAAGCTCAATCTGTCGGGGAAAAGAGCCAATATTCTCCTCAGGACCATGGGGCAGGAGAAGGTGGTCAGTAGTTACATAGTCCCAGAGCTGGAGGATGACACATTTGTTGACTTGCCAAAGGCCTACACTCAGTTGTCAATGCCAGTGCACAGAGCCAACATACCGACAAATAAGGATCTGACAAAGTGGCCATATTTGAGACACCTCTACTTACCGCAGATTGAGGCTGGAATTGAGCTGCTGATAGGGGCAAACGTCCCAAGAGCCATGGAACCACTGGAAGTCATCCGCAGCGAGCATAATGGACCCTACGCTATAAGGACAGTGCTGGGCTGGACGGTAAACGGACCACTGACAGGAAGCAGTGGAGAGGCCGGATGCAGTGAGCAGCCAGTAACTGTAAACCGTGTGTCCATTGTTAATGTGGATGATTTGTGGAAACAGCAATTTAAGATGGACTTTCCAGAATCTGCGGTAGAGGAGCAAGTGGGTCTGTCCAGAGAAGACCTGAGGTTCATGGACATGGTCACAATGTCAGCCAAACACATTGATGGTCACTATCAGGTCGCCCTTCCTTTGAAAAACCCAAGCATCTGCATGCCAAATAACAGAAAAGTGGTGGAACAGCGCTTGTACCACCTGAAGAGGAGGCTCCAGAGGGTTCCAGTGTTTCACAAGGAGTACAACGCCTTTATTAATGATCTCCTTGTCAAAGGCTATGCTGAAAGAGTTCCTGATGCAGAGTTGGACAGGAGCGACGGCAGAGTTTGGTATATTCCGCACCATGGTGTCCACCATCCAACAAAAGGAAAACTCCGAGTTGTGTTTGATTGCGGTGCAAGCTACAAAGGACAATCTCTAAATGAACAGCTGTTGCAAGGCCCCGATCTAACCAGTTCACTAATCGGAGTTGTGACCAGGTTCAGGAGGGAACCCGTGGTCATCATGGCAGACATAGAAGCTATGTTTCACCAAGTGCGGGTGCCTTCGGAAGATGCTGACCTGCTACGATTCCTCTGGTGGCCACAAGGAGACCTGAGTCAAGCACCATGTGAATACAGGATGAAGGCGCATCTCTTTGGCGCTACATCCTCTCCAAGTTGTGCCAACTTTGCACTCAGGAAATGTGCAGAGGATTTTGGACAGGAGTTTCAAGAAGAGACAGTGAACAAGCTGCAGCACTGCTTCTATGTGGACGACTGTTTAGTGTCAGTAGCCAAAGAAGAGGAAGCGCTGACCCTACATCACAAACTCATAACTCTGTGTGCTAAAGGAGGATTCTGTTTGACCAAGTGGCTCAGTAACAGATCTGAAGTGCTGAAGGCCATCCCAGAGCCATACAGAGCCAAAGGAGTAAAACAGTTGGACCTGGAGCGGGACTTGGCACCCATGGGGAGAGTGCTGGGAGTGGAGTGGTGTATCAAGTCAGATGCCTTTAAATTCAAACTTTTGCTAAAAGACAGACCCCTCACCCGCAGAGGCATCCTTTCCTTTCGTCAGCTCGATTTACGATCCTCTGGGTATGCTCAGCCCCCTGGTTCTTACAGCAAAAAAGATCTTGAGGGATTTGTGCAGAAGAGGAGTGGGATGGGATGACCTCATACCAAAGCCAGTCTCCAAGGAGTGGCTAAAATGGGTGCAAGGGCTCCACTTTCTGGAAAACTTTCAGCTGCAACGATGTCTTAAACCTCTGAAGTTTGGAGATGTTATTACAGCACAATTGCATCATTTCTGTGACGCTTGCGAGGAAGGCTATGGTACAGTTACTTACCTGTTGTTACAGAATGAGCGCCTCCAAATGCACAGCGCCTTCATCATGGGAAAGGCTCGTGTCGCCCCATTGAAGACAGTCACAATCCCGAGAATGGAACTAATTGGCGCAACAATGGCCAGTCGCATGGACGTACTGTGGAAAAAAGAGCTGCACATGAGGCTGCAGGAATCTGTGTTTTGGACCGACAGTGCCTCTGTGCTAAAATACATAAAAAATGAAACCTCCAGATTCAAGGTGTTTGTTGCCAATCGTGTTTCAAAGATATTAAAATCATCTCCCCCCGCTCAGTGGAGGCACGTGGCTACAGCTTTAAATCCAGCCGATGCAGCATCCAGAGGGGTCCAAGTAGAGACTTTTCTGAAAGACGCACTCTGGTTAACGGGACCTCTGTTTCTTTGCCAACCTGAGTCAGAATGGCCTGTGAATCCTGAGCCTGTGAGGCATCTGTCGCAGGACGATCCAGAGGTGAAGAAAAGTGTGGTAATAAATGCTGTGCAAATTGGAGAAGATTCCACAACTCACTTGATCCATTCTTCTTCTTCTTGGGTCTGGTTAAAAAGGGCCGTGGCGTGGTGGCTAAAATACAAGGAATGGTTGTTGTCTTGCAGCAGAAAAAGGAAACCGCTAACAGCCAATCAGAATGAAGAGCGCATGCAGCAGCAGAGAAGGGTCGAGAATGAAATGCACACATTTAAGAGCACAATTGTCCTGGGGAGTCTTACAGTGGAGGACATTGAAGAGGCAGAGCTGGCCATGATTCAGTTTTGCCAAAGAAGAACGTTTTCAGAGGAATTCTTGTGTCTGGAAAAGGGCCAAAGCACAAAGAAAAGTAGCCCTCTGCTTAAGTTATGTCCAAGGCTGGAGGAGGGAGTCTTGCGTGTGGGAGGTCGGCTCAGTAAAGCAGCCTTGCCTTTGGAGTCTAAACATCCCATAATTCTGTCGAAGGATCTCCATATTTCTACCCTGTTGCTGAGATATGTTCATTAAGAGGTAGGACATAGTGGTCGCAACCACATGTTGTCCAAGCTCAGGGAGAAATACTGGATGACTGGAGTCACAAAGTTAAGCCACAGGACCCAGCCTCAATCTCTCCGCGGTTAAAGTTGGTCAGAAGCCGCAACAATAGCTCTATCATAACTCTATCATAACTCTATCATAGCTCTATCATAACTCTATCATAGCTCTATCATAACTCTATCATAACTCTATCATAGCTCTATCATAACTCTATCATAGCTCTATCATAGCTCTATCATAGCTCTATCATAACTCTATCATAGCTCTATCATAACTCTATCATAACTCTATCATAACTCTATCATAGCTCTATCATAACTCTATCATAGCTCTATCATAACTCTATCATAACTCTATCATAACTCTATCATAGCTCTATCATAGCTCTATCATAGCTCTATCATAGCTCTATCATAGCTCTATCACAGCTCTATCACAACTCTATCATAACTCTATCATAACTCTATCATAACTCTATCATAACTCTATCATAGCTCTATCATAGCTCTATCATAGCTCTATCATGACTCTATCATAACTCTATCATAACTCTATCATAGCTCTATCATAACTCTATCATAACTCTATCATAGCTCTATCATAGCTGTATCATAGCTGTATCATAGCTGTATCATAACTCTATCATAACTCTATCATAGCTCTATCATAACTCTATCATAACTCTATCATAACTCTATCATAGCTCTATCATAGCTCTATCATAACTCTATCATAGCTCTATCATAACTCTATCATAACTCTATCATAGCTCTATGTAATGGAGGTGTCGGGAAGGAGACCCAAACTTGTGACCTCAGATAAGGACTGTAACTAGGACTGACTCAAATTCTTCAATCTCCCCAGGTTGTCCGGTCAGAACAAGGAAACAGGATTCACACTCGTGCCACTCTTTATTGATGCTTGTAATGAATGGGGCTGTACATGAGGTTCACGTTGTTCATGGTTTCTATAAACATAATAAACAGAATAATGAGTAATGATTATAAAGACTAGATGAGAACAGTAAAGGAAATACTACAATAGGAAATCTAAATATTACTTTCTGTATAAAATAATAAAGAAACACCAAAATGTAGAAATAACATAAAGCTAGATATGTCATACATACATTTATCACATTATATATCAGTTATTATATTAAATCTAATAATCAACCCAAACTACAAAAACCTGGATTATATTTATGTTTGGCACAGAAAGGGTTAAATTTGGCTGGATCCTGGCGCAAGGCTGGGATGCATGCGCGTAACGCATGCATTACGTGGGTCACGTGGGTAGAGTGAGGCCTGCACATAAGCGATGCGCTCGTCAGAAAAACACGGTGAAAACAGTAAAACACATAACTAAAACGTACAGACAGTGGCAAATACTATGGAAATATGAATAGTTAGCAGATATTAATGATCCGATCACAGTTTAGACAATCTTTGGACTTATTAGGAATTGATGGACAAAAGTGGAAGTACCAGAAACTACTACAACCACACCAAAACAATAGACAGGCAATATATGACACAAACTTACATTCTCATGGACACATGAACACATGGGTGAAGGAAAGAAGGTTATTCTACGCCATAACTGGAGGGAAGATTATGCGTCTGTCCCCAAGGAAAGATACCTGTGTACTGACTTGGCAGAAAGTTGGGAAGGGGGAAACCGACTCCTGATTGGTGGGGAGAAGAGTGAGGTGATTGGTGATTGGTTGCTAGGCCGTTGCTGGGCTCTTATATAGATAGCATGGAAATGGGAGGTGAAACTACGATAAACTAACAAATACTTAGCACAAATCAGAACCTTGTTGACAGCCGCCCCAACTTTGGGCAACAAAGTTTAACACAAGTCAATCTGGAACATCTTGAGGAAGAGCGGGCAGCTTGATGAGCTTAGCGACAGTTCTGGTGTAGGATTTGTCTTTGACCTGTACTTGAGCAGTACGAATCCTACCGTCAACTCCAGGGAAAACAGATGTGACTTTGCCGACAAGCCACAACGCACGTGGGAGCTGCTGATCAACAACAAGAACAACGTCGTCAATACAGATGTTCTCTTGCTCTTGTTGCCACTTGGAGCGGCTCTGGAGTGATGGTAAGTAGTTCCTGATGAAATTGATCCAAAACTGGTCCGCTAAGACCTGGCAATGTCGCCATCTGCGGCGACTGAGGAGCTCTGTACCAGAGTACACAACTTGAGGAGTGGATGGGTCCAGCCGCCCCATCAACAGCATGTTTGGAGTGATTGGATCTGGGTCTGCCACATCGGAAGAGGTGTAACCAAGCGGCTTGGAGTTGATGATGCTCTCCACTTCCGTAAGGATGGTTCCGAGGACCTCCTCGGTGACTGTTTGTGATCCCAGTATGGCATGCAGCGCTGACTTGATGGTGCGGATTTCTCGCTCCCAGGAACCCCCAAAATGAGGTGCACTAGGTGGGTTGAAGCGGAAATGGATTTGCTGGCTGGCGAGATGTGACTGCAGAGTGGGGGCCAGAGAGTTGAAGGCTTCTTTAAGTTCTGAGCTGCCACCTTTGAAGTTTGTGCCCTGATCTGACAGCAATTCGTGAGGCTTTCCCCGCCTAGAAATGAAACGGCGTAGACTCATGAGGAACGAATCAGTGTCCATACTGGCCAGCAGATCTAGGTACACTGCGTGTGTGGTGAGGCATTTGAATATTATTCCCCATCGCTTCTCATTGCGCCTCCCTATCTTAATGAGGAAGGGACCAAAACAGTCCATGCCAGTCGAGTAGAAGGCTGGATGGTGTAACCTTAAACTGGAAGGCGGGAGGTCGGCCATTTTGGGAATGATGGGTTGGCTGCGCCACTTGCGGCACTCTGGACAGTGATGTTGATGCTTGCGAACAGCCTCTCTGCCTCGCAAGATCCAGAATCTCCTGCGCAGCTCAGAGAAGACTCTCTCAGGGCCTGGATGAGCGAGCTTGCTGTCATAATCTGCAATGATCAGCTTTGTGATGGCGTGATGAGGGTCTATCACAAAGGGATGCAAAGTGTCTGAGCTGAGAGATTCACAGCGTCTTAATCTGCCACCGACGCGGATTAACTGCGTCTCTGAATCATATTCCGGGGCCAAAGTGATCAGCCTACTGCTGGACGGAATGAGCTTTTGGGAGGATATGAGAGAAAACTCCTCTGGAAAACAGTCGCTTTGCACTTGTCTGATGAGAGAAAGTTCAGCCTGTCTGAAGGACTCAGCTGTGGGTGTAGAGTCAGTGGCCGCCCCGTGACATACTCGAACTGTGGCTTCCAGTAGCTCTTGAAAGCTGTTAAACTTGCTCACGTCAGGCAAAGGTGAATGAGTGGGAGCGGAGATGAAGCCACAGAACTTGACTTTGTGCAGCTCGGCTGAACCATCAGGGCATGTGATGTCTGGACAGGAAGGCCAAGTTGACTCACTGTCGTGAAGGAAGGCAGGTCCGGATCTCCAGCGGCTGTGACTCTGGATCTGTGAGAGGGTCAGTCCACGGGTTATATCGTCAGCAGGATTTTCACTGGAGTGGACATAGCGCCATGAGCTGCTCTCAGTTAACTCTTGGATGTCCGCAACTCTGGTACCGACGAACACCTTGTAGCGGCAGGAAGGAGATAGCAACCAAGCTAGCACCGTGGTGGAGTCGGTCCAGTAGGTGATCGATAAGATGGGGACTGTGAGTTCTCGTTTAAGGACTGCACCAAGCTGGGCTCCGACGTGGGCAGCGCAGAGTTCCAGCCTCGGGATGGACTGCTGGCGGACGGGAGCAACACGGGAGCGGGCCGCCAGGAAGGCCAACTGGACATCACCCTCGGCGCTGACAGTACGCAGGTAGGCGACCGATCCATAGGCCCTCTCTGATGCATCAGAGAAGACGTGGATGCTCTGGGAGACAGCTGGGAGGTCGGTGGCTGAGTGGACATAACAACGATTAATAGTAATGTTAGGAAGTAACGGAAGTTCACTCACCCACGCCTGCCACAGCTGGAGCAGATCCTCGGGAAGTTGAGGATCGTCCCAGTCCCGTTTCTTTCCCCAGAGGTTCTGCACCAGAACTTTGGCCCGAGTGGTGTAGGGAATGAGCAGTCCTAGGGGGTCATATTGTTGGGCTAGGACCCGGTAGATGTTGCGCATTGTGGGCTCAGGTTGCTCTGTGTGGCGGAGGCGATAGGTGAGAGTGTCTGTTCTGCAGTGCCAGTGTAGTCCAAGGGTCCGTTCTGGTGGCTCTGCACCCTCCATTGACAGCCACAGATCTCTGCTTTCAGAGGTGAGTTCAGGTGGCAAGTGACTGATGATGTCTGGAACATTGGTGGCCCATTGACGCAACTCAAAGCCACCCGATTGGAGCAGAGTCTGAATTTTGTGGACGAGCTGCTTTGCTTCTGAGATGGACGAGAAGCTTTGTAAAAGATTGTCCACATAAAAACAGTTCTCGACTGAGTGTCGAGTGTCTTCGTCAGAGCTGCTGTGGTCTGTGACATGCTTTTGGAGGGCAAAGGTCGCGCAGCAAGGACTGCAGGTGGTGCCGAAAGGGAGCACCTGCCACTGGTAGATGTCGGGCTTGTTGCTGCGGTTCATATCCCTCCAGAAGAAGCGGAGGAAGGGCTGGTCCTCCGACAGGAGGCGGACCTGATGAAACATGCCCTTAATGTCGCTACTCACCGCGGTGGGATGCTGCCTGAAGCGGAGCAGGACACCGAGGAGACTAGAGCCTAAGGTTGGCCCTGGAAGGAGATGTTCATTCAAGCTGGTGGTTTGGAAGGTGAATGAGCAATTGAAAACAATGCGGTCCTTGCCATTGTGATGGACCATGTGATGTGGGATGTACCATGATTTTCTGCTCTGCTCTTCGGGTGATGTGAGCTTTCTGATGTAGCCTGAGTCCACCAGTTTCTTGATCTCTTGGCTGTATGATGCAGCTTTGGCTGGGTCTTTGGTGAGACGACTCTCTGTGCCTCGTAGATGACCGAGAACAGCTTCCTTTGGGGCACTGAGAGGAGGAAGACCTTCCTTCCACAGCAGAGGTGTGGCGTATCTCTGTACGTCGTCAATATTAACTCTGACCGTCTTCTCCTCCAGCAGTTTGATGGCCGCATTATCCTGTTTGGATCTGATGATGAGCTTCTCATTCCGATATGGGAGAATGTCTATCTGCCATAATCTGGACACGTGACTGAGAAGGTCAGCAGAGGAAGTGGTAGTATTGACAAGGAGACACTCGGGGGTAGAGGTTTGGTGGAGTAGGACTTTAGCAGGACCTTGCAGAGTCCAGCCGAGACGAGTCTTCAATGCTGCAGGGCCCCCTGGTGGAACTAGGTGTACAGGCTCAACTGGAGAGAGAAGATGGGGTGTAGTCTGACCCAATCAGTAGGAGTGGTTGCGCGTGATTGATTGAATGCAGCGGGAGGCCTCTGAGGTGGGGATATGTTCTCTGCAGGGCCTCGACAGGATGAGAGTGTTTGGAAAAGCCAAGCTCGGCTGCAGTAAAGGCTTTGTGGATGCGAAATCGTTTCTGAGGATGGGCAGATGAGGATATAGAGAATGACACTGACTTTCCTGACACAGTTTTCACATCTTGACGGATGGTTCTAAGCGCCAAGTCTTCACTCTGTCCCTTGAGATGTAGTTCTTGAGCTGCACTGTGAAGCAAGATTGTGCGCTCGGAGCCGTCATCGAGGATGGCATAAGTCTCTAACCTGTGTTTGCCGTTGTGGAGAAGAACTTTGACCATCTTCAGCAATACACAGCTACTCCTGAGGTCTGGATCAAGGTAGTAGCTAGCTGGTTGTCCGGTCTCTGCGGCTGGACAGGCTGATTTGGTTGCGGGAGTGTTGACCTCGTGCAGTATATCAAGGTGAGTCTGATTACACTGCTGACACTTAGCCTTGCGGTAGCATTGAGCAGCGAGGTGATTTCTGCCACATCTCCAGCAGCGCCTCCCTGTTCTGATCCATGACACTCTCTGATCAGTGGATAATTTCTTAAACTCTGAGCACTGATTGAAGTAATGTTGGATGTCATCACAAAGGGGACAATACTTCTTGGGTTTATCAAGTTTGGCGCTGTTGTGAGGTCGACCTTGTGACAAAGGAGTGGGATCAGAGCCGAGCAAAACTGTGGTAGGGCGTGCACTGGACTTCTGCAACTTGGGCTTGGAAACTTTCTGACGTTCGTCTCGTGGAGGTCGAGAATGATATGGTTGATAGTCCTCGTCCTGAACACGGACCTCGTATTCAAGCCAATTAGCGAAGTGCACCAAGGTTGGTATTGGAGTGCGGATGGGGTCTATGTAGCGCTTGAACTGTGCTCTGAGTTCATGCGGCAACTTGGATTGAAGTCGTGAGGTGTGTGACCCGCAATCCAGCTCAGTCTTGCCCTCCTTACCCAGTTGATCTAACATGCTGACCAGAGCTCTGACTTTGAGGCCGAAGAGGCGAAAACTTCGACTGTCCCCATTTCTGATTGGAGGCTCGGACAGGACTTCGTTGATACGCTGCAGGGCTAGTTTGTGAGGTTGCCCATACATTTCAGTCAGTGAGGCCATTGTCTTTGAGTAGGGAGTTGGACTATTGCAATAAGAGTCTGCAATGAGTAGCGCGTCTTCAAGCTTGAGGTGATCAACCAGTATTTGGTATTTGAACCGCTCAGTTGCGTCTCTGGGCAAGAGGTTGTCGAGCGCTATCTTGAGGCGGGCAAATTGACGTGGATCATCCTCTGTGAAACATGGAACGTCAGGCTTTGGCCCCCTGTATGTCGCCTCCACAGAGGGCGCATTGTGAGTGAGAGTGTACGGCTCCACGTACCCTGGGGTGGACTGAAACCCTACCTCATATTACGGTGTATATGACACCGGAGGTGGCGGCGGCGGCAGCATCATATGAGGCGGAGGAGGTAGAGGCAAGCTCCTGGGTGGAGGTGGTAAAGCGTCAGGCCAGGGCGGAAGATCATCCACTGGTTCTTGAAGATTGCGGTTAGGAGTGGATGTTCTCTCAGGAGGATGATAAGGCGTGTATGTGGCGGCGCTGTCCTCAAACTGAGCTGAATGCCTTTGATCGAGGTGTTGAGGCTGAGGTGCTGATCTCAGGGAGAGAGAATTAAAGAGGCCTTGCATATCTCGCCTGAGCTGGTTATTATCCTCTTTCATTTCCTGTAGAGCTGACATAACTGCTTCGGAGCTGAGGTTCTGAGGCGCAGGGATAACTTGATCTGGATTGATGGCTGGAGCAGGAGGATGAAGAGCTGCTCCCTCGGTGGAGTGGCCATGGAGTGGAAGAGAGGGAAGATGACGTGGTGGGAGATTCACCAGGAAGTCATCGAGGTAGCGAGGCCGACGGACATCACGGTGAGGGCGAGTGTGCTCCATTGTAGAGCTGAGGAAACTGAAGATCCGGCTCGAAGGACCATGTAAAGGAGGTGTCGGGAAGGAGACCCAAACTTGTGACCTCAGATAAGGACTGTAACTAGGACTGACTCAAATTCTTCAATCTCCCCAGGTTGTCCGGTCAGAACAAGGAAACAGGATTCACACTCGTGCCACTCTTTATTGATGCTTGTAATGAATGGGGCTGTACATGAGGTTCACGTTGTTCATGGTTTCTATAAACATAATAAACAGAATAATGAGTAATGATTATAAAGACTAGATGAGAACAGTAAAGGAAATACTACAATAGGAAATCTAAATATTACTTTCTGTATAAAATAATAAAGAAACACCAAAATGTAGAAATAACATAAAGCTAGATATGTCATACATACATTTATCACATTATATATCAGTTATTATATTAAATCTAATAATCAACCCAAACTACAAAAACCTGGATTATAATTATGTTTGGCACAGAAAGGGTTAAATTTGGCTGGATCCTGGCGCAAGGCTGGGATGCATGCGCGTAACGCATGCATTACGTGGGTCACGTGGGTAGAGTGAGGCCTGCACATAAGCGATGCGCTCGTCAGAAAAACACGGTGAAAACAGTAAAACACATAACTAAAACGTACAGACAGTGGCAAATACTATGGAAATATGAATAGTTAGCAGATATTAATGATCCGATCACAGTTTAGACAATCTTTGGACTTATTAGGAATTGATGGACAAAAGTGGAAGTACCAGAAACTACTACAACCACACCAAAACAATAGACAGGCAATATATGACACAAACTTACATTCTCATGGACACATGAACACATGGGTGAAGGAAAGAAGGTTATTCTACGCCATAACTGGAGGGAAGATTATGCGTCTGTCCCCAAGGAAAGATACCTGTGTACTGACTTGGCAGAAAGTTGGGAAGGGGGAAACCGACTCCTGATTGGTGGGGAGAAGAGTGAGGTGATTGGTGATTGGTTGCTAGGCCGTTGCTGGGCTCTTATATAGATAGCATGGAAATGGGAGGTGAAACTACGATAAACTAACAAATACTTAGCACAAATCAGAACCTTGTTAACACTCTATCATAACTCTATCATAGCTCTATCATAACTCTATCATAGCTCTATCATAACTCTATCACAACTCTATCATAACTCTATCATAACTCTATCATAGCTCTATCATAGCTCTATCATAGCTCTATCATAGCTCTATCATAGCTCTATCATAACTCTATCATAGCTCTATCATAGCTCTATCATAGCTCTATCATAACACTATCATAACTCTATCATAGCTCTATCATAGCTCTATCATAGCTCTATCATAGCTCTATCATAGCTCTATCATAACACTATCATAACTCTATCATAGCTCTATCATAGCTCTATCATAGCTCTATCATAGCTCTATCATAGCTCTATCATAACTCTATCATAGCTCTATCATAGCTCTATCATAGCTCTATCATAACACTATCATAACTCTATCATAGCTCTATCATAGCTCTATCATAACTCTATCATAACTCTATCATAGCTCTATCATAGCTCTATCATAGCTCTATCATAGCTCTATCATAGCTCTATCATAGCTCTATCATAACTCTATCATAGCTCTATCATAGCTCTATCATAGCTCTATCATAACACTATCATAACTCTATCATAGCTCTATCATAACACTATCATAGCTCTATCATAACTATCATAACTCTATCATAGCTCTATCATAACTCTATCATAACTCTATCATAGCTCTATCATAACTCTATCATAACTCTATCATAGCTCTATCATAACTCTATCATAACTCTATCATAACTCTATCATAACTCTATCATAGCTCTATTATAACTCTATCATAACTCTATCATAGCTCTATCATAACTCTATCATAGCTCTATCATAGCTCTATCATAGCTCTATCATAGCTCTATCATAACTCTATCATAACTCTATCATAGCTCTATTATAACTCTATCATAACTCTATCATAGCTCTATCATAACACTATCATAGCTCTATCATAACTCTATCATGACTCTATTATAACTCTATCATAACTCTATCATAGCTCTATCATAACTCTATCATGACTCTATTATAACTCTATCATAGCTCATTTCTTGAGCATTCCAAGGCTTCAGTTATCATTTCTGGATATTTGGGAGCTGAGCCAGAACAGATTGAAGAGCTTCCTTTACGTTTGTATCCGCCGCCATTACTGAACTACAACCAGCAAATGCTTGACGTCACCTATAAGACCCGCCTCCCCCGCTCTATGATTGGTCGGTTGAAATTCAACCAATGAAACGCAGGCACTGAGATCAGACCCAGACGTACATGTAGGGAAAAGATAAGTGACCGGAGTTTACGGGCGGCTAAGGCCAGGCTAGGATTTAGCTTCGGTTGCTCTTTTCCTCTGCCCCTCTCTCTCTCTTGCACAAGAGGGGACAAAAAAACACAAGTGAAAGAGAAGTTTAGCTTCAACGCGATCTCCTCTGTAACCGTGTTCATTATTTCATTAGGACTTTAATTTAATAATATTAATAACGTATTACACTTTACAAGCGCTACACTGTTGTCATTATTCATTCACTCTATACTCGGTGGTCGGCGAACAGGTGGAAGATGTGAGTGACGGGGCACCTGTAGCCGCCTCGTCACTCACGGACCCCTCACTCCTTTCTCTCCTATGGCCCAGGACAGCGCTACATTGTATATTCTAGTTTCATCAAACTCACAAGTGAGTCCGCCCACTCCACCTGGTTGCCGCCCCCCTCACCAGAGTCCACGTGGAACCAATTTGTAATCAGGTGCACACACCTGGACTGTTCATGATGACGTGAATTCACTCCACTGTCATGCCCCGGGAGCGGCCCGAACACCACCAGGAGCACAGGGACGCTCTGCAAATTCAAGACTCTCAACAAACAGACGCTGAGCGGGACCGGGTTCTCACTTTTAAAGAGCTGAAGAGCCTGCCTGTGAGCGCCAGCGTGTGCTTCACTTCATATTGAAAGTGAGGCTGTGTGTTTCTGTTGTGCTAATGCTGCGTTCGGCAGCACTTTGTGAATATTGATTTGTTTATGTTGTGGGTTGAGATGTGCTGTGTGAGTCATATTTACAATTGGTTAAAAAGTTGAGAATTACTTCATGATTACCGGTATTAAAGTTTAAATCCCTATAAAGGCTAAACCTTTATAAAATCAAGGGGTAAAATGGTTTAAGATCACATATTTATCTGTAATTCAGATATAAACCGAAATGGTTAAAAGTGTGTTTGATTGTGTATTTATTGGGTTTTCTGTTTCCACTAAGGTTTTTTACCTAAACTGACGACCCAACAAATGAGAATAAACTTCCTGCCTCCATGTTTGAGTGAAATCCTGTACTAAACTTCAGTAGTGAGCCCATCTCACGTCAGTCACTCCACGGGCACGCGCAAACTGAGTGTTAGGGGGTAGGGGGGAGGAGGGAACGGTTCCGGAAAGACCCCTGCTGGGACAGCTTCATAGATCGGAGAGAAGACCAACACTGTGCTGTAGCGAGGAGAGTGAGGGGCCCTAGAGAGAGGACCGACACTGTGCTGTAGAGAGGAGAGTGAGGGGCCCCAGAGAGAGGACCGACACTGTGCTGTAGAGAGGAGAGTGAGGGGCCCCAGAGAGAGGACCGACACCGTGATGTAGAGAGGAGAGTGAGGGGCCTCAGAGAGAGGACCGACACTGTGCTGTAGAGAGGAGAGTGAGGGGCCCCAGAGAGAGGACCGACACTGTGCTGTAGCGAGGAGAGTGAGGGGCCCCAGAGAGAGGACCGACACTGTGATGTAGAGAGGAGAGTGAGGGGCCCCAGAGAGAGGACCGACACTGTGCTGTAGCGAGGAGAGTGAGGGGCCCCAGAGAGAGGACCGACACTGTGCTGTAGCGAGGAGAGTGAGGGGCCTCAGAGAGAGGACCGACACTGTGCTGTAGCGAGGAGAGTGAGGGGCCTCAGAGAGAAGACCGACACTGTGCTGTAGCGAGGAGAGTGAGGGGCCCCAGAGAGAAGACCGACACTGTGATGTAGCGAGGAGAGTGAGGGGCCCCAGAGAGAGGACCGACACCGTGATGTAGATGGGAAAGTAGAACTGGGTGAAATCGAAAATAAATATCTCATTAGCTCTCGATATTTTTGCAAACATCAGAAATGTGCTGTAAGCATCTACAGTTACATGGCTTTGTCGCTCTAAAAGATAATGGTCCTGAACAGGCGACAACAGGCCAGAAAAAAACACACTTTCCATGTTTCCATATTTACGTTTTTGTTTTTTTGTTTTTTTTTATCTCACTTTTTCTCCACATTTTTCGACATTGTAAATTTGCATCTCTGGGAAAGATGGCGTCATGAGCGTCCACACCATGAGATCATTCACTCATTTACACTGTCGGAAGAGTCATAAAGGAGAACAGCTGCTGGGCTCCTCACATGCTCCGTATCGACTGTGATACATCACATATACATACACATCACACAATACAGTGTGTAACGATTATTTAACATGTAATGAAGGGTAGGACTTGTATTGCAACGGGATGGAATTGACTGAACAGAAAAACATGGATTCGCTATGGGAGCATGGGGTGTATGAAGAACACGAATACAAGGCACAGAAATACGTTTTAATGTGAATTATATTGAAACATAAGTAGTAAACATACATAGGACATTCAAGCAGAAATAAAAAAAAATATTGTTTAAAGTGCACAACAATAATAACAATAAAGTGGGAGGAGAAAAAAAATATATGTACCAAAACCCTATATGACTTAATTGGTCTGGCTCAAATGTGGTCTGATCTTTGTTAAAATCATAAGAATGATTACACAGTGTCTGCTTAAAAGAATACTGTGGTGTATATGTTAGTGAGGCGTCGCTCACCCAGCAGGGTTTGGGGTTTGGGGGCGTGTCTAGCCCTCGCTGGTGTTTGTCCTGTTCTCCGGATATTTTGTGTTGGCTTGAAAGAAATAAAGTTGACTCACTTGCAGCTCGCTCGTGTCCTCGTCTTTCTCGCCACAATACCACCCAAACATCCATCCATCTTCTTCCACTTGTCCGTTGCCGGGTCGTGGGGGCAGCTGTTGGAGCTGCACCAGCCCCTATGGCGCCCCCTGCAGGTGGTGAGTCCACAGAAAACCAACCAAACATTTACATTTGATCATATTTGTATTAGCCATAACATGTAAACATTCACAGGAGAGCGAGGAATAAGTAAGTACACCCCCTGAATCTCGCTGAACTGCAGCAGTTTTGTAAAGAGGAATCGTCCAAGATTCATCCTGATCGTTGTGA